>CM021771.1:10611069-10706140 GCA_011076525.1 Nettapus auritus
CCCCTTTAAAACACCCGCTGCTCGGCTGCTGCTGCCGGGCTCCGCTGCCCCGACGGCGGCCCCGGGAAGCGCGGCGGGCCGCCCGGCCCCGGGAAGGGCTTGGCGGCGGCGGAGCGGGCTCCGGGCGGCAGCGCGGGCGGGCGGGCGGCCCCGGGGTCTGCACGGGGAGACAGAGAGAGAAAGAGAGGGCATCAGCATCCGCGGAGCGGGTGTTTTAAAGGGGGTTTTACAAGCGCCGTCCGGCCACAGGCACCTCTCGGCCCTTCCCGGTAGGAGTTAGCTAAGGACACGGTTGGGTATGTCAGGGAGAAGGCGGCCGGGCTTGCACCTGAAGAAACGCTCTTCTGTTGTGCCAGGAACTTTTGCATTAGTACAAGCTCCCAAAATAGACTGTGACACAATAGAGAATACCAGCCCCGAGAGCCTCTTTTGTACAAATGTGCTGAAAAATTGCGTCGGTCTATAAAGCATGCAAGACTCGTAACTCTCTGCGGCCCCTGTTTCCCAGTCCGCCTTCAACAACTGTGAAATGCTACGGCCTTAGCTCTAGGAAACTCATTGCTCCCAGGTCTCTGTCATTTCAAAGGGCATGGGGCTTTGGGCAGCTGTTTTGCCAGCTCGAAGAACACAGCATGTGCCCTCGCCAAGCCTCCAACTGCAGCGTGCGCAGCAGCCAGCTGGGGTTGCCTCCTGCACTCCCAGTGTGGTAAATCATGCTGGTGCGGAGCTGGCACAGATGTACTTTCCAAATGGAAATTAGACCCTTTTTCCTGGTGCACAAGGGAGAATTAATCAGGAATCCTCTTGTGCTCCCCTCCGGTCCTGCACACCCCCAGCCAAGGCAGAACCTAGTCTGACTGACTGCTTTGCAGGCAGCCACTTGCATTGCCAAGACCTTTAGTTTTCATCAATAATTAGGAGGAGGGGTGGAAGAGGAGTCTCGCTTCTTCATAAAATCTAGTATTAAGAATAAAACAAGATTCAAGGTCAAAATTTCATTTCTTAAGAGCCTAACATATCTGAAGATATACTTAATCCCAGCAGGTAATTTACTGCTGTAGTATGAAGGTTTTAATAAGTAATCTGCCATTACTTGTTTGTGCGGAAACTGCCAGGTCTTTCTTACCAGCATCTCGACTCGCAGCAGATCTGAGCTTTGGCATTCCTGCTTGGAAAAGGCCTCCAAGGCCAGGTGGTCCACCACCACCACCACCACCAAAACCCCCGCCGCTGCCACCGCCACCTCCTCCAAAGCCACCACCACCTCCACCAGGTCCTTTGGGTTCTGTTGGAAAAAAAAAAGTCCCCGTGTTATGCAGGGAAGCGAGGCTGATCCTGCAAAGTACTCTGACTAGAGCAACACTTGTAACTGGGGAAAAAAGGACAAGCTTTCAAAATACACAAGCAAGCCTTTGTTCAGGTTGGATCATCACAGCTACCACTACCACCACTATTGCACCATGGAAGAGGTGGCGCAATAAACATAGCTACTAAGTTTTATTAAGCCACCACTTTCCTTTAGTCTATTCTGGACTGGAAAGCAGAGAAACAGTCACTCTGGAGAATTTGGAACTGAAAACGGATAGGGCCTCTGAGAATATCATGTTCTCTTTCTTAACATCGATGTAGCTGCTTTCCATTTCTTCATACCTTTGCTCTCATACTTCACCTCCATCTCTCCATAAACAAACTGAAAGACACGGCAAATGAGGAAAATGGGAAATGAGAAAGGAGGGAGAAGGCAGAGTGTGCTTTCTCTTGGAGGCATCTCTTGTGATCAGTTCTGGGAATACACAGACCTCTGTCACTACTGATTTTGTTGCAACACATCTACTTATTTAAACAAAGCCTAGTGGGGAAAGAGATTTCTTTTCTGATTACTTTCCTGTAGGTCCAGAAACACAGTGATACGATCATAAGCTACCAATTTTTCCAATAGGAAGGAACTACTTTAATCAGTTCCCTCCTTCCTCTCCCATTTTTCCTCCAATGTCAGTATTTCTGCTGTGACAACACTGGAGCACTAAAGGTAAAATTAAAGCATTTCCAGAATTATAAATACAGAGAAGAGCTCTATTTAGAACATCAGTGCAAAATGAGCAGGCCCACAGGTTGGGATATCTGTGGAGATCAGCTTCCCGATGACAAGGCTACATGGCTGAGGATCAATTGCTTAATTTTTTGGCATCTCGATTTCCACAACTTTGGGTGGGTAAAAATTTCACTGACTTTAAAGTAATTAAAACCTGTAGATGAAAAGCACTCCTCATAATCCCACCCAGAAAAAAAGGAGGAAGAATGTGTTCATGGGGGGATGTTTCACATGATCCTTCTCTTTTCTTAAGCATGTTAGCTCAGTTCGGTTCTGACTCATACAGGGTGTGAACCTCTGGAGAAATGCTGCTACTATGTTTTAGTCTTTCATCACGATCTGTTAATTCATGTAAACAAGATAATAGGCCACATAATTTTAATCTTACTGTTTAGCCCTCCTTTAAACCCCTTAACTGCTTTTCTCCAGCTCATTAGAGTAGCTAGAACATGTAAATTTGATTGCAAAAATGATATTCAAAAGTTTAAAGCTAGGTACATGGCTGGCTGCTGAACTGTGCCTATATATATTTTTTTTTAATTTTATTTGGTCACATTCCTGTTGGTGTTTCCTGCTTTCCTCATCACCTTCCCATCACAGTCTAGCCTATAATTGCATGGCTGGACCTGGACTGAGTTGTATCACATTTGCTAATCGGTCTGTGGAAACGTCTCCTCTCCCCAGGCAATAAATGCTGTGCTGCCACCACAGCAGGCCTTTGTCCCTTGCCCGTCTCCCGTTTCCCTTCTGTCCTCCCGATGCTCTTGCTACGTGGGCTTTTCGAGGCTTCTCTCAGCACATGCCAAGGTGTGCAGTGAGGCCCAGCTCTGCAGGATGGAGGCCTCTCCTGCACCAAGGCCTGCTGAGGTGCCGCACCATGCCAGGGCTCCACAGGGCTGGCTGAACAACCAGGCCTGGCCAAAACTACACCAGCTCTGAGTCACCCCAGCCCAACGACACCCAGGTGGGGCTTCGCTTGACCAGTACCAGGCCCTTAAACAAGCCAATGGCGCCATGCCAAGGCTGCCTTTATTTTTGTGCACTTTCTCTGTGCTGTCCTCAGTCCTGAAGGGGGTTTGCCTGCCTGAGCCGCTGCAGCTTCTTGGCAGGTCTCCTAGCAGGGTTGGCATGGTGTTCTGATTTAAGTGACTGTGAGAAAACAAACTGCTTTATGAGAGTAAGCAAACAAATTGACACTCACACTTCATTAGCAGTACTTGATTTCTTAGGTGACTTAACCCATGAAGAACAGAATTTATTCTTATGCCAATTCTGGGCATTCTGTTTTAATTGCTTCTCCCATGTCAGTTAATCTGATGACAGCTAAAATAATTTTCTGCATTCAGATATATAGAACCATTAAAGCATACAAAACCACAGACATGTAGGATCATACTCACTGTCTAGAATTGGAGCACTTCTGTCATTAGTAACAGTCTTCTTTAGCTTTTTTCCTTTGGTAATATCAGATAGTAGAGCATTTCGCCCCGCTTGTTCTGACCTGCTTAGGGTTGGCTTTTCAGTATTTGCCTGCAAAATAAAATGAAAAATGAGGGGGTAAAATAAACCTCAAGTTCCAGCTACAAAGTTCTGCTCAAATACGGTAGTTACCTGAGACCTCAGGTTCTGTTTAACAGCACTAGACTGGGTAACGTGCCATATCTGTTTTTATGAATGATGTTATAAGTAGCTGGCCTTGTCACTGACTTCAGGCCCCAAACAGTGCTGCTACTCTAACCCACACAATTCAGTGGAAACACAGCATGTTTACTTGAATATTTTTTGAATTCAAGAATCTAATTTTTGAAAGCCAAAGCACATCTGTGGAAAATTGCCATTTTGTAGACTGAACAGGGACAGACTGCTCAGATAATCTGATTACACCAAAAGATGGACAGTCTTGAAAGTTGTAGTGAAACTCAAACTATACAAATTCTGGATAACTCAGGAGAAAGATGGAGTTTTAGGTACACACACACACATATGATCATTTCTTCTAGGAAATGGTGGTTCCTGAAAAGTTTTCTAACTTATCAGGTCAGTGTCATGGAAAAGTCCTGAAAGGTTCTGAGAGTTGCCATAAAGGGACCAAGCACAGAGTCGGTATCTTGCTGATGGTAGGCAGTGAGGGAAACACTCTTCCGCAGCAGGGCACAGCCCAGCTTATCTGCGTAACCATCCAGGGCTTTGGTATCAAAATGTTTGAGTACTTTACAACAGCATTTCCAGAAGCCTTTCTTTCTCATCTGCCTGTCAGAGCAAACAGCCCAGGGCAGGCTCCGTTCCAGCTTAGGCTGATTTAAGCCAGGTCCAACATAGTCTCACCCACCACGTTGTGCCAGCAGTGGGTCTTGTACCTTCATACCACAGGCTGGCTGAGGGAGCTATGCTGGTTAAGAGCCATCCTTAAAAAAATTAGGGATTTTCGGGATTGTATTTTGCCAGCTCAGGATCTCTGAACTAGTTCACCACCAGATGACGTAAGTAATAAAGTGGAACAAGGGAGAAGGTAAGAGCACATGGCTGGAAAAAAGCAAGGGGAGAGCAAGACTTCAGTTCCTCTGACTTAGACGAGCTGTGCCTCTCCGCCCACGATCCGTGCACCAGATCAAACCACCAACATGGGAGGAAGAGGAAGATGGAGAGTGAATGTGGCTAGTGACATAAGCATGGGCACTGAAAGGAAATGGAAGTAATAGTCCCTCTTGCAGGATCAATCAGCTGTAAACAAAATGTAGGAAAGCTTTCCCCAGATACCATACCCACCCTTGTCATCTTGCTGCACATCTCTTCTAATGTGACAAGCAGCAAGAGAGAACAGTGCATAATGTACATCCACCTCCTATAAAACTTACCAAGGCCAGCGTTGGGGGCGGAGGGGGAGCAGGAGGGGGAGGCACAGGCATGGTGGATGGCTGAGCTCCAGCTGATCTTGCTAAGAAACCTGCACAGCAAAACACAGAAATGCAAAAACCCAGAGATTATTAAATCTATCACCTTTGGGGGTGCTTCCTACTCAGCTACAAACCAACCCTGCATCAAACAGGATTATCTATTCAATTTTCTAGGACTAAGTAGTCTGTAAAAAGCACTTCATGTTTCATTGTATGGAAAACAGCTGCATCCTTAAACACGCACTCCCTGCATGATCTCCATAGCCATGTGGACTCGCAGACACATCTAGTTTTGCATGTTTGTGCCTTGTCACAGCGAAGAGTATGCAAGGATTGTGTGTGTGCGTGCAATATGGTTACATGCAACAATAAACAACAAATCTGGACTCTGTTTAAGCCAACAATCCTGTTCCCATGGAAGTATAGCAGGATAATCCCACTGCTATACCACCAAACCTTACTTTCAGAAGGCCTCGTCTCTTTAAGATCACACTCAAAAAGAGATGCTCACCTTTCGAAGCTCTTAAATTGCTGGAAGATAACACCCCCTACTATTACGGGTGGGGCGGAACTGCAGACCTCTAGGAAAGACCATGTTTCTTCCCCTCTCCCTGCTTGCTCTGAAGGAGCCAGGCTCCATCACCACCGCTGAATGCACCTTCCTCCTTCTCAGGAGCAGCAGAGTCAGCCATACTCAGTGTACGTTCCCTGGGGAGGAGGAGCAAGCAGGCAGCACATCCTCAGCCACCAGCAGCTGCAGAGGAAAGCCCGGTGGCCAGAGACCAGCCTTCCCCAGCTTCCCTGTCTGAGACCAAGCTCCTGCTCTTTCCCACCCCAAGCAGAACTACCTTGGGTAATCTGAGGACACGCATACGTGAGAGAGAAACTCAGTGGAACAAAATATTAAAGGAAAGAAAAAAAAACAAAACAAAACAAAAAAACACTAAAGCACTGAGGATATATATATTTTTTCCAAGTCAAAAGGGCTTTTTGTGGCATTTTGGCATAGGTGGAACCATGCCTAGTGGAGGGTCCAAGGTTCGCCTAATGGTGCTATGACATTTAAGCAATTTGGTGTGCTGTCTGCTCCTAAAAATGCTTTTGCTTCAAGAGACCTACTGATGGGCTCGGCCTTGTGCTTGTGCAGGAGGTGCACAGAGTGTCCCGCCACCAGAGGCTGAGGGCCCAGTGGCAATTACCGTGGTGTGCACCGTGTTTACTACCCATGGCAGGTCAGCGTGACAGCAATAGGGGTTATTCTCCAGATAACCCCACACTGATGTCCCCATTCAGTTACTTACAAGAATGCGCATCTCTCATTTTCTGAAGTCACTGAATTGGTGTTGATAAAACTAAGGAGAACTGTAGTAACGCAATCTCTCCCAAATCAGCTTCATGCCAGGTACAGCATGCTTCAGAGGCTGAATGAACACCAGGGAAATGTTCAGAATGAAACAAAATGGCACTTGCAGTTACCACTTGAGGTGGGCCCCCACCTCAAAGTCTGTGATACGTCTGAGATGATCTGTGATAGGTGTGTTAGAAAAAAATGGTTAGCAGCACAGCTGTATCCTGTTAGATGCTCAGGCTTTGACGGAATTAGAATATAGATAATAAAGCCACAAAAAAAAAACTGCTGAGCTGCCTTCCTGCGATGAGAATGTTTTCTAAAAGAAGACTAATGGATTTTGTCTAAAATCTTTAGGGAGAAAATGGCTTGGAAAGGAAACAAGCACATCACCCCTTAGTCTAGCTGATTAGCGAGAAAAAAGACAGGAGTTCAGAGTGGCGTGAGGCATTACCGCTATCTCTCGCGTGGGCAGGTTTTATTTTCCTCTGCTGCAGAAGCTGTTGCTCTTTCCTGTTACTGAGAAAGCACAAGCAGAGCAGAGGGGAAGCTGACAGACGGCCGGACTGACAGAGAGGAAACTGGGCGAAGCCAAGTCTGCGCAGTGCTGTGCAAACACAGGCACTCACAGAATCCCTCAAACCCACACACGTTTTCCCATCCACCCTGTGGGCAGTTACCTCTCCTACGAACACGTCGCCAAAGAAGCACAAGGTTCAGATTTGCAGGACCCGCTTGACTCCGCTTGTCCTTCGCACTTCCATATTCCCAGCTCTCGGTCCTTACATAAAACTCCGCGCAAAGCCCCAGCCTTTCCTGATCTTAGTATCCTAAATTCAGTATTTAAAATCTGAACTCTATTAAAAGAACTAAGACTAATGCTGCTTTGTTCTTCAACTTCCTGTTTAAAAAAATAGTCAACAGGAAAATTATTTCTTGCAGCAGACCACAACCATCCTGTTTCTTAACGCAGCCTTTTCGCAGCTGCAGTTGTCTCTAGCGTAACCGTGCCAGTAAGCTACTTCACCAAGCTTTTAACTCCTTCAACTGCTTAAAACGAGAAAGAGAAACTGCTCCCTGCACTGCTTTGGTAAGAGACTGAAACAGTCCTGATAACGGACCCTGAATCTTCTTGGGGCTCCACATGCCAAGGGAAAAGCCCCTTGAGCAGGGAGGATAAAGTTTGGTTTGTAATCAGACTTTTAATGAATTCCTCAAGGCAGCTGGAACCTGCATGCAGCAGGCAAGCTAGCTGGTCTAGGAAGAACCTTCTCCAAGCAGCAGCATTTTTGCAAATGCTTTAACTCACCCACCTCCCTGTTTGTTAACCTCTTGCCTGCTTCATGCTTGTGCTGTTCTTTTCTCCTTTCTTTCCTTTTCACTGCGTTGTTTTAGGTCAGTTTTGTAAGGAATTGATGGCAGTGGAGGGGAAGCAAGGTTGCACCCGAAGCCTAAGCTCTCTAATGGGAAGCTGCTACCCACAGACTCACCCTGCCTCTCCAAAACCCTCCCTGCACACGTTGCTTGGAGGTGGGCAAGAGGGAAACGGCACCGGGGCCTCCTGCTTGCCTACGCCTTCTTCCAGAGACCTATACTAGACAGATACATAGATATCCATGTATACTTAGAGCAATATAGAGAGACATCTTTCTATACAGATGTATAGTTACCTCTCTCTCTAGATGTGTATAAATCCAAATATATACACCCAAATATAGAGATGTGCTTATATAGAAACACGTATAGGTGTATATTTAGGTCTATACTAGCTGTGTATCTACTTTCCACTCGTCCTGTCGAGAAAAGATGCTTCTCCGACATGCCCACAGTGATCAGCTGCAGACTACCTAACACCTCTTCTGGTATCGAAGGGTTTTCTCGGCAGGGCAGGGGTGGAAGCAACTGCATGCCGGTCAGCTTAGCACCCAGCTGCTGCTCAACAAGCCCTGTGGCCCCGATGCAGCTCCTAGAGGGTCTGGAAAACAGCATTTTGCAGGGCAAGCTTCTGTAACAGGCCAAGCTCGGAAAGCACGGGCCTCAAGTTTGGTGCAAGTATTCTGCAGAATTGTTTGCGTGGGGCGTTCTTGCTTTGACAATTTTCAATTAAATTTTCCTCAAAAAAGATCTGCTGAAATGGATGTGAAGATTTTGAGTAATTTTGGGTGGACAAATCAAGCTAAAAGTGGTAAGTAAACGTAAGTTATTAAGTGGGCCTGGAAGCTGCAATATGCCTTTTAGATGACTGCATTTGGTCACCCAGTAAAGGCACTGACATTCCTGCCTGGTTGTTTATAAACGCAGTGTATATCTCTAAAATACTTGGCTGAGTCAGAAGTGTTCCGCAGCCTACCGAAAGGACAGCTTTCCCCTACGCAAGTCTGAAATGTGATTCCTAGGCCTCCGATCTGTCCTGGAGCATATACTTCCCTCAGGAGCCATCAGAAAAAAGATAATACAGCATTAGTCAGAAACCTGCATGCCCCCACGCAGAAGTATAACGCATGTACTTACAGAGTGAGTAAAACACACCAGTTTGTAAAACTTCAGCTAAAAACAGAAGTCATACCACGACCTCACCCGTACTTCTGCCCCTCTCTGACTGCTTCCGCTGCTGAGCAAAAGAGCATCAGGAACTCAAACCGAAACTGCAGCAAGGAACGGCACCACTGCCTTTGAAGCTCCAAATCACCCGTGCTGTTGGGCTGCTAGATTTTTTTAATGATCTATTTCTTTGATTGACATTTTGTAAGCAAAAAAAGGTCTATCTGGATTCACCACTCTGAGCAGGTTAAGCCTGTAGGAAGACCCATAAAGCACTGTATAGGGACAGTGACCTGGGGCTTGTGTGCACAGCGTAGTGCTGAGGCCGGCCCCAGGGACCTGCAGCACCTCCTGGGCTCAAGCCTGCATGGTGCTGGGCTTGAATCCTGCTGCTGCTTCACTCACTGCTGCTTCGCAGGATCTGTGTTTTGCACAGAGATGTCCCGGGATGCTAAGTGCAGCTCTGCAGCTAGAGGGAAGCTTTGGCTATCGTCCTGTATGTCAGCAATGGACTTGTGGTTCATTATTTGCTCTTGGTCAGTGGGAAACAGCCTATTTTAAGGCACGGATGTTACGTCCAATTGCTAACAGCTGACACCATAAAATATCTGCAACAGCAACTGATCTGCCCAGTAAAAATTTTTACCTTACTGCTAACAACCAAGCTGCTCATAACATTCAGTGCTGCGGGGTATTGAAAAAGAACTGATTTCCTAAGAAGTCAGGAGGAGCATCAGTACTTTGGAACCCAGTGTGCATGTCCTTGGCACTACTGCCAAGAAAATGTGCAATTACCCCTGGTTTTGAAAAGCTATTTGGGAAATACTAGGTTTAAAGAAATCCTGATGCTACAGCAGCAAGGATTAAAAAATGCCAGCCTCTGGGCTCCAAACAGAGACCTATATGACCAGAAGCAGAACAGAATTTCCCAGCTGGCAAACTTGACATGGCTCCTGCCCCACTGCGCAGAGGTCCAGCAGTGGCCAGGGACCCCACTGCGGCTGGAGACCCCACCATGGCCATCAGACAGGCTGCCAGCCTCCTCTCATGCGCTCTACACTACCTCAATGGAGCCTCTGCTGTGAGGGAATCCTCCCTGCAGGCCACCACCAGCCCAGGGGGTGCCTCCATCTGGCTCAGAAAGCTGCCCCGGCCAGTAGCCAGCGAGATGCCCACCACGCCCCAGGTGAGCCAGACCAGCAGAGCTGCACCAGCATGCTCTGCTTTCTGCAAGCTGCCAGGTGCAGCTGGCTGTCACTAGCAGAAGTGGTATGAAGACGCTGTGATATGCTACACATCATGACAAGGGCTAATTTCATGGAAAAACCAAAGCACAGGAGAGACACTGCGTACTTTGCATTCCGCAAGCAGCCCCTTGCCATCCATGAGCAGCACTAAACAAAAGCAGCACTAAACTGAAACACAAGTTTGGGGGCATTTTGGATGTAATTTGGTACCTCAAGAAGTCTTATCAGGAGCGTTACGAGTGCTAAAACGAGTGATATTTGACGTGGGATGGACAGCGTGAACTGCAAGCGCCCAGTTTGCATGCAGCCATTTCAAGCCACTTCGAGGCTCCCCCCTTACAGGCGTTGAGTCAGGCAGACAGACAGCTTTCTGTGGTTAATCACTTCCTGCATGATTAATTTCCAAGCAGAAAAAAAGAGGAAGGAACAAACAACTGCAGAAATAAAATAGAATTGATAGAATTCAAGGGGAAAAAAAAATATGAAGTCACCAATTAAAATGCTGATTGTCCCTCTATGCAAAAAGTGCCCAGCTTCCAAAAATGTATTGATTTGGTTCGTTCAGAACGCAGTGCTTCCTGCTAATGAAAGAAAGAAAGATTTAAAAACCTGCTCACACCCCTGCGGGCTCTCCTTCCCCTCGGTGTGCCCGTGCCACCAGCAGCGCCTGCGTCCTCCCCAGGCCTCTGGGGATGTGTGCACCAAGGGGGTCGGGACAGGGTGCAGACGGGTGTGAAGGAGAGCTTCGGGGGATGCTGAAGACACCCCACCTGCACAACACCGTGTCAGTAAATCCCACCTGAAAAGCGTCATGTATTTTTCTTCTCTCTTTACTAAAGCAAAGGGTTAGTTTCTAAACAAAGAAAAACCTGTAAATACCTATAAATAGACAGTTTTAAGCCCCCTAAAGGGTTCATCAAGGACACCAAGGCCAACTCATTGCAGCATGAAGCTGCCTGAACATACTGAAGAGGAATTCCCCTAGACAGTAAAAAGCGAGCTTTGAGGAGCCTCTCTGGGCTCAGCCACACACACAGGAAGGCAAAGCCTCTGACAGGCACTGCAGCAGCCCCACAGACACTGCTGGGATGCTGGAGGGATGCTGTCTATCTGCCCCTTGCTCAGCTCTAGAAGGAAAGCCTGGGTTTTCCTCCTCTTAACTGGGATAAAGGAGGGAAGTGACACCTAAAAAGCTATTCTCGGTATTCCTGTGCCCTTAACATCAATGACTGGTCTTTTTAAGAAAGGTTTCAGGCTGAAACTACCTTCTTTTTGCTGCAGGGATCACAAGACTGTGCGGCCCGGGAGAGGACACCCCAATGGTGTGAGATGGCAGGTTTTCTCCCTCTACCCAGAGGAAACTGTGGTAGCAAGAGGAGGCACCGCTGTTCCACCCTTAAAGTCACTCGCAGAGTGAAGGCCCAAAAGGGAGACAGAGAAGTTACCAGGGATGCATGAGGCCCAGGGAAATTCTGGGGAGATGCCGCTGCCAGAGAGAGGAAGCCCATTTTATCCGGGACTTTTTCACATTTCAGAGAAACTCTCAGCAGTACCTGAAATAAGCAGTATGAGCACGACTTTCCACCCAGACTGAGAAGTGCCAGACCCTGTGCAAAAAAAGCTGGGGCAGAGAGCACCAGCCTGCAGGGACTGACTTGGGCACAAGAGCCCGGAGGTGTCTGGCAGGCGGGCACGGGGCTGCAGCTCACACTGGGCAATTCCCCTGGGTCTTAAAATCCCCTCGGTGCTTTTGATCTACTTCTTACCGTCACAGGAAAACAGCAAAAACGCACGTTACTGGCGTCAGGGGCAAGTGAAATGCCAGCACACAACCACAGGATGCCAAGGGCAGGCGCAGCCACGTGCGCTCGTGGCCTGCGGCAAGCTGTGTCCAGCAAGCCTCCTCTGTCAAAGGCAACCAGAGTTATACTGCACAAATCCAGCAGAGCTGCATCCATGGAAAATTACAGCTAAGAACTAGGCCACTGTGGTGTCAGAATGCTGTTTTAATCCAAGTATTTTAAAAAGTTTTTTCCTTCTCAGTGACATATTTTTCAAGATATGTGGAAGATCACTGGCAGTGGCTAACTGTGGAGGATGGCCCAGGCACTGCTGTAGCCGGTGCTTGGAAGAAAAAGAGCTTTCGGTCATTTTAAGCGTTTGGATGTTGGCTTGAGAAAAGCTGACAATTTCAGAGTGAACACACTATAGCAGAAAGTACATCTCTGAAAATAGAAATTGCTTCCACCCCATCCATGCAGCTCTAACTTCTTTCAGCCAGTGTTTACAGAAATACTTCTGCCCGCTGGGACTCTGAGGGTCAGTTTCCACCCCAAAGAGGGGACCCTGCCTGTGAAGCAGGACCTCAGCAAAGCCACCTGTGCTTGGAGGGACCCTCACGGCTACAGCAAATACGTGTGCCCGTGTGCCATCCCCAGCAGGAGGTCAAGCCAAACGCAGTGTGCACATCCCCACCTATGGGATGTGTCCCCACGGGATACCACCTACAGCCCTGCAGCCTCCTGCTGCTCAATCCCTGCCAAAAAAAAAAGGAAGCTTTTCCCCTCAGACCCCCCAGAAAGAAAAGCCCAACACCAAAAGGTTCTGTTCCAGGCAAAACTGATGCCGCCTAAGGACTGAGCTGCTGGTGCCCGAGCTCCTGCTTCAGCTGTCTGGAGCACAGCTGTCTGCAGTGTTCAACCACCTACCATCCAAAGCAGCTTTTGGTCACCCCAAATGTTTGAAACAATGCAGAAGACTGTGTTATCCTCGGGACGCTGCCCAACACAGCAAATGCAGGATTCACCCAGGCTCAAGGCAAGCCTCAGCACAGTCTTGAACAAAGGGCCCCTTGTTTTGATGCTGCAGAGGGGCTTATAGGGACAGCTTCTCCACTACGGCACAACATACCCAGGGGAACAAGGATCTGACATCTCTCTCCATCATATTCTCTCACCTGTCCTTCCTTGTGGGGATTTTGTGTTCACCAAACCCTGTTCCTATAAGAAAGTCCAACAGCTTCTCTCCGATGGGACTGCTTTTTCCAATGCCTCATTCCTACGGAGGTGGCCACTCAGTGCCATGGGGCTGTTCAGCAGCGCGCACCATGCTCTGCAGCGTTCTCTCAAAAACTTCAGCAGCCTCAAGTTTGAAGAGCTGTTGGTAGGGTGGACAGCCTGGTTCAGAAACTAGAGTTTTCTCAGAATTGCCTCCAGCTTCACTCAGCCCTGAATCAGAAGAAAGCACGGCACTAAGTGATCCACCTGAGGAACAGGACTTCTTCTGCCAGCACCAAATTTGCGGGCATATCCTCAGCAGGCAGTGCTGCTCAGCTTTCTGACATGGGAAAATAACTTCCTCTCACATTGGCTTCCCTGCCTTTCCATCTGAGCACATCCAGCATATCGAGCTCGCTCTCTGTTTTTTAGGATGCTGCAGGTCTGACCACTTGTTTACTTTGTGGAGCATGAAAGAAATTCTTCCATTTGAATCAAATTGACAGAAGCCTGGAGGCCTTGTTTTCCCTTCTCCACTGTTTCATGGTAAAACAGGCCAAAAAGTGTCAGGAATTAGAAATTAGTCTGAATGTTTTCTTGGACAGCTGAGCTGTTGCAACTTTGAGCCAGCATGGAAAGAAGTCACAGGAACTCAGTTTGGTGAGTGAGCCCTGGGATGTTCCTGGGGGACTTCTGCTGGCCGTGACTGCCCACCAGTGTGCCACGGGTCCCCTCAGCAGCGATGGCTACAAGCAGAGGGGCTTCTCTCCCTGCTTACCCTGAGGCTGGGCTGGAAGGTGGCTGGCTGGAGGTGCAGGTTGTGTGGTGGCAGCTCCAGGACACCCCAGCACGCCCCATCCCATGCCCAGGGCACAGCAGTCACAGCGCTGCAACCTGTGTAGCTCCGCTCCCGAGGCTGCCCTTGCTCTGAGAGCAGGACAGGCAGCCGCAGGGGAAGGGAAGGATTTTACTACAGCGAAGGCACATGGAAAAGGAACAAGGATCTCACGCTGTCAGATTTTACTTCTCCATGGGCCTAAGTCTAGAATTCAATTGGCTTTAGCTTTCCAATAGGCTTTTTAAAGTGTTTTCTTCATCACAACCAGCTAAGTCTTACTAAACCTGCAGTGAACTGTGACTGGTCTGCTACAGCCAGCATCTATAAAACAATATTAAAATGGTGACTACCTCTAAAGGGGAAATATCTGAGGCACATCAGGGCCAGACATATGGAACCAATTTGAAACTCTGTTTTCCAATCCCACTCTCTTGTAAATATTGCAGTGCTCCTATAAGGATGTTGAAAAAGTACAGTGTTCGGCGATTAGTTCAGATTTCACATCAAAAGCCCAAACAAAAACCTAAGCGGCCGGGGCAGTCGGCAGGGAAGGACAACCACACAAGCAAGAGTGCATTAGAGTTTTTACAGCCCAGGTGTTGACATGAATTAGAAGGTAACTCAAATACCTGTCATTAGAGGAGCAATCAAAGACTGATCTGTCCGGAGTGTGGGAAAAACAAAACAAAGCACAGCCCCAGATCTGTGTAACGTAAGGCAGCCCCCTCAGCCACAGACAGTGCAGAAAAACGAACGCCGCCTCAGCGCCAGATTACCGTCAATAAAAGCCTCTGTTCAGTGCAGCAAGCCCCATAAATCACTTTTGTGAGAAACAGGTGACCAGGTCTGGTAGAGATTTTAATTAAAAAGAAAAAAAATATTTTCCATCCAGAGAGTTAATTTTGGATGAATTTGAAGCTGTGAAGTGCTGAGACTCCAAACCTCGTTTAAGATGGGTGGAGTTGGAGAGTCTGATTTTACTCTCATTACAGTAAGCGGAACGGCTCAAGCCAACTTTCAGAGGGGGCTGGATGAGACCCATGGCACCTTATGACTCCTGAAAGCATTTGAGCTGATTGGGATGAACAAGATTAAGAAGAGCACACCCCAAGAAGTCTCTTGACTTTCTCTGTTGTGCACATCCATGCACTGTAGCTTGGGGTTAGTCATGAAAGGGACTATTTGTAAGGCCGTGAATCACATTTGCACATAAGTAATGCATTTGAGGAATGTCGCAGTCAGCAATCCAGGTTCATGTTGGCTCCCACAACACCGTCTTGTGGACACATAAGGCTGGTGGGGCAAGGACCACAGCCACAACCTGCACAGAAATGCCATCGCTTGAGTTCAGCACTGCTTGCATCCTGCTTCATCAGCCTGGGGAGAGCAAACTTCGAGATGTACTGTCATCTGCCTCAATGGACTGAGACCTACCAAAAAACCCCCTGTAATTTTCCCTCTGGGCCCTGCTCACAGACCACAAACTGAAAAGAAAGTCACACCAAGCCCTACAGACTGACTAAATACTAAATGCGGACTCATTCTGTGTATGACTTATATTTGCACATCTTTCCTGACCTCTGATGCAAAAAGCATTTGATCTGCCATTTAAATGCTTATTTCAATAGTACAACTGCAGAAAGTCAAGCTCTTTGTAGACTCTGCTGGGCTGTTGCAAAACAATTACTCTTTTCTAATTCCCAAGGGGATTAATGAAAGTTTACAAACAAAGCAAAGTGGATAAGTTTTTTTTAGGTTATTAAAGTATAAATGAATATATATTAAAAATATACCATTACTTTGAATGCGTAAGGGCTTTAAGTATTTACTACGATTGGTAGTAGTAAGCCCCAAAACCCTGAAGCATTCCGAAGCTGGGCAGTGTACACCGGGTATCTGCACATGCAGGGAGCTGGATGACCAAGTGTCCATCTGCACAAGCCATCAAAGCAGCTCCCAGCATCTGTTCTTGCTGGTTTGGAAGAGGGCCTCTGCCCTCTGAGGTTTGGCCTGCTGTGTACTTTGTATTCAGTCTCAGAAAGCTTTCAGATGAGCTGCTATGGTTTCAATAATTACTTTAAAAGGTTTTCAGCTATATAAAAACAAATCTGTGGACGGAACTTTAAAATCAGGATGGAAATAATAAAAGGGAGGGTAAAGCAAAGGCAAAAAATAATCTGAAATAAACAGGGTCTGCTTTAGCAAGCAGCCCGTCACCTCTTTTGCATGCTGGAGCCAGCCTTAGCTCACCCCAAAGTAGGTGGACACTGAGGCCAAAAGGTGACTGTCTTTCCAGAAGGGTCTACAGAACTTTAAAAACTGTGTCCAAAGCAATAAAAACAATAACAACAACCACCAGCAAAAGAAAACCAAGCCCAAGGTGCATTAAGGAAAAAGAGACATTTGAACTTTCAGTGTCCTACCCTACAAGTTTTGGGTTGAAATGGACGCACTTAAAAACACCAAAGAAAAGCAAAGGTGCTACTAAAAACACGCTGTTTCAGGTGTGAATTTACATGCTCACCCAGTATTCTGTCAGTGCTGGCAAATGATGTCTCATTCTAATCCATTTAAAAACAAGTCCAAAATGTTACATTCCTGCACCATCAGATTATTTGCGTGGCTGGAATCCAGCAAGAAACTTCTCTTGCAATTCATTCCAAAGAAGTGGATAGAAGCAGCAATACATTATTGCTATTAAAATACTGTACTATAAGTAAAAAAAAAAAAATCTTTATATGGCTTGTACAAAACTAACAGACCAGACAACCACTAAATGAAGTTCATGTAAGGTTGCCATTATCTCTGTATTGTTTGGTTCTTTGTATCAGATAAAAATTCTAGCAAATCAGACCGTCTTTTTCTCTATTAAAAAAAAAAGCAAAAGCCAACAACATAGATTTTATAGTATGCCCATGTTCACTGTGTAAACCCATTGCCTTTATTACTACAGTGAGAAAAGCTTGATTTTAAAGTCTTTTTTTTTTTTTTAATGTGAGTGAAAGATGTATCAGCCTTACTTAGCTGATATGAACTGCAATGGTTTTACTCCAAACCTACGGAGACTTATACCTGAGGAAGATACAGTCCAAGGGTAGTAACGTGAATATGTATGGTAAATTATGAGGGCTGCTCTAGGAATAAAGCAGCCTACCAGCAGGGCAGACGGAGAACTCTTTTCCCCCGTGATACTGAACCCATCACATGCTTTGCTCTGAGCTGGCCAGCACTTCCCTGCCTCCAAGATCGGTTACTGGACAAAATGAAGGACTACCAAGTGGAGATACATACAGAAAGCACACAGAGGATCTCCTGCTCCATACCAGCTTCTTGGGAAGAGCAGCTCCAGAGAGAATTAGTGGTTTGGTGACTGCCCTGCGGAAGGTCACCCCCAATCCAGGGGCAAACCTGAGGGCTGGGTGGAAGAGCAAAGGCCTAGAGACACCCTCACTGCCTGGCCAGCTGGGAGATGAGCTCCAGATCATCCTCGTGAATTGAAACCACATGAGGGAGGTGGAACGGGAGGATTGGTGTTTACAGAGATCACCTGGCAAGGATCCTGAAGCCCTGGGCTGCTATTTCAGATCCCCATTCAGGGAAGGACTGGTAGAAGGGCAGATCTGAAATTCGGCCTCCTCTGTTTGCCTTTAGTTTGGCTCTGTGTGAAGCAGTAAAAATCTAACCCACAGTGTGCTGAATACCTCTCCATGCGTAATAGGAGAGACCTTAGCCTTCAGCATCTGAGTCTGCGTGAGTGCAAGTCACCCACACTGCTCATGTACTGCTTCTCTCACCGACAGTTTCCATTTGGTCCGATCTGGAAAACATCCTGAGTAATACAAGGATGAATTTTTCTGTTAAGTATTTCCAATGCTGCCTTCTGGCAAGAAAAAATGTCAAGAGTTACTTGGAAAAGGAAGGTACAGCTAAGAGATGTTTCAATTACTATATAAATGAACTGCCAAATGCAACAAGTAAAATCCAGGCAATACTAGTAGTTCTTCGTATTTATACCACCATAAGCTACGTGGAGATCAGACTATTGACCGACCACAACTACATTTTAATTCACTTACTGGAGTACAGCTTTTACAAAATTAAAATAACTTTGAAAAGCCATTTTTACACAGATGTTGGAGCTCGGCCTACTTGTGTAGCAGGACTTGACTGCATGCAATAAAGCCCCATGAGGTGCGGTAACACTGAAACAGCATGTTTGGTGTTTACACCTGGCACTCTAACTGAACACTCAGCCTTGACATTGGGATTATGAAATTTGCTCATATGCACCTGGGTACTCACAGGACACATCTGCAGTGGATGATGCCAGTGTAAACACCCACAGCAAGGGCACACAGTTAGGCTGTCTATACTTAACCTAACATTTTCCTTGTCCAGTTAAAAGCCCCATAATTACAGATAGTTTCTGAAGATTTCACTTAGGACATATGCTCCTCTACTTATTTTAGCAATTATCTAATAGATGACAAGGTACATGTTCTGTTTTGTGTCATTCCATGTTTCTTTTCACTCAGAACATTTTTAATGTTACATTACAGACTAACTCAGCCTCTGAATTTAGATTTCCTATTTTACTTGGAGAGGCATTAAAACCTCTGTTTGTGTGTGTTGGTATACTACAGTATTCAATAATGCAGTTTCAAAAAAAAAAAGACAAGTAGAAAGCTAATTTTATATCCTTTCAAACTTTGAGACATGCAGAGATTTCTATCCCAATAAGGATTTTTTATTTTTTTTTTTAATATTGATTAAAAATAATTTCAGTTTAACTGAATTGAAATT
Organism: Nettapus auritus; assembly: GCA_011076525.1. Lineage (NCBI taxonomy): Eukaryota > Metazoa > Chordata > Aves > Anseriformes > Anatidae > Nettapus > Nettapus auritus. The sequence goes on from CM021771.1 coordinate 10,629,829, forward strand.
TTACTTTTTTGTTCTTAGGAGTGAAAATTTCAGTAGAGCCTACATATGCTGTAGGTATTTTTTTAAAAAAGAATTTTAAAGCTTACTAATTTTGAAATTTAAAATGTGTGCTGAATTCACCTTTGATCTCAGGAATAAAAGTGGTTTTGATGGACTGACTGTTTTAATTTAAAAAGCATTTCAATAAAAAATGTCTTGAAAAACAATAATGGCAACCACTAACTTTGATATTCAAAGATAAATTTTTAAACTTAAGCATCTACCTGCTATTCATAGAGGCTCACACTTTGACGGCTCCACTACTGCAGTGATCTGGTGCTGCTGACCCAGCACAGAGCTCTCCTCTGACTGCCCGAATCCATCACTGCCTAGTGCCATGGGTTGTGTAGGTGCCACTGGAGCTAGTGCTGGGAAGACACGAGCAGGGGGCGTAAAGGTCCTGTAAAGGGAACTAGTTTAAAGCAAGGCACAAGTCAAACCAAAAGCAACCAAGGACAACGAAGTAAAACACACCCTTCTGCTCTCCATATCTCCGATTACAGAAGTCTTTGCTCCAATTTATTTCACTTCGGAAACAACTTTTTACAGCTGCAGATGGCAAACACTGAGCTAGTGAGTGAAGAAGAGAAGCTGGAAAGAATGATTATTAATGGATTCTGCCAAAAAATAAAGGCAGGACGTCTTTCATGGATTAACAGCAAACACTAGCCAATCTTCCCCCAGACAAAGAGGAGGCGTGCTCTACAGCACCCTCCTGGGAAGGAGGGCAGCGCAGCCGCATAACCTGCTGCCGCATCCCTGTGGGCCACAGCTCAGCACCATGCTCCGTTTGTGAAGCTGCCAGAGCCCACATGTGTTAAGGAGAGCCTCTGCCCAAGTCACTGACAGTTAAAAGAACGCAATCTCAACCCACTGTCTGCGTTGTATTTTAAATATTTATACTCCAGCCGTTTTCCATCACCTCCGACAGCCAGGCGCTCTGACGCAGCGAGTGCGGTCAGGGCGAAGCCTCATGCTGGGCCTCAGGGCGCTGCGCTCCCTTCACATGTTGGGTCGCATCTGGCTGCCAGTGCAGGTGCCTCCCTGCTCTGGTGGACTTGCTGGGCAGGTGGCTCTGCCACAGGGCCGAGGTGAGGTTTTGCCTGCCCTCCCTAGGACCAGGAACCCCCAGGTACAAGGGCAGGAACAGCCTGGGCAGGAACACACCAGGAGCCCTGGTATTTTGGAGGCAATTTGTTTCCTTGCAAGAGTAGATCTAGCCAAGCACCTGCTGGTATTGAGAATACAACTTTTTGCATTAGTAGTAGTAGTCTGGTGCTGTTTGATCTAAACCAGTATGTATGGCATACTGCCCCCATGAAAAAAATACCCACAAACCCAAGAGCAGCCACATACCATCATTTATAATTTGTGTTTCCTCTTCAGAGCATACTTCATTAACAAGTCCTCTTACTCCACATGACTGTTCAAATTCATCCTCGCTAATGCAAATCTACCAGGCTCAGAGGAGAAAACTTCAGGCTGGTCTGCTCAGTGCAGCTGCCCTGACACAACAGGTATTTGAGGTTGGCAGCCAATTTCCCTTTTAATTTCTTTGTAATAAGAGTGGCTGTCCCAGTTGTTAAACCCTAGCTAAAGTTAGCATCACATCTGTTGAATCCTTTAAAACATGGTTGAAACCTTGTTCAACCTGACTGAACAGTTTGGCTAGCTTACACAGGGCAGAACCAAACCGAGTTTATTTTAAGTAAGTTTAGAGACTACATTTAGCATATGACAGACTGAAACATGACTCTTACCACCTCTGTTTCCAAAACCAGAATTAGTAATTAAATGTAGAGTTAAGAACCACTGCAAGTTTGAGGCCATAAGCTTCCAGATAAAAAGAGCATTTTTTTCAGAACTGAGACATAAGAAACAGAAAAAAAATATATCTGGATCAGATCCATAGCTGGAAGGAAGCTTTGTGTTGGTTTTATCAGGTCATAAGACATTATTACTCTCATGAAGTCTACGCTCTCTTTTCAGCTTCGGTCCTAATGACCAATAGTCCTCAAACAAGTGATATTGCAGGGATCACTGTTTTCTTCTGTATCTGTCAACGTGCCTGTTGCACAAGCCAAACCTGCAGCCAAATGCTGTTTCAGGTGAGCCCTGACCCATCAAAACTTGCTATTAGGAAATTCTGTTCAACGCAGATCGAATTGGATTTGCACAGCCGGTGTGAACCTGAAGCTTGTCATTCGTACCAGTTTTGACATCCATGTTAAAAATGAGCTGTTTGCTATATTCCCACAACTACTCGCCCAAGAAAGCAGCACAGCCTAGCTTTTCAGGTCTCCCTTTCACACCATGACCAGACTGGGTGTTTACTTCACCAGCTGCTAGTGATAACGCTGTCACAGTACGCAGCATAATGAACTTTATCTGGTGATGCTCAAATGAGAAGAGCAACATTTCAAGAAACTCAGGAGCAACACATACCTGCCCTCTCTGTAACATTCATATGAAACTGTTTGTTGCTTTTAAAATAACTAACCAGATCAATTCATCAATAAACAGAGGAATTTAAAGTTACTGCCAACAAGGAGACTGAAACACAGAATAACAGGCTGGAGGAAGGCATCTGTCCTTCTCCTTCCTCTGAGGTACTATCGATGATCTTTATACCATTCCTGTCAGGTATTTATGTCTTGTCTTCTTACAAATATCCAGTGAAAGAAATTCTGCATATCCCTCAGTAACCTATTCTAGTACTTCTTTAGCCTTACAGCTAGTGATGTTTTTCCAAGTACCCAATCTTAATCTCCTTTGCTGTAACTTCATTTACTATTTCTCATTCTATTTACAATTGGTGTGCAGAATAATTTATTCCCTTCTTCACAGCTACCCGAAAACTGTTTATATGTCCTTCTGACCTCCTCTTCCTTAGGACAAGCAATCATATTTCCTTCAGTCTTTCCTCCCGGGCTGTATTTGTTCAGCCTCTGATCACTGTTGCTGTTGCTAGGATGTTCCACAATCCCATTGGAAATGTAGTATGGAAACATCTTTATCTCAGTATTGATTTATATGTTTCTTTGCAGTATCCACTGTACTAATTTTAAATCAAATATAAATGTTAATTTAAAAATATTTGTATTCTCCATATATGCAGGTCTCCCTTCTTCAAACAGGTAATCCTTTCTAACCCGTGTCCAAGGAAGTATGTTTGGCTACTGAGCCACCCATGTTGTACCATCTTTTTCAGTCCTCAAACATGGAATAACTAATATTTGGAGGTTTTGCACCAATCCTCATCCTGCATGCTTGGTTCAAATTGTGTGTGGAGCCACAAACTAAGTTTGTCAAGTCGTGAGGCTAACTCTTCCCTCACTCATCTCCTAGGCCTGGCACCCAGACTTCTCCAGGCTGTGGTTTCCAAAGCAAGTGCAACCTAAAGCAGTTACATCTGACATTAGGGAAGGAAAGGTGTGCCATATTAGATCACAACAGTAAACCAGCATTGCTATTAATCCTACAAGGAAAATAATTATTTTTTGGGAAAGACAGAAAAAAAAAAAAGAAAAAAAAAAAAGGTTTTTCACAATCATCAGATTGCAAATAAAGACACCTTTAATAGTATTTATGAGATGGTCCTGTGCCTTCCAAATGTTACAGGCCTTTTTATAGCTAGGAGATTACACGTGCTGCAGACCAGTTTCCCATGCCGCTGTGCACGCAGTAATGCCTCCCCACTCCCACTGACCCCCCGTGCAGACCCTGAGGGCTCTGTACCTCCTCAGCAGCTGGAGAGATGCTCGGGCAGAACACGAGGCCTGGCAAATTCACTCCAGAACGACCTTGCTGAAGTCAATTAGACACACTAACATTTCCCAGGACATACATTTCTGCAAGGAAGAAAAAGACACCATTATTAATTGCAAAACTGAAATGGTGGGGACCACGGAGCCTGGGTACATTTCTGCTGGGCACTTTCTTGCATAAGTAGAAATTCTGCGTGAGAAACTGGCTATGTGTAAAGAGGAAGCTGTCTCCATCTGAAGAAGAAAATAAAAGGCAAATACACCGTTTGTTCTCCTAGCATCATTTGCTGAGGCCAAAAGGCCCAATTTGTTTTCAAACAAATTTGAGATAATAGCCCTGACTTCAGCAGAACATTGTAAATGCCAGTATAACTGGTGGAATGAAAGCAGAAAAGCCTAAAAACATACGGGGATGGATACAGCAGGAAGGCTGAATGGAGTTGTCCACTGTTTCTCTTAAAAGAGCCATGGTTTCCTGACCAACTTTGTAGTAAAGAGATTTCAATAGTTTAGGCCAGAGAAAAATGCATACAAAAGCTGAAACAAATCAACTAAACAAAACTAAAATCAACCTCCTTCAACCTCTAGATGCTTTTAACAGCTAATTACAGAAATTATTTGCAGAACTTGCCTTCAAGTGAGAGGGAGGAAGGGAGAGGGAATGGCCAGCATGACATGAGAGAGATGTGCTGCAAATGATGCCTCAGCAAAAGACACCCTTGTCCATTTGAGGTACTTGACAATAAAAAACAACAACAACATGCCTTTAACAATCCCACCAATTTAAAGGAAAATGCGAGAACGGTGCCCATTCAGCATTTTATGGGTTTACGTACATTGAGAGATCAAAGTCTCCACGCACTGGTACAAAACCTGTGCCTGCACTGTGCGGTGAAATGAAACCCACAAGGGGATTGTGCAATAAACTCTGTGAAGCTGCCTGTACAGTTCAGGTTTGCATTAGCTGGCGTTACAGATTTTTACTCACATTTTCCCCTGCAGAGCAGGACAAGGCAGTGCCGTGGATCCATGTGCACTGGCGACACGAAGCCCAAAGAGCAACGCGGCACAGCGGCTTTTGGGAAGCATCACTGGCTGGAGGTTTAAGTGGCGCTGTGTGCATACTGGTTTTATGTTTATTTGCAGAATTAAGGCAAATTTAAAGTGGATTTCAACTAACTTTGAAGCTATCTCACTCAGACTTACAAAGTTTTACACTAACACTTCCCATAGAAAAGAAACCTAAAGAAATCATTAAAAAACAAAAAGCAAGCAACCCCCCCCCAAAAAAAAAGGAAAAAAAAAAAAGAAAAAGAAACGTTTCTTCCGTAGGTGTTACGAACAAGTCCACACACATACACCCAATTCCCCTTCCTTCCCAACTTCAGTAAAAGAGCAGTTTTTTTCCTGAGCACAGAATTTCTCCCCATCTGGTTCCATTTTTTACTATTTTCTTCTTTTGGTTTCCTTCTCTCTCATTCCAAGCCATATTTATTTCCTTTTGTTTAGTCTGTACTCTTTATTCCCTTTCCTCTTTTTGCAGATCTCCTTTTTAATTTGTTTGAGAAGGAAACATTCTTGCCCTAGCTTTCTTAACAGAAGCTGGTGCAAGGGGCCTGCTCTGAACCCCTCTCTCCCATGTTCTCCCCCTCCTCTGTCAGTCCTGGCTGGCTGGGCTTGCTCCTGGTACACGAGGAAGAGCAGTGGGCTTTATTTATTTAGAAAAGTGTATCATTTATTTTTGAATTCACTTTCAAATACCTAGCACTAACCACTGTGCGGAAGGTCAAATGTATTATTTACAAGCAATTTTGTTTAGCTTAAAACAACTCCTGATCTGTATGAGATGAGCCACTATAAAGGGGGATTAGGCTGAAATTAAAACGTCTGCAGTTGGATTTTACTAAATTGGTTTTAAATCACATTCTTAGTTATACAGCAGAGGTGAGTTTCAGAGCTGGAGGTTAGAAACCCTAACAAAGCAGAAAGACTGATTAGAGACAGAACTGTGGCACTCTTCGCAAAATCTGCTAGATTTGCAAAAGCTGAGGAGCCCAGCTAAGGCTAGAGCCTTGCTTTTAAAACTTCAGAGCTCAAAACTTGACAGCCAGCTCTGCAAGGCTCCCCAGAAACCGTGCCCTGCTATTTCCAAATAAAAGCATCCCTGCCCTCAGCCTGGGCTACACTTACAGCGCTAGGCTGGGTGCAGGGTCCCTGCGACAGGACCCATCCCAGTCCCCAAACTCCCTGCAGGGCTCGCCCCATACTGCAGTTACCACTATGCCGCCAGAGAATGCCAGGCGCTGCCTTGAAGGATGAAGGACCATGGTTTTGCTGAAGTTCATATGCACAAGAGGAAAGATTTTCTGCTTTCATTTATATTCTCTGGATCTTTCCCATTAGAAAGATAGAGACGGAGAGCTGCTTAGTTAACCTTCCACCACAAGCTGTATTTCAGAGTCTGTGACATGCTACTAAAATATTCTGCATCTTGTCCTCTTGAAGTTTCTTCTTTTTGACTTTCCCTCCAACTTTGCATTAAAAAATAAATCACAATTTTCTCACAATATTTAAAAATAACAACCGCACTTTTGTGTAGGAATACAAAACATACACCCCACCAAACACACTCGCTTTGAGAGCTCCAAGTGCTCCAGCACCAAACTGGTGCTGTTTCTTTCCCAACACAGGGGGGTTTCCAAACCAAAAAGCCTCCAGCACAGAAAGGCGGAGATGGAGTTCCTCAGCAGACGTTGTAAGGAACGTCCAGTAAAATCAAACAGAACAGTTACAGAGTCAGCACCAGCCAAAACAAACAAAAATTTCTCACTGTAATCAATAGCTTTAACCTGTGTTTGAGAAAGCACTTTCTGGTATTTATTAACACTGAACCCTTTTATGAAACATCCAGACCTTTTGCTGATTATATGAGAAACTTCACCCAGTCAGAGAAAATTTAGTTTGTATTTCTAACCGGATTCAGCTCCACTGTGAAGTTGTATAGCAGGGCAGGCTCCAAGCTTCTCACAAACCGGGCTAACTCAGAGAAAAGCTTCCTACTTTTACCTTTGTAAGGTCCTGCTGCAGAAGCCCACCTCGCTAACTTGCTGCTAACAAGACATGAGCCATGCTGATGGCTTTAGTCCCCGCTCCACCCAAACTCAGCGAAAATACATATGTGGAACCCCTGTAGGATGGTTAAAAAGACATTTATAAAAGACTAACCTGTGCTGGTTGAATAAGTTGTAAGTCACCCAGCTCTGAACTTCCCCAGTAGCTTCGCTCTTGTTTCCTGTAGAGCTGCATGTGACACCACACTTCCTTACTGCACCTTGCTAGACTTGCTTCATTTACTTTTTAAAACCAGATGAAGAAACTCGGTTCCCTCCAGCATGTTTAAGAGACTTCTGCTCTCATGTTGAACCATTGACATTTCTGCATAGCCAGAAAGAGTTCTCCTCTGTTTCTTTCTGAGTCATCGCATGATTCAATGGCTCTTTTTGTACTATTTCTATGTATTAATACCAAACCCTAAACACGATTCTATTACGGCACGCTCAACTGCCCCCCCCCCCCCCCCCCCCCCTTTTTTTTTTAAAAAAAAAAAAAAAGAGGAAACAAATGCAATAGTGGAGAATGCAATTACACTGCAGGAGTGGGAAATTTCAGTTCAAGGATATTTACTTATCAGACGTTGAGTGATAACGTGTCAATGTAGCTAGTTTGAATAGATGTAGTTATTGACAATTTTTGAAATACTTTTCATTTGAACGTGGCAAACACTTTTCCCAGGAGTTTGAGTCCTATGAAAAATAAGACTTTGGAAGAGTAAAGATTCTCTTCTCAGCAGCATGCATCGTTGTAGTGTCATCTAATGATAGGCACACATAGGTCATGAAAGAAAGGACAGGAAAGTCATGGATTAGATGAGTACGCTTACAGCATTAGTCAGTATGTGGTATTTTAGCAGATTTTTTTTTTTTTTTTCTTTTAATTTAGAGAGAAGTGAATTCTGGAAAAGCAAGCTAATCATAAATGGTACCAACACCAGAAATACCACGACAGCCTAGAGAGGAAGCTTGAAGACTATCACAAGCTAACCTCAGAGGAGAGGCAGACTGGAGGCAGCAGCGAGACACAGCTCTGCCGGAAGATGTTTCTTGAGGAGCATGCTGAACACCTCAGCCAGGCCAAAGGGAGGAGGGGACACTTAAAAATCTCCCCTTCAGGGAGAGCTGAAACAACAAAAGCCAACGCGTGGGGCACCAATTGGAATGGCAAGGGCTGAACACAGGCAGGGTGGTTACACTGGGGCGGGGTTTGTGCGGAGACTGATTGCCAGCATATGTGCTTAGGCATGGGATGGATTCAGCTGCACCTAAGCGTGGGTGTGAAGGACCTGAAGGCAGGAGGAGCGCACACAGGCTATGGTGCTGCTGTGGTTGGGGATGCCAGGCCTTCAGCAGCAGCACTCCCCCCTCCACGGCCGTCCTGCCAGCACTGCTCCTCCCGCAGGCCTCGGCCGCCTCAGGTGCACTGGCACGCCTGGTGCACGGGCTGCACCACGAACCGGGGTGAGGAACGGATCTAGCCTTCAGAAGTCAGACAGACTCCTTTCCCCCCCTTTGTAATCCCTGGTAGCCCCACTCTCAGCCAGCAGGGGACAGGGACAAGCACAAAGCCGGCTTTGCCGTCAGCCAGGCTGTACACGAAACCACAGCTTACATCGAGAAGCGAGAGCAAACCAACGCACGATGCTTCCGCGCACACCTTTTGGTGCATTGTGCGTAATTTCTACTTAAAGTAAGAGCTTTCCACAAAAATGTCCATCTTTTAAATCAAACTGTGCCAAATACATGGGTGCTGTGAGCAGCCTCTCAGTGACTTCAGCCCGCGGTCACCTTCTGGCCCGCTGCCTCTGGGCTTCCTGCGGCTGCTTGCCAGTCTGCTTCAACCAACCAGCCAAATGAGCTCCACTGACTTTTATTGGTGGGCTAATATGACTGATCCTGAGGCAAAATGAGTGGGAATGATGTGCAGGACCCCTTCTCCCCACAGAGACGTGGCAGAAGTGTGCTGTGGCAAAAAGGCAGAGACAAACAGCAGGAGTCCCCAGGCAGCACTTGCCTGCTGCCGGGGTCACCGGCTGCCAAAAGCTTTGTGCTTGTGCTACACCTACACAATGAACACCCCACCTTCCATGCAAGCTTGCAGACACCGTATGAGACTGCCCAATAGAGGGACAAGCTCCAAAAATACAAGGATCTTTTCAGCTTGACAAGGTGAGGTCAGTACAAGCCTCTCAAATGCAAGGAACTTAAGCACTAACATGCAGAGGAAAACACACAGAAGAAAATACACATGACTGAGAAAAGGACTGGTCCACAAGGTGGATACTTCTGCATGAGACCTTTTGGGCACCCACACGTCTTCTTCTGCATGCATTCCTGAGCTCGCGTGGCTGCAGGATGAGCGCACGTGCAAGCACATGGCCACAGATGCACCTGCTCTGCACCGACTTACCATTTTGTGCCAACTGGCCGGAGAGAGGCCAGGGTATTATTTACACTGGAAGACACTTGAGAGCACTGCGAGATGCATGCAGCTTAAGCACTTTCTGCCGCTGAGCATGCAGAGACATTATATGCTGAACCGTAGGCTTCAGAGGCGCTGAGGGGAAGTTGAAGAGTTCAGGAAGTCACCGTGTTTGTGCACAACACACTGCTTCATTGTGCTTGTCTTCAGCTGCTCACCCAGCCGCTCCTAGGCTAATAGTGGTCACTGACAAGAACCGGTTTATTTCTCTTCTTTTCAAGGGACTATAATTACAAAGTCACTTTTAAAGTGTTAACTGCTGTGTGAGGATCTAGTGGCACATACTGGACCTTGCTTTGGGGCAAATGTAGCTTTATACTCCCCCAGACACCCCTCAACATGCCAGTCAAGATGCAAGGAATTAATTTGCCCAGGGAGCAACTCACAGCCACCTCCTTTTAAGCTACACCTGAGTAAAATGTCCTCTGAGGGCATCACTCCAGCTGGAGGCACCTCAGTGGGGGCTGATGTCCCTCAATGGGGCCACACAGATGGCACTGCGGGGACACCCACAGCAGCTCTGTGTTACCTGGGGGATTTGCCTTGCGCACACAACCCTCATGCAGCTGGATCAGCTAAGTTTCTCGGGCTCTTGGGCCACCACAGACACTGAAGGATCTATCGATTCTGACCACAGACCATTGCTACATGAAAGGAGACATCCAAAACCTGATGAACTGTCCCCTGCACATCAGCCATTTAGTTCTCCATCCTTGTCATAGATGAGGCATCTGCTGACTGGCACCTTCTGGAGGACTGTAGTCTCTCTGGGGTTTCGGGTAGCAATCTTGGCTGATAAGCCAATGCTTGTAATTGATGCTGGATCTCACCTTGTATATATGCCAGACAAAACCATTTCTTTATCTTCAGAGTGGAAAGCCCACCAGAAGCTCTTCCCCTCAGACACCTGGGTTACTAATGAAAATGTGCCACTAACATTGTGGATGGCACAAGCTGTTTATAAGACTGTAAATTGATTCCCCCTCACTTGCAACTGGATCAAACGGTGTTTGATTTACGAATAAAGGACCACCCCAGCAGCAATAATAAGTTGCACGGTGACCTGACAGATGAGCTACGCCAGGATGTTAATGGCTGTGGCTGTAGGGCCATTTACACAAATAATTTGCTGTCTTGTGCTGGCTGTGGGGGTTAGAAAGCAATCATGGGCTCTGAGGTTTTGGGTTTAGATTAGAAACATGCACTGCTCTACTTCAACACATTTGATGATTCTGGACCAAATGCCATCATTCATTCAATCCCATGCACGTCACTTTCCTTACAGAAACATTTCTTCATTTTATGGAAAGTCACTTTGCTCACAGATATGGCTGTGTCTATAGCACACACACAACATATGCTGTGGACAGACATCTCCACACAATAGTGGATATCGTGAGGAATGTTTTCTATCTGGTACCTGTCACCAGCAAATACGAGCAATTAACATCTCAGCAATCTGACAAAACAATCCATGCTGTTCCTGACCTCGAGCAGGCACAAAACATGCGAGCACAAGAGTACATCATTGTATGAAGCTGCTAAAACACGACCACAAAACTCCCAAATCAGCTTGCCAAATCACAAGAGCCCAGCACTAATACAGAGGTGTTCAAACTTCAAAGCAGGAGCACGGTCAGCAAGAGTTTGTTGAAAGAATTACAACCAGGCATGGAAACTGGGACTTCTCAGTAGCATGTAATCCCTGCTGTTTCCATTTCCTCTTGCTCATTATCAGCACAGACGGGGGCTGAAGATTAGTAAACAGTGGGTGTTTAGGGTGAATTAGAGCATGTGTGATATAGAGCTCACTATCCCAGTGGCATCAGCGTGACTTCGCATAGACATAAATATTTAATGTTGCCCACTATGTCTTTTCAGAACTATGAAATATTAACATGCTCCTTGGAGGTAACAATGGTGGGGAAAATCACATCAGATAAAAAAGAGAATCTGTCTTAACTTTCAGCCAGGGTATAGACAAAATCTCATCGTCAAAATGTTTCTGGCAAACGTTCCTCCTCTTCCACTTCTACGGTCACCTTTGCATGGAAGATGAAGGGTTTTTGCACAGCTCCTGTCCTGTCTGAAACCAGGAAAAAAACTCTGGGACAAAAACCTTAACACTGGTAATTTTAATTCATCTAAATGCAGAAAAGAACTTCCAATGAAATCTGTGGAGGCTTCCAACCAGATCATGTACAGGATTTTTAAGACCATTACACCTGGATGATAAATGCAAAAGTAAACAAGCAAACTAGTAACACTATCTGAAATGATTCAGCTGTCCCTTAGGCATTTACTCTTAAAGTGGATTCTCCTCTCTTTCTTTCTCTTCTTTGCTCTCTGCTGTAAGGAACAGTCTTAGGACAGATTTTCTCTGATCTTAGCCAAAATCATATTGTTTTGGTGTCATTTTAGGTATTAAAAATACCATTACCACATGACCAATTCTAACATAACAGCAATTACTTCCTTGTATCTTTTAGCAATTATGAAAAGGAATCTGAAAGGTCAAAATAATTAAGAAAAGAGCAGAAAACAAAATTAAGTCTGCACAAAACTAAGAGCTACGTGCCTAAGAGACATTATATTTTTAGCAATCACAATTGGTTTAAGCCACAGGCCGCAGAGGACAGCCACGTAAATAAAAGTCATTACTAAGGAAATGTAATATGCCTAGAAATGCCTACATATTTATCGAGTGAAAACTGCTGAATTGACAGACCTTGCTCTAAGAAAGTTATTTGTCTGGTTGTTCCCCACCAGTAGTACAGGTATCAGACTCCAAAAGAAGAGTCCTGCACTGCTCCCTTAATTGTGATAAAGGAATTGTAAGATACATTTCTAAAAAGATAACTACCATGGTGGAATTCTCTTCATATCACTATAGATAATTCAAATAACCTTAATTTGTTCACAGGAACAAAAAAAGAACTTCTATTGAAACAAATCTTACGAGTGGTTGCTTATAATACTTAATTTCACATAATACCTAGTTTCTTAATTTGTGGCCTTCTTACACAATAAGCTTGAGATGCTGTTTCTCTTCAACTTGTTCAAAGGATACAGGATTACTCAGATGCACAAACAAAAACCATTTGCTGTCTTTTCAAAGAATATTTCCAACAATTTTTGCTCAGTAAAAATTGCCTCGCTATTTTTCCAGAACAGTGTATTTGTTACACCTTGCCAATGGCATGCCTAGTCTCTAATTATCTTTTTCAATATATGAACACCGCAATGATGGCAATACTAAAAGATATTTATTATCGTGCAATTTGTCTTTCGCTATTAACATGAGTCTCAAAGTTTATGAAGCTTCAGGTACAAACAATATGATGAAGAGTTTTTATATACTTGGTTATTTCAGTAGAAAACAGTGTTTTTAAAACCACTGTTAAATTGAGTAATACTTTATATTCAAAGTCCCATCAATATTTGTGCGCACACACACGAGAACAAAGCTAAATAAATCTGCACCCCAGCAATCATGACCTACCACAACAGCCACACATTTTAAAGCCACAGAAACAGCATTTATTGACAAGACCAGTTTTCTATCTGATACACAGTTTTAAGCTGTTACTTCTGTGTCAGGTCTATATTTTCTTTTAAACTGGAGAACCTTTTATGAAAAGCATCTGATCTAATAGGGTCTGTAGCTAAAGGAACCTGAATGAACTGGAGCTTACACTATAAATTACAGATTACTAAAAGGCATGGCAACTAAACTAATAGTAATATATTGCTATTATTCTGAATTCAAGATTCTTATCATTTATAGAATTGTTTTCATTGGGGGATTGGCTAATTTTTTTTACTTGCAAACCAAGCCCCTCTTCTCCATTATCTGTTCAACAAGTACAGTTGTGAAATTTGAGCAATTAGCTTCATTTTTCAAAAAAGTTTGCTACTTTTGTCTAATCTGTTTTCCCTTTCACATCCTGAGCATTCATACTGGAAGCATTGAAAATCTGTGATTCACTAGAAAACAGAAAGGGAGCTATCAAAAAGCATGCTAATACAGGAGTACACATTGATATGATTTCCATGGAGTAAGAAGAGCTGTGTACCATTTTACAGTAGGAACATCCTATCATGTTTTTCATGTCTTTCCTTTTTTTTTTTTATTTTTATTTTTTATTTTTTATTTTTTTTTAAAAAAAAAGAAAGTCCCAGTCAATGAGAACTTTAGTCCATTTTTTGCATTTTTCCCATGGGTGGTATATTCCACATCAGGAATATCTGGACGCTAAATATAGACACAGATCAGTGACTGTACATACTTGCTGGGTGATTATAAAATAGTACCAGCTCCTCTGCTGTGTAATGGATAAGAACTCTTACTCCTTGTGTAGGTTCAAGTGCCAGCACCTCCACAGTGAGTGGAGCTGTGCCTGAGTAAGGTAAGATCAGATCAGGTGAGATCAGATCATGGGTTTTTCTTTCATTAATAGTTATGAAAAAGAATATTCTCCCAAGGATAAATAGGAGAAAGAGAGGCTCCGTTTATGAATATGTATACCCAGTGCATGCTATCTTTTCATTTAATTATCTGTGTTGTTCCTAAGAATTAGAGCTTATTGCTATGAATTCAGAGAGCAGTAGTCAAACTAACAGGGAATTGAGAGGCATCCAGAGAACAGCCCTTGAGACAGAAGTTCCCTGCATACTCGGGGAGGCCAGGTGTTGATGCGACACTTCACTCACACAACACACAGCCATAGGGGCCGCATCAAGGCTCATCCCACTGTGTCCAGTGATCCCTGGGCATCAGGGAGTAGCTTCAGCCTGTGTTCATTGTCTGGTTGCTCTATGGCAGCTTCCAGTTTGGATGTCACTCAACAGCATTTTGACCTTTGCAAACCTCAGATTGCCAACTTGTTGAAATTACGCTACAATAAAACAGATCACCAAGTAAGAGGGGCTGGGTTTCTGAAGCCTTGGCCGTGAAGGTCCCCACTGCACACTTGGGAACCGGCAGACAGGATAAGCCCTTATGTTTGCAGGCTGAGACTGAAAGTGGGGGCAGCAGTTCAGTGCTCTGGCTCGAAGCAGCAGAAATTCCACAGAAGAATATAACTGAACTTTTAACCACATTTCAGTCATTTTGTTCGAGCCCTTCGGTAGGGCTGTTTACCTGGGGGCTGGATCCCAGCACAGCCAGCCTGTTACAGAGCAGGACTCGCAGGGGAGGTGATGCTACAAGCACCAGCACACGCTGCGCTGCAGGAGTCCGAAGGTGCCTCCGCATCCACCTCCCCGCTGCGACGCACTGCCAGCAGGGGCTCGGTACAGCAGCTGTTACACAGGCTGTTTATTCCTGCTTGAAGTTTCACAGTGTTAACGGTTCAGATTTAAGTAAACTTCGTGACACATTTAACTTTGGGTCTTCTGCTGCTAACTGGGACAGTCGCTGTTCTCTCAACTTCTAATGAGAAAGCTAGTGCACTGCGCTGCTGTTAGGAATTCTGGTTTTGAAGACCTTTGATGGTCCACGAGACTAACTGCTTCCATAATTAATATTCTGAAAAAGTAATAAAAAAAATCCCTAATTTTACATCAGACAGGATTCCCTAGTGACAGGGTCTGAGATCCTACACTGATGTAGGTTATAGGAAATTACAGTGCTACTGGGATCACATGCTCTGTTGAGAAATGAAGAAGCTGGGATCTGAACAAGCCAGAATTAAATACAGAGAAGTGAGACTACATTTTGTGAGAATTTTACTGGACAGAGCCGACATTGCATCAAACATTCCTGCAGATGCATTGTTTTTGCTTTCCCCCCCAGAATAGTGACATCACAGTGACACCCCAAACCCCTTGAAGAAAGATGTCAAGGGTGGTAGGAGGAAGGAGTTATCCTACCCTTAGGATAGGGATTTCCAAAAATAAGCAGCTGTCTCTGCCAAGGACAGAGGAAGCACCTACACACAAATACCCCCAAGGGATGACAGCCCAGAGGAGCCCACGAAAACACGAGCCCTGACCGATCTTGCCCCAGTGCTGCTGCCCCACTGTTACCTTGATCCCATCAAGGATAGGATGGGACCAAGGAGCACACCTACATGCGATTTTGTGAGTTTGCTGGTTTTATTTTTTAGTCTCTGTTCTCACTTCTTAGCTAGGCATAACTTTGTGCACTAGGAAGTGGTAGTGGGATACTTCCTTATCTCTAGATAAAGGGAAGAAGGTGAAAATACACTATGTTCTTTTTACTTTTCCTTCTGCAAGGTTTTCCGCTGTATTTTCGCTTCTGTCCATAACTGATAGTGGAAGGCCTTGGGAGCTGTTAAATGCTGTGGTATATAGCATCATGACCACGGTTTCTTTAATGCCTAATCAGTCTCACTGATGAGCGAGCAGTGAGCAAACGTATTTATGAGAAGAATAAAAGCTTTTAATCTAAGCAAAGAAGAGCAGTGTTATAGCACTCTCACTGTAAACAACTGTAAAGTCCATTATTGCTCCTAAGAGGAAACTTTCTTGGGGAACTTTCAAGTAACAAAAACCAGAAGACAACACTGACAGTTCTTTCCCTTGGAAGCACAAAGTCCCTCAGTGTTCTCACTTAAGTACTGTGCATGATGACATCCAACTGGGTTTTACCCTGCGATTCACTTGCATTATCAGGGATGTTCCGCTGAACAACTGGCACGCTGTAGACAAATAAAGGAGGAACTTGTCCAGTCACCTCATGCAGTTTGTCGGTTATGGAGCACTCCATTTTCTAGTTCCCTATAGCTGCTAAAGTTAATGTCTTCCTCTCTGCTCCAGTCAGCATACACAAACACATTTTTAAGGACGTCCAAATAAAATAAAGTAATGAGTTTTGAAGACACTGATCCTGTAAAGACCTGCTAGGAAGGGGAAAAGCAGGCGATGAGGAATTAAACAATGCTCTGATTCCAGTTCAGAGGCCAAGTAAGTGGAAGCATGCAGCAACCTCTCAGGATAAGATTCTTCACGTTGAAAAGCACGATCTTATTATAGAATCTGAAATTAGAACTAATCCAAAAAACACACGCAACCTGTTTCAATCTAAGTATTTTTTGGAGCACTTCTAAAGCACCCTTAGAACTACAGAATGCCTCCAAGTTTCTTGCAGCCACTGCCACACCAGAGCTGCTTCAGCTCTGAAGAAATAAATCATGCATACTGCCAGACTTGGAAGACAAAAAAATATCATTTACATTGAAGGGACACAGGTCATTTTGATTAAGAATGACCTATTTAAAATAAGGTGTGTTATAACATAAGTTTTCTGCCCCTCCCTAAGCCACCTAGTTAGAACAAATGCAGAAGTTGAATCTGAAAATACAGTAGGAAAGTCCACAGGAGAATTATTTCCTTGTAGTTTGCTGCTGCCTAGTATTAAACAAAGTTCTGGGACTGTCTGTTGCCATTGTGGAATTTCACAATAACTGTTGACTGGAAAACTTGTACATTTTAGGAAAACTGTACTAATTTGAAAGTAGTATCAGTCTGGGGTGGTTTGAAAGTACAACCTGCAGACAGAGTTTGTGATATTCTGGTGGGTGCTGCCCCTGTGGCCTCAGATGAATTTTATTCTAAGGAAGTGAAGTATTCATACCTGAGTATCTTCCTTCCCAGGGTATTGCTATTATTTGAATTTGTCTAATTGGAAAAGCAAGTTATTTTTTATTGGGCATTAAGCAAATGTACCCTGTCTTAGAGGTCCTAAATCCAAGACAAATGACTATATAAAAAACAAGGTGCATCTGACTGAATAGATACACATAAAAAGGTCAATACGTGGAGTCATACAAACCTACTGTGTGCATGAACAAGTGGTTTGTTTACTTATAATATATACAACACACACAGAATGCCCTCTATGGTTTACATTTAATACTTCCTTTAAAAACTGTTTTAGTAGCTTAAAATGTGAAAGTAAGGATGAAAATTATCTACTTTGTCTTCTCATGCTGGGGAGGGAGGGAGCTTTTGGAAATATGTTAGGCCTCCTGTATTGTCCACAGGAGGCTCGCGGACACCAGCAAAGTCACTTGTAAATGATATACTCCAATCTGTAAAGTTTATGATGAGCATAGGCTTGGTAGGAGCTGACAGATGAAGTTCAGCTAGCACCAAGCATGTTTAAACTGAGTTCTGCAGGGACTATGTAGGAATTATGCTTCATTCTCCTACACTACCATTAAGGTTCCTCATGTGTTGAGTGGATCAGGGCCTGAGGAGAGCAGTGACTGAAGTGACTGCCATGGGAGGACTGATGACTTGGTGGAAGTTGAGGAGAGAACTGGAGAGCTCAGTACTGCATGATGATGTCCGTGTTCGCCAAGCTGTGGTCTAAATTGATCCAAAAGGATGTCAAAACAGTACCCTTGAATTACTAGCTGTTTTCTGAGTAATGTTTCCTCAGGTAGGAGGGGAGGGAGAGAGTAACCAATTGCCCCCTGCCTTAAGGGGAAAAAAAAAAAAAAAAAAAAAAAAAAAAAACAACTTACATCATGAGCATAACGAGGTTACCCCGCTGATGCTAGCTACAAGCCAGTCACCTTTCTGTGGCAGTCCCTGACTGACCCCAGCCTCTTAGGGCCGGCTGTGCCACCCCAGACACCTGCCCTTCCTCAGGGAGCCGGGCCATTTGGGGGCTGCTCTGTGGGCCCACCATCCCGCAGGGACCGCCGGGGCAAGGTGAGCTGACGAGGCCCCATCCCTGATCTCACAGCAGAGGTGGGAGAGAGGTCGCTGATCTACAGCAGCAGCTCTCAAATATCACCATTCGCATAGCTGCTTTTGAAAGGGGCTGCGGCACAGCTCCAAGTCACCGGGTGTAGAGGCTGCTGTCTGGAGGGACACCCTATTTCCTGGAACTCATTTTACCTTCTTAATTCCCAAGAATAAGTGTGTTAGGGATCATGTATTTTGCACATTTCATAACACTGTACTTACCACTTTACAAGCCTCTCTTGCCTAGGGAGATCTTTCAACCAGCGAAGGAGAAGACAAGACAAGAATGACTTGAAAACAAAACTGGAGTCTGGATCAGAGAGCTCATTACATAGTCCATGACTTAATACCCAGAACTACAGGGGATTAAGTTTGCTGTATTCCCTCCAGGTTCAGCAGGAAGAAACTCGTGCTGCTAACCAAATCCCGTGGTGTGCCAAGACAGTGTTACATGCCTGGAGGCAGAGCCCAGCTCTGCCAGCCTCAGGCCTCCTGCGCCAGCACGCTCTCCTTCTCAGATCGGTCCCTGGATGAGACACCTCAGGTTCTCAGCTGTCCACTCTCCCATTTTAAAGGAACTTTTTCTAAAGTTGAAGACAGTTTATATTCAGCCAGATCACTGAGCACAGCTGATTTGTGGTACAGCTCACAGCACTCTAACTTGCCTGCTACCAAGCAGACGGCACAGCACCCACAGCTATCTCCGGAGCAAAGCCACCTGGACAATCGGGCTCTGTGTGGCTGGCAGGCTCAGCTGTTGGAGGGTATCAGCCTGACACAGCTCTCCTCCAGACAGGCAATACACACCGATAACTGGACAACAGATTGTTGTGACAATGAAACAACACATTATTGTATCTAAAGTCTAAGTCTTAAAGGATTTCCCGACTTCCCGTGCCTGCTGATGCCCTCTCAGTATTTAGACAGCCATGTCACGCACATTACAAAACCAATCTGTTATGGCAGTGAATAAGCAATGGACAGATCGACTGAATGATGCAAGGCTCCACTGACTTTTAGTTATGCTTATGTAACTCAATAGTTTCACAGCTGCTAAAAATTAGCAGATGACCTGCATAAGTGCTAGACAAATAGAGGGAGATGGAAAAGGAGAGCCCTGCTTCATCACTTCAGAAGTGAGCTAGCAAAACAAGAGTAATGATTTTGCTTTTTGAATCTGCTATTTTCTTTTTCCTCCTCTCAACAGAATTCAAACAAATACAGCATAACGAATTCAGCATAACTTATAAGCGAAGGTCTGAATGGTGCCTTGTTCGCAGCATTTGGATTTGAAACACAGATGCAGTTAACTCACTGCTTAACTCATGCTACTCTTTAAAACGCTGATCTGTCTTCTCAGCCTCCATATTTTCAAAAAAGCTTTAATGATTTTTATTTTTGTTATTATTCTTAAACAAAGAGAGATTCAGGCTTGGATTCAGTGTACAACTTCTTCTGCTCTTTTCCTCTCTAAAAAAATAAGAGATTAATTGTTATGCGGCAAACTGGGAATAACATCATTTTCTAAAAATTTCCTCTGCAGCTCATCTTTATTTCACCAAATTCTTTTCCAGATCTGATGTTCCCAGTGTTTCCTGAGTCAGTGCATTAAACTGTTGTTTATTACTAAAAATCTTAATATGACTGATAAAGAAAAAAATAAAAATGATGTTTTGGAGGGTAAAAGTAGTACCTGCTGTTGATCGATCTGAAAGTGGTTGAGGAGGGAAAGGACATGCTTTTAAGTTTAAAGACGACATCTTCTAGCTACTACAGCACTAGTCAGGAGATTTACGATCCTTTCCCAGCACTATTACTGACCTGCTGCTATGGGACTTCAGGCAAAGCTATTTCCCCACGCTAAGCTTCTCTATTTACTCTACTTTTTGAAGTCTTTATTCAGACTTCAAGGCCATTTTTGGCTGTTTTGAGACCACTTATTCCCAGATGTTCTGGGGACAGACAAAATAGCCACGCTTAAGCAGCAGTACAGACACAGAGCATGCCATCAGCTGGACCTCACCTAGTTCCATAGCTGGGCTATGCAGAGTGAAAGCAGGCTGCTTGCACCTTGTCCAGGTGAGTTTAAAAAACATTTCCAGGGAAGGACAATCTACAACCTCTGGAAAACCTGTGCCAGTGGCTAGCAACCCCCCACTGTGGGAGACCTTGCTGGCAATTTTTGTAGGAAGCACAAGAACAAGCAGAGGAATGCAGTTACTTCCTAGGGCTTGCTTCTGGTGGGTCAGGGCTCAGGGAAGTCTGCTCCACTCTGCTTGTTCCTCACAGCAGAATGATTTCAGCATTCAAGCACAGCATTCACCAAAAATATTAAAAAGGAGGAAGAGGGAATCACCCCACTTCCTGAAGTAATCACAAGAGAGACATGCACAAACAACTTTGGGTTTGCTGAAGCTGGTAAGAGCATTTTCTTAAACCTCAATATTATTTCCCATTGAAGAATATCCTGTAGTTTCTTTAGCAGGAGGGAGATGCTAGCTTAGCTCAAATGAAGAGGAGGAGAGCCTGCTCATGAACACGCACGCTGGAGGCCAGGACAACTCCTCACACGGACTCAGCCCTGGCAGGGAAATGGCAGGAGCTACACGTGCTGTGAAGCAATTAAAGACAATGGGTGCCACAAGGGCAGCTTAAGTATTATGAAATTTTGCTTCTGCAACTTTAAAGGAGGTACAAGATGAAACATTTTAACTCCATGGTGTACTTAAGTATGATTAGAACCAAATGCAGAAGACACCTGAAGAGGTTACAGCAGAATTTAAGAGTTACAAAACAGACTTTCAAACCACTCGTTGGGCTTCCTGCTTTGCGCCTTCCAGGAATAAGGAAACTTTATATTCTGAATGCCTTTGATCTCTCAGATTTAGATGAAACTGCTCCCTTGCTGCTTGTGTCGCCAGCCTTACAGATGCTGCACTGATCTTTGTGAACCGAGCTGGATGAGACCCAAGCACAGCCACTCTTTCAGGCCTACAACTCACACACAGCTAGAACCATGGGTTTGGAACTAAGATACATGACAGCCCTTTATTATAATGCATCCAGCTGACCGAGTATTATAGTGCACCACATGAAAAAAGAAAAAGCATCTGCATTAAAGCCAAGAATAAGAAGCCAGTAGAAAGAACAAAGGCGTTTAATTAGATTTGAACTTTTACAAGACTTCATACTGTTGTGAAGTAGCCACAATTAAAACATGTTTATGTTGGTGAGAGCATAAACTTTAAAGAAATCCCCTCCTTACCATTGCATCACTACTTCTCACAGTTTATAAGCATAAGTCCACTATCCAGATGGAGATTCAATGCAGTTAAGAGCATAGAATGTTTCTAATGTCTTTGCATAAAGACAATTTGCCAATTTGTGTATTTATACACCCCCTCCCCCCATACAACATATGGGCCTTGAAAGGAAACCTATGAAATCCTGTCCTCATGTCACATTTATCAGACAACACCAACATGCTCTCTTTTCTTCCTCCAAGAAAAGCTTGATGTTTATATAAGCAAGGCAGAAAATTAATAGCTGTTAGAATTTGATGTACTGTAGGTAATGAAGAGTAATAATTCAAGACATTTTCTTCACAAAGGGATCAGTATTACTCCTGCTCCCCAGCAGCCCCTCCACTGAGAAAGGTCTGGAGGGCACCTGATGTAAAGGTCATGTGCACTGTTACAGGTAGGAAATTATTCCTTTTATAGCTAGTAATATTCCAGTGGCACACTTTCAATTCTGACTACTGTATCAATAAAATCATTAATATCCTGATGCAACTTTGTGGTAAATCTGGGTTTCTCAAAAAACATAGGGACAGCTACAGCACCCATGTAGCAATGCTAGGCCTAAAGATGGCCCCTTGCTACCTGATGCCACACGGAGCACAAAGCCATGCTGTAACAAGTTAGAAGTGCAATTGCAGTAGAAATATCAAGACAGCAGCAGAAGTTGGAAAGCTTTGAGCACTCTCAAGGCAGAGGGGAGGCAGTACAGGCTGGAAGTGCTGCTCCTCCTCCCCTCCCACTTTTCTGAAGTATTTTAACCTGGATGGCTGAACCTGTCAGCAGCACACCCCACAGATAACCAGAGAGGGTTGCTTGGGCTGCAGCACAGGGCAGGAACGGGTGAGGAGTAGTAAGACACGAAGAGGAACGGGGCTGGAGGCAGAAGTCCCTCAGCTCCACCAAGAGCAGCACAACTGCACCTCCAGGCCACAGTCCCCGCCCCAGAGAGACCCACCATAGCGGCTGGTGTGCCTCTTGCTGCTCCTTACTTCTCTTCCTGCCAGCCAAGGGAATGCTTGTTTCATGTACAGCATGAAGAACCACGTTTGACAGGCATGTGCTAAGGGCAACATCCTGCTTGAGGTCAGGGGACACTGAGGAGCCCAGAAGAGCAGGGAGAGGAAAAGGATGCACACAGTACCAGAGGAATTAAAAGCAGTGGTTTCTGGAGGAACAATAACTCAGAATAGATACAATCTCATTTTTAGGCTCTTTGCTCTTGCCCCAGCTAAACAGACTCCACAGGCACATAAGTGTGTCCTTCTCCTGCTCTCTTCCTGGACCGCCCCGTGCCTGCCCTCCCCTCACGTGCTCCCACTGCATGGAGGGCAGAAGCACTCTGCAGCAGCTGCATTTCCTCCTCACGTGCTCCTTCCCTGCTGCTGCTCCAGCAGAGGGGAAAGCCACACACCAGCAGGGTCCTCCTGGTGCCACGCACCGCCAGGGCCAACGCAGTCACCTACTGCTTCACCTAGGCTGCAGGGCCGGGGACACCTTTCCCGCAGAGAGCTGCGCTGCCGGAGCGGGCTCCTCTGTGCTGTCACCACCATCCCACGTGCCCTTCTGTAGGGCACAGCTCCCCAGCTCGGCACCCTATGGGTGCAGGGTGGAGGCACTAACTAACGGGACAGGACTTCTCCATGGGGCCTCCTAGGCACCCTGTGGCTAGAGGAGGTGGCAGGCACGGAGAAATGGAGGGGAAAAGTCAAAGCAGGCAGTGACAAAGGTCACGAGCAAGGAGCAGAAGATACTGCCCAGCGTCTGGAGGCCAGGGAGACTGAGGAGAGCTGCTTGCTAAGGCCCTTTCTTTGAGGAAGCACCACAGGAATAAAAAGGCAGTTTCAAGTTACCTCACAGTGGATTCCTGAATAAGCACATCCTACTCAGCAGAGACAAGTTCTGTATCACTTTTGTTTTAGTTAGGAGGCCTGAGCAGGGCATGCGGCAGGAGCTGAAGAACGCACACTCAGAGAAGGGACACAGCCCTGCCCCGCAGGACATGTTTTTATTGAGACAAGGAGCAGCCATTAGAGCACAGCAGCACACCAAGAGGGGAGGCTAAGACCTTAGGGCTGTTTACTTGAGGTCTGCAAACCTGGCTCCTTCAGAAAGCCCCCAAGAGCCAGCTCAGTGGGCAGAGACCTGCTCCTGGTGCCTGCACCGCAACACCTAGCCACAGGGCTCACCCAGCACCTGCCGGGCTGGGTGCCGCACGTGCTCGGCGAGGCTCTCCCCACCCATCTCCCCACCCAGGAGGGATGCGGTGCCACCAGCCACCTCCACGGAGGCCGGGGCAGAGGCAGGGTCCAGAGGCCAGGCCTCACCCAACGCCATCCCCTACCCCGGGGAAAGCAGGAAAGCCAGGGAGAAGCCCAGGGAGAAGTAGGGAAGGAAGGACGCCAGCCCGGCCAGCACAGAAGAAGAACGGGAGCGGCTTCAGGAGGCGTCCAAGCCCAAGACAGAGAAGTCTGGAAGAAAACAGAGAGAAGACAGAGAGAAGGGACAGGCACGACGCGAGGCTCAGCTCCCGGCTCCCCGAGGGGCACCGCGCCGCCCCTCGCTTACAGCGGGGCGCCGGGGGCCTCCTGCCGCCTCCGGGGGGTCCCTGCCCGGTGCCCCCAGTCCCCGGCCCCCTCCTTACCGCGCTCCGCGGGGCTGCAGCCGGCGGCGCTCCAGCCGCTCCGGCGGCCGGGGCATGTTGGGCTGGGCGCTATTTATAGCGGCAGGAAGCGCCGAGCCGCGGCTCTGGGGCGCCGCTCCCCGCCGCCCGCGATGCTGCACCGGCTCCGGGACCGGCCCCGGACCCCGCAGCGCTGCCCGGGGCCCCCCGGTGCCCCCCGCCCGGTCTGTCCGCAGGGCTCAGCCCGGGGAGGAGCGGGGCAGCGGCGGGCAGGGAGAGGAGGGCAAAGAGAATTAAGCAGCGGGGAAGACGGAGTGTTTTTTTTGTTGTTTTGTTTTGTTTTGTTTTTTCTCCTTTAAGGTCTGCAGTACGCAGAGGTGTGTGAAGGTCAATTACCCCAGCTCCGCATGATGGCCCTAAAGGGATTTGTGCTTCTTGCCTCAATTAACTCACGCAGAGATGGCTTTGCCAGACAAGCGATACTCCGCTTCCCGTTCCCTCTAACTGTGATTAAAATTTCTAGAAATAAAACTTCTGTCAACGTCTCTGGGACCAGTACTGAGGTCTGGAATGGAAAATCATGCCCCAAGTGTATGCTTGGGCAGACAGGAGTGAGGATGGAAGGGCAGGAGAGCTGTGTGCTGCGTGTCTGACCGGGCCAGTAAATTTCACCCTACATGCTTTTTCGCAGGATTTCACGTTTTGAACGTATTTGGATGCTTTTTGTTTATTCCATGCAAGAAGGTGGCCCAGATCAGCAGCTGCATAACGCTGGTGTCCAGACCAGATGAATGTTAGGGACAGGTGTCCTGAAAAACTTCAATGCATGGGTTCCCTTGTAGCAACATGTCCCAGCAAGGTCAAAGACTGAGTAGTCTGCGTGCTGGGCTAACCTCTTACCATTTACTTCTGTGTTTTATACTAAGATATTACCAACAGCAACGACAGCATTAAGGTGAGACATGCTGTCCTGAGAGCAATGGCATTACTGATTTGCCTTCAGCGTAAGGTCTCAAACCTTGCCAGCCTTATATGTAGGTCATTTATCCGTTTTTGTGTCGTGGCATGCTTGGGGCATTGCAATACAGAAAAACAAGTACAATGCTTTATTTATTTATTTATTTATTTATTTTCTTCCCCTCCCTCTACCCTCTTCTGCCCTATGTGCATGACCTAGATTAGTTCGCAAGCAAAAATTAGGGAGCTCACAAATGGAAAAGCTGCAGGTATTCTCTGCTTACTGCCTTTATGGACTCACAGACCTAAAGCTTCCTAAAGAGGCTCACAAATCCACATGGGGTTCCTAAACTCTGCATACTGTATTTGGGTCATTGGTTAGCTGAAAGCAGTTTTGAAGTCACATACAGGCAAACAGCTTCCTCTTGATTAGGTAGTGGAGAAATATCATACGATGTGTTTATCCCAGGCTCCATACGGGATAAGTAACAAACACTCATCTGAATCTGCTTGGTTTAGAAGCCAGCTGAAGGGGTTGGGAGGACGTGCTGTGACGGGGGTGGGGGTGGGGGTGTCTGTGCAGGGATGATGGAAGTGGTAAAAGTGCTTGCAAGGAAAAGCAATTTCTCCCTTTATGGGGAATCCACTGAGTGGCCCCTCATCACTGCACTGCCATAGCCTACAAACTCCTTGCACTCCTGGCTGCTGGTCCGTCTGGCATGCGTTGTGGTAACAAGTGGACTCATCCTGTCCTTGTTCCTTTCCCTCACACACACTGCAGGTAACCCCCTGCAGCCAGCTGAACTCGGCAGGGCTCCCTGAATGAGCCTGGAAATGGCTGCTCACAGCTTGGTTATTTTCCATAGCCCTGC
Organism: Nettapus auritus; assembly: GCA_011076525.1. NCBI lineage: Eukaryota > Metazoa > Chordata > Aves > Anseriformes > Anatidae > Nettapus > Nettapus auritus. The sequence continues at coordinate 10,655,702 of CM021771.1, forward strand.
TCGTCCTTTGTCCTTTAGCAGGGACTGAGTGTGACTGCTTTAGAGAATCCTGTGTGAAGCGGGGTGTGATTGTCCTATCTCTAGTGGGAACTTATTTCCAGAAAGAGGGAAGAAACACCTCAGCTTTGTTGTAAGCCCATATCTGCCTCGTTCATCTGAGAGAAGCCCAGGAGACTTTGTACCAATTTCACAATGATGACAAACCACAGAGCTCCTATTTTTCAGGAAGAAAAAGAGGGAAGGTGGGAGGGAATTTACACCCCAGAAACCAAGTATACCGTGCTAGACTTTGTTAGCATATAAAAACTTCAGATCTTGTGATCAGATCCACCTAGAGCAACCTTTTAAAAGTGGCCACTGTCAGAAACATTTCTGATGTACTGAACTATCAGTGACTTAAAGGTTACATCTCACATACCACCACACCAGAAAGCAAACATTTCAGGGTGCAACATACTTCCTTTACCCACCATCAGCACAGCATCTATGCATTCTGCAGGACTGCATTACACTTTTTCACCCTGCTGTCCCCCTGCAGTTTGCTTCAGCTGTGGAAACAGGAACTGCTGAGTCAGCACACCGATGAAACTCACACTGCTTTCACACATCTCTGGGGAGATGGCTGCAGCTTATATGCTGGAGAAAAACCACACACTTAATTTGTCTTACAGTTGCCTGAAAAATATAATCCTTTTTCTTAAAAACTCTCAAACTGAAGGGAGGTTTCAGGACATAAACACTAAATTTTAGGAGAATGTTCAAAGCTGGCATATGCACGCTCATGATCAAGCGTTTGGAGTTTACTGAATGTCATTTTTCTGTTCATTCTGTTGATCAATTCAATTATGTTTTAAAAAGCTAAGATGCAGCTGGCTGAATAGACAGAATAAGGCCATCAAATTTAGCTCATCTGTCTGGTGCTGACGGAGAACAGCAGCCTGTTCTGATTACAGACTCACACAGAGGTGAAATTGCTCCCTTGGAACCAGTACAAGGTAATGGACTTTTAAAAATTCAAATAATCCCCTCAGAAGGGTAAGGGCTCCTGAATGGTACCAGTGCAAAAGGGGAAAGAGATTTGGGATGGCTGCATCTCGGAGGGTTAAATGTCTGCAGCACAGCAGAAAGTAGCTTAAGGTCAGCTAAAGGAAGGTGAAGGGGAAAGTTAATTGCCAAATTGTTTAAAAATTGGAAAGAGCATCAGAGTTAAAAAGATGGAGACGTTCCAGCGGGCTGTTCTTTTAAAGACATAAATAGGGTGTTATCCACAAGATCAAAGTGAACAAAACCACTTCTAATAGCAAGAAGATGGCAGTCAGAAGAAGGACAAGGTAAGTGCTCAGAGAGCTGCTGTTGTCAAGAAGACACCTCACCCAGCAGGCCCGCAGGCTGCCTTCAGTTAAATTAGGTCTGCGTACTGCAGAGCCACAGTACTTGGATGTCATTATTTTTTGCACTTATTAGAGAAAGTTCACAGTGAGTAAGTGAGGCCTGTTTCTCATTTTGTGTATCAGTAGAACTGCTAGTCGAGGTTCAGAGCCAAAATTTGCCTGCTGAAGGCAATGGGGCAGCAGAGATGCACATGTTGGTCACCCAGGTCTGTGAATGAGAAATCGTTAGACAATTTGTACTTACACTTGACTGCAAATTAGCTTTGACAGTGATCAAGACAGCATATTTACAAGTTCCTCCAAAGCTGCTATTTTAACATGTATGCAGACTTGCTGATACTTTTACAATGACAGTAGCAGATGAGAAGACAGAGCCTGGATGTTGGTAAGGGTATTCTGTTTTAGTGGATGGATATTAACAGCAGGGGCTATTAGTGGTACCTAAGAAAAAACATTACCACGAAGGTGATCTAGGGACATACATTAATGACAGCCCAGACAGTTTGAGTATTCAAAACAAAAAGAGACGTAGGTAACCTTCCTCCTGAAGCGTCCTGTTGATGTGTGGAGGACTGTCTGCATGGGAAGTCAGAATACAGTGCCCAGATTCTGCAACCCAAGGAGGGAAGCTGTTTGCTGTTCCACCCCCTACCCCCACTGCCACATCTTTTGAGATATGCCTAGTTCATCAAGGCTCAGAGTGATACAAAGGCAGAAGATTTGCTGTGCCTGTAAGACAGATCAAACTATCACAAATTAAAAATAAATAAATAAATATTCAAAAATTTTCTGTGGAAAGAAATGACTGACAGGGCAGCTAGTTGTGTATGGAGAGCCAGAGCGGTGAGCACATGCACACAGGCACACACAGAGATGGAATTTGGAGACCAGTACCCCAGAGCTGCTTTGAGGAAACTGAACAAGCGTACTGCAGATGCTTACCACAAATCTTGTTACTTGATGTTTATTTTTTACTCTAAGATTCAGCCACAGGTTCCCCTAAGAGAATTGTCCTGCCACGTTAGTGCCAGTCACAGTCCCCCAATTTAAGCATCACAGGCACCATTACATGGCAGCTCAGCTCCTCACAAGCTGGGGAGTTGTATGGCTCCATCCAAGAGCTGAGAACTTACTGAAGATAAGCAGAGCTGCAGCAGGCCCTCCATCTGCCAGCAGGTTTAGCCCAGCGTACATCTTCAGCCATCGATTATGGGGTTGGTGATCATCCAGGGAGGCAAAGATTACCAACAACAGAACCATAAGAGCTGAGCAGAGCGTTACAAGTGATTGACTGACCTGCACAAACCATTTGCTTTGGGCGAGTACTGCACCTCACCAAAACATTGCCCAAGGAGCCCGGCTACAGTAACTGAGCTATTACACAAGAGCCTATTTTTCCCCATAGTGTGTCTCAAATGCCCGTCCTCTGCAAACACGACACATTCCTGTAGAACATTAATGTAATGCAAGTTATTTTATTGAACTCACAGCAAATTATTTACAGATGTTAGCAAAGTAGTCTTACTAGCTTGGGCAACCAGCTCGGAAAGATGAGTAACTTGTATTCTTTGCCCCACCTCTGCTTATTTATTTTTGAGAAGAATAGACAGCGCTGCTGGAACTTCCATACTGTGTTATTGAAACAAACATAAGCTTGTTGCTTGGGTTGAACATTTACTGAAAAAAACAACCCGACAATATCAAAGGTCTTTGGACAAAAGCAGCACTACTCGGTTTTGTCACTAGAGTGAGCTGCTGCTCAACATTTGAAGAAAGCTTTGTTAATTCAGCCGGTTTGAGGGTGGAGGTCCTATCATTTTGCCACAAGGAGTAGAACCGGTATTCACGCTTTCCATAGGAATATTCTTTGTGATGTTGTGTCTGACTTTGATGCTCGTGATATATTTCAGCAGAGCAGGGGACAGAGAGTTATGTTTAAGATGTCATACTGAGCACTCATAATTTGAAGCTGCCCCCACAATTACTCATCACTCAAAATGGAGAGTGGATACCAAGGTGCGCTTGCTCTCTGTCTGTAGCTTACTTGGGTGGCCACAGAGCAGGGCTCAGTGGTAAAAGAGGGTGAAAAATCCTCCTCTGCAAATTCTTTATCGTGGGCCTGGATAGCAAATAAATACCTGCGAGAGCCAACTGGCTGTGAATCCATCCCACAACAAGGAACATTCCCTCCTCTTTGCTGGACCAAGAGTTTGTGCAGGTAGAGTCACACATGACAGTCGTTTCAGGTTTGTATGTGAAAATCAAGCGCTTAACCAAAGAGTTCAAGACATTTCTTCTGGTTACAGCCCATGTTACAAGGAGAGTCATTTGTGACACTGCCAATACAAAAACCACAGAGCAGATATTGAAACCAGCTTGGAAGCTAAAGCTGGATACAGATTTACTGCTCAGCTAAAGCTTATTACTGCTATTGATGTCACTTGAATGGTGTCTGTGGGTTACAAAGTCAGACAGCCTTATTAATACATTAACATTTCTAATAAATGGTAAAACGGACCAAAACCTGGCTGACAGCCATTCGGTCTAGCAGTAGGACAAGTATGTCTTTTTGGCAATGAAATGGCACCAAGCAGCAGCTCAGAAGTGCTAAGTATGGAGCCTTACATTTTATTATCCCTGCTCATTCCCAGGGGAACTGAGTCCTGCCTGTGAAACTTCCAGGGGCCAGCCAGGTTTTGATGGTTAAGATGCTTTCAGATGCTTACCAGGGCAGCAAATAGTTTCCATCTGATGTTCATCCTTGCTGATTTAATTCAATCAGGCGACCAGCAAATACAGCTAATGTTCCAATAATACAAACTAGCATAAATATACCAAGGAGAAGATGATCAATCACCATCGCAACAAACTTCCACTCTTCTGCAGCCTGAGGAAGAAAGAAAGGAGATAGTAAAATCTCTGCAGAACTGTGTCTGCTGTGGATGTTCTTGTAATTTACTGTCTTGAACAATGGAAGGGCTCTTCAGTAAGATCCACTAGTATGCAAGAAATACTCCTTTTCTTTGCAAAAGCAGGTTAGTGGTTCAGAAAGCCTAAGCTACCTAGAAATGCAAGTTTCAAGACTAAATTGTTAAAACACCTGATAATTTGGTGAACAATTTCATTTTAAAAAATGCTGGAAAGCCTAATTTTTAGTCAAATGGTTGTTTTTGAAAGCTTTTGAAAGAATGCTTAAAAAGTAGGAAGCCAAACAATTATTTTGACCCAACTGGCTTTTGTTTTCCTATTGCCTTTTCATTCTAATGGGATGCCTAAGCAATTATTCATTAATTTAGCTCTGGTCCCTGCTTTCCATGCCTACAATGCAGTCTAAGGCCTGGGACAGCCTTCTCTGCAGCTCCCTTAGTCTTTTTCCCAGTCACAGATCATGGCACAAACCAGCAAAGAGCAGAAGGCAGGGCATGGAGCTCAGCAGGGCCGAGGGCTCAGCCTTCCCACCCTGCAACTCTGCCCTACGACCGAGATGCCGTGGCCTAAGGCACCCTCTCCTTTTGCCTCAGGTGCACCACAAGTAGAAGGGGCTGCTGTAACTCATCTAGAGGAGGACACTGTTATCAATACTGCTTTGAGGTAGTTCATAAGCGAATGCAATGACGTGACAAGCCTTCAGGAGCCACAGCCTGTGGTTTATTTTTGGAATTTGACTTTTGAAACCCTCTGGAAGCGGTGCCTAGATGACACAAACAGCTGGGCTCCACTTCCGAAGAGAGCACTTGCCAGTAACTGGAGACCCTCCTTATAAGTACAGGAGGAAGCAGAGCCCAGAGGCACTGAAACCATGCCAGCCCTCCTGAAGGTAGCACTTTATCTGCCAAGGAGCCACCGGGAACACGAGACTACAACCGGAGCCATCTCACACTCTCCTGGAATGTGGTCACAGGAACAAACACTGGGGTGTAAATTCTGCCTGAGTGGAGGAGAGGCCAAATTATTGTCCCTGAGAAGCCCCTCCCCATCTGCAGGCTAGCTGTCACCGCTAGACATCCAATTCTCAGCAGGAAGCAGCTGATCATTTAGAGGTGAGGGATTGGTACTGAGTTACCTGTTCAAAAGCTGTGTGAGCTGCAAAAATTGAAATGAAAGAGGGGGTTAATTGCATTGAACATGCTAGGAGGAGGCAGAGCTAGGTTTGCCTGGGGAACACTGCCATATGTGACTCTACACGCAGTTATCCTTCCTTTGGCTTGCAATGTGGAAAAAGACAGTAATCAGAGTAGTTCATGACGTGTTTCTCTTCCAGGGACTACTTGTAGCATTCACGGATCAACTGAAAACCTTATCAAAATGGGAATGACCACTTTGAAGTCACATTGGTTTCTCAAACTACATCTGAATTCCGCAGCTGGGCTTGCTTCCTGGCTTTTTAAGATTGCCTACCACAGGGGGAAGGTGCCCAAGCTGGGGACAGGAGGAATGGTTCTTGGAATTGCTTACAGTCCTGGAATCTGCGTTGCTACTCACACTCTAGCCCTGCGGCTTCACATACCACATTAAGACCGTAGCACTGCTATTTTTTATATATATATATTTTTTAAAAAAAAACAACTGAGATTCAATTGCCGTCTGTGACTATTATCTGTCACTTCCCAAGGCGTGAATCAAGAGCAGAAGACTGTCCCCTGCTAAAGCCACAACAGGGCTTGGAGTTTTTTGTTTGTTTGCTTTTTGAGTCATGGATATTTTGCCAAAAAATGAGATGTAGGAGTTTGAAAGCAAGAAATGAATCATGCACAAAGAATGCCTTACATTACTGGATTCTTGGTCCGATTTCATTGTTTCCGCAATGTATTTGATTCCCTCTATAGCGTTTTTCACATCTGGATTTTTGGTAAGTGGGGAGTAGAAGTTGACAGGCATAGGACCTGGCTTCCCAGAAATTTCAGAAATATCAATATCTTCTGCAAAAATCCTTTTGTCTGGTTTATCCCTGGATGGTCGTTTCATTGTAGAGAAAAACATGATGTTTGGGATTGTGTCAATGAAGATCTGAAAACAAAAAGGCAGAAGAGGAACGTTTCTGTTCGGAGGGACTGCTTTGCAGATGCATCTCTGCAATAAACAAAGGCGAGCTGCTCAGATCCCAGATAACTTCCCATCCTGGACTCACTAGAAATTATGCTGTGGAGTATGTCACACCACATGCTGCATTCATACTGTATCTGTGTCATCCGCAGGCCCATCACACACTTTCTGAAAGTGATTTTGCATGGCCGTGTAGCCAGCAGAGAGTCTCCTGGCTACTTATGCCTGACTTTGCTATTCCAATTGTTTGTTATTACAAGCCTTATAGGCATGTGTAATTTCCTTTGTTGTAAGGGAGCCTAACTTCCAGATCAGTTTTAAGCACACGCAGTGTTTGTCATTTGAAATCTCTCTTCTGCAGCGTTTTTTTTTGCTGCAGAACAAATCTGATGTAAGCTGTAGCCTTAAAAGGAAATCCACAGAGCAACCTCCTATTTATGTCATGGCTTAATATGAACCTAGGCAGGCTTATAGAAGATAAGGATAACTGGCTGGGTCCCCTTTGGTGCTGTCTGCCTGGCAAAGAGCTCGCAGTAATGGACACCCAATTATTTCTGCACCTCATGGTCACCATTTAGGCCAGGGTGCAAACATCTCCTTGCTTTCCAAGGACTGCAGAACTATTGGAAAAGTACAGAGGAGACCTTGGCTCTTGCTAAACTGTCTTTTGCAGAACAGAAAGCTGAGCACAGCTGTCCCTGGCAACCTTTGTGCTCCCAGTTCACATGATCTTATGGGCCTGGCCCTGGACAGGCAGAAGTGGATAATTAGACTAGCAACATCCCTTGGGCCCAGCTGGCCAGCTTTCTTCTCCCCGTACCCTAGCTGCCCATGCTTCGCCTTGTCCATTCCCTTCAGGACTCTACTCAGCAAGCAATTTTTACATAAGGGGACAACTTGGCAGTCTCGTTGCCTTTACACACAACTAAGTAGGAAATGCTGGCTCTTGTGCCTGGAGAGATCTAACATGACACGTCTACTTCCCTGACTCATGCTGACTTGTAGGAGAAAATCCGCCCCCCCCAAAAAAAACAACCACAAACAACACACACACAATGCTCTGTGGAAACCATGCAAAAGCATCGAGCTCACCTTCCTGACCCAGTGCGGCATGGTGTGAGTGCTGGGGGAGCGGTGGTGGGTGTTGATGACGATGACCGTAATGATGATTGAAGCGATGACAAACACCATGGTAAACAGCATGTATTTGCCTATCAGAGGCACCGCGCTGGAGGTGGAGGGAATCAGCTCCACAATGACCAGGAGGAACACAGTCAGAGACAGCAAGACAGAGATGCTGAGAGTCATTTTCTCACCTGCCATACCAAAACACAAAACCAAACCAATTATAATAAAAAAAACCAATACTGCTGTTGTTCATATAATTCAGAACTGAGACCGTCAATTTGAGAAGTTCAGATGTGGATGATGGCTATCCACACACATGCATTTTCATGCACCTGGAGTGCTATCAGCACTCCCAGCACCCTAAGTGGTAATGCTGCTGGCCAAACCCAACTGCCTCATACAGCCCCAGGTCCAGCAGTACAATGGAAATCACCAGACATGACTAGGCTGAGGTACAGGTGGTGGGTATGGAAAGCTTACTTGCCAGGAGCACTTTATGAGCTGTGGGATTTGAATGATGAAGTGCATGCACCTGATTAATGCCTGCTCCAGAGCCTTCTGGGGTCCACCTGCCTCAGCACAGCATAAGTCTGCCAGAGAACAAGTGAGCGGGGAGAAAAAAAAAAAAAAAAAAAAAAAAAAAAATCACATCTGGCACCAGAGGTCAGCTGCTATGGGGAACATTTCAGTACTTAGGATGTCAGAACTGAACCACAAACAATGATTCACACAGCTTTTTTCTATCCAATTCAACTTTCTCTGAAGTTCTCTACCCAAAGAACTTGCATTGGAAGTCTTTCATCGGATGGTCTCAGTGAAACGGAGCAGTATGAGAGGCTGGGCAAGGCAGAATGAGCAAAGCATGAGATATGGTTGCAGGAAGTGAGAGCTTTCTTCAGCAAAGACAAAGCAGGCCAGAAGAGGCCAGAAGTACTCCATGTCAAACAAGCCAACGTGTGTGTGCAGATGACAAGGTCGCAGCTCCAGCATGGTGTGGAGGGGCCTAAGGCCCCCCACTTGCTCATGTACTGTGTGATGTACAACTGTACCAAAACCCAGAGTGACAGAATAACAAAATCGGCTAGCCAAATCATTGTTTTGCAGAAGTAAGTTAACTGGAGAGTTAATCAGTGTTTTCCATAAGAAATCAATTTGCCCATATTAATAGTTTCAGCTTTCAGAGCTTACCTTTTATTTGCAGAATGTTTAGACCTGTTATTTTGAACTGAAACATCTGTTTAGCAAGCATTAACCCTTGGGTTGGGCGGTGGCTTCAGATGCTCAGAATTTCCCCAAAACTTGTTAGAAGAGCAATTTCTATGGCAGTAGAACGAATAATTTCACCTACCTGAATCTGTGGGCAGATAAAAAACCAACCCAGTTAAAAATGAGAAAAGCAGGCAGGGAATGATGACATTGACGATGAAGTAGAGTGGCAGGCGCTGCATGAGGAAGTGGTACGTGATGTCCAGGTAGGGGGTGTCGGGGCAACAAGCGTAGTAAACCCAGTGCTTCCAGCCCCGGTAGTCCTTCATCACCCACTCGCCGCTCTCCATGAAGTTACTCAGGTCAGGACGATCGCTCTCCTGACAGAAAATAAATAATAGAGTATGAGATGTTCTGAACAAAACCCAACTTGGCAGTCACTCAGGAACAGAATTTCCAATAAGTCAGGCACTTTATGCATCTTTGTAAGCAAAACAACCACTCTTATTTATGTGATTTTGCCTTAGAACATCATCCTTTGCACAGAGTTCAACTGAATGTTTTAAAGGAGGAGTCAGGGACAGTCCACTGAAAGTAAAGACTAATATTAAGTATTTACAGATTGGAGACATACCTGAGGAGACAGAGTCCTTGTAAACAAAGCCACAAGCAGAAAAAAATATATATATATCCCTCCCAAAATAAGGGAAACAAAAGCAGAATGGGCAGCACCATGAGGAGTGGCAAGAAGCTTTAAGATAGGCAGCCAGGAAATTTGGAGAGGACATGGGAAGTAAGCATACTCAGAATTTGAGAAGTCAAACTGGGCAATTTTTGTGATTGATCTACAAACAGGCCTTTTGTATTATATAGATAGCGGCTGCTTGTTTTTCAGTCAAGACACAGTTATTTTCCATTCTAAATCTGAGATTTCTCTAAAAAAGTACCCAGGTCTTCACTGCTTTTCCGAGTTACCGAACTGTTGCTTACCGGGTTAATAACCACCACTGTACCGTCATATGTCCAAGTTCCCAGCTTCATGCTGCAGTTCTGCTGGTCGAATGGGAAGTGCGTGACTATAATTTCACAGTAACTTTTAAAAATGGCAGGAGGCGTCCAGGTGATCTTTCCCGTGTGTTCCAGAAGGACTTTGGTGTATTTAACAATAGCAAAATCGCCATCTGCACTGTGAAAGGAAGGACATTAGCAGCTACCCAGCAGCCTGGGAGCAGCCTAGATGTATGTCCGCGGAAAGCAGTTGGTGCTCAGCCTCTGGTTCCTGCAGTGGGGATGGGGTTGCTGTGGGACAGCATTAGAGAGCAGACAGTGCAAAAACACAGTCCTGTCTCAGTTTCCATAAAAGTGACACTGGGCAGGGATGTCCCTTCCTTCCCGTGCTGCTTACTTGTTATAAAGGACAAGGTCTGGGCGCCAGATGTCATCTGACGGGATGCGGATTTGTTTCACACCGCCGTAGTCTTCTGGATTCCACTTCAGGTTGACGTCTGTCCATTGCTGCAGAGGAAGGATTTCAGCCAGGGAGAACATCTTTTAGCACTGCTCGACACTTCCTAGAGACACCCACCTCCCTAGCTTTGGGTCACACAGGTAAGAATCAACACATGACTGGGCTCCCCAGCTAACATTAACTGCAATATTGGTTTATAAGACACTTAATCCAAAATAAATATACCCGAAGCCTACTGTTTGAATTGCTATCAGAGAAGGAATATTCAGATGCAAAACGATTTTAAGGCCACCAGTGTCCAAAGCTTTTTGCTCTTGAGGCCCTAGAATGAAGAATTACTTCACCAGCTGACCCACTGGCCCAAGTTGACCCTAAAAGTAGTTCATTCCTGGCTGTCTAGCGTATTTATTTTAACAGGATGGGATAGTTAACAATACATAGAATTACCTGCTTCAGGCGTACATTGGTTGTTACAATCTGATTTACTTCATCCTTAAAAAATAGAAAGAAAGAAGTGAAGACACCAGCAGAGACACCAGGATTAGAGGAGGAAAGTGATGGCATTTGGCGATACCCCATCAACCAGCAGTGATGCACGCCCATACCGTACCACATTAATAAGCTGAATGAGCTGCAGCCCGACCGTGACAACAACAGCATCCCGGTGGTCCTCCACAGGCCGCACAACTTTGTTGTAGTCCTTGAACAGGTCCTCGACGAGGCGAGTCTCGTGCTCATAGCACAGGGCCAGCCCGGCTGCAAAGGGCAGGGAGGTGTCAGTGGGTTGGGGATGCACTGAGGGGCTGGGCACAGGGCAAGTGCCACCAGCAGCTGGCCCCTGGGGCTCCTCTCCCAGTCAGACAGGTCAGGTCAGGATGAAGGCAGCATGAGCTGCCAACGCATAGATGACAAAAACAAACGGCCATGACTGTGGAAGTCAGACTGAGCATTAGGAATCCCCTGCAGGCTCTCTCAACCGTGGCTGTGGTTGCGCTCAGTATTTCTAGACAGTTTAACACAGGGAATACCCATCATCAGGGATTTCTTACGTTGTTGCCCTGTCTGCCTTTGATTCTTCGGTCCTGCCTGCAATAGCAATGTTAAATGGGGCCAACCTCAGCCATCTGGGTGAAAGCATCGTCCAGGCTTTTCCACCTGAGGCCTACACAGAACAGGATCCTTCTGATGCTGGGAGCCACTCCGGCAGCAGCCAGGAGGGCAGAGGAGGCAGTTCACAACTTGTGCTCATATTTCTATGTCCTGTGCTCCCTTGTCTGCTGAGCCACCTACGCCTCTTAATGGCAGCGCGAGGCAGCAGAGAACAGCTGAGCCTCACCACAAACATGCCTGGAAGATCTCTCCCTTGTCTTTTTGGCTCTCAGTATGGATCCTGGGCCACTGAATTCAACAATAATTTTGCTGCTGACTCCACACTAAGCCAGGATTTCCCCATATTTCCTAACTGCCTTTTCACCAGGTCCTCTCACGCAGCTGAGCTGAGATGCCAAGGATTCTGTCTCAGCCTTGTCCTGTCACCAGACGCTGTTAAAATACCCGGGTGTCATTGCAAAAACCCTGTGCAGGACCTGCGCAGCCGGGCACTGCTCGCTTCCCGACGGCTGCTTTCGCTTCCTACGCTGTGATCATCTAGTGTCACTGCTAGGTTAAGCATTTTGCTATGCTTTATTAACCCAGCTAAAATCCTTCACACTGTTAGCTTCTGGGGGGCTTGGTAGGAATTTGGAATACTTTTTTTTTTTTTTTTTCTTTGTTGTTTGGTAAAAAAAAGGATTAGGATCACAAAATCCTTATTCTTTTGAAGGAAAATTTATAGAGAATTATCCTGGTAAGATATACACAGCTGAAAAACTATTCTGCATCTTTGTCAGTAGTCCTGAAACTGGTGAAATTTTACATTTCAAGATGTGTTTGCTAGACCCACTCATACATTTGAAAAGAAATTTAGCACTAGAGCGAACGAGAGCATAAGAAAAAGATGGCACACACGGAGGAAAACAACTAAATACAAAAACTTTTCACTTCAAACTATCCGAGGGCTGAAATGAGAAATGTTTCAGCTGCTATCAGAGCATGCTAAAGCTTTAATCTGAGTGATACAGCATGTCGTAAAACCTCCTGGACAGGCTGCTCCCAGAACACACACATTTATACTGACGCACACTCTCCCACACCCTCCCAAATGACCCAGCCCAAGACAATCGCTGAACCACACTTGTTTACCTGTGGAGAAGACCAGGAGGAGCACACGACGGACCTCCATCACCTGGGCTCCCTCCTGCTGCAGCCCCACAGAGCCCACAGCACACGCAGTGCCTTTAACATCTCCCCGGGGGGGGGGGGCTGGACGGCCTCCTGCCAAGGGGCCGGAGCGATACGGCCGCCGAGGTGTTGCCTTACACCACCTGTTTTTGGGAATGACAGCTGAGGGCCACCGCACTGGCTGGGGAATGGGAGCACAATGTGTTTCACCAGTCAAGTATCTCCTACTGTTTACAGAAGGCCGTATTTTCTAAGTGGCACTGTGATTTGTGTTTAATAAATAAGAAAGGATTGTCTCTGATGTAGCAGGGCATCACAGCAAGACTGCAGAACCTTCCCAAGCTGGAGACCAGGCCGTGTGTGCATCACTCTCTGACTGGAGCAACTTGCCAGATTTAGGATTTTATTTCTCCCAGGGAAAACAGCTCAGTCACTTATTTCTGATGTACCCTCATTGGCATACAGGCTGAACTCTGGGAATTGGGCTGCTGTTCCTTTTGCTTTACAGGTGGATCTCTGAAGACATAAAAAATATATTCAAGAGAGATCTACTACCTGGAATCTACTAGGATGTTTCAGAAGGTACTGGGTAGTGTCCCTACCCTGAAAGCTACAAGCTAACCTAAAAAACCCGGAATAAGAGGGAAAACCTTCCCATAGATAAGCTTACTGAACTGTGGAAGGGCAAATGGTAGGGATATGTTTCCACATCTCCAGTCTCCATAGGACTGGTTTCCATAGCAGGGCAGATCCAGCGGATTCCTCCAGGGCATGCTGATGCCTGCTTATTAGCACCATAAATCACCTGGAAAAGGGGTGAAGAGTGAGGTGTTTAGTAATTACGGTAGGATATTTGGGCAAGCAAAGACAAAGACCATCTCTGAAGAATTATATAAACAAATATATATATATTTTATATATATATATATATATATATATATAATAAACAGTGACTTCCTCTGAGCTCACTGATGTCACTCAGGATCAAACCCATGAGACTGACAGTTCTGTGGAAGGCTCAGCTGGGTGCTCAGCAGAGTGAGAAAAGACAGCCTCTTGGTTCCTAGGAAGGGAGGGGAAGCAACAAGGAAAGACAATGTTGCTGTAATCATGGTGTCCTGAGTGCTGCTTGCAGTTCTGGTCCTCTGATTTCAAGGGCAGATTTGGAAAAGACACAGGAGAAAATTGTAAAGACATACAAGGCAGAGAAAAGCCCCTCTACCAGGAACAAATAGATAAGAGTACGGCCCTCCAGCTAGAAGAGAAGACAGAGGGAGAAAGGGCCTTGGGCAGGGTCTGTAAAATGGTCTGGAGAAGACCAAAAATCACAGCTAGATCAATTCGCTTCACGCTACTAAATACAGAAGCGATCCCTGCCACAGAAGCCCCATCGTCACAGGGCAGAAGGTGCTGGCACTGCATCCCGGGGAGCACTGCTGGATGCCAAAAAGCACTTTTCCCTATGCACCTGCTGTTTGGAGACAGGCTGCTGGTCCGGATGGCCAACACAGCCACCTGTACGCAGCGCTCTGAACGTCCTTTTCTGGGAAACATTCCCCACAAAGAGCTTCCTTCGCTTCGCCTCTGGGTGACACCAGCTGCACTTTGTATGTCTTACCGACGTCCTTTGTGCTGCCTGTCAGCTGCTTCAGTGCTTCATGATGGATGCCTTAATTTTATTTTGTTTTATTTGCATTTGTATTTCTTTTTAAATCACTCCCCCTCGCCCATTCTCCTCCGCTAACCAGGCCCTCAGCTTCCAGGTTTGCCTTTATCCTCCAGCAACATCCCTCCGTCCACATAGCTCGGCAGGGCTCGTGTTCCAGCCGCCGGCTCCCATTGTCCCCGCGATCTCATTTCAAAGGGGCGGCTGGCTGCTCCCCAGCCTTGCCCAGGGCCAGCAGCTGCTGCATGGCCGGCCGCAGGCATCGCGACGACGCCAACAATGCTCTTGGGTCCCACTGGCTCCATAACATGGTCCCTGCACGCAACGCAGCGCAGGGCCGGCTCCTGAGCAGATGCAGGAGAGCAAAACCACAGCCTCCAGCACATAGTAGCTGCCAGGTGACACAGGCTCGTGTCCCTTGTAAAGGCCTGGCTGTCCACAACAAGCAGGGTGCAGAACCTGCAGTACTTTGTTTTAAACCTTCAGATTATTTGTATATAATTCCCACATAGAAAAGCCTTTTCACGTACATTTAACTCCAAGGTTTCTGGCACAGTTTGTGAAGCCCTCCCCAGATGCCAGGCAAGCCTACTTCTCACAGTGCTAGGGCAGAACAGGTTGCACTCACATAGGTTAAAAACAACACACACACACACACACAAACGTAACTCCCTGCTATCCAAATTCAGGATATCGCTTCTGTAATTCGCACATCAGGAACAAGCTCTGCAAAGGGATGCTGCCCACTCTAGCCTGAAGGAAGCCAGCCATGAACAAACACCACTGCAGATAAGTCTTTTTGGCAGGGTGACACCACACAGCCCCATTACAAGCGAGCAGGACGCCAAGTGCTTCTGACAGCAAGGAACACAAGATTTTGACTGAAATATTTGTCATGAGTTACAAGCACAAATGCAATTCCTGACTACAGTGGGGGAAAGAGCAGGTGCAGGGGGCTCTGATGTCTGCAGGGGCCACGCAGGGGAAGAGGGAGTGAAGCTAACAAAGAGAGCAGAGATCACCTTGAACAACACTGTCGGTAATGG
This sequence comes from Nettapus auritus, assembly GCA_011076525.1. Taxonomy (NCBI): domain Eukaryota; kingdom Metazoa; phylum Chordata; class Aves; order Anseriformes; family Anatidae; genus Nettapus; species Nettapus auritus. The sequence goes on from CM021771.1 coordinate 10,670,930, forward strand.
GACACTTACACCCTTGTTCCCCACGCTGCCCACCCCATTTTGTGGTGCCTTTGTTTATTTACCCCTTTGCAGAGGGTAAAGCCACCTGCACCTCAGCCATCTCTCGGGGGTACGCGTGTTGTTGCGTGGGGAGCTCAGCTGCTCATCACTACATACACACCTTCCAAATTCCACTTGGTGGATGTTGCATCAGGGATAGTAAGGGCATAACAGCTGAAAATATTAGCAACGTGTATTATATATATATATATATATATATATATAAAATTTAAGCTTGCAAATGCAGTAGTTGCAGATTATGATGCAGTTTGGCATCAGAAGAGCGGCATTGCTGGTGACAGCAGCTCATGGCCATGCTGGATAGGAGAAGGCAGCTGGCTGGACATCGCGTGGACTGGCCACATGCTGGTTACCCCTCCAGCTACATGCAGCAGGGCACGCGTCCCACTGGGAGCCATCTCCCACAGCCAGCCCCTTGTCACCATCACCACCAGGTCATGACAGGTGAGCATCAAGGGGCAGTAGGCACAGCACCGCATTTCAGAGGCCACTGCTGGGAGCCATCACTTGGCAGAGCATAACAGCAGGAGTAGATATTTTCAGTGCATTCAAGGAATTAGCAAATCGAGAGATCCTAACAGATCATACTTCTCCTGCTTAGTGCACGTAAGAACATGCTAAGCATTTGTAGACATCATCTTGTATTGGCATGTAGGATTTAATCTACAATTTTTAAAAAACTAAAGTTTCAGCTTTCCATACTGAGCCATCCTGAAAATGTATTTTATTCCCAGTGATGTTCGTAGCAAATTGTTTTCAGTGTTTCTTTTCTTTGTTTTCTACTGCACAAGCCAAAAGAATTAAAATAACAAGAACTCACGTCAAAAGCGTGGTCGTAACCTCTGTGGTTACAGAACTGACATGTTGCAGCACAGACACAGTGCACATTTACCTCATGAGAAAGAAGCATGCTTCTGGAAAGAGTGCTTGTGAGGACAGCAAAGGGCTGACACGTCCCCTCACAAAGACCTTCTGGCACTGCAGGGTTCCTCAGACACTGTTGGGGTGCTCAGGGAAATCTCAGTTATGCTTGGATGGGGTTGGGCGACACCTGTACAAAAACTATTAAAGTCCCTGCCCCTTCCAAGCAGGGCAAATCTCCCTCTGGAAGCCTCCTACATCTCAGGAAAATGCACTTGGCCTGATACAAACCACCACTACTGCCTGGTCTGCAGAAAGGTCCCAGGCAAGAGACTTGTAATAGAGAGAGAAATACAGAGCAAACCAGCAATTGGATCTGAACTGTTACTCCGTGACTGAAGCAGGAAGCCTCTCACCCTTCTGCCCAGAAGCTCTGTTCCTCCAGTGCCCAGACAAGCATCACACAGCTGTACAGGCCAGGCCAATGAGGCAGAAAACACACCCAGGCTTCACTCGATTTAGACATACTCAGATCACCGTGACAAACAGGTGCCAAGCCAAGCTCAGCACCCCCAAAGCCATCCCCATAGCCACCAAGCAGTTCTCTCTCTGAAGACACAGAAAACCCTGCAAGGCACAGAAGTGACAGACAAAAGTAAAATTAGCCAGAGAGCGTCCCCGGGGTTACCTGGGGGCCCAGTGGGCACTGCCAGCCCTGCCACATGCTGACCAGGCAGTCACCTAGGCAAGGGTTAATCAAGTGTTGGGCACCTGAGGGCTCTCCAAGATGCATCTGCCTCAGGATATGGCCTTGTATAATTATATTATGTTTTGGGTACATATCTGATGCAAATTTGCTTTTATAAGTACAAAACGGAGTTACTACAAGCGTTGGAAGTAGAGCTTGGCACTGCCTGACTTCCTGGAAACACATCTATCATCTTACCTGCATGCCACTGCATACAGAAGCTTTCACAAGAAAGGCAGCATTTGGCCTGAAGGAGCTCTCTGGATGCTCACATTTACATGTTTAAATACACATCTGTTTTAAAATAAGGACTGATTCTCTGTTGGAGTAACTGCAGTGCAGACGGTTCACTTCCAGCGCTACACAAAAGCAAGCTGCTTGTTCAGCTCCTGTGAGATCTGACACATTTCGGCCCGTACACTGCAGTTCAGAGTTTTCCTAAAGACATTTTGGGGTAGCTCCCCGGAGCAGCCAGTGGAAAGGAGAATTGGCAGTGTTGGAAGCACGTTTCACTGCTTAGCTCCTTCTCTTACCCAGTCCACCAGAAAAGTCACATCATCGCATCTCGTCACTGACATGAGCTCTTCTGAGCACAGGCCCACAAGGACAGCACTGGCCACAACCATCCCTACCAGTGCCATCCCTACCAAGCACAGAAGCAGCTGGCTACCAGAGCACCCCACAGCACATGCCCCACACGGCCAGTTCCATCTGGGATCATGGAGATGCCCTGGGAGGCTGCATGCCATAGGGTGCTCGCACACCACAGCCAGAGCCATCCCCACCCTCCTGGGGAAAGCACAGCAGCATAAAATTTACGACCTTGCAAAACACCTCTGTGAGCCTGAGGGAGCCCCAGGGCACCTTGTTTTGTGCTAGCAACTCTTTCATGGCCAGTGCTAGCTGAGTAAACACTGAGCAAAGTGAGTCTATTTTATTTTTAGTTCTGAAACTACCTGGCAGAGCACTCTCCCCTTCTCACACAGGGCTCCCCCTCCCCAAGCCCTCACTGGTCCCAGAAAACACGTAGCAGGGACATCTGCAAAGCATCCATCTCACCTATGGCTACAGGTGAAGGCAGCACCCTCCTCATGACAGTGTTTGGGGCAGGAGGCTCAGCTCCCCAGCGGCTCCCGGGGGCCTAGCCCTACTCCTTCCCATGGCAGGCCTGCCTTTGTGGGGTGTACTTTGACAGCCACTGACTCCGTGCCAAAATACGCATTTTTATTGCTTACCTTGGGATCTCTGCCAGTACTTACACAGCTTTTTGTTGGTAATGAATGGAAAATACTGGCTTCTGTGGTTCCTGTTGTGCAGCTCTCACCTGCCACGCTCCGGGTTTATTTTGCCCCCTTGAAGGCTGCAAGCTCTTTGCCATGTTTGTCCTCTGCATTGGCCAACAGCGAGCTTACAGGCTGTGTTTATAACTGAAGAGGGGGGAAAAATACCCTCTACTGAAGCAATGCTTTCAAACAGATAGCCAAAGTATTAAAAAAATAACTACACTGTGCTGGAATACAGGCAGCAGTGAGCGGTGGCTGCAAGGCCCGGCAGCCCCGCCGGTGGAGCCATGCGTGAGGCAGGGGCCAGGAGGTCGTTTCCACTTCATGAAATCCACACTGACTCTGGGAATGCACGTGAAGCCAAATTCCTGATTTCCCTGCTTGCTAGTATTTGGGATTTGACAGTTTGAAACCCCACATTCAAGACAGTTGAGGAAAATATCTTAGTATACACCCAGTACAGCACGGGGAGCAATGGAAGTGTAACATAAACAGTGCAGGAGCTAAAGCAGCACAAGAAAAACTGGCTTTGAAACAGAGAGGTTTACCAGTCTGAATAATGTCTGTTTTTCAGATTAGCCTTACTGGGAAGCTTGTCTCCTTAGCAGACAATGGCTGCATCCAAGGCACTTTCTGCCAAAAACTTGGTGATCTCTCTCCTTTCTCCTCCTCCTGAGCCCTCTCCACATGCAGGTCAGCGACGCTCGGTGACAGACACCAGGAAGGACGCAGCACTGGCAGCTGTTGCTTCGGTAGGCCATGACAGCACCGAGAGCCTCATTCTTCTGGCTGCTTTCAGCACAATCACGTGCCAGTGTCATGAGGGGGAAAAAGGAAAAAAGTCACTGATTGTTACTCAGGCCACTGGTGCCATGACGCAGAGAGTCCAAAACAAGACAGCATCTGCACTCCTGGTTCTTATTGTATCTCTTCACATAAATAGAAGCAGACGAAGCAACGAAGGTGGCTTCTCTGACTAGAGCCCAGCAAGCAGTAGCAGTTTAGCTAGGCTGAGGCTCACTGTTGAAGTTGCTCAATAACAGGAGACTTGGGGGTAGATGTCACAGCACAGCAGTGTTGTTTTTAATTAACACTGTCAGCAAACTGACACGATGGTTTAGGAGCCAGATCCAGTGCCAGAGATGCGGGTGGAGAAAGGGAACTCATGTGTGGCATTGGCTCCCTCCAGCACAAAGGAAGGAGATCGCCAGACCCCTTCTTATCACTAGGAGATTGCCAGCCCACGCCCACCCAAACACTGGTCAAGCCAGCCACGGCATGGGCCATGCTAAGTTCTTCTGGGTTTAGTGAGTGATCCTTTCCAGTGAGAGCTACAAGACATCACCATATGAATAACAATCAGAAAAAAAAAAAAAAAAAAAAGAAAAAAAGAAAGAAAGAGAAAAAAAAAAAGGTAATTTTAATAACGTGGACTGTCCTATTTGCATTACTGATGCAGCATGGAAAAAGAAGCAAAGAGAGGAAGCTCAAATTCTAAATTCATAGCAAGAACAACAAATTGCAGGCAACATAGCTCTTGAAAATGAATCCTGGTTAGCTGCCAAACATATTTTTCAAAACAATGCCTAATTGCCTCAGGAAATACATTAATCAAAGTGTCCCAGAGGACTGAGAATCATGTGGTGCAATCCACTGAGGCAGGGTAGTGATAAAGACCTGAGTAATGTGAGGAGCTACGCATGTCCTTGAGACAAAACACTTACGTGAGGGGTAGGAGAGGATGCCCAACTGAGAGGTCTTAAACAAATTCCTCAAGCAGCTCATTGACATCGCTCTTCAGAGAGATCAAAGAAAAACAAATTGCACTCCGGCCACAAAGCCAGGAATAGAAATTAGAGCAGCTCATGACTCGTGCTGTCCAAACTGCCGTACAGAAGGTGGCACCAAGAAGCAACCCGGGCAGGGAGCAGATCAGGCCAGCATGGGGAAGCCCTCAGCCAGAGGCAGGCTGCGGCCTAGCTGGGGACAGTGGGGAGCCCAGCACCCGGGCTCAGTGCTGACTGGGGAGCACAGCAGCACAGCCAGCTCTGCACGCTGACCCTGGCACTGCAGTGAGCCCCAGCCCAGCTCTCCACTGGCACATCTCCTCGGCTGTTCACTTGTGCTGCTGTTAGCATACACAGCGAGCTCCTTCCTTACACGGCTTGCTCAGCAATCATTTTAATCCACAACACATTTCCTAAGCCCTGTTCTCTTGCATTACATAAGCTTTCTAGGTCTGGTGTGCAGTTGCTAAGCACTAATTTTGCATGACTAAAAAAGAAAACCATGATTGCTAGGTTCACCATTTTTTTTTCTTCCCCTTGTTGCAATATAATTATAGCTGTAATACAAACATTGCAGAACTTTCATCAGCAGGCAGAAACAAGGTTGAGAACAGAGCAAGCACATCATAGCTGCCTTCTAGGAGCCTTTACTTCCTACTTAGTTGTTGGGGCAGAAAAAGTTTGGTGTAGCACAAAATCATTTATGATAGGTTTTCCATCCTGACAGCTAGCTAATCTGGGACAAGCAGAAGTTCCCATCCAGGTGCCAGAGGCACCTTGCTTCCCCATCCCCTGGTGCAGGGCATGGCCAGTTCCAGCAGTGTGCATTCATCCAGGCAAACAGTAGCCCTGCACCACTCAGTGCCCTCAGCACCACTCAGTTTTCTCCGCTGCAAGGAGCACCGACCCATCATCAACGAAAGATGTTTCCTTTCTCATCCTGAAGCTCCCAGTTATGCTCCATACATAGTCCTAAATGTCTTTCCCCAACAGTTACAATATTTTTTATAAGACAAAGTCATTCCCTGCCTCAATAATTTTTAACAATTAATTTGAACCTGGTTGGTATCCAGCTGCACCAATTCATTGTGATAGATAAAGTAGTAACATGCCACGGGGTACTAGGTAAGGTAATTTACACATGAGTTATAACAGTAAGTTGCTTTCAGTATAACCAAAGATTAAAAAAAAAAAAAAAAAAAGGGGGGGTGATGCCTTCCATCCTCTGAAAGCCTCTCCCTACTCTGTCCCTTCCATCAGCCCCACAGCAGCGACCCAGCCCAGAGCAACGCTCACCATGCACTTTCCCATTAACATCCCCAGCTTATCCCCCTTCCTTCTGGAAGCCTTCACTGCCTGCTTCCAGGAGGGCTGCTTCTTCCCCCTTCCTGGCTAGGTGTATAAAGGGAGGGTGTGGTGCAGAGAGGCTACTTACTGCTTACAGGAAGGGAGACCAGCAGGTTGCGATTGCAAAGTAATTCCTCCTCCTCCTGGTGTCTGAGGGGGAGGAAATGGGTGAAACCTCCAAGCAGCCTCACCTGGCTGCTCTCCTCTGGAGCAGGTGTTAGGGAAGGCACCCAACCAAAGCATCTCCCTAGCCCTAGTAACTCATTGTGTCCCTCTTCCCCAGAGGGCCCTGCTTATGTGCCCCAAACTCACTCACTCCTTTCTCCTTTTTCTCTTCAGTTACTGCCAACCCTTCAAGCTGGGACTTTGGCTTCCACTTTAGACTTCTGCTTTCCTGGAAGCTGCTGTTTCATCCTCACCCCAGCTTCAGTGAGAAGCAAGTACTCTGTGAGGTACTGCATATAGAATTTGGTGATGTATCCATCTACTCAGGGCATCTGCACCTGCATAATGGTAAACTGCAATGTCAGTTTGTATATAGTTAATTATAGCAGTATACATCATTTATGAAGGAGTAGATGGCTTGATGGTACTTTTTTTTTTTGGTTTACTTAAGAGTTCTGAAGCATTCTGTAGAAGCACTCTGGACAAAGAAGAAATAAAATTTCAAACGAAATATAGAGAGAAATTCCTGGGAACCTTAACAAAGCATCAGGCCCTGAAATATTTAGAGCAGAGTGGTCTTGTCAGAAATTGTAAAGACCTAACTTGTTTCTTTTAACTCAGAGGCTGTTTAGTGTTACAGTTATCAATGTAAACAGTGAAACAAACAGTATTTTTGAAACATGTTCATTAAGTAAAAATAAATAGCTTGGTGTTAGAGTTCTAAAAGCAAAATTTAATAAATTAATATATGCATGCCAGATAAAAATACAAAATTACAATTGAAATAGCAATCATAATAAAGGAACACTGCTCAGCATTGCAGATTTCACTGCAACCACCATAAACATCATGGAGAATTACTTAAAGTAACATTTAAAGTACATGTTTTGTTTCTGTTAAAAACAAATTACTATATGATGAAAAAACTGAAAGAAACCCAAGAACAAATCAGCCAAAAAAGTGGCAGAGAATGATATGAAGTGTCAATAAACTGCCAGAGGCTCAATTTTACATAAGTCGGCCTTCTTTTTAGTATCAGAAACCAATTACATAGAACATAAAAGCAAATTCACAACAGGTTTACATTGAGAAACATGCTGAATTACAATCACAAACTATCCAGAACAAAGATGCTGCACCAGATCAGTTGTTTTCTTCATGGAATGATTCTCACCAGAGCAGGGAGAACAGGGAGCAAATCATGCAATAGCTGTAGGCTTCTTGTTTTTTATTTTCACATGATAAACACCCAGGATTACTAGTACTGGAAAGTATGTGTTAACCTTTTTCAACATCAGCTGAATGGCACTACAGAAATGACAAAGAGTTCCTTCATTTTTATCCTGAATACATCGAAAGCTCTAGCAAACATGGAATTCAGCGACAAGAGCCATTAAATTACTTTAAAATATTCCTTCATCCATAGAACACTGTTGCTTCCTTTTATTACAAAACCCCCAAAATATTCAAAATAAAATGTCTTCATTTTTTATAAGCATCTCCACCACAAGTCTCTGATAACGGATGTCATTCAATGCAGCCATCGCATCCAGTTCTGGCGCTCTCATAAGAGTTGGTCCGAAAACTATGCCCAGGTTCTCTGCACTCATGAGATTTTCCTTTTCATGAAGCGTTACTCTGTAAGAAAGGACAGAAAAGTGTTTTTCCTGACTGAAAGATGCCTTCTGTGCTAAATAGTACCTGTACAGGCTTTAAAAAAAATGGGGAGGAGAAGTTGGAAATATCTTCCTGCCTTTCTCCCAGATCTGCAGATACATGTTGAGTCAGTCATCTCTGTCCTCCTACCAGGCACACAGACCACGTTTACCTCCAGAATGGTTACAGTGTACTGAGGGAGGGGCTGATGACTGCTTTCAGTCCAAATGGGACAATTTTGCTTTTGCTCTTTAATCTGCAGCACTTGGAGTCTGCTCCCCTGGGAAGCAGGCTGTGCTCCTGGAGAGCCTCTAAGAGCTGCTACGTGAGCAGCTGAGCTCACCAGAGATGCATGATGTGACTCCATGCTACGTGGTTATGCTGCTGCTCCCTCATGCGTGCGACTGCAATGCAGGCGAGGCACGCATGAAGTCACTGCCTTTACGCATTACATGCCAAGTGCGCTAAGTTGGCCTGAATGCACCTCATTCCCCTCCAGTACAAATTACGTCCTGCGGCTCATACTAAAGAAATAAAATCATCACTTTGGGGTGACTTTGAAACCATGAGGATCTCACTAGAAGCTCATTTTCACAGCATCTGCAGCATGCTATGAAGTCTGTGCTCTGACAGGCCCACTCCCACCCTGCCTCTTCTTCTGTGGACCCTAACATCTGCCAAGCAGCTGAGCCCCAGCCCATGGTGGGCTCCTGCTGCCCGGTCTCCATCTGCAGAAGAGGAGGGATGGAGGGAGGCCACGTTTTGCTGCTCCACAGGAACCTGACCTCATCAAAGCTGTGGGCTGAGGCCCTGCTTCTGGGCACATGTGGAGGCTGCCTCCAGAAACTAACTCCCGGCCAAGAACAGGCATTCTCTGCTGGGGCTACTGCAGAAACACGTCTGCTCAGCCAGTGTCAGCAGGGTCGTTCCTGCCTTGATCCATCCTGGTGAATTGCCTCACTTGAAGAAACAACTTTGTATTATGCTAAATTTAAAATATACACTATTGTTTTATACAAAATTAATCTCCATATGGACTCCCAGAAACAACTACGTATCCAGGGGCAGTAGTTGAAAGCTTGTTTATATTATTTCTCTTTTTGCTGCTCTGGCATCTCTTGTTGCATGAACAAATACTTATACATAACAAATCTTTATATATATATAAAGATAAGTTTTTTCCCTTTTTTGTCTTCTGCTTGAATTTTTATTTTAAAACAACTGGGATTGATGTTTCTAAACTTCTGTGTCTTCAACTAGTAGTTATCTCAGGAAAAGGAGCTGTGTCTGATTACCTGAATTCAGCAGCAAGACAACAGCTTTTCCAGCCCGTTTTAAAAAACACACTACGAGGAAGTTTAAAAAACGAGTTAATTTCATCACCCTTCTACCTTATTGTTCATGTATACCACAAATATGATGTGCCAAAGCAACTTGCTAACTGGAGCAGCAATTGTAACTCTTGAACAGGGTAAGGAAAAATTAACTTCACACTTGACAAGCAGTAAGGTATTTTTTTTCTCCCTAAGTCTTTCATCCCTCTGTCTGTTCTAAGAGATACATTTGAAATGTCACTGAAATAAATGGACAAATCAGGCAGAAACCCTGTAGATGAATTTTGCCTGAGGTACTCAGCAGAGTCAACACATTCCTACTTGTAGAAGAACTATAAAAAGGAAAAAAAAAAGATCTTAAAATCAAGTCTTTTTCTAAAGAAAGGGAGTAATTCTTATATATTGCCAATAAATTTGAGTTATTTGAGAAGCTGAAATTGATACCCTAACATGTTATATTGATTTTTTTTCCCTCTACTTTCCTGAAATAAATAGGACCTGTGCTGTTGCACTGGTTATTCATCTGTCGATCTGTCTAGCAATTTTTAAACCTACTGACCAGTTTCAATCACATCTGAGGGTGGTGAAGAAACCTCACACAGAACTGATGCTCCTAGTTTTGAGAGTGGCAGCTGGCATGGGGGGGATCCATGCTGGCAAACCCCACTGCACCTGGGGCTAGATGGCCAATTAACTCTGTGCCCAATATCCAACATCTTTTTTAGGGTGTCAGGGGTGATCAGGGTAGATGAGACAGCAGAAAAAAACACCAATCCATAGGCGTGGACTTTCCTACAAACGAGTCTGCCTTAGTTCTTTCCAGACAGTTCACCTACCTCTTCAAATGTGCCATGAGATACCTTAATGTTTCACAGTGTGCAGGCGGCAGCAGTTTCAGCGCCTCATGGAGAATTTCCAGCTGTTCATCCGGATCGGTGGTTTCTGAAACACAGATGTTCATGGTCACCACATGTACAGCCTGAAGTCACGCATGAAAGGATAAGAATGGTGGCCTGCAGAGGAGAGCAGGACCTCATAGCTTTGTTGGATTACTTATTTACAGAACCTATCCAAACCTCTTTGTGGAGGATTTGCCTATCCAAAGGTGCTTAGAGCACGGTCAGGATGTGATTGGTTTTAGACAAAGAAAACTGCGTAAAAATTACACTCCAAAGGATTCCCTGCAGCCTACTAAAAAAAATTCCCCTAGCAGCCCCTGCTGACCGGAATAGTTCTGCACAAACAATCTACAGGTGCAGCCCTGGAACAGCAGAAGGTACTGGGAACTTTGCCATCAGTTTCCTTGGTGGTGTCCACACTGCTTGAAAAGAGACTTCTCCACAGCAGCGCCAAGCCCAGCATCCGGCCCTTCTTTTCTACCCACGGCCACCCCAGACCTGTCCAGGCGTGCATGGTGTGCCTGTCAAGTCGCAGAGCTGCTCCAGGCAGCCAGGATGCTTGGCAGAGATGTTCCAGCTGGGCTTACTGCCATGCCTGCAGAGGCCAGCCCTGAGAGTGGCCTTAGGATGGGCACTTACCAGCTTGTAAAAACACTCAGAATGGACATCTCTAGAAACAAGTAGCTTATCTTATTTCTAAACATTTTCCTAAATCACCTTTCTAGCAAGACAAAAGCAAAGACTTTAAATGTCATCATCCAGTACTAGAAATTCACACAACACAGGCAAAACAACACAATCCGTAAGTGTGAGGAAAAGGAAGTGTTCCTGGTGACAAAGGGGAAGAAAAATGTACCCACAATTGTGTAGTGGCATGTGATCGTGTTGTAATGTGCAGCACATATTTATTCCTGCAACCCTTACTAAACAGAATATGCAACAGAGGAGTTGCTGGGACAGAATATGTCAATAGGCAAGTCATACACAAAAAGAAGAAAAGGATGAGAATGAAGAACAGGAGGAAAATGCGTTATACATACTTGCAGACTCTATAAACTTTGGGTAGGCATCATACGTGATGAGTGGAATTGGCAAATCCCTGAAGTACAGTTTAAGTGCACCAGTGATAATATTGATATCTTCATACATATTCACAGAAATATCAGCTTTCTCCCCATCTGTGTGGAGAAGGCATTGACATTAAAGCCTTGGAAAGGTAAACAGAGGTAAAATAGCATTCAAAACAAAAATAATACCTTGCTTAGGCGAACATTATTAAACTGGACACGACTATACATTTTGGATTTATAAGCAAAACAGTGCATTACTGGGTTCTGAAGTTCATCATTTCACAGTTAAAACCTCAAGCCTTTTACATAGAAACTTATCCTTTCTTCATTTCAAATGACTACAGAAAATGAAGTGTTGGGTTTATTTAGTAAAAAAACCTGCTTGCCTCCTCTAGCAGTATCTATGTTGTAGAAACGTGTGGAAGTTTAGCTATTTCTGTACACATTGCATTGCCAAACAACACGTTTGTCAGCACTGCATGACAAATTAGGGAAAGTCTGAGAAAAAAAAAAATGGCAAAGGAAACCAACTTTGTCCACAGCCTCCCTGTTTTATAAGAAAAGCATGCGTTCACCATTTAGCTACAGCGTACTACCTACTCCTGACCGCAGTGGACATGGATCCAAAACTTGGCTTCTTCAGCACATCCCCACCCTGCTAAGGCTGCAGAGGAGGCAGATGTTGTGTGAATAGGTCCAGTTCTCTGCTGAAGCAGGAGGGAGAGTTTCCAGAATGGATTTTGGCCTTGATTTCTACTGGGACAGGGGGGCTGCAGCTGGAAAACCTTTAATTTTCCTACTGCCTTTTGCCAGAGAGAAGAGTCTGTTCTCACTGACTTCCTTTAGACTGTAATAATTCAAACTTTGCATGATGGTATTTATCTTATTATTTTGGAGCTTTCATCCAGAAAGATGAATTTAAATTGCACAGTCCTCTTAAGGCACTTCACTGCTTGCCCTATCCTTCCCCCACCCCCCTGAGCACAGTTTTACTCGCAAACTAGGGCAGTAGTTCAGAAAGCTTTACCCTTTCCTATGTACATCATCACTGAAGCACAGACACTGATGGAAGGAGAAGAGCAGACTTTGGTAATAAAGGCCAAAGAAAAGCTGATGTGCTTTTCTGATGGGGGAGACTCCCCCACTCTTCTGCCGGAACAGCCTCCAGACTCCTTCAGACCGCCTGCGCAGTGGAGCATGAGACAGGCAGGGGCTGTGCAGAAAAACCGTGTCTATTTAACACAGCAGCACGAGGGTACAGCATGCAGGAAAAGAACGTACCTCTGTCAAATGCCATTTTGACATCTTCAATAAGATCACTAAATCCTGAGACTCTGTACAGTCCCTCAGAATTAAGACCTGGAATGAACATTTTTTAACAAGATTAAAATCAGTATTAATTTTAGTCTCCTCCTACCCAGTTTTTTTTTTTTTTTTTTTTTTTTTTTTTTTTTTGCCAGGTCCTTCATTTAAGGGAGAAAAAGCAGACCGGTTTTAAAAGCCTTACCAGGCTTTCCTTTCAGAATGAAATCTCACCCTGGCCTTTTAACCCTGACCCTTGCATTAGCTGCCTTGTTAAATCAGCACTAAATTATGTTTATGCAAATGATTTCAGAGCTGAAGAAACATATTAAGCCAATTACAACGGATTTAAAAATAACCGAGATTAGCATGTGAGATGTTCAGTCATCATTTCAGAATGAAAACAAATATTCTAATTCTAGAAAAGGATATTCTGTGTGCTAGGGGAACTAGCAAGAGGAAATGTCAATACTAACTGGCTTTGCTTTAGCACATTTGCTTGATTTTTTAATAAAAATATTACTGGAAAGATAGGTGCCAAGATGTGACTATAAAGCAGTAATTGTTCATTAAGCAATTTCTAGCAGAATCTATAAAAATTATAAATGGGTATGAACCATGAAATAATACGAAGTATAATATTAACAGTGCAGGGTAATTGGCAGTCATAAAATGTCTTGTGCAAACCTGTTTTGAGCAATCATACACTCAGCAGAAACCCAGATGACCCAGATCAATCTAAACGGATTATCAGTAAAGCAACGAGAGCCCATTAACTACGCCTTACCTCGGGATTCAATTTCCCTAATGCACATGTCTACTACCATCGGTCTCTTTGTGAAGTGTGCTTTTACTAGCGTGGTAAGGTCACAGCTGTACACTTTTTTGACATGCTTCAGGTCTGGCTTGCAGTCATTTGGGACCATCTTGGAACACTGCTTGTGCACATTTAAACCACAATCTGAGAGAAAAATGAAAGGACGATTAGGCTGGTGCTTGGTGAAGATGTATCCCGAGGTCACTGCTGCTGAGTGCATACGGATCCTGACCTCATCCTGCAACTACTACTTCTGCAGAGACCTCCTAACGACCCAACGCACGAGGCTGGGACAGATTTAGAGTAACGTATTTTCTACCCAAGACATTCCTTCCATGCCTCAAAGATCCAACACGAACTGATAAACTTTCCCCAGGGTTTACTGAATCAAGCTGTAAGAGCCAGTTGTGCTCCCCACCAGTATTTGTGTTACTACCTTTACTACTAGCTTTCCTTCCAGGTCGTTGCGGATTTCCAGGTGTGACAGCCCAAGCACAGCATCGCTGGTGACAGGGCCCTCTCCCCAGTTTGGGGAAGAAGAGGTGCAGCTGCAGAGTCCCCATGCTGCTGGGGGCACTTCACGAGGACTGCTCTAGGGCTGCCCCTCTGATACGGCTCACAGGCTTTTTGTGAAGCAGTGCTGGCAGTCACCAAAACAGTTCTATTTACTTTAAAAGTGGCTTTGGGAACATTTGTGGGTTTTGTTTTTTTAAGCATAAGCAAGCAACTCCACACCTTTATTGCAAACATGCTGAGAATGAGATTTAGTTTAAGTGAAACTTAATTGAAATCAGATAATCAGATCATGGAAAAACGTTTGCTCTCTCCAAAACCACACAAAACATACTGATCAGGGGTTTGGGAAAAAAAAAAAAGTGTAGGAAAGCAACACAAATTAAGCAGTGAAGATGGGTAGAGCAGTGCAGTACATTTTAAGCTAAGCATACACACTGCCACCTCTGCCACCAGCAGCAGCAGCCCTGGTGTGGCCGGCCAGCTCCTGCACTGCCCGCAGCCCAGGGCAGTGCCCCCATTTTCACTGCAGTTTCTCTTGTTTTGTAACAAAGACTCACAGGTTTTTGTGAGAAAACAGCAGCTGGCAAGAAGCATGGCACAGCGTGGTCACGATGTTTGCCACAGTCTAACCTGCACCTGGTATTCACTGAGACTCCAGCCCTGCACATCTCCAGTGCCATACACAGTCCCCTGCATTTCCACAGCAGCAGAATTAAGGGATGTAGGTGCTGGAAGGATCAATGGAGGATCAATGGTTTCCTCAATGGAAATCCATAACTTCCCACTGCCATACTTAATAGCTAGCTGCGTGCAGAGATTCCCTTTGGATTTTTGCCAATACCTGTATTTTCATTAATGCTCCATAGATTATTTGACTTTGTTCTTTACAAAACAGTAAAGCCCAGAAGTTTAATTTCCACCATGTCAGCTGCAGCCTGCTGCTAACAGCACTGTTAACTCAACAGGCCTGTAAAGCCACCAGCACTGTCACTCGGGCTCCTCTGTAAAGCATCCCCTCTCTGCTTGCAGTTCAAGTTCGGCACGTCACCTCAATCACCTCAATCAGCCCTGGGCTCCAGCTCCAGCCTGATCAAAGCTCTCCATAGCTTTCTGTGCAGGAACGCCCCTGCCTTGTGAGGGCGATTAGTGCCCAAGCTGGGGAGCTGCCAGCTCTGCATTTCACGCCCGTTTGTCAGTTTGTGTGGTGAACACACGTCGGGCAAAGCCATCAAGGTGAAACCTGCTCCCTGCAAGCAAGCAGCACTACTGAATAAACTCCGAGCGTGCCAGTCAGCGGTGTCAAGGGTGTCTCTACCCACGTTTATATACCACCGGCACTCCTTGTCTGAACTCTGAAAAACCAGGTCCCCAAATCCTTTGGAAACGTCTGACTTGAATCCTCCAGCATCTCAGTGCTTCAGCTGTAAAATGGGAAGGAGATGGTGTTCTGGCTTTCTCTGGCGCTGTAGAAATCCCTTAGAGGTTTATGGGAACGCAGAGGAGAAATTATTCATCTTTGGAGTATGGTTTCAATACTGTGCCCTCAGCAAGCCCAATGGCTACACTTTTAACATCAAGGAGAAATAAAAAATACTAAGTAGGTGCTGGTAAGCAAGTACCATCCGTTCTGCCTTCAGAACAAGGATGAAGTGGTGGAGTAAAAATAGCATGTAGCCAAGTAATTAGGGGCAATATCTCAATGCACATACAGAAGGGAAGCAAACTGATACCCCAGAGAAAATCTTAATTCTTGATTTCCTTTAATTTGAAACCCTAACTTTGCAGTAGTAATAGTATTTATGAATGCAAATTAATTATTGTACATTGAGTCCTAAAACTGCTGCAAGAAGCACCTATTCCAGCATGGATGAGAAGCTTGAAATATGAAAATATTTATCAGAAATGCTCTAACATGTCTATCAAAACTGTCGTCTACAGGACTGAAATAGCTGCTTCTTACAAGGACTCACTAGCAATTTTATGAGTACAAATTAGCCACTTCACATAGATAGCAATGTAGTTCACAGTTTCATCTCTGAGAATCCAAGGCTAATTAAGACTAAAATATATAAAAATAGAAAAAAACGTGCTTCCAAGTATCTTATACTTGACTTACAGCAATTACCACATTCACTGAGATCATCCTAATTATATTTATATACAAGAAAGTTTTATTTCATTAAAATAGCTAACTTACAGAGATGTTTCCAATGTGAAAACCTTGCTTCTGAAAATAATTGTGTTATTGCTAATCCTACAGATTCAGATTGGCTTTGGATCTGACCTCATTAATACCAGAATAATAATTACAAAAGAAAAAGTCAACTTTCCTCTGCTGTCTTTTGTTCTTCCTTTACACTCAATTGGATTTTATGCACCATCCCACTGCTTAAGGGCTTACAAACACTCCTGAGAAACATTTAAAACCTAGAAATATTTCAGATAGTTAATGCTTACAAAATGCATGAGCACTATGTTTGGTATTATTGGGCTGAGCGATACCTTTCTAACAAACAAGGCTCTTTACCTCTTACGTAGGTGTAGGAGATCACCTTACTTTAGCAATTCAACATCAGTATACATTTCTAGGAGATGTTGTTGAATTTACAGTAGAAAAATTGTATTTGCCTCAATAAATAAGCTGAAATTCCCCAATGCTATGATTTCTATGAGGTGGGTCCCTCTCCTGAGCTAACAACAGTCATGTCTCAGTCACTAGTCCCTGACTAAGCTAACAGCCAGAGTCACATGCAGATGAAGGATGATCATCTGTCTTGCTAACGCATAGGTAAAAAGCACACAGCCAGGAGGTCAACCCTCTTCTCCACAGAGCTGTGTGGAACCTTCTACTCTAATGATATCCAACTTACTTGTTAGTACTAAAAGACAGGAATTACACTGCAAATTGCACATAATTAAATAAAAATGCCCTCTGTTCTCATTGCAGGATCTTCATGAAAGCTTTGAAACCCACTGTCTGAGAACTGGCTAAAAAAGAACAGGAAAACCAAGTCCCAAATCTTCATGCTTCCACACAGTCAAGCCTTAGGACTGTTTGCTTCCTTCAAATGTGATCTTCATGATTTGGCTGGGTTCACTGAGTAAGACCAAGAGATTGACTTCAAATCTAAGATCTATTTACTTTCGGTTATATCAAAATAAATCCAGAGTAGCTAAATCGGCATTAGCAACTTTACTCCTGATCTACTCTAATGTAACAAAGAGCCTTACCCATTTCTTACAGAAGTTCATCAGAGCCCCTCTACTGACTGGCTAAAAAAAAGTCCCCCTAAAGCACCATATCTGCCGATAAATCCTATAATAATACAGGGTAGATTTAAAAGATCTCTCATGACCTCTGGCAGTTCAATAGAAAAACTTCTGCTCACTTCAGTTAATCAGAATTCCACCTTTACAGAGATGATTTTTCAGGACTAGAATTGTAAGTCATGCATACCATTCCTTTTTATAGTGCTATGTAACTGTGGCCACCTTTCAAATACACCAAGTATGGCTAAAAAAATACAGCCATAAATTCAAAAGCACATGGGAAGTTTGGAAATTTAGCAAAAAAAAAAAAAAAAAAAAAAATCATTTTAGATGACAGCTTTAAAAGTCTGTGATAAGCTACCCTTACTTTAATAGCATATTGATCTAGAAGCTCAGGTGGGCTGTGACATTGCTCTTATGAGAGGTATTAAATTTAAAACCAGCCTGACAATACTCTCTTACAATGCCCAGAAAAAGGTTTTGCAATGTTTTAGAAACAGCTAATACTGATGTTCGTCCACTGAGCTGAAAGACAAGTAAGGCATTCATACTAACGCATGAGCAGAACCAAAAGACACATGTACTTTAATACTGCCCCATGAGCACACATTATAAATATTTGCAGAGTCTAAAATACACTTAGCTGTCACTTTTTGTTATCCTGCTGATTTGATTTTAGTCAGTTTTAGATTTCCTCTGGTTTACAATTTACTGGTTAACATGGCTGCTGATCATGCTCCGTTGGAACAATACCTTACGCTATATACATCACTCTAATTGTGTTTTTGAATTATCCCAAAGAAAAATTCATTCATTTGGTCACTCCAATGAGCAGCTTTAAGAGCTAAAAGGTAGACGTACGTTATCTGCAAAAAGCATGGAGCATTCTTTAGAGATTTACGGCAAGCATGGGAGTGGTGGGAAGCGCAGAGCCGCTGGCACTGGAGCAGCATGATGCCCTGGGCAGGACCACCACGGCACTTGATAGACAGGACAATGCCACTGCCTTTGGTAAGCTACCCAAGATGTGAAGATGTTGGGTTCTACTCGAGCACACATTATTGGTGTCGTTACTTTTGCAAGGGTGAAAAGGTTAGAAAGGAGTTTGCTCTCATAAATCAGTCATGAGCTAGTAACTTCCCTTTAATAATTTAATGCTGTTCTCTGGAGTGGAGAAAGCAATGTTTCCTATTCTCTTGGACCCAGCGCGTGTCAACAGGCACGCTAATGCAGCAACCCCAGCGGCACCATGAGCTGTGCTGTGCTGTGAAGGTCTGCCCTCTCCTGCAGGGCCATGCCAAGCGGGTGACAGGCAGCCACACTGGGCTGCCACCCTGCCTCACACATACCATTCGTTAACCTGAAACTCACATCTGGGAGCAGCCTTAGACCCACTGCAGTCCCGAGCACTTCATTACGCAATGTCATGGCAAAACTGCTTCCAAGCACATATATAGGCTCCCCTAAACCTGCTAGCAGCCATACCACTATGTCATGCACTATTGGGTACATTGTTCCTTAGGAAAGAATTTCTAGAGGGCAGCTAGTTACCTGGCAACAAAATTCCTAACACTACAGAAAAACCTGGGCTTATGAAATACAATAAGAAAAGAAGCCTCCTAGAGCAAGCCAATTCCCTCTTATTCCAAATGAAAAGAACATGTATTTCTGTGCCTCCAGAAACTGGTTGAAAAACATAAATGAAATGTTCTTTCAACAGAATACATCTGGTGGAGGTGGTTTGATTGTATGGTAGTTTTGAGAGATCATAGATATAAGTTTGGTCAGAAACTTCCCTGGATCCCTGCCATGACACCTGCCTACCTCCTCAACAGCTCCCTTGATGGGCCGCTGGCTTGCTCGAGGCTTCCAGGTCTGTGTGGGCTTGGAGATAAAGACATTTTTAGGACTTACAGTTTCAGCTTCCCCATGTGAACAGCTTCCCCATGGGAACGGCTCTGAGGCAAGGCTCCACTGCCTGATTAGCATTTCAAAATTTTGGAGCTCATTCCTCACAGGAACACCACCAGATCCCGAGCTGGTGGAACAGCCTGTCAGGCGGTGTGCATCTCCATCTGCCTGAGGTGGGCAGGGGCTGTACTCCTAACAGCCCCCTTCCCACAGCCCCTGACCCTGAACCCTGCCTCTAAAGCTTTGCTTTGCTCTTGTTCTTGTTTGGGACTCTGTCCACGCTCTACACAGTCAAGGAAACCAGCAAAACTTGGGTACACACCTCAGAAGAAATTGGGATGTGTTTTTAATGAACAGGTGTGGGTCTGTTCTAAAAAACATCCTGATTAAATCACTTCTTAAGAACAATAAGCAAAACGGTATAGAGGAAGGAGGTGAGTATAAAAAGAATTGAACAGTTCTGATGGGCTGAGAAGGGGAAGGAAACCTGCAGCCCTTGACAAGCTGACCACCCTGCTGCTCTATGAGTCTGCTTGGGCCGTGCACCAACACAGCATGAATGCCCTGCTCTAGGCTCTGACAACACACCAGTCTCCATTAACATTTCTGAATCTTACTTGTTTCTATCATTCATAAAATGAATGGTGCTTTCTACAGCTTTTATTTGGATATTATTCTAGTCTCTTTCCTGAACACATTCTGGGGAACGGGATGAGCACTGTAAGCACAGGGAGCCTTGCATAGGAGGCTTACATTCTTAAGAATGTAATTAAGAATACTTTTTTTTTTTTTTTTTTTTTTTTTTAAGTTTATGCATTGGATTTGGAACTGAGCTTCATTAGCTTCTGCTGAGCTTCAATGTTTACACAAGCTGCTGGCATTATAATTTCAAACACTTCTTCAGTGATTTCTACTTATGGCAAAAGCCCAAAGGAAAGCATACTGAAGATGGAACACAACATCAGAAAAGGCAGATTCCCTGCATATAGATGAGCTTTCAGCTCAAAGAAACTTTAAGGGCCTGTGGCTAAGATGCAAAAATTGGAAGCATGACCCTCTGAGGCAGGACGGCTGATGATGCCTGTGATAAGGATTCACTCTAATACAAGTAAATATTGCAAGGAAATAGACATACTCTTCCTTCTTTGTCTGCCATAAAGCCTGACCAAATATGCGCTATGGACAGCCCACCTTCTGGAGGCTAGTTATATGGGACGATGCCCAACAAGGCACTGAACTCACTCAAGGCTGTATTTTGGCTGACGGGACACATTCAGTCAGGCTGGCCTGTGACAAAGCCCGAGTCAGGGCAGTTCAAGTTGCTAAGGCATCCTTGCTGGTTGCTATGGTGTGAGTATGGTTCTGAGCGTTTGCTTCTGGTTTATTATTTTGCAAAGGACTGGCTTGTTTGTGTAACAAAAGCCAATCTACCAGCCATTACAAGTAAGATCCACTTCTTCCTCCAGCTTCCCCCCCTCTGCTCTGAAATGGATGACATTTATCTCTGTTGACCAGTCTTGGACTGTCCCGCATGCCTATTCTTGCATGTTTTTGTGCTTCTGCTGAGAAGAGGATTGAGGAATGGCTGAGTGTAGCCCAAACAGTAATCCATTATATTAGTTAAACTTCTCACTTCTGTGCAGCTAACAGATTCCTCTTGAGATTTTCAACTGTCTGCTATAAGAGCAAATACTTTAAAAAGTATAAAATTGCATATGATCAGTATAAAATTGCATATGATCAGTGCAGTTTTGCTCATAGGTATTCCCAATAACATGATTACACGGACCACAAAACAGATCTTGTGGATTTCCCTGGAGTGACATCGAACCCCATTTGAAGTGGGCTGCCTCCTGCTAAAAGCTGTAATTTTTTTGAAGTAAGTATCTCCTCTGGAAAGCAATGGCCTCGTGTGGCTCCCTGTGCACTGTGCCTCACTGTTTCCACATCAAAATGGCTCAGTTCAGCAACAAAATGATTACTACTTTTTTTTTTTTTTTTAATAGGCAGTCTCAGCCAAAGCCACGGCCCTCAAGCCTGGACTACTGCACCCTGCTCTTGGTCTTGTGACAACCAAGGCCTGTCGCACTGCGCGCCTCTGCCCTCGTGCCGCCATCTCAGTGCCGCTCTGGTGGCCTGTGCGGCCTGGGCTGGTGGGCCTGGGCAGGCACTGCTGCGGGTCAGGCACAGAAAGAAACAGGGCAACTCAACCATCTGGGTGACACAAAACGGCACTAAAACAAACTCAAAAATCCAGCCAAACAAAATCCCATCAAACGAAATACTAAAAGCCTACAATCTAGGCTAAGCCATGCTGATTAATCAGCCCTTGTGTGCTGATCTGCAAAACAACAACACAGAACCCTCAAATCACAATCTCCTCTGCTCGGCTTTATGAAATGTATGACAATAAAATTACCCAGGAAGCCCCACGTTCTCTGTCAGGTATTACTGAAGTTGGCTGGCAGCTGGAAGTTAGATCCCATCCTTGGGAGAGACAGTCCCTCAACCCCAAAAAAGCAATGCAGGCCAAACACAGGAACCAAATATGCCAGGCTGGGAAGTGCAGCCTTCATAAATCTGCTCTTCAGAGAGCCATGCTTAATTAGTATTTTTTTAATGGCATTTGAAGGCATCTCCACACTCACAATGACACTCAACACGTGTGCTGAATGCCCTGTTGCATTTCCTCCACATAAAGCTCTCCCATCTCAGAGCATGCCTTCCCTGGTCACCACTGATCACACTGAGGAGGACAGGATTGGCCTCTGCTCAAGGGACATGGGTCCTTCAGTGGCTGGAGGGCTGGCTGAGCAGTACCTGGGCCACCGCTCCCACCTCAGCCACCCAGCACCTCAACCCCCACAGAAGCTTCAGCAAGCAAGCGTGGTCGTATGATGTGGGATTTTAAAATATGAATAAGATCATCGAAGATGCTGGAAGCTTCCGACACCGATATGAAACCTTACACAAGATAGAAAGCCCTAATTATAGTTTCTGAAACTATGAAGTCATCTAATACACATATGTTCCTCTAGACTGTCAAGGAGGAAAAAAAGAAGGCACGCGGTACTTATTACCATACCCATAAGCAGGAAAGAAAACCAGTCTTTGGAAGTTTTTAGAAAAACCTACATAAAACCAGAAAATCAGTTACATTATAATTATATTCAAAACAAACAAACAAAAAAAAAAAACAACAGCACAGAATCATAAGCACTTCAGATTTAGTTATAAAAGCAGTATTATTTGTTCATTTCACACTGCCATGGAGCACTGCGGGCTTACATACTGTTTGGTTTTATTGAACTTCTCGACCAATGTTATTTATCAAAAATCTGAAAATATTTAGTACTTCTAAACACCAAAACCGGGGACTCTACGTCAGGTGAGAAGGAAGATGGCACATTTATTGGCGCATGTGTCAACAAAAAATAAATGCTTTATTCAGTAAACGATTCAAGAACAAAATCCGGCTTCCCCTCTTCTCTTCTAGCACCATACATATACCCTGTGCAACATCAAATGCAGTAACTATTGAGTCTTAACTCATCAGTGAAGGACATGGCTGCAACCCTAAATACTCAGTACAGGGAAAATAACTGAGGAAGAAAATGTCATTTTAACATAATCTTCTCTTAAAACAGAGCACTATTTAAAACACAGTCTGGACAGTGCAGAGTCTATTGATAATAGAATACTGCATTTCAAATAATTCTGGTGGAAGGATTTTAAAATATTTCGATCACAATTGGCTACACATTAGTTTAAATTTTATCACAGAACTGCAAAATAACGCAAAGAGCTCTCTTATTTGCTTGAGACAAGATTTCAAAAAGCTTTAGACAGAGCAGATTTTCTTAAATTAGCTTGAAAATTCAGTTTCCAGGGCAACATATGCAGGTCTTTATACATCAACATTTCTTTGCACCATTTATATAAATGTGGCTGCTAGAATGTCATAAAATACATTTTAAATACAGTAAACTATTTTGATCACTTTGATCCTATTTTGCCTTTGAAAAGAGAAGACTGTCCTTTCTTTTCAGAAGAATCACATCAATAAAACTGCCGAAGTGTTTTACTTTTGAGAGGCTTAATCCTAGAAATGCCTGCAGTAACACCCATGCGTGTAATACATTTGTATCAGCACCTGCATGTTTATGCAACATTTCTGTACACATCCCTTATTCATCACCCTCGTTGTTAGTGTTATTTTAAGTTTGCAAGTTTGGAGCATGATTTAGGGTCTGTGGCACACTCAGAGTTTGCTGGCTTAGAAAGAAAATGAACCCAAGTGTCTGTTTCCCAGCCACAACGTGAAATTTGCAGATTGCCCACCTTGCACATTGAGACTCTTGGCAAGTCTCTCAAACCTACCAATTCATACAAGTGCTGTACAGGAAATAAAGGTAATAACACATCTACCTATTTTCCCCTCCATTCTGAAAACAAAGAAGCAAAGAAAAACAATCAATGATTGCTGTCATTTCCCCCCATGAGCACTCGAGAAGTGCTGTGCGTTACTGCAGTGATGTTACCAACATGGGGGCATCAGCAGCAGGGGGAACACATCTCCCTCCTTGATTTCAACAAGGGATAGATCAGACCCTTCCTGCATGGGTTTACAGTGGAGCAGGCAGCAAATTCAATCGTTACAACATTGGGAGTGACTTAGGAAAAGAAGACAGAATGAGTGTTACCTGCACATTTTACTCCCTGAGCAATGAGGCCCCACATAAAGTTTGCGCAGTATTCACACCAGTGCGGGCCCCTGAACGTATGCACCTGGAAGACAGTAGCAGAAAGGAAAATTACAGAAAATGACCCAACTGTTTCACAGACATCAATAGCAATGTGTCTAAACAGCCAGAACTCCTCTTCTTAGAAGGCACTGCATGCACATTTGCTGGCATTTTACCACTTCAGGAGAGGAATAAAAAAAAAAAAAAAAACACAAAGATTTAACTGCTGTGAGGCGTGCAGTCCTATGGAAAGGCAAGTTGTCTGTCCTGCGTCATCTGGAGCAGCAGGACTGGGACTGAGCTCTGTTCCCACTCTGCACTGCTGTGGGACACACAGCCGCTCTCCCTGCTCCTGGCAGCCCTCTGCCTGGACAGGATTCCAGCCCCAGACAGCGATGGTTCAGGAGTATGTATGGGGTGAGGCAAGTCTCTCTGCTGGGCACTGCGAGAATGTGCCTCAGGCAGAGATTGTCCTGCCAGGCAAAAGCACCAGTGCTGCACAGAAATCCTGGGAACGCACCTCGGGCTTTCCAGTTCAGAATGACTCTGAAAGGAAATTAATTCTCTCCAGACTAATGCCACATATTGAAAATATAAACAAATCTAGTAAATGGGAACAAGAATCCACTGACCCAGGAAGAAATTCAAAGCTAGGGAAGAAAAAGCCAGTGCTGCTTTCAGTCCTGGCTCGCACATGAGCTACAAATCCTTCAGACACCATTAGCTGCTCAGGTTTTTATTCTGATAAAGCGCGTGCTGTAGGAAACCACAGGGTGCTTTGCAGAGAAAATCATTGCTTGCTTAAGCCTGTGTACAAGACTTTGAGTGTCTGTTTAGAATAGACTGGCAAAAAAATTGGTAACTGGTGATCATAAAGTAATGAAATTTGCAGCGAGATGTAATAAAAATGCTTTAGGCTTAACTCAGCCAGTTCTTCAGTGGTACCAGCACAGGCAGCACCCTCACATGCATGCAGCGTCCGGTCACGCCAGCGCAGAACAGAAGAGGAAAAGGGCTGCCTGAAATGTGTCTGTGTTTCTGGTTTTAACCACAGTGCTCTGATTATAACTAGCAGAACGTGCTGCACCTAGCCGAGGAGGCTGGCATCCCCTCTGCCAGCTGTATGCAGCAGCTGGATCCCCGGTGACACTTACCTCCAACAAGCGACAGCACGGAGCAGCGCCTAGCAATGCGGGCAGAGTTCCAGTTTTGGCTACAGGAAGCTCTGCAGCCTTCTCTGAATGTCTGCAGCATTTGCTGCCCGTGAAGCAGCCGCAGCAGGCAGATTGCTGCATTAGTCTGCAGAGCTGCTCTTGAATGCACCTAGTCGTGCAGGTGGTGCCTATGCTAAGCCAGGCTTACAGCTGCCTCTCGCCCTACGCTGTGACATCTCTGGAGGAAGCGGAGGGGTGCAAGGTGCTGCTTTCTCACAGCCCGGCACCATCCTCGAGCAGCGCCAGCTGCCACCCTCACTGCCTCCCACTCCTCTGAAGGTGCAATGTGCTCCCTTCTCCTCCCAGCTCCAGCTGACTTCTACGAAGCAGATGATAAGACTGTCAGCAGCTGCAACCTCCATTTTCTTGTTTCTTCCTAGCACAAAGAGATTTTTCACACCTTCTTCTCCATTACCCACCTGCACTACCCACATCCTCCTGGCTTTCTTCCTCAGCCCTGTGCCTTTTTTTTTTTTTTCCCCAGGTCTTTGGCAGCTTTCCCTTCCCAGAATAAGCACATTCTAATATCCTCAAGCAAAATGCTGTGCTTTAATGACTGCAGGACTAACACAACTTCTGCAGGGAAAAAAAAAAAGCTTCCTTTCAGTCACTTTTTTTTTTTTTTGGTCAAAAAAAGAACATTCCCCCCAAAATACTTCAAACTTCACAAAACTTGCATTGAGGAAAACTGAAACAAAAATGATTCAAAAGTTTGAGCAAAACCAACCTTTTTTTCGGAGTTATTTTAGTGTTATAAAGTATTTTTTATATGTTTTTTATTATTCTGACTGTAAAGGATGGGGACTTCTGTCTTGAAATGCTCTGACACTTTTAACTCCTTTCTTTGCTAAATAAAAAGAATAAAAGAATCTTTCCCCAAAATTACACTACCCTGTGCTTCTCTGCTCACTGTTCTCACTCCATCAAATTCACAGAGCAAATTTCAGGCAAACTGTGTTCCTAACACCTCCCTGGTGCCGGGCCCTGCTCTGGCTCCCCAGGGCTCTCTGCAGCACAGGCATGCCCCGAGCCCCACCAGCAACTTCAAAGGGCAGGGACAAAACAGACTCCCCTCTTCCCTACCGGTACTGCATGCATCAGTCACTCCTCACAAGACCAAGACCGACTTTGCTTTCAGGGCCATTGTCTCACGATCCCCATTCTCTCATCCCATGTGTCCCAGGCTCCGTTCACACACAGAAATGCCTTGCCACATCATTTTTCTTAAGAAATTAACTTCTCAGTTAGAATATTTGTCCTGAGGTGGCTTAGCTTTACACTGCTCCATCCAAATTCCTTTCTTATCCACTACTCTGATTGCCAAATTTAAACAAACTAAAAGCTACAGGTAGCTTTTTCTGTTTTCCGTAATGCTTTATCTTGCCTTGACTTTTATCTGACGCACTCTGGGGATGTTCTCTGGCAATATTAATTAGGATGCCCAAAGGCTCATGATGTCCTTCTATCCCTGGTATCTGCAACCCTGCAGGATCAGCTCTGAAGCTGCTTTTGGGGTTTGTAAGAGGTGCTGTCTTTTCACAGAGCGTGGTGGTGTCAGAGCGTTAATCTCCCCACTGCCACGGAGCAGAACTGGACCGCTCTGAATCCACAGCACCTCTGGAAATGAAATCAGAATAAGTGAGCCATGCCAGAAAACAGCAAAAGAGTGGTCTTCGGAGGTCAGAACAGCCCTCTAATCCTGCTTCATCCTGCAGAGCAAGGCCTGGCAGCATGCTAAAACGGAACACGTTTGCATCCCTTTGCTAGTTAGAGGGCCAGCACCTGCAAACAATATTGCATTTATTACATGACCCTTTCATACAGCACTCCGATTTTCATATTCAATTCCCCATTCTAAAAACCTGCCAAGTGACTTGCTTATTTTCAAAACTAAAAGATGCTTTCCCAGAAAAATTTCTGAAAACACACCCAGCAGAATTTCAGAGATCCTGACTTAAATTACAAGGGGTGTCTTTCTCCTTATAAAAAGAGCATCTGCCACATGCAGATTTTAACGTCTTATAAAATGTGAGAGCACAGAATTGCCAACTGGGGCTTTATATCTCCCACCCCTTCCCGCCCTAAAACCCTTTTTCTCTCTCTTTCCATAAGGCTTCAAGTGTGAGTGATTTTTTTAAGAACATGGAAAATGGGAAAGCAGGAGAGCAAGATAAACTTAATCATAATTTGTAAAATTCCAGGGGAAATGGGAAATTTAAAAGAAAAATCTAACTCTAGATAATTTTAAAGGAAAATACCTACTTCAAAATTTAGATAAAATACAATTACTAAGCTATCCTGCAAGTCCGAGGACAATAGGACAGCCTCACATTGCCTTTACACCTTGGCATTTCAATTTTGAAATCTCCCACAACATCAAAAAAGTATAAAAAGAAAAAAAAAAAAAAAAAGAAAAAGGACTTATGTAGAAGTGTGGTTTTTTTTTAAGGTTTAAAAGACATTTTCTTACACACAGGGAAAATATCGTACCTTATTTGATTAGTAACTATGTATTATAGAACTGTATTTATTTTTGTTCTGAATTTAATGAAATATTGCTTACAAAAAGAGACAAACTTCTAAGGGAACCAAATTAAATTGATGACTGGCAATAGATTATACCACAAGCTGTGAACTCCTCAGGCAGATCTCTCTCAGATATTTCTCAGGCTCTGTAAAGGTCACTGCTGAAGTTACCTGTGTATCTCGTAAATCCACTTATTTTTAATGCTTTTTGTTTTTACTAAGCAGTTCTTCAGCTAGCCTCGACTGCTATCTGAAAGCCAAGAATGAGCCAGCAGATAATTAGCATTCGTAACTGGGAGACCTAAATTATGTAACTTGTCAAGGCAGGGAGGAGCAGAATGAAGGAATATCAGCAAAGTGCTTTGGAAACGTGATGTGAAAGAACATGATGGATCTGCAGAGCTTCCACAGAGCCACCGCCAGGAAGAAAGCAAGGCTGGATCTGACAAATTATGTATATGCAAAATAAACACTGAACACAAAAAACAGGCCTTCTGACAGCACACACAAAAAACTTTCCCTATTTAGAGACTGCTGCCATGGTGTCCCAGAATGGCAGCTCTAACAGGACCCATGCTCCATACAGAGCAGTGTAGCCGCTTGCATGGCCCTCCACGCTGAGCGCTGGTGAGAACAATGGGTTTTGGAAAACCTGTGCTGGGATGAAATGTATCGACTGGAAAAAGGATGGGAAAAACGTCGCAGCTTTACCTTCTTCCAGAGTCCTGCGCTCTCCATAGGAGCCTTGTTGGTGCTCGGGGAGGAGTCCAGGCTGGCTGGGGACTGAACAAACGGCACGCATCCAGCACTCACACCACGTGGCGCTCCAGGGGTGCGGCTCTGCTGGCTATGCCGCCTTTCAAACTCACGCCTAAGGATCGTGGGGCACTGCTGATGGAGCCTGTCAGCTCAGTGGTCCTCACTGATCTGCAGTTCCGTCAACTGAATTCTGCCTGCTGGGATTCTACCAAGGTTTTAATTGGATATGGGAGACGTTGTAAGTCTCAATTAAAACGATGAACTCAGCCTGTATTATTAATGTCTGTCTCCACTGTCACAGTTGATTTTATCAGGCAGTGAGCGTGCTCATGCTGGCACCCAGTAGGCATGTCCTCTTTATCCATCCCTGCTCCAGACACAGACTGCCTGGATGCAAAAGGTACAGAGGAGAGATTGGTGAGGAAAATCAATGGGCTCAGCTATCAGTTCGGCCAATGCTTCATTTCAATCTTTGAACATATAACGATGATTAGATAGGTCCTCTAAAACAAGAGTCTTGAGCTCTCCAAATATTACAGAACACAACTTTCCTACTGTGAGACAAATACTGCTGCTGATGAGTAATCTCAGAAGCAAGACGACTGCCATGACAACACACACGGCAGCGCCGCAGCTGTAAGATAATCTGCGTTCATGCAAGGATATAACAGAAAAGAGAGTAACTGAGAACATTGGAACAGATCTTCAAAACCAGAGGTGACTTTGCCTCAACTAGATGCAGTGTTACCTGTGGCGAGCCAGTGGTAATGACTTTGTCCAGCAGCTCTACAGAAGGGGGGGACTCCGCTTCAGAGCACCAAGTATAAATAGCATCATTACCAGCAGCAGATAGACTGACACAAACGTCGAGCAGGCGACCCTTCCTCCAGGTCCTCGCCTGCTTGGAGCCAGAAGTGCTGTCACGTCTTGTAGACTTTCTGGTTTGAGCTGAGCACTTCAGCAGAAACGAGAACAACTGGAAATTGGGGTTAGGTCGTGCTCTACGAGAGCCAAGGCAAAAAACACTAGAGGAAGCAGCAGGTTGTAGGCTTTTCTTCCTTGCAAATTCAATGAAAGTAGTCACCTTTCTCTCAAGACAGAATAGCAGATCTTCTTTTAACATATCTAGAAACTGGAACATGGCCCATTTCATTCGATATACATGCCATATATACTACACATAACGATATAAATATAATACAAGACCCTAATAGATTCCTATAGAAATGCTTTTCTAATGATGCTACAAGCTAATTTGGAAGAAAAAGTGTTGATGATGGGAGAGCACGAGAAGCACTGCGGGCTCATGGAGGCAAATGCCCAGCCTGCCCCAGCAGCGCGTTTCCACCAGTCATGAGCTGGTTCGCCCTTGGGGCTGGGCACATGGAAGACTCATGAGATCCACATCTAAGGACTTATAAAACTACTGGTAAGGTGGGAAGGAAATACAGCTTAACTAAAGAATTAGGAAACAACAACAACAACAACAAACAAACAAACAACAACAACAAAAAAATTATTTTTTTTAACCAAGGAAATCTTGAATTCTGGGACTAGCACTCAGATACCAGAGAGGGTTAAATAATAATGGACTATTTGGAAGCTGCTTTGGAAAAGCCAAGGCTTTTCCACAAAAATTTTAAAAGTAAAAGTAACATTAAATACCTTAGGAGAAAAAAAAATCCATCAATCCCTAAAAGCTTTTCTGGCTTGAACTGCCTTATACTACACTACGAGTTTCAGGAGCAGCTGTGCAGAACTGCTGAGATCTTCTGAGAAGTTTTGTGGAGGCTTTTCCTCCACTTTTGTTCTCCAGATATTTTCCATGCCTTTGAACATTTTTCCCCAAGTATTAGGAGTCTAAAAGAAACCTAAAATTTCCTGAGGTTTTCTTATCTCTGAGTACATGCAGAGGCTCTCTCGGGGGACTGTGCTAGAGGCACCCAGTTCTCCTTCTGAATATTCATTTGAGTGCAGTGACTCATTTAAAGATGTTTTGAAAATACGTTCATTGCCAGGGCTGGACTTAATGAAAAGCGGCACACTCTTTTCTGTGGAGATAGAACAATTTACCCCAAAATGGCACTTGCCCCACTTTTCAGAAGATCAGAAATAGAAATTGGTTCATCTCAGAAGTCCCAGAAAACTGGCTCTGCTCAACATTCAGACTTTGTTACAGCTTTGGGTCTTTTTGCAGCGTTTCTTCTGCACTGCTCATCTGCCGGCTCTCGGGGCTTAGGCACAGCTCTCACGAGCAGCTCTTGTTAAAATAACGCCATTTGGCATGGAATTAATTTGTTACAACTTTTTACACTGGCAAAACACCTAGTACAGATGCAATTACACCAGCAAAATCTGGGCCAGGGCCAGGTTAGCTTACTTGTTTCCAAGAAATAACCCTCAGTATCAGCGGTGCCTTCACAAAAGTGATGCTCAAGTCCATCTACACCAGCAAAGCCCATCTAGCAGAGACTGCTCCTGGACGAGTCCTTGCTTTTTGCACAGACGTAAGGCAGCTCTGCTCCTTGCTTCCTCTGGCAAAGCTTGCTGTCTCTGCCCCGCAGCGCCTGCCCTCCCAAGGGGGTCACCCTCCCAGAGGCAGCAGGAGATTGCTTCAGCCCAGCGGAGATGGGGAGCCACAACAAACAAGGCTACGGAAAGGCAGCAGAAACAAGATTTCTGGGGACATACAAATCATACGAGGTGCATAAGAGAAGCAAGACAACATCCCCGGGAACGCGATGTGAGGAAGCGCGGCCCTCAGCCCAGCTCTGAGAGGCGCAGACACCTCCCTGCCTCAGCGAAGCGCCGCGGTGCTAAACCAGGCAGGAGAGTGGCTTCGTGCCTGGGACTGTCGGTGGTTAGGAACACCTGCACAGCTCTGCTGGCTCAAGCCCCCACGGCCAGCGGTGGCTGAAGGCACACCAGCAGCCAGCCACCGCAGTGAAACAGTCCCCAGGGCCGTGAGCTGCATGGGCTGGAGCGGGGTGAAGACCTTCAGGGTGCTTTGTCCAGGCTTATTTTACATTTGCCAAGTGATGGAGAGGTTCCTGCACTGACTAACAATTTCACTGCCAGGAGGACTTCCTGCTGTTAATCTCAATTTTCTTCCCTTTTCTCGTTCAGCATGCTGGATTGCAGAAAAGCAGAGCATGAAGAGGGAGAGCAAAAGAAATGAAATATGCAGACAGACGGACCCAGTCAAGTCCCACTCCCAGACCTAGCTCACCTTCAGATCCCATTATTCAGTCAGAGCTAAATAAAACGCGTCAAACAAGGAAGACTAAAATTTCTCCTAGCTAGTATGTCTGAATTAACAGATTTTTTATATATATTACATTTATAGAGATTTTGTTAGCACTTAAACACTAATAGCTTTTTATAAATTAGGTTAAAAAAATGCACGTAAAAAAAAAAAGTCAAATGTTTTTAATATCTAGCCCTCATCCTGAGGCATACGCATTAAAAAAGTGGTGAGACCTGCCATCTGCAAACCATCGTCCCTTTCCTTGCTTAAGGAGATGGATTTAAGAGAAGCCAGCTGCTGCGTGTCCATGCTCGAGACGTGCTCCCAGCAGCCAGGAGAGCATTACGGGGCCGAGGAGCTCGCTGCCGGCCAGCCCTGCTGCACGTGGCTGCCCACCCCGGCTGGGCAGGCTGCCCACGCCAGGCAAAAGGCACCTCACGTGCCTGCAGATTTAAATAAGATCAAAACCTCTCAAAAACCACCAACCCTGTCAGCTCTCCTCGCAGGACTGTCCTTACATTCTTCTTTCAGACAGCCCTGTGAGCAAAACGTAGCCAAGCAGATTTGTTCAGGAGAGCTCGATGGCTTCAGACTTAAAAGCAGCTTTCATGCTCACCCCTTCCCTAGGTGTTCCTCTGCACCATGTAAGGTTTGCTGGAGGCAACAGCTGGAGGGTTTAAAGCCGCCCTCACATCCCTGTGCCTGCTCTTTCCCTGGCCACCACTGCCCACGGCACACATGGTGCAGAAGCAGAGGATAAATTTGGGTCTCCTCATCTGTGCCCAAGCCCCCCTGGCACTTGCTAACCAAGACCTTCTGCAGAGCAGCTGCTTCAGTCTTCTTCTCAAGATTCAGTGCTAGGTGTTGTGCCTTAATGATTTTCCACTTCTCCTTCCTCTACCAGGATGCTGCAGCATTTCCAGCACAAAAGGATTTCTAGAAGCCCTTTAATTGCATGAATAGTGATGTGACTGATCATAGAAGCAGTCAGGAAGAGGTTTGAGGTCCCTATCTGCTGCCTTGTGCCCATGCAACGAAGAGGACATCAGCTGCAGAGGTACGAAGCAGCACATGTCGTTTTTGCTGGTGGAGCCCCTGGGGACAGCAGTCACTGTTGGTTAGCTGAACCCTACCAGCTCATTTCACTTCCCCCCCCACAGGAGCTTAGCTCCAAGGAAAGGCCTGTAAAGGATTCTGGGACTGACATTTCCTCCTTTCCCACATGGGTGGCACATTAGCTGCTTGGCAGGCGACCTAGGATACTTATTTAGACATTTAAAATGATGACGTCTGTACATTTGAGAAGAAAGATTTGACAGATGCAAGGAACAATAAAGCTGAGAATCAATGAGCCGCGCTCGTTTCAGGTCCATAACCCAGTAGGGATAACCCTGAAGGGCTTATTGTGATTTCTTATAACAGGGACAGGTCCATGGGTAAAGCTTGTTAAGGCAGCAGCATTCCTTGGGCAAGGAGGCTGGCTGCTGCAAGGTCCGTTCTTCTCTTTTATAGCAAAAATTATCTGTGCAAGCTGAGTCCATGGCACTGACTGGAGAAAACAGTTACTTCTAAAGGTAAGTACTTCTACTGGCTGTACATAAAAAGGGGCTATAGTACAACTACTGTAAAGAAAGATATCTGTATGTTTGTGGTGTATCTATGACCTTGGACCAGACGTGTTTGATTTCAAAAAAAGAGATGGAAAACTCACAGCTTCAAAACTTCCCAGAGACAGTTTCAGGGAAAAATAAAATAAAACACAAAACCAAAACCAAATGAATGAAAATTGAGTTATTGGATTATTTTCAAAACAGATTTGTTTCAGACAGCTAAAGGAAAGCAACTAATGAGTACAGATGTATGTAAAATTAAATACATGTTACCCTGCACAGGCTGTAGCATATGGAAAATCACTATCTACTGGCAGCTACAAGAATTATCTTTACATTCTAAGGAACAAATGAAAGTTGCAAGGTATTTCACATCTCTACGACACCTCAGGATCCTGTGGGGAAAAAACCCACCTCTGCATTTAACTAAAAGCAGGATTAGATCATGCCAAGAGCTCATATGAAATGCTACTTTCATGTAACATTTTATACATGGTTTCCAAATTTGTGCCTTATTAGAGAACTCGAGTCAAACAAAACATCCTGATCACATAAAGTTTCCATTTTTTGTGATCTACACTGAAAAGACAGAAGGTAGTTTAACCAAACAGCCTGTAGGTAAATATACATATGTACATGCATGTGTACATTCACACATGCACGTGTGATGGAAATGAAAACTAGAGATAATTAATAGATGCTTCTATCATCAGATACCCACATGATATTAATTATTTCCCCTTCTGCTAAGATAAATAAAAGCTAAAGAGGAAAAAAAAAAAAAAAAAAACATGTTAAAAAGAAAATCTGGGCTTCAGGTACTGCATATGAAGTTTGTGCTGTCATCTGCAGGAATGCAGCATGACATCAGTTCACTTAGTATCTGCGAGATACAGGCTGCGTATTATGCAATGCATTTGACTGCCAAAAGGTTGAATTACTGAATCTTTACTGGACAGTTATTACAGATGTAGACATGAAACATGCATATGCTGTACTGACGTGTCCTAATAAAGAACATAATTTATTTTTAAAAATTAAAACAATAATTGGAAGCTACACAGAAGACCAAGTAAATTTTTATTACAGCACAAGGTGGCTAATGTCAGCAGCTCGGCAGCCCCACGGTAAGCCATGCTCCTTTCGTCACACTCAATTCATTAACGCAGGAGAAAAGCCAGAAACGAAGGGAAATGCAGACCATCTGCTCGATCCAGATGCAGCAGAACATGCTTCTTACCTCCAGAGCTATTTACCAGCCACAAACCGCGATAAGATCACTTTAATCCTCTAATCACAGATCTAAATGATTTTTCAGCATCACATCGTCACACGTAAAAATGAATTACGATCATCCGAACTGAAAGAAAACTTTGACAGCTTCTCTCCGCGTTAGCATCCCTCGGTGTGGAACAAGTTTAAACAGCACGGATAACCTAGGTGCGACACATATTAGCAAAACTCATACACATGCGTAAGCAACCCGCAAGGTCCTCGTTCCACTGCTGATACGATCCAAGGATGCCCGATGGGTTTAGCCGGCCGTGGGATTTAACCGAAGCGTTTAAGTGTCCGGGCAGTCTCAGCCTGCACAGGTGTGACTCCCTTGCGATGCCGGACCCGTTTTAAAACACATACATCAGCCGCGAGCGGCGCAAGCCCTTACCTTGAAGTTATGGACCTTCTCGTATTTCGGAACATGCTCGTTTTCTTTCAGCGTTGCTCTTCGGACAAGCGACGTCAGCTGCGAATAAGCAAAGAGTTTAAGAGGCTGCCAGATCGTCACGGGCGACTTCTGAGCCCCCAGCTTCATCCCCAGCGCCGCGAGCAGCAGGTCCTGCTGCCGCCTCTCCTGCTTCGCGCCGGGGAAGGCAGCCCGGGGAGCTTTCGGCCCCGGCCACGACTCTCTGGACGGCATTTTGGGACGGGAGGCTCCGGGCTGCCGTGTCACGCTCGCCCCGCGGGCAGCGGCATGGCGGGCACCGAGAGCGCTCGGCGGGCCGGCGCGGGGGCGGCCGCGCAACTTTCCGCCGGCGCGGCCGAGAGGCGGCTGGGCGCCGGCATGGGGCGAGCGGCGGGCGGGG
>CM021771.1:10706540-10776489 GCA_011076525.1 Nettapus auritus
CGGCCGGGGGCGGCCCCAAGGCCGCAGCCAATGGAGCCCCGGCGGCGGCTGAGGCGGCCCCCGGGGGGCGGCCGGGGGAAGGGGGAGCCGGGCCTCGCCGAGGCGCTTCGCCCCCCTTGCGTTATTTAGGATCTGGGATCAGCTCGTCCCTGGTTCGTTAGGTACACCTGGCCCTGGTTTTCACGCCGAGGATGCCCGTCAGGCGCACGCCGGGCAACGGCCTCCTTTTACTTGCAGCACAAGACGCCGAAAGCCCATCGCATGGCCCCTCCTGCCAAAGACCCCAAAGCCCAGAAGCTGCGGTGGCCTCTTTTAGACCTGGTCCTTGCTGCCCTGCGCCCAAAGCGAGGACGCATCTCACACAAGCACCCAGTGTAGCCCCAGCATAACAGGACCCCTACGGGGACCACGGCCACCCCGCTCCTGCCCCCCTCCTGCTAGTGCTCCCCAAGCATCTGTCAGCAGTTCAGAAACACCAAACCCAGACATTTGGTTTAACTACAGCTGTGACCCACACCGTGGGGCTGGCCACTGTCACCCCTAGGCATTTAGGTCCCCTGACGACCTCTCCATGGGCACAACCTGCCTTCAAGGGCCCAGCCCTCCCTTCCCTTCGCACAGGCTGCAGCACCACAACCGCTCTGCCTGCTGCAGCAAAGGTATTTTTATCTCTCATGACTCAGTGACAAGCAAAGACGAGCACAGTTTGTCGCGGGCTTCTGGGCGGAATTGGTGTGTTTTGCAGCTGGATTGCGGTGTCACCGTTTAGCTCAGTCGTGCACATACAGCGAGGGAAATGCTCACCGTAAGCCTCCCCAGTTCCCTTGCACAGCCACCACTGCCCTCCCTCCAGGTTTCTGTAATCTGCTGCCTTTCCACACAGGGGCAAATTGCAGAGATTAACGTCCAACATATGTGCTTCACCAACCACTAATTTGCATTGGAAGTCAATAGCTAATAACCAAAACCCTGGCTAGATATGATACAACATGAAGCTATCAAGTGTTAGAGGCTTACACAGGCCTTAGGAGTACCCAGCTCACTTCATAGCCCCATCACAAACAGGAGGCTGCTCAATCCATCCTGTTGAGAAACCATTTTCCAGCAGCTACCTCAATCTACCTGTCCCACTTCTAACCATTCATGTCTGCTGCAGGTGAGTACCTATGCATCCCTCATGTTTTCCTGCACGTCCTTCTGGTAAGTATAAGCGGCAATACGAAATGAAGAAAAAAGAGCCGAACAGTAAGAGATCCTCAAAACTGACCATCTCGTCTATGAGGACGTGGGAAAACAGTAGGGAGATGGGAGGAGGAAGCAGGCCTTCAAACTCATGCAGTCCTTTCTTCCTAGCTGAAGTCATTTCATGGTTTCATTCCCGAAGACTACAGCAGAGAGAAGTCCTTGTGGAACAAGGTGGACCTAAACCTGACCCAGAGGAGCTGCCCTCTCCCAACTGCTTCAGGTGACAACAGACTCAGGAAGCAGACTGCGGAGTTTTGTAAACATGCTTTTGTTACATGCTTCCTCGGAACCCCAAATTCCTCTTAATGCAAAGGGAAAAAAATAAATCACCAAAACTTGGTACTACAAAATAAACCCTTTGAAAATTTAATTTGTTGGAAATAAATAACCCAGCCATTTCCATGAGTACATTTACTGTCAGTCAACTCATATTAGTTTCTGTATAATTTCACTTAAGAAGCAAGATAAAGCATTCTGAATTTTCCTTTAACTTTTTTTTTTTTTTTTTTCTTTTGACATGCTTATTCCTTAATTGTTAGCTTTCTTTTTCCTAATTCTGAAGAACTGATTTATTTTCAACTGCACTTTAGAGTCACATTAGTAGAAACCGATCTCTGGATCCTGGAAAATTAAATCTTAAGATTGACAATAAAAGGGAAAGCAAAACTACCCAACAGGGAAAGGTCATATCTCATGGCTGTAATTATGAAAACATGTTATAATCTCAAAAGTAGTTATAAGATTATGAATTTTAATTCTAACATTGCTTCGTGTTAGAGTGATCTAACAAGGACTGCTTATTGGTTTTACATAAATCAGTTTGCCACTGTTCAGGAGAAAGCATTTTCTGCTGTACACAAATAAAGGACTATCGCATACACCTACACTTACAGTCTTTTTCACTTGCTATATGCAGTGTATTTGCGCACACTAAAAACCTGGACTGAAAGAGTGTTAAAACCATACAGTTTTTTAAAAAACTTTTTTTTTTTTTTTAATGAAAAAATATTAAAAATAGAATGTTATGTATTTCTTACATATACTTCCCCAACATAAACTAGTGTTGTAGTTAGAATTCACCATCCTAAAACTGGTTTCAGATGACATAATCATGGAAAACATACATCATTCTTCTGCCATTTCCTAACTTTGGAGGTTTGCTGTTGCAAGCTAGTGCTCTTAACACAGCCCTCTTCCTTTGGTTTGAAAGCAGAATGGGAAAACAGCATTCGTTGTACACACCTAGCTGGCCACCATTTGGGTCCCCAGGCAGGTTCAGATCTTTAGATGATCTGTTCATGCGTTACTAAAGTAGCAGGGAGCTACCCCGTCCTCCAGGTGCTCTAGTCACTACAGGTGAGTCAAAACCACTGAGAGCACACAAGAAATAAAGGAGCTGTGGGTTCAGCTCAACTCCTGCAGGATGCAGTTCTCTTCTGAGGCTCTCGTTGGCTCTGGTCACCCTGTGCTGTCCTCATTCCCAGCCTGCAAGCCCTGCTCTTCTTACATCCTTGTCTGGCTCCTGATTCAACACCTCCTCTGTCAGTGGCTCCTGCACGCCCACCCACCAGCCTCCTCCAGCACTTCCATTCTCCAGCAGTTGCCTTCAGAGCTTGCTCTGTCTGAAGTCTGCCTTAATGGGGGCAACTGTTAGAGACTGTCCATTACACACGGGATGAAAAAGAGGTAGAAATGTAAGGAGGAAAGTCTTCTCCCTTCCACTTTTCGAAGTAAAGCCCTGATTTTATGTTACTTTTTAATTGGTTTGTGACAGACATGCAATCATTGCATGTTGAGGAAGCAGTATACTGGGCAGACCACAGAAGGAAGGGGACTGGAGGACTTTTTAAAATTTAATTTAAGGACATGATTTCACAGGGTTGAGGTAAACCAAAACCAAAATGACTGAAATTAATAGCCAAGCAAACTCTCAGCAGAGCACACAACTGGAACAGCCTTTCAGTCCTGTACATTTTAGTGACTTAAAAATCAAACAAACCCAAGCCCAGCAAAACGTCAACCTTTAAACCAAGACATCTGTTTAGAGGTTGTACATTGCACATATGGACCAAAGGGAGGGAAGAAAAACAAAACAAAACAAAAACCCCAAAGACTATAACCTGCTATTTCAAATGTTCTCATTTGTCCTAAAACCTCAGCCATCACAGTGGTTCAGTCTGGGGTCCTACAGTGACACCGCTTTCCTTTCTTCGCCATGAAGCACTCCTTCACATGCGGTGGAAGCAGCTATTTTCTTGAGCACTATTTGTTCTCGGTGTTATTTGGATAATATATGCATATTTTATGGTACTAACCTCACAATCAGTAAGTCTTATTATGAAGACTCCACAGAATTGATTTTAAAGTCATCCATGGCTTGCAGTAAATTCCAATTAGTCACTCTGAAAGTCACATTATGCAAGTTTAATCCAGTCATATAATTCAGTCAACATCAGGCAAATTATCTTTCTAAAAAGGCAAATCAATGCCTTTCCCATTTGTTGAGTAATAAACTAAAATTACTCTAGGGAAAAAAACAAAACAAAACAAAAACAAACAACAAAACCCGCTGAAGATTAAAGCATCGGGTTAATCTCTCAAGTCCTAAAATGCTTGTGTTAGGCTTGTTCAGACATCCTGAACTCCGTGTGCATTTCCAGTTTAATATAGTGTTTTGTTTCATGAGCACCTGGCTCCTCCCTCAAACACAGTTTCATGTTTCCTTCAGTCTCAGAAATGCACGTGCAGTACACCGCAGGTTTTTCGTTCTCATATGGCGTTGTCATGCTGCAATGACTAAACATGCCTTCATTGTTTCAGGCTTTATATGTAATACAATCTCTTCCCTCTAAGGAATGCATCTTAATAACCCTATTAACCAGCAGTCATATTGCATGCATTTTTTAAAAACCAAAGACGATGGCCTATCGTACACATCTCTAGGAACAACATACTTGAAAATCGAACCTGGTTTTCTATGCAGTCAGCCACTGTGTATTTTGTCGTGCTGTTTCAGTGCATAGTTAACCTAGCCAAATGTATATGCTCAGAAAATCCTTCATTGTCTGAGCCCTTTATGAGCATATTTTATGGGCTCACTATACAGTCTACAAAAGCTAATCAGTCAGATTGTGAAACTGAGCCCAATTTCCTCAATACAGTCCTTGTTGGGGGAGGCCTGTTCCACGCTGCATAGATTGTTCCCTGTCATATCTTTTACAGAATTATTACTAGGGGGAGGAGGGAAGCCCCAAAATTTCCCTTTTTATTTAAAATTAGAGACATTTAAAATTGCAACACAGCACTCAGCCCAATGGAGACCCTCGTTCAACATGCAACCCCCTTTTCAGTTACCCACAGGTGAGTTTGTGTTTACGACAAAGTTGAATGATGGAAAACTACTGCTGAAAAAATCTTTCATAACAAAATTCTCCAAGTGGACTGGCTTCCAATTAAATCAGACTATTTTTTTTACTCCCCAATATGCTTACTGCAAAGCTAAAGAAATGGCTATTTTTTAGATTTTAATTATTTTTAAAATTATGTTGGATGATAAAAGCAAGCACTATTTCCACAGCAGGTAATGTTAATAAGCATTTT
Organism: Nettapus auritus; assembly: GCA_011076525.1. Taxonomy (NCBI): domain Eukaryota; kingdom Metazoa; phylum Chordata; class Aves; order Anseriformes; family Anatidae; genus Nettapus; species Nettapus auritus. The sequence continues at coordinate 10,711,386 of CM021771.1, forward strand.
TATATCTAGAATTATTTGAAAAGTTAAAAAAAAAACACACATATTTTAATTGAAACCTTAAATAAGTAAATTCATACAAATCTTTGGCTTGGTTTGAAGTATGATAGTTTTTTAAAAAAATCTAAAGTTTAAATTAGGGGGGAAAGTTGCCCAGTGGATAAGCTGATAGAAATTACTGCATAAAAAGTGAATTAGCTTGGTGCTGTATTGTGCAGCACAGAGTGCATCTGCATTATTTGCAAGGATTTTGTTTGTACTGCTGTCTTTTCAGACACAGCCTGAAGACTTTGTCTTCATAACAAGGGAGCAAACTCTTAAACAAGCGGAGAGACCTCTGAGGAAGCCAACGGAGCCACTCTTTTGCTGTAGCCTCAGTCCTAGGCCTGACCGGCCACTGTGCCCCATTCAGACCTGGCTTGGCCTGGTTACTCCTTGCTGGTGTCCCAGCTGGCTGTGGATCTGCTTCCCACAGCTACCAACGTGGGCCTTCTGGAAACGACAAGTTGACACTAGGTACCAGCAAGAAGTACTGCTGTGACCATTTCTCTCTTAGTAACTGACAAGACAAAAACAACTAACCTTGTTGTTCTGGACAGGGACACAAGCAAGACACTTTTCAGTGGCAAACACAGTGCATTTCTTTTCCTAGGGAAAATTATATACCTATTTTGGTATATTTGATCTGTCAATGGTAAAAATAAAAAACAACTCAGAGTACCTTCAGTAACAAACTCAGCTTTTGCTCTGGTTCTGGAGGACATTGTTAACATCCCAAAACTTCACATTTAGCAAGGTCAGCAACCAGACCTGGTGTCCACTGAAGCAGGAGAGCTAAGACCAGGGATTTTCTTCATACTCAGTAGGTATAAATATCCCCAGGGCACTATGTTGAATATGTCCAAAATTAATGTCACTCAGCACTACAGGGGTGCATGTGGACACGTGCCAATGTGCACAGGCAGGGACGTGGGTGCTGCAATGAATAACAATGCAAAGCTGGGTTTTGCAAGCACTAGCCACAACCTTAGGTATGTTGCAGAAATAGTACTATGATTCCTGATGGGTTGTGTTGTGGGTGAGATGGACTGACTAGTCCTCCCCTCCCCCTGGGGCTCCTGCTTTGCCTTGAACTAGCCAAAGCCCCAGAGCTCTTCCATGCAAACATCATTCCCACTGCCCCGAGTGCATCTGCTAAAGTCATCAACTGCTGCAGCTCTTCCTGTAAAGCCACAGACCACCAGCCTGCTTGGAGGGCCAAGAGAGGTCTGCATGACAAAAGCACAGCAGCTACCATGCTATGGGACACTGAAGCAAGGACAGGTCAATCAAACACCATGACAAAAACTCCCCAGAAAGCCAAGAAACCAAATCTTTTCATTCCTCACTCTTACCAAGGTGAGGAAACAGTCTCCTCATGACAACAAGCTCCCACTGAGCTTGAGAAATGAGAAATCAGCCTCAGCAAGCCTCTCTCTCCTTGCTCTGCCACAGCTCTTGGCCACCACCTCTTTCTTTCCTCAGGAAAACAAGCTGAATCAAAAGGGGGCTGACCCCAGGCAAACTTGGTAAGCACAGAAGGGGAGCAAGGTCAGGTAGAGCACAGAAGATACCATCTCCCTGCCCCAGCAGGCTGGCAGCATCAGGGAGAGCATGTAAGACTGCATGAGCAAGGAGAAGCAGCATCAAGAAACAGAAGAACTTGTCTCCAGGAAAACCTAGAGATGAAGCCTCTCCTTTCCAGCTTTGCTTTTAATCCATTCCATCCACCCTTCTGTCCTTCACAGAACCAGTTGTGGTCTGTCATATCCTGTCAGAAGCCTGGGCCAGGGAAGTGGTAAAGTGGATGAAGAATTAAGGCAGTCACCAGCGTCAGGTGCTCCTCTCCAGGGGAAAGGCAGAAGCATGGTGACTGCGAGGACTACTCGCGGAGTTTCAGCCCACCTTTACACCAACAGGCATTGCTAGAACAGGGCTAGAGCGCAGTACATCTTGCAGCTATGAGACCCGTAGGAAGAGGACTTGATGGAGCAAAGAGGTCGGCTTGTGGCTCCTCGCTGGCCTACAGGGAGCTGTGCCTTTGTGACCAAGATGTTTACTGCAGCGAAGCTTTACTCTAGCAAAAATCTGACTTGTGGCACTTTTTATTGCAAAAAGAACTTCAAAGTCATTTACAAATGCTCCAAGACTATGTGCTCTATAGGAGTGATCATAGTCAACATGTAATGCAAATTGGCAGCTGCATAAATGTTACTCTTATGGCAAATGCTTTTTGTTACTAATATACTACAGTTAAGTATCATAAGGAGAAACAGGCTGTTAGACTAATCTTCTGAAGCTACAGTTTATTTCTTATCTGACACAGACTGTTATAAGGTTTTCCTCTAACAGAGAGAGAGAAGGCACATAAGAGGCTTAATCAAACCCTTTGATGTGGGACCTTACCTGTCTCCTAGCAAGGGAATGTTGATGGTGGCTAAACTTTATGAAATAAATAATTCACTACACTTCCTTTATCATACCCATTTAAGAATCATATTGTTAAAAGTAGATTTCAAAATAAATCTTTATATTTTTTTGTATCTGAAAATTCATACCTTTAGAGATAATCACGAAATCCACAAGGTCCTTCTATTATTATATTTATAGAGTTTTTAAATTTATTTCTCATGGAATAGGAGCCTTGGATACTGTTATGACATAGGCAAGCAGGATGGAAATTTCTTTTTGTCTGTAATATTTTCTTACCTGATGTGTAATATTCATTTCACATTAGTCTTCTCTGGCAGTCTAATACCTCTATTATTATTATTATTATTATTTTACACAGTAATTCAATTTGGAATAATTCAATCTATGTTGTAATTAAAAACTGCAGCTCATTAATTTCTAAACACTCTTTGTATTTCAGACCACACCTGTTCCTCTGGCACATCCTCTATTTTCAATTCATCCACTTCTTCCTGAATAAGCTATGTTGCTATGATACATGTGCTATCACACTTTCTTTCTTCAACATACTTCCAGACCATAATCATACTTATTTAGTAAAAATAAGACTGAAAGTGCAAAGTGTCTTCATCTTTTTTTTTTTTAATTAACACTTTATTCAGCTCCACGAATCAAAGTGAAAACATCTTTTACTCTGAAAGAATAGCAGAGCTGTGACATTGAAAAGAAGCATTCACGCAAAATTTACAATGCTAAAAACCTACTTATGGACCACCTTACTGTAGAAAAATTACAAAACGTGGTAATCCTAAGTGCCAATTAGCACTTCTGGCAGACCCCTATCAACAATTTTCTAGGTGCATGTGTGTCTGTGGGCAGACATGTACCATTGCAGTGTGTCAGGTTCTACTTTCATTTTATGCAATGTAATTAGGCAGAAGGAGAAAATGAGGAAGGCTGATCATCCTTCACGAGTCTCTCATATTGGCTCCCAGTTTCTTTGCATAAATAACTATTTAAATCAGGACTGATTTGAAACCTGCAATGAATGAAACCAGAGAGAAATTGGTAGTGGAATTACACTCCGAAAAGTCTCAAAGTCAAATGATCAGTTTATTGCCACTCATAAAATCTTTGAATCCCTGGTTAGATTCTCAAAAAATAATTGGTTTACATCCTGTTGACCAGTGTTCGCATTTTCTCATTTCTCTTTTTCCACATATGGTTCATCTTTCCTATTTATTCCCTCTAAGTTTCCTAATTAACATTTTTTAATGCCTCTGTCATGAAAATTTTCATGCAAGGGCAGGAAGCATCCCATTCCCTATACAAAGTTACAGCTGTTAAAATTTCCTACTTGAGAGATGCATTCAAAAAAATATTGTCTCAAATGGTCAAAACCATTTTAATGATTTACCGTGGGATTGGCAATGCAACTCCCCATCATAAATTTGGGCTACATAGATTAGTTACCTTTTAGGGAAGAAGCAGGAATCAGCATGATACAGGTTATACAACTTCTGTTACAGAGGTCAGACTTTGCTTTATTTTATTTTTTATTCAGCAAGTCCAGCACTTTTTTGCAACATAATTTTCAGTTGATCTCTATTTTCAGTTGAAATATGCTGCTCCCAGGTCCCACTCAGTACATCAAAGATCTGACAGTTGGGATGTCAGAGGCATATGATCTTTGGACAGAGGCTCTTCTGAATATAGGGCATGTTAAACTTTAAAAACTAAGTCCAGGGTATATTTCAATTTCTTAAATTCAGTTATTGACAATAGACAAGGAAATTAAATTATTAACAATGGCAATTAAACATTTATCCAGTGTAACTGCTTACTTCTTAGTCACTTTTCATCTCATATTAAGGGGCAATTTTTTCTTTATGCTGCCACCCTCCAACTACCACTTGAAGTGGTACTGCTCAGAAGATTTCTAACGCTGCTTGTGTTTTCAGCGATAAGAACAGCCCAAGAGAAGGCCCACAAAAAGCCTGTAAGCTCCCAGCATTGTCAGCCTGCTGAGCAGAGAGCCTGCCTTGCACAGCAGCATATGATAAAAGTGACTGGCGGTTTCCAAGTACCAGGCTGCAGCTCTGCGACAAATGCTAGCAATGATTCGGAGGCTAGAGTGAATAAGAAGCTGTCACTTAAAGAGACTGAATGCTTCAAATTCTGCGAAAGATAAAAACACGATACTTTTCGCAATTTTCGTGCATTTGTATTAAGCACATTGTTAGTCTGATCATCAGCCAATTCACAGAAATGCCTGAATGCAAATGTAATTCACTATCATATTAACTTTGGTAAATGCTTCAAAACTTTTCCAGCAATGCAAAATCACCAGAAATCATCAAGCAATAAGCTATTTGGTACATGAAATAAGGCCTAGAGCTTTTCAAATGTTTTACCATTACATGCAGAACAGAAATTGAGAATAGCCTTCCATATTTTCACAGTATTCATCTCCTCTTCTCTCATTTAGGAAGGGGGAAAACGGCTTGCCTTTAAGCAGCACTACTAATCTAATTCACAGATTGGAAGCCATAAGAAAATGTACTAATTCAGATAGTTTAATAAGGTTTAATATAGGACATTATACTTTGCGATACTAGCTCTAATATTCCTTAGGCAGACTCTTCCAACTGCTTTAGCTCTATACAAATGCAATAAAAATCCCCACGTAAAACAAGACAGTCTAAGTGCATTGTAATATGTTCTGCTAGAAACACTCCATCCTGTAGTTATCTTTGAATTTCTATGGATGTGAGGAATACTAGTGCTAAGATGACAAAGGACAGAGCAACAACAAGATTCAGATTTTCCAGCTTGATGGTTCTGTTGCATAAACATTAGGACTGTAGTAATGGTGAATGCCAGAAGCAACACTGTTCCTAACTGCTGATGCCATGCACAAAAAAATGTTAAATATAGGAAAGTTTAATGTTCTAAAAGTTAATGATCTAAGGAAGACTTTGCAAGACTGTCAGGAGTTGATGTCTTCACTGATGACTAGTGTGACAGGTTTGAAGCAATAAGAGCAAGCAGTTTTTTGAGCTTAGCAACAAAACTGAATTGGAACAAGGTAAGAAGAGCAGAAAAGAAAAACATTCAGCTAGAGGCTAAAACTAAGCATGAGGAATTTTATCTGAAAACATCTTTTTTCTTGTGAAAGACTGGAAGTAAAGAAAGAAGAGTTGGAACAGATCAACTTCTGCAGCATTAGCCACAAGACAAAGGATTGCTCTTTTTTTTTTTTCTTTCATAGTCCAGTGCTTCCAAATACTTCTGACTACTTCTCTTTCTGCTACCACCTCTGAAACAGGCACTTCACTCTTCAGCAGTCTTATGGATTTGGTAACCACTTATGAATGGACAATTATTAGTGGAGCAGATGTGGCTGCCTATCATGGGACTGACTATCCAACTGAACGGGGGATGACACCAGACCTCCACAGCTCCTCGTCCTTTCAATCTTTGTACTGAAGTCATCTGATACATATATGTACTTGTGAACACATAAACACTGACCAATGCAAAATGTTTCCTCCCTGCCATCTAAATAAAATAATAATAATAATAATAATAATAATAAATAAAAATAAAAAATAATAAAAAAATAAACCACATCCCCACACAGCAAGCCTAATTGAATAGGGATGGAGGTAAGTGGAGAAAATTCCTGGTAATCAGACCCTCAGCACAGAGTCATGCAGGGTACACAGAACTGCAGAGGGTATAAAACACAAGACATCTTGGATATTAATTCACAGCAAAAGGTGCTACTAACACCACTTCCTGTAGCCCCAGCACTGCCTTGGGAGTCTCATATTCAGTGAGTGACCAGGCCTGACCCTGCCTAGTTTATAAGATTAGACACAATCGCAGCCCAAGGTGATTATCACCAGCTATACAGTGTCACATTATAAAGTCTCAGTGAGGTAAGAAACTTGTAAATAACAAAATTATCCTTTTATAGGTCTCTTAATTCAACAGTCCAGTCTGTTTCCTGTAGAAGTGATTAGTAATAGAAAATAATTAGGAGATGCCAGATGGGAGGAGGAGTTTAGAAAAAAGACCCAAAACTCACACAGCTATGGAAACAGAACAACAAACGGCAGAGCTGCCAGCTAACAACCAACCCACTGCAGTCCCTCACCACCCGGGATCTTGTGGCATAAGCAATAAATAGCAATCATGTGCCTGCTCTGAGAAAGATCCACCAGCTCCTTTCTGTGACCACTGGAAAAAAAAAAAAAAAAGTTGTGAGAACACATAAAAAGTCAAGGAGAACATTTATTTATATATTTTTTTAAAAGGCCTTAATTTATGAGGGGTTTCCCTGCTAGACACCTAGGCAGTCTCTTTGGAAGCCACAAGTATAAGGCCCACAGCAATGGAACGCAGCCCTGCTCCTGTTAGGGCTAAAGCCATGAGCTCTACCTTGCTCATCAGGAGTTGAGCTGGACCTCTCTATTTCCATGCCCCATACCCTAAGGTCCACCAGAAAACCTCTCTCCCCCTGAAGAAAGCCCAGACAAAGCCATCCCCTCTGGCTCTTCATGAGCTGAGGGAGGTTCCTCCCTCCCTCTTCTGGGCTACGCCAATGGAAAAGGAAAGAAATTTCTGTCAGTAAACAGAAGAGCAGCTAAGGCTAGATGCTACTTTTTAGAAAGCATTGGAAACGTAACCAGATCCAAACCACCAAACATCAGTGACCCTGGAAAGAAACGTGTTTTACCAGTGAGGGCTTCACAGTCTTACCTCTCACAATGCTGAGAAATGCAGAAAAAGAACAGCACCTTATTCTTCGCTAATGGCTTCACTTTATCAGGAACGACACAGCCAGTGTTCTTCAGGCTTAATTGCACAGCAATCATACTGCTTTACAGCCTTTTTAACAATTTTGTTCAGTATTAATTTTACAAAGGCTTGAACAGGCATGGGACACGCACCAAGTGCTGTTACTCCCTATGCCTTTGCTGAGGGCCTGGACTGTGAGCCTGAGGGACCGGCCCCCTGATTTCACATGGCAGATGGCCACCTCACTGTAATTAAGCACTGGACTTAACAAAGACTCCACCTGTGTATAAATCTCATGTGCCAGATCATGAAAAAGCCACACTTAAGTGACACAGAAGAAGGTAACGTGGAAAGTTTTCTCAGCAGAGAGTCAAGTGACTTGCACCTATGAAACAAGGCTAAGGTGGAATGTTGATCCTCAGCTGTGCATACCCACAAAACAGTAGCAAACATCTCTGCAGCACAGTAACGTGACAGGAGATGTGTTGTGTGCATCTGAAACACAACCTGGCCCAGACCACTCTTCACTTTCTGAAATTTGTGCAGCCTTATTTATTTTTAACTTCATAATACTAGACCAGCAGTATGCAGTCAGGCTACCAGCACAGGCATATGACTTTCACTCCAAAGTAATCCCCCGCATTATTGTGTGGGCATTAAATTAACTTTCTTTGGAGGCACAGGCCCACACAGAGCCAGGCAGGTGAGGTCCTGTGAGGTTAACTGGAATCAGCTAGGATGCCTTTTGTAAAGCACAGCGACTAATAGAGCACAGCTGAACACTGACTGTCGTGGCAAGGAGAGAAGAAGAAAGGGTTTGTTCTGGAAAACCAGGAGAGCCAGGGAACCATGTTTAGCACTGGAACTGAGCCACAGGTCCAGCCAGAGATCCTTGAAAAGTCTGGCTTGCTAGTTTACCTTCTGCAATCATGAGGCACTGAAAAGAAAAAAGCTAGATATTCTGTGACCTGGGGATTCAATTAGCAAAGCTTATGCTTCATTTGGAAGCTCTGAATCTTAAAACAAGATCAGTTTATATAATCTTTTTAGTATATCAATTTTACTGCCACACTGAACATAAATAAGGCCTTAGGTTACTCTCAGCGACTCTGAGAGGAAAAAGCACTATGCAGTTTGTAGAAAATAATCCTCTTTATGCTGATGTTTGCATAGTGGACAGCACATGCAATTAGCTTGCCTTTCTCAGGTCTTAATAAATATATAGTTAAGCTAAAAATGAACATGCTTACGAAAAGATTCCATAAGCACTTGCAGTCTAATGTTGAACTGCATGTGCCATGTATAATGGCGTATGTAATACAGCATTACTGCCAGAAACACCGATGCACAGAAGAGAAGACGAGGAAGACTGAGGCAATCTCTGCAGAGTACAATGTTGCCGACATGCTGCAGCAGCCACCTACAAAGCGGACTCGTCCTTCATTCTGTTAACTTCCTTGGTATTGACAAAATTGTCTGTGCTTTGAAGTGCCTGCTGAAAGATGGGCTAAGCCCAGAAGAAATAAATAGAAGTTTTTGCCTTCCACAGAGTTATGTTTTATTTATAAATTACATTAAACTTACAGAGTGATTGTCATGGACACCCGCGCAGGGACTGGGAAGGAACATTTGTGAGAAAAGAGTTGACAATCTCCTCAAGTTAACCCCTGGGAGTCTTCAGTGCTCAGCCTCGTGTGACTTTAAACGTACTTCAAGGTAAACATTTATAAGCAATACGTGTAACAGCATTATTGCTTTGTCACTATCCTTGTTCTAGATACGGCTTGTCTAGAGTTTTACAACTTACACACCCATCTTTTCTGAAAAAAGTAAGATAATTTGATTAAGTGGAAATATTTCAAACAGCCTCCAGAATCAAGATTTATTCACTCCCAAAGCACACTTTCCTCTCTGACCATTAAGACCCTGTCTTCTTTCCAGTCCTTACTGCTCCCCGTGTTGGCAGTACTGGGTGCCCAATCACATTCAAAGCTGTCTTCCTCCATCACAGACCTTGCTAAGGGGGATTATGATTTTACAACAGACTACTTGTAACTTTCTTGGCTATATTTCCTGATACCCTTTCCCTGAAGATAAAACAAGTCTTGGCGAAGGAAGATTTTGAGTAGATCTCACTAAAATATTTCACTGAGAACAAGAATAGAAAATTATTAGTGTCCTTAATGAAAGTTTCAGTATCAGCTCAAGGCTGGGAAGTGAGACCGGTCCCTCTGGGAACAACCATAACTGTGACCCTTGATTTTCTATGTGGATGCTGGTATGAATCCATTAGAAATGTACACAGAAATTGCAATTAACTTTGTGCTCTGGATTATCTTTGGAGGCAGGCTTAAAAGCATGTTTCCTACTAAAATGACACAGATTTACATTTCCAAATCTCCTTGAACAGAGTTGCAGACAATCAGCCTTCATTACCATGGAGGAAAAATTGTATTACCACTCAGACCATTAAAAATAGAACAAAAGCGTGCTTTTGTTGGATGACTGCTGCACAAACCTCTTCTCACTTCTTTCCATCTTTGGGAATTGAACTGAATGTAGTACAGTCTAGAAGGGGGTTTTAATTGATTTGCTGTTACTATTGAAGAAATAGCACTTGTCACCAATGTAAACAAGAATAAATGTGATTTAGTCGCTATCCTAACATTAACCTCACCATTTCATTCTGAAAGACAGGACAGCTCATAACCGATCATTTTGTTTTCTTATAACAGATGTTAAATCTTGGATAAATCACTCATACACCTTCTTAGATTAATATCTCAAAAGCATGTCAAAATGAAAAAAAAATAATTTCATGTTTTGCAGGGCTTTCATGAAGGGCTTTGACTATATATCTAGATATTTATTAATTTTCAAGAGCTACCGTTTTTATAAGGTATTTAATTGAATCAAGTCATCTCCTCCAAGTCCATAATTACCTTTGAGAGAGGAAAACATTCAGAGATCCATCAGTATTCAAGGCACGGGAGGAATAGTAAATCTTGTGATAGTGGGTATTATTTCCACCTCCACATTAGGCCATACAGACTGAATCCACATGGGAAGCTCCCTTTCAAACAAATCTCAGGCCTCTCTCTTAACACACAGACCACGATGGCTGCACAATTGAGTTCTGAACAATCTGCAGACTGTTTTGGGAACCAGCATTACCTTTTTAGCACAGCAGCTAAAATATCTATTCAGGGCACTGGAGCATGACAAGCTCTCTTCTGTTTTCAATCTTTACTCCTCCAGTTATCTCTGACTATATAATTCTTTCATAGCTTATGGAAATTACAAATCATTAAGCAGTGATTTTTATTTTATTTTTAATATATACTTGTACAAGGTAAGCAGTCAAAATCCATCTCATAACCAGTGAAGCTCATGCTGGGTAGCAGATTATATTCTCATGTTTTTTCCTATTAAAAACTGCATCTTAAATCACACCACAATATGGTCTTTTGCAGGACTAAGTACTTAGGAGTATTGTGACTTGTGTCCTACAGCCCTCATCTAAAAATTGTGTAATTTTCATCTTTTCATCTTTTGTGGTCTATAATCCTTCCCCTTTACTAAGGCTCTTTTTTCATGTATTGCATATGACAAGTCACCCAACATACAATAAATTATTCTACTATGGATTAATAGCTGAAAAGTAGTATTAGTGCATGCCAGGAGGCATCCAACATACATTAGTGGCAAATCCTGCCACAGCCCCATACCAAATTCAAGGCTAGGAGAAGTGCTCTTTAATATTTCATCCTCAAGCTGGAGGTGTGTTCTCTGGCTGCCCAATTTCCTCTACTTGATTTTATGTCAGGAAGTGAAATTACATTCCCACCAGCTGTTCCCCAGTCCGCGCCTGTGTGTCTCTACTTCTTCTGAAGGATTTATCTTTTATATACCACTCACACAGGACCAGGGAACAGTCACAAAGCTTGGATTTGAATCTGAACATCCATTCCTGAAAATCTGGGAATGTATTTTGGCACAGTCTCCCTGGCTACAGTATAAAGCTGACAAAGATGCATTAATTGACGAATACTGTACCTTGCAGAAATGTTCTTTCTCATCATCCCTGAGCTAACGTTGTAGCACACAGGTTTTGCTGTTTGGATAATAGGACAAGGGTGGTTTTTTCCTTGTTGGATTTTGGACAATTTTCTTTGTATTCTTTGTTAGACTTGTCAACATCGATTCAGTGATATTCACTTTATATTGGACAACAGGAATTACTCTTCCATTTCTCTAACCAGAGACAAAGAAAAAATACTTGATCTATTTATCAGTGTCCTACAAGAAAGCTTTCTTATACCTTGGTTACATTATTCAAATAACTGTTTGTAATAAGGTAAGTAGTGTGTGATTATAAATTGAAGATTTCATGTAAACATCAATAGGAAGCAGCAGCCTACACAAGAAGGGTATAATGACCTTCCAAGCAACTTAGTAGAGGATATATACCTTTTTCTTATGTCATCTATATTTTTATCCATAAAAAGTTTATAATTTAGCAGAGAGATCTGGTATTCTGTTTAACTGCATTCTTGCTGCTAGCCTGTTACCTTTTTATAGTAGGGAGGCTTTTAAAAAAGTCAAGACAACTATTTCCTGCCATACAGTATTGGACTCTTGCTTTAAATGCAAATTATGTCATGCAAATATCCACTTCATGATTTTAGTGTTTTGTATAAAATTAACCGAGACTGGGAAAGTCGCACCAGCTGTGATTCAGCCACGGGGCTCGCAGTCCACCAGCCTGCCACAGTCACATTTGCCCCTCTGAAACCAAAGCAGCTCTCCCAGCTTGTCGAGGGGGCAGCTTTGGTGGGTGTGCACGTAGCCAAGCTCCTTGTGTGACAGGGGCGCTTGGGAGAGCCCTCTGAGGTCTCCTCTCCCCACCACTCCTATGGTGCACCCTCCATGAAGTACCCAGCAAAGCCATCACCACATTTTCCCCCCTCCCCATTTCCTATGCCTTATAGAGGAGGGAGGAAGGATTTGGTGAGCCTTAGCTGGACCCTGGGACTCATTCAAAGCACTGAGGTTGCTGCTAGGAGCAGGTGCTGGTCACGGGATTTGCTGGGTGAGGTGACACTCAGGACTCTCTGTGTCATCGTCCAGAAAAGGTGCTGAGAGGTGTAAAGGCTGCAAAGATGTGACCTCTGCACCACCCCACAGCAAAAAGGCCACACTGTGCCTTCCCTGTGTAGCCAAGGGTAGTAATCTCAGCTGGTGATGACTTTAAATTAAATTGAAATCTCCACATTTAACTGCACTGTGATGTCTGTATGCCCCACTGTGTCCACATCAATAGGGTTCCAAGATAAATACAGTGAAAAGATTCAAAAGCTGGGCTTCAGGCCAGTAAACACCGCTGCAGTTTAGCTATGTTGCAGATGAGGCAACTTGAATTGCTTATAACTTCCAAATAGTGTAGGATGTTGCAATTACACAGCTAATCTCTGTAAAGAGGTTTCATCTACAATTTCAGCCTGTTAGAGATACTTAATAGTTCTTGAGCTATTAATGAAACATGTTTCAAAACTATTTGTATACTTTGTTGACGTATCATACTTTGAGTCTGACATAACACCATGTATTCTACAGAAGAAAAACCCAATGTCCTTCAATAATCATCATCAAAATCCCTTTACTATGAGAACTTACTCATTAGTCTAAAAATGTGACAGAACAGTTGTATCATCACTCGAAAGCTACCAAATGCAGCGAGAGTTAATTCTACCAAACAAACCCAAAGTGGTGACTTACAGAGCTCTCACAGAAGATTTTTACCCAGGCTTTGCATTGCAATGAACCCTCCCTGATAACAAGCAAAGAAATCCTTTTGAAACAGCATGCTGCAAGTCAGCGGCTGCCAGGAACTGTCACACCTCTACCACGAGTACATAACAGGAAACAAATTGAATATTTCATGTGGTCAGCTAGCACCAATATGCCCACCAGTATTTCTTTTGTTACATGATCTGATCGCAGGAGGACAAACAATGAAGATTCATACTTTAGGCTAGTTGGGTGCTTCATCTCTCAGCAAATTCAGTCAGGTCTGGTGCTCCAGAACCTGCTGGAGAAGGATTTGAAGGACCAAAGCTATGACCTTCCCCTCTCTGTGGGCCCCGTAGGGAGTTTAGTTTCTTTATGACGGTCATGTATGTTGGGACACATGAGTGAGACCCTTCCTTCCCCTCAAGACAAACTGAGATCACAGACATATTTCTGACTGGAAAAACAAATGATCCAAATGGAGGTTAGTACTTCTTGTAAGCAATATAAGCATATTAGATACTCCTATCACCACTGTGACATTAGTGAGGCAGGGGAGCATATCAGAGTACTATACATGCATTCACATGTAAGCTTATATAAGAATGCACTTTAAAAAAACTTTTACATGCTGGTTTTTCAATAAACAAAGTAATTAGTTTAACATGACAGAATTTACATTGTTTTCTTTAAGCTTTGTCTCTATCACATGAATAAATGTTCAGGCAGCTGTTTTGTCTGCCTGATACTTTCCCAACCTCCTTCAATATTCCTGTTGTCACTGGTTCTAAGATTTCTTTGTTGTTCGTTTTTCTCTTTTAATCCAGGACGCACTCAGTTCTCAGCTGATAACGCAACTCTCTGAAGAGAGCAATCCTTCTTCATAAGTCTGGCTGAGGCCAAAAATAGCTCTGTCAGCTTCTGACAGGCTGAACTTAGCCAAGTGAAATGTTTTAACATTTTATCATCTTAATGAACAGGCTTATTTATAATGTGGACAACTTTACTGTCATTGTATGCAGACTTCTGAAGAGATTATGGAATGCATTTTGTTTGGGGAATAGAGAATATATTAATATTATTTTTTGACCAACAGGCACTTGTTTTAGACACTGTAAACAATTTTAAGACAAAATAGTCTATTTGACATAAAGGAATGACTTAATGGCAACATCTATAATTGTGAAAAAAAATGAAGAAAGGAACCTTACAATGATAAATAACAAATCTCTGAATGAGAAATTTGCAATATGCACAAGTACTATTAAAAAAAACTACAACAATTTAAAATATTACTATTAGTGCAATACTGGAAATAATTATGTAGGCTAATTATCTGCAGATACTTTTAGGACTTGGGGGGAGGGGATAAAATTACAAAATAAAAAGTCTATCAAAAAAAAGAGTGTTGGTTAACAATTGCTTACCCTCTTTTCTGCTACCTCATCCTCTCCTGTAGACTCTTTGTCATCATGTGCATCTCTCAGGGTTGGCATATGTTTTTTGTGTGCTGGCTCTCTGTTTAAAGTTGTATATCCTATGTGTTCATAAATTGGATTTATTGTCATCTTGGCAATGTATTCTGCTGCCTTGGTTTCAATATAAAGAGTAATCAATCCATCTGTCACCAGGTCATGGATGGACTCAAAACGTTTCTCCCCAACAAAGTGCTTTCCATCGTAGTAGAGTCTGAAGTTTCTGGTTTGACTTCCAAATCTGCCTCAATGAAATGGGAGAGTATTTTTTTTTAAAGAACAGTAAGCAAGAATAAGAAAGAGTAATCAAGCCTTTGCAAACAATTAAAAAAAAAAAAAAACAAAAAAAAACTTCATCACTTAAAGCTGCGACTGTGCCCCGTGTTCAGTCCAGACGCGACTGAAAAACTCAACTACTACTTAGCACAGATAGGAAGGAGAGATTAACAGCCACAGACAGATAGCCAAATCAGTGACTGTCCCAGAAGGAGCTGTTTGTTCTCGCATTCTTTTAGCCTCTCCATTATCCCGTGGAAAAACTGAAAATTACTTCACACTCTTTATGGCTTTTTTTAGTACTTTTCTACTGCGTCGCTGTAGTCAATTTGCCTGGCTCTGATATGAAGGGTTCTCATAACAGAGTCCTCTATTACAGCTGATCAATACGGAGTTTTGATGCAGTCTCAGACCTCTGCACCCCTGCTTTCTTGCAGGAAGAGGCCATTCAGCGCTCAGCTCAGCTTCGGTGCCAACAATTACACTGAAGCAGAACTGCTGCCAGCAGTGGAGCAGCACAGGACAAAATGGCACAAGGGCAAGCATTCTTTATTCCTGGCTGAAGGCCAAGGACTAACTCTTCAAGCTTTGTACAAAAGTCCTTCTGTGTTATGGTTGTTAAGTCTTGAGCTTCAAGCAAATCTTTGTAACATACAGGACATGTAACGCATAAGCTATCTGGTGCTAGCAACTCTGCAGCCTGGGTGGAACAGGATTTTGATAGTCTTTAGGCAGCCGTAAGCAAGAACACCAATGCTACCTGAACATTAGCGCCTTTTCAAAACCTACTTTGAACCTGTAACAATTTGCTGCCTGAAAGCAATCTCAACTTGAGAGAACACACCAGTGCTTGCGCTCGGCAATAACCAACGCGTTTCCTGCAGAGAAGTTGGAGGCAAGGAGCTGCCTTCACAGCTCGCTTCTGGGTCACTCCTTGGTCAGACAGCAAGGAGTCTTTCAAATTCAGTTTTCAATATGCATTTGGCTGATCTGACCTCACAAAGTGGCCTGATGCCTTGAGCAAGGGCGGCTGCTCAAGGCATCAGGCCACTTTGTGAGGTCAGATCAGCCAAATGCATATTGAAAACTGAATTTGAAAGGATGAATTATTTTTATTTCACAATCTAAGCTTCATAGGAGATGTGAAGGAATAAAATAATCTGATGCTTTGCTGAAGTGATTCCTTTTCAATGGGGCACTGCCCAATAGCAGAAAGAATATTATTAGACCTTGTCTCAGGTGAAATACATGCATTCTTCCTGCAAATATGGGCAAAATCATTTGCCTTGGGATGTATATTTTTCCTCTACGTTTTTTGAAATGCCATACCAAACCATCCCCCCTACCAAAAACCTGACAGTGACTGTAATTTTGGGAGCTGCTATTTTTAAAGAAAACTTAAATGTGAAGCAACACACTCCTGGGGGGCTCTCAGGAATCCACATCTGGCTCACTAACAAAAGAGGACACAATGTGTAGAAACTGCAGAGGCATTTTTTTAAAACGAAGTGGTACTCCTAGACATATTTTTAAGCCACACAAATTAGAAGTTCACTGAATCAAACTGAAAAAGCAAGAAATTTTTAAAAAACAACAGGAAAAAAAGCATTTTTACCCGATGCTAATTTGATCATCAGTTGCAATCCAGAGTGAACACAAGTCATTGAGAAAGCAGAAAGGTAGCGTCCTAACTTACAGCAGAAGTGGTAGGATCTCCTACCTACCCCTTCGGCTCTAAGTTAGGGTAAGTGAGGGACTAGGCTATACTAGATTTCATGACTGGTATAGCAACATAATAAATACAGCAACGTAAATACTTTACTGTACAAAGTGGCAAAAACTAGTCAACTTAGTATATGACACACGAGTTTTCACCATGAGCCATAGTCTTTGCATGTCCTCCACTGTCAGTAAAGTCAATATGAGCTAAGAGTGCTCAGTACTACACAGTGCCAAAGTGAGCAACCTTCAGTGCATCCTGCTAAAGTCAGTGGGAACAATGCACACGGAGAATATACAGTGTTAAAATTTGACAAGAAAAACAGAGTGAGTCTGAAGGTGAAAAACTATATATCTAAATGATAATATACAATAGAGTAATTTTTATTAGGAGATGCATCAGGTGAATTGCTGTTCTAATCAGTAACATAACGCTCTGACAGTACTTACAGCAGTTTTAGAGAAGCAGAAGGTCACCTATTCTTAGCTTTCTCTAAGAGAAAGTATTACACTAATCTTATCAAGGGAAGATAAGGCACAGAAAAGCTCCTCAGGGCCTATCACTACACACCCTGTCTTGATTTCAATAACATCCTTCCAGAGTCTAAAACAAAGTTCTGAAGAACAAGACAGCCAAATGCAGAGAACCACCAAAAGTTTTAAAGGATTTACCCTCTTCCCATCAGGGTCAGTAGGTGGTCATACCCCAGCAAGTTTTACGTCATACATCTATTCAGACTGCTGCCCATAAAGCAGGACAGATATTACAAGGAATAGGATTCCCAAAAGAATATCATCTTTATCTCACCACTCCTGACCCCACATTTCAACAAACAAATATCTCATACAAAACCTCCTACAGTTTTAATTCTTTAACAGCACCCCATGCCTAAACTCATCTTGTAAACCTCGGACTGAAACTTCTTTCTTTGTGGATCTGGGGAACTGAACATCAATTTATTTCTGTACACATGGCCTTCTGAAGGCCACATTCAATGTTCTCAGTTTAAAATACATTAAGATAATTTAACAATTAGTGCTTAAAAAAAAGTATTTAGACAAACAAGTTACTCTAGATCAGTGCCATAATCACTTGGAAAAGGTGCTGCAAGGGGTGAAAATTGAATGGTTTGCCTTTATCTGTTTTTCCATTTGTTCCAGATCGAACCGTTTTCTCTCTATTCATTCCTTATTGGATATGTTCCGGGGAAATGTATTGTTTTTCAAATTGAGTGGTATTAGCAACAAGCCAGAAAAAACACCTCACACGAATCAATGCACCAACAATCTCTTACAAAGATTGTACCATCAATACTATGTCTAATAATCCTCCGTTTTATTTCTTTCAAACTCCTTTAAATTTCTGGCCACACAATGATACTATTTTGATCAAATTACAATATAAATGCAAACTTACACATCAATTTGCAAATAATCGATTCATATTTAATCTTCAGTCCCTTCAGTCTTATTTAATATTATGGTTTAAATTTTTCCATTAGCAAGAATACTTCCTTATGTTTACCTTCTATAACATTACTGCAGCCTAGCTAATTATACATCACCGTGGAAACTAAATAGAGCCAAGATTGGATATTTCAACTTCCTGATAGTCTCTTCCTAAAGGCAAGCATTAGTACCAGCTGTTTTTTGTTTAAGAAATAGAAAACAGGGCACAGATAATGTATGTTCTCTTTTGGTTTACAAAGGGGAACATTAGATGTTTTTCCAAGAAAAGAGATAGACCTCTGACACGTCAAACAGTCTCATTGTGTCTATTGTCCATTTGTTTGCAAGCAGCAGGGCTACAGATAAAAGACTTTTCTTATTCCAAGTTGTCTGAAAAGCAATCACTCTGCCTAGCCCCCTTGGTTGCCAGTGGGGCAGAGTGGATAACAACGTGGGAAAACGGATTAAATGGTAGAGCAAACGTGGGTAGTAATAAAGGACTGAGGAGCTGAATTAGGTATCATAGCATGAGAAAGACGGGCTTCAGACTCTGCCACCTACTCTGTATGCAGGATTCATTGATCAAACAAAAGGAAGAAGTGAAGGACTGAGAGCCCATCCGCACTTTCTTACCATTTAAGAAGATGGATTTTACAGTACAAATAAAGACTTGTACAGTAGCTATTCACCTCTTTCACAGGCTATTTTATGATGAGGAGAGTATCTATACACAACCTGAAGACAAAGGCATTATTTAAAATGCAAAGCTACTGTGAGACCAGAGTTAACACCCCACAGGGCTACTCATATCCTCATAAGCAGTGAGCATCTTCATACTTTGAGCTGGGAAATATTAAGTTCTGTACTTGTGCCTGAAGGTCATTTGGACTTCATCCTCCCTTGGAGAAAAAGCGTCTTAACACACTTTGAGGCCAGAAGGTAGAAATCTCGCTTAAAATTAGGTGTCAGAATTTCAGCTATAACTTCTGAAAACTCTCACGCAATACTTAAGACTAGAGTCTTGACACTCCATAAAAAGCTACAGAAATGTAAGCAATGTTGCAACCAGGAATGTCTCCTGGTCATGCTGTGTCCATGCAAAAGAAAACAAATGATCCCACAGATCCTCTTTTGGCCATTTTCCTCGTCAAAGAAGTACAAGTCTTGCATGCTGCCAAAACCTAGACAGTTAACACAGAAGGTCTCTGACTCCTGAGAGAAGCTCACTTTTAGTTTTATTTATTAATGATGTCTTATTAATTGGCAATATTTCTGAGAATGGCCAGAGGATGGTGGGACTTGCCATCTTCCCAGGGTACCTGCCTGAGGAACGGCACCTGCTCCGAAACCTGAAAGTCAGCAGTAGCTTGCAAGAGCACAAGATGTGTAAATGAAAGCAAATACATTAATTCTTAAAAGTAAAGGTGCATTTTATAAAAAGTGGACACAAAAAAATCCCCATTGTCTGATAATAATGGGAAAAGTGGCAGAGTACTGTGGCCAGAGAGAATTTTCCTGTGCCATTTGGAAGTGCATTTACTGACTGACTTAAGTATGGCTTGATGAATATTAATTAGGTGTAAAGTTATCTCTAAAACCTCACCAGACCCGTGGGCTGGGTGAATGTATGATAATTAAGCTTAACCTGAAAAAAAAAAATGTGGCATCCTTCAGAAAAATAAAAAAAATAAAAATCTCAGAGTTGGAACTGAAACGCGGCCACCCCATGCCAATGTAGACACAACCTCCAACTCACTTATCAGGTAAAAAAAATAAATCTGAGCTGGTGCTGCATCATTGACAATAGCCTCCCAGCAGCCTCTCTCAGCTGAGACTGAAGGCTGTTTCACTGCATCATTCCCCAGACTTCCTCGTCCAAAAGGGAAACAATATTGTGCAAGGAGGATGCTGCAAATAGCAGGCAGGGAGGACCAGAGCAATGGCACCTTTGTGTAGATGATGAGCAGTGTCAGGGACAGCACAAGTGAGAGACAACTGCTGTACGGCATCAGCTGCTGAGAACAATGAAGGCTGGAAAGATTATCAGCCCTTGGTATCTTAGTGGTATGCTTTGTAAATAAATCTAAGAAAATTAAGAGAAAAAAATATTTTGTCTCAATGTCTTCTCTTTAACAGTTGATTTTAACCATCTCAAATTGTGAACAAAAGTCAGCTGATCAATAAATATGCAGTAAGACCACTTAACGCTTCGGATCACACAATGTTGCTGATGAGTGATAGATTATTTGAAAATAACATCTGGTTTTGAAATGAAGCTCCTGTACGATACATTCTTAGTACTGTGCTTGCATGCCCTGTTCCATTTAAACTCAATAAGAAGTCCCTGGGATCACTGTGATGATTGGATCAGAATCAATACCAATATTTTGGGTAATGTTTACTGCTTTCTCTACCTGATAAAACCTTGGAGCTTCCTGGGAAAAGAATCATTGTGGTTAATGATTAAGACACGTTTAAGCCTCTCTCTATATATGCATACATGGGAAAGCAGTAAGAGCCTAATATTTTATCTTTAAAAGAAAGTATTACTTTAGAAACCTGCTGATATGCGTAAAATATACACCTTCTGGAAACATTACTAGAGGGAACACTAGTAACTTTCACATCTTCACATTAAGCAGATAGTTTTGTTCTGCTAACAAAAATGTTGAAAAATGTTCTCTATGAGTTAATTGTACAGCGTGACTCCATGCTACTGAGATCTTTCATATTCCTTTAAAGCAGAACTGGGTTTTAATTCTTCTAAGCTAAGCTATCACCTCTCTCCAGCGTCTGCTCAGTAAATTCTAAGTGTGCATGCAAATTTTACGCATCCCAAGTGTAACGTTCTTACTGTAGGTTATACCTTTTTTTTTTTTTTTTCTGGTAAATTTAGAAGTAGAACAACATCGGGTCTGGAATGGAAATTTCACTGTAATCATTACAACCGAGAGAGAACTACCACGACATAATGCTCGAACACGATCATTTTGGTTTCATTTATAACACTTTTTCTAATGAGGCTTAAGCTACTCATGAGCACCTTAATTCTTTTTGCTTGTACAGATACTCTCATACTAAAAGTAACTTACTTTTAATTGATCTTGATAAGACAATATTAATATATTTATTCAATATATCAAGCAAACATGAGTGCAAGACATCAATTGAAAACCCAAAGAAATGTTGTTATCATTAAATAGCTTTTCAAGTGCAATTAACTTACCAGTACTTCTGCCATTCTGTTACCCTCCATTATCTGCTAGGATGAAAAAAAGACTACACTTTTCTGGAGAGGGGAGTGGAGAAACACTGCTTTGTTATTGTTCCTACATTATTTTTGTCTCTAAATATAAACTTCATAGGATATTATTCAAGAATTCAAAGTTTATATTTAAAAAAGGGGGAGGGGGGATTATTTTTAAGTTTCCTTTAGGTTAAAAATAACTACAGGAAGATTGCTTTTCCAGAGAGATTTTGTCAAACCTGATTGTCTTAAACCACTGTTGATCCCAACCTTCAAAGCAGGCTTACTCAACTTACTTAAAGCTATTACACTATTTGCTACTTACTTAAAAGCTGTATTCTCAGTGTGTTCTACCTCTGATCTTCTGGTAATCACTCACCTTTTTTTAACAAGTGAGATTCACCAACTGCTTTCTAAACTGATTTCTCCTCAAAGCTACATTCCTTAATCACAGAATGTCTAGGTTGGAAGAGACCTCCAAGATCGCCGAGTCCAACCTCTGACCTAACACTAACAAGTCCTCCACTAAACCATATCCCTAAGCTCTACATCTAAACGTCTTTTAAAGACCTCCAGGGATGGGGACTCAACCACTTCCCTGGGCAGCCTATTCCAGTGCCTAACAACCCTTTCAGTAAATAAGTTCTTCCTAATATCCAACCTAAACCTCCCCTGGCACAACTTTAGCCCATTCCCCCTCGTCCTGTCACCAGGCACGTGGGAGAACAGACCAACCCCCACCTCGCTACAGCCTCCTTTGAGGTACCTGTAGAGTGCGATAAGGTCGCCCCTGAGCCTCCTCTTCTCCAGGCTAAATAGTCCCAGCTCCCTCAGCCGCTCCTCGTAAGACTTGCTCTCCAGACCCTTCACCAGCTTCGTAGCCCTCCTCTGGACTCGCTCAAGTACCTCCGTGTCCTTCTTCAAGTGAGGGGCCCAAAACTGAACACAGTACTCGAGGTGCGGCCTCACCAGAGCCGAGTACAGGGGGACAATCACTTCCCTGGACCTGCTGGCCACGCTGTTTCTTGTGCAAGCCAGGATGCTGTTGGCCTTCTTGGCCGCCTGAGCACACTGCTGGCTCATATTCAGCCGACTATCAGCCAATACTCCCAGGTCCTTCTCTGCCAGGCAGCTTTCTAACCACACATCTCCCAGCCTGTAACTCATCCACCACTCTCTCCAACTCCAGGCCCTAAGGGCATAAGGGCACCTGGGAAGGTGGGGCGGGTGGGGGCGTTTCCTGAATCATCGAGCAGGGACCTGTTTCCATTCCTCAACTCCTAGGTCCCCTCCCTCTGCCCGACAGCGACTGGGCAGGGGGTCCACCCCTGTGTGGGGAGTCTCACCCCGGTGCCTCTCCTTCGGGCCTTGCAGGGAGTTGCTCCACCAGTCTATGGCCCGCTCGCACTCCCTGATGGCCCTCAACCTCTCCACCTCCTCCTTG
Organism: Nettapus auritus; assembly: GCA_011076525.1. Classification (NCBI taxonomy): domain Eukaryota; kingdom Metazoa; phylum Chordata; class Aves; order Anseriformes; family Anatidae; genus Nettapus; species Nettapus auritus. The sequence goes on from CM021771.1 coordinate 10,734,040, forward strand.
AGCTCTGCCACCAGGCGGACCAGGTCCTCCACCTGCTCGCACCTCACGCACACGGTGTCTCTGCCTCCTTCAGCCAGCAGCAGCAGGCTCTGGCACTCCCTGCACCCAGAGACCTGAACTGCCGCATTTTGGAGCGGGCAGTCTGTCTGGGTGCCTACAGACTTTCTGGCGCGAGCTCGCTGCCTAGCGAGGCCCATCGTGGCCCAGCCAGTGCCAGACAGCCGTTAGCTGAGGCGTTCTAGGGGCGGGGGGATCGCCCTGCCCTCCCTGCTCGCGCTGCCTGCGCCAACTGCCGCGCCCCGCGCTGTTTGCCCGTCCTGGTCGCTCGCGCTCCCCAGGGGCTGCCTTTGAGCGGCCGGGAGGGGGCGCTGCTGGCTCCGCCTCCGCCTCGTCACGTCCCTCACAGGGCTGCCGGGGCCTGGCGGCTCCCTCGGCTGCCTCGAGGGGCCTCGATGACGGGAAAAGAGCCCTGCCTGGCCCCATCCCCGCTCCGCTGCAGAGCACGTCTGCCCCGGAGCCGATCGCCTCGGCAAGTCAATGATGAACAAGTTAATGATGAACAGGCATAAATCTACAAAATGAAAAATTCACAAACATTTCTAAAAGGTAAAAAAAGGTGAAGCTTTCTTATTGTCATGTGTAAAAATACAAACTATAAAACTATGTTTGCATGATGATAATAGAAAAGATTCACAAACCTAACAAACTATTAACTGTATAGTCACTGAAGCACAACTAAAAAAGCCATAGCAGGTAGCAACAAGTACAATTACTCCTAGGCTCAAAATCTCCCTTGAAACTCTTCTGACACCTATGGCAACATCTGATGGCTCACAAGACAAAAATCCTTTGTGAAGAAGACTCGCGATGACTGGATTTTACAGAAAATAAAAGGTGTTTAAGTCCTAAAATAAAAAAAAAAAAAAAAAAAAAAAAAAAAAAAAAATCTAATCTACAGATTTCAGCGCCTGCTGCCTCCATTTTCCCACAAAGAAATGGAGTGGTTAACTGAACTGACCACAGTAACAGGTGGGTCACCAACATCATAGTGTGGCACCCCTGGTTCCCACACGTGCAATAAAGTGCTGTTAGACATGCCCAACCTGTGGTGCACATGTACAACCACAGCTACAGCCACTGGTACATCCAGGCAGCAGAGACTTTGGTCAGAGCCAGGAACCAGTTCCCTGATTTGTCAGGGCACAACAGTGCACAGAGGGAGTCAGCATATGGGGCACTGACTGCATATTATGATTTGTAACGTGACATCTGCATGCAGTACACTGCACATACTACAAAGAATTTAGGACATTACGCGCTTCACAGTTGATCAAAGGAGTATAAATTGTCCTGCATAGTAGCTGTTAAAACAGCTAGTATAAATGCTTTATACTAGGAAATCTTTTCAAATAAAGTTTCATTTTAATACACCAGACTAAAATCTGTAAACTTTTTATGGGAATGTATTCAATGTTGTGTTATTTTCAAAACAGCGTTGTGTTGCTAATGAAAGAAAATTAACTGTTCTACACAGACAACTCCCCTTAATGTCTCTTGACCATGACTACATACATAAATGATAGAAGAATAGTTTAATTACTATATTGCAGCATTTCCTCATCTATAAGAATTTAGTTCTCTTAGGGTGATGTCTGATCTGCCATTAAAATGCTTTGTGAATTAACAGTGGGAGAGAACAGATGATAAAAAGTCATTGTAAAATAATATTCTCACTAAAATTATGTATCATACCATGGATTTTTCATTTTAGTAGGACTCAGTGAAACAGAATAACTTTAAAGATCCCTTCCAGCTGGTACCCTAACTGTTTTAAAATGTATATAATACATACAAACAAATACTTGTGCATACCTGGTTTGTGTGTTTTGGTATTGCCTGAAATAACAGAAATTTCTGGGCCACTAGTAGATTAGACCAACAACTTTTCTATTATTACATTCTGGTTTTCTAGAATATAATTTCATCTTGGCACAAGTGCAGCAAAAAGTGGGGCAGACCTCAATTTATTACTGAAACTGTTAGACTTCATTTACTCAAGTTATAAAAGAAAAAAAAAAAAAAGGTGGATGCTCTTCCTAGCACCTATGAAAACAGGACGAACTACACTAAACTCAGCAAAGTTACATCAAAGTATAAAAGAGGGAAAAGGAAGAGGAAAAGTGGGACAGATCATGTTTATTGCTGTCAGTTCTTTTGGTGTTTGAATAATTCATAAATGTTTTGATGAAAACAATTATGAGATTAAATGACAATATGAGACTATTGTGTGTTATTTTGAAAACCTATTTCTAAAGTATCCATAGTATCTACAGCTGGAGGACTTTTTATGTTTACTGATGGGGCACAAGAAAAAAGTTGTTTCTCAAAGCACAAAGGTTTATAAATATGTATTTTAAAAGCACACAAAAGAAGAGGCCAACCAAAGGACTAACTTGAAGATAGGCTTCTATCACTTTCTAAGAGCAGTAGAGCAAAAAGGCACTCCAGTAGAACCTGTGGATGACAGAAAAGAAATGCATCCTTTTGAAAGGGAAGGAGTGGGGGAAAGGAGGATCGAGCAGTGTATGCTATGCACACATATACACAATTTAATTTTCAACCGATTGCATTATAATTTGACATTTTTGCTTCAAGTCTGATAGCACCTAGAAGCTTCAGCCTGGGCTGACCCTAAGAATAGCACAGTATAATACAGGTTCTTGCTCAGGAGCTCTGACTGAGGGTGGTCTGAGAGATGGGGCACAACTTTCCAGTTCTTTGTCTAGGCTGTTTTTTAATAGACCCTAGGCTGATGTACTCAACAAACCTGTGAGACAACACAGGAAAGAAAATACTCTCCTTAACGGAGAAGGAAGCAAAGCATGGAGAACGAAAAAGCTTTGAACTAGAATGTGAAGCCAAGAAGTGAACCCAGATCTGAGCTCCATGACGGTGCCTCACCACAAACCCAAGTGCCTTCGCTGCACACCAGGTTACAATAGATCTTCGTGGCTCAGCAGAAGCTACAGTCAGAGGTGAAGGACATGGCATAAAATGAACATGAGTTACATGCACTGAATGCAGACAGCTCTTGGACAAGCTACCAAAAAGTTCACACTGCTACCAAAGCAGAGAATATTCCTCTGAGAAGTACTGAACTTATACGAGCAGGAGAAAGTCTGCAGCAAGCTGAATTGCCAAAGATAAATTAGACACTCTAGCCAAAAGAAAACAGAGCTGACAACAACAACAGATGGGAAGAGGAGGAAAGGAGAACAGGAACACAGCAAGAAGACGTGAACCATAAGGAAAAAAGCATTCTAGTCTGTGGGAAGGCCTAGGTAGCCAGTTAATTACTCATTAAGGTTAGTAGCTATTTATTATTATTCTAAATACTTAAGCGAAGACATCTCGGTAGTGCCCAGCTGCACTTACATAAGACAGCACGCAGGACAGCTCTGTTATTTACTGGTAGCTGAACATTCCACTTTACTGACAAAGTAATAGAGTATATTATTCAGTACAAAATTTTATATAGAAAAATAAACTTCTTTTACATGGAATATCATTTAAATAGAGGTCCAATTGTTTTATTTCAGAGCATAAAAGTGAGCTCCAGAATTTATCAGCATGCTCCTTTCCCTGGGGCAAGCTCTAGCTCATACAGTGTTTCCAGCCAACAGGATGACAGCTTTAGCTTCAGCAGAATTTAAGCCTTCATAAAAGAAATATTTGGCTCTTCACAAGCAAGAAAAAAAAGCCCAGCATATCAGCTGGCATACCTGCTATGTTAGCCTATTAAAATAGCTTTAAGCATGAACCGTTTCCTCCATCTAAAAGAAGCTTTAGATACCTTAGTGGCCAATTTTTGAAACGCTCACCTGAATTCTGTGCCTATGGAAGTGTGACGGCCTAAGCCTCCGGGAGAAAGAAGAGTCCTTCCCCGAGAGCTTCAGCCCGCCACAGAGGAAGAAGCACTCTTTCATCATCTCACACAGAATAAAGAAAAGTGATTAAAATGGGCCAGGCTGAAACAAACAGACCCCACAGATATGTTTGGTCAGGATTTGGAGCAACTCTACTTAGCCCAGCTAAGCTTTAAGGTTGTGTGTGTGCATGTGTGTGTATATACACACAGACACTTATGTGGACATAGTTTCCCATGTTTCTCAGCTGGCAACCAAGAAATTTTGTGTAAATATTCTAGAAAGGTTCCTAGAAACTGAATTCAGCCCTTGCTACTGCCAATCAAGGCCTGGTGCAGAGCTGCAAATTGGGGAAAAAACATACAGAGATAGAAGGATGTGCAAAGTTTAGTGTTGAAAAAGGTCTTTGTATTTTTTTTTCCTACCAAGTGACAGGATGTCAGAATACTGTTACTATGGTAAACTGAAGGGATGCAGTCAGCTACTGTTTTGCTGGGTTCCCTCTCTCAGACTACTTAGAGATCATCTCTTGATTCAGGATAAAGTATGACCAAATTTTGGTACATTGATAGTTTAAAAAGTAATTCAGCTATTGGCAACAGAAGTTGTTTCAAACAGTTCTCTTTCCCCAGTTTCTCTCCTGTGTCCCAGCCTGTACAGCTAGGCTTCCTAGAAGAATGCAAGAATGCAGTTTTGACCTCTGAAGTCAAGAAGCCTTTTGCAGATGTTGAATTTTAGATGGGTAAGTAGTCCCAGGGCAATCAGTGCATATTCTGGAAGAGAACTATACATGTGTCCCAAAAGAGCCCACTGAAAATGGACAGCTATCAAAGCGATTGTCCTCTGAAATTAAAAAGGCTCATTTGCAGCATTATACTCTAAGAGCCTGCCAATTATGACTCCTTTTAAAATATTAGTGGCTAGTTTTTTAATGCAATTTCATAATTTAGGAAGAGAGGATATTATGTATAAATTTCTTGCACAATACATGCGGTTGGTTGACAAAAATAAGGATTACTAATTTTTGACATTTATTTTGCCTTAAGAATTAATTCCCTCTTGGTGCCACATAATCTTTAAAGTGCCCTAGCCCCCAAACATAAAAAACATAACCAAAAAAACCCCATGACTCATAATCACGGCTAACACTATTACCTTTTTTTTAATCCTGCTGCAGAACCTTATTTCAATTCATTCTCAGTATCACAACAATAGAATTTGCAGGAAGGGAAACCATGGTAACCAACTAAACGTGCTACAGCAGATATCTGCTCAAAAGAACATGCAGTACCATCACACTTCAACGCCTACCGCTAGTACAATCTCTACCCATTTCCTCTTTATCCTCATCCTAATTATTAAACAAGCTCTCAACCACAAAAGGCTACATTGCAAACCATGTCGTATTGTTACTGTCATTTGCTATACGTCCTAGCATTAAGCACTCTACTACTGTTTTGCCACATTTAAAAGCAGATCTAATACCTTCAGGAGTTAATTAGGAAATTTCAGTTTTCATCCATTTGGAACGTCTAATTAACAATAAAATGTATTTTATATGTTTTACAGTCACAGACATGTCCTGATATATATGGACACACGTGTATATCTAAAATAATCTTATGGTAGTGTGTTTTTTTTTTTAAACCTCAGGGATACAAAAAATTTTCATTAGCATTCTCTGATTAATTAAATTGTAAACATTGGTGATCTCTGCTGTGCCTTTTTTTTTTAATAGACTGCAAAAAAAAACTGCATTCACGATTAAGTACATGCGTAAAAAATAAGGTGCCAATCTGATGCTCTCATTTGTGTTTATGTTTCATACTATTTTATCCAGTGTCTTAACTGATACAATTTTACTGGCCTTCTTAGGCTCTGAGCATCAATTTTATCTGAAGGACGGCTTTGAATATTTAACCAAACTCACACATTAAAAAAAATAATAATTTAAATTATCATTTTCTTTTTCCGTAACAGCATACTTCTACCTCTGTTACAAATTTGGAAAAATTTGTTTTCTGAAAACAAAACCTCTTTTGTTTCAAATTTGATTTAAAAGGTACTCTACCTTAAAATCATGAAGCAAACTAATTGCACGATAACAGTCAAAAGTGGACAAAAATAGCTCATCAGATGATCAAAATGCAGCTTCTTACGTAAAAGGCAAGCATACTTTATAGTTACTCACAGGCAACATAACTGAGAAGTCTTTGGGGGGTGAGAATCACTTGTTCTACCTTACTAAAGAAAAATAAATATTAAAAATCTGAATTTTGAACTCAGTTAACCATTCCACAGCACTGCACTAAGAACGTCTGAGTGAGTTTGTTAAGCCTGTTAAAGCTATTATTTGTCCTGTCCTACATGAGATCATTTAATCTGTGCTAGGCTATGTCTGTAGCTATTGCAGCTCAGGAACAAGTCCTTTAGATTTACTGAAGTTAGTTCTATAAAAGCATCAGAGCCTAATGCTCCGTAGTGGTCCAAAAAATCATTCGGAAAGGCTTAGAGAACAAAGAAAGAAAACTTCATAGTCCACTTCATCCTGAACAGAATGTGCAGTTCTGGTCCCCTCACCTCCAAAAGATCATCACAGAGTAAGGGAAAGGCACACAGAAAGATGAGAGAGATGATGAGACGTATGGAACAGCCTCATTCCAAAACCTGAACATATAGCCTAGGGCTCATTGACCTGTCAAGAGAAGAATAAGAGGGACGTGACTGGCATGGAAAAATAAATGGGGATCAGTTGTTCACTGTTTCTCATAATACAATGCATCAAATGAAATTATGAGATGGAATCCACAAAAAAAGGATGCTTTTCCCCATCAAACATAGTTAAGGCATAAGACTTATGCTACAGTTGCAGATAGCAAAATCTGTGATAGTTAATGCATTCAGAATGCCACTATACAAAAAATAAAAATAAAAAAAATATCTCCATCGAGATCCTGAAAGAATAGCAAATGTAACAGTTCTGCTCAGAGGTCCCTGAACAGCAATCTTCAGAGGTTGGGAGGGCACGGCACATCAGAGAACTACTACTACATATACATCTTGTTTGCATGCTTTTCTTTCAACATCTGTTGTTAAAAGGTGTTAGAGAATGGATACTGGACTGAACTACGTACTGTATCCAGCCCCGTGTATTCATAGCCAGAGAACTTGCTGATATAGTTACAAAGGTGTATAACTGGGGATAAACTCTCTGCAAACAACCAGATCTCTTCTCAGATCTGCTCTGTTTATGATGACTTAAGGTATCCCTTAGAATAAGCTAAAAAAGTGAAATGCAGAAGAGCTGCACTAGGAGCGGAATGGCACCTCAGGGAGCTTCATGCACCAACTGCGTTTGGATTCTGCACTCTTTGGCTGTAGCTGAGCACTGCAGCTTCATGTGATTGTCCAATCTGTTCCAGATTTCACAACAACATGTTTTTATGTCTGTGAATTCTGTCTGCCTACAAAGGAGTTATGATTTGTGGCGTTAACAGTTTATTCGCTATCTTCTAGAAAGACTAAAGCTGTTTAACAAGTGAAAATCTTCAGTGCAGAGCAAAGACAATCCAAGTACTTCTGGAAGATGCCCACTCTAAGTACAGTCTGGAATGGAGCAAGCAATGAGGATAGAGACAAAACAAGAAAGCAGGTGTTTTTCCCCTAAAATATAGCCCTCTAGGAGATGATCTATAGTAATTTCAGAAGAAGATAAAGAACTACTTTACAAAGATGAGCTAAGATTCATTAATCTCTATTAATTTGCAGCATAGAGAACAATGCGTTCAAAAATATGTTCGGATAGTCATAATAAGGAGTTCTACCTCTATCTCTTGGTGTAGCTTGCTTTGTAGCCAAGATTTTATTTGGTGTTTTGTTTCTAACTTCCAATTAAACTACCTCAGTAACTTTACCCATATAGCAGATACCTGATGTTGAAGTGGATTAGATATGATGTCTTATAAAATAAGTAAATCAACAACAAACACCAAATATTTTTGACAGTGTCAAAACCACACTCATTGGGAATATTGGTATATTCTGAGTATCTAATTCCAGGGAGAGAAAAAACAGAACCTCAGCAAAACTCTGCCTTCAGCCAGAGGGAATGCAGACTCATGCCATACTTCCCAATAGAGAGAAAAAAGAAATCTCTCTACTGCAGTTCACAGAGATCTTCCACATAAAGTATGAAAACAAAGACCCTCACTCATCAATGTTAAAAGCCAACAGCAAGACAACAGAGCGTTACTTGCTGTGAAATGGAGAGCAGCATTCTAGAACACAACCCCTAATGTATGTGTAATCAAGCTCAAGTAATCATGCCTGCGCTCAAACGTGATGAAATGGCTACAGCGCACTGCAGGTTCAGGTTGAGGTGTTTTGCCAGATGCTGAACTTCTTCAGAGTAAGTAAATAATAACACCTTTGCTATCATTTAAAACCATTTCCCAAACTGATCACCAACAGCTATCCATTCTCTATTATATCGGCTATAAAAACAGTTTTTATGGCTTTCAGAAGGGTTTTCCCTTCTGAAGGAAAAAGATACCATCAAACCTAGAAAAGACCCGTCTTTTGTCTTGCTGGACTGGAGGAGCATTTGTAAAACAAACTACGTTAGTGCTTCGTGCAAGATGCTCAGCAGCTTCATCAGTCACAGCCCATAGGCCCTGTGCCTTCTGTATCATGAGGAGCAAACAGCAGGAGTTGTCTCCAAGATCAAAGTTAAAAGAACTGTTTTATTTTTATTTCTAAATGAATATTGTAAGAGCAGAAGTAGAGGTAGTATTAGACCCTAAGAAGCAATACCAATTTATTCACATTGCTAATGTAAATCAGTGTGAACATCAATAATGTTTTTAGACATAGAATCATAGACAAAGTAAGGTTGGAAAAGACCTTCAAGCTCATATGGTCCAGCCATCCCCCTACTATCAACGTCACCCACTAAACCATGTCCCTAAGCGCCTGGTCCAACCTTTCCTTCAACACCTGCAGGGATGGTGACTCCACCACCTCCCTGGGCAACCCATCCCAATGCCTGACTACTCTTTCTGAGAAGAAATGTCTCCTAATTGTTTTAATTCTTTAAGAGAAGTGCTCTTTGTTCAATTCTTCGTTTTAATTGTTGAAGTGTAGGGGGCATGATGTTTTCATTTTTCCCTCACCAGGGATATCACCCAAATGCCAGGACTTTTCAAATCAGATGGAGCAAGGCTTGGCGACTCCATCAGCCAGTTCCCTCAGGACCCTGGGATGCATGTCATCAGGTCCCACAGACTTGTACCTGTTTAGATTCATCAGGTGGTCTTGAACCTGCTCTTCACTTACAGTGGGTAGGACCTTGATCCCCCAGCCTCCATCTATGGGTTCAGGGAAATGAAAGACTTGTGAAGCCTGTCTACCAGTGCAGACAGAGGCAAAGAAGTTGTTGAGCACTTCAGCCTTCTCCATGTCTGTCGTTACCAATTACTCAGCTACAGAAACTCACTCCTAATATAAGAAATTAGCCAACTATAATCGCTTACACACTACTATTTTCACCCCTCAGTCTATTTTCACAAGTGTTAAAGGTGCATGGCGGCCCTTGAGGACTCCTGTTGTCACCCCAGCACAGCAGCTGGAAGGGAGCTGTCCCCTCTCTTATGCTCTACCTCGAGGCTCTGTGCAGGAGGTCTGCCACCTCTCGCACAAGGGCTGGGGGATGGGAAAGAAGCACTCGCAACCCCTGAGAATCGGCAAGAGTTCTTTATTGCTGGGACATCTTGCAGGTAACCTTGCAGGATGTCTGTGGTGTTTGGTGGCTCCAGGCTAATGCTTGGGATGGAGCCTGAGCAATGAGTAGGAAGCTGGGCGGGCACTCCTGCGACCTTGTTGGTGCTCTTGGATGGAAGAGAGCAACGACATGCTGCGGTAGTCCCAGGTCTGGTGGAGGTGGATCCACTTCCATTTGTTCCTCCACATCTTCTGGTGGATCCAGCTCCATGGGCTACACAGTGCTTGGCAGAAGGATAAGCCAGTTCCCCACATCGTTGTGGTACCAGTGGTACCGCTTATGTGTGTCTGTGGGCTGTGCACCAGAGGTCTCGAGCACTGGTGTCTCTTGAGCTGCCGGCGCTATCCCTCCACCCATAACACTTCTCATTCCTGTTAGCTGCATTCCTTCTTGGTGCTTCTTTGGATGGCATCGCTGTCCTTGCACACCAAGGAGGGCTGCTTCTCGCCTTGCTGCTTCTAGTCGTCTTCCCGCCCTGTACGCTGGCTGTCAGAGGAGCTAGTCGCGGAGCAATCTGTGGGCCAGCTGCAGGGGGCCTGTTTTAGAGGGCAAAGGTGGGGCAGTGGTTGCCACTGTGACCTCAGCAAGCCTCTGTGAAGGAGTGGCCCACGCATGGCCAAAGGCGGCTGTGTTGGGACTGGCCTGGAAGATGCCAAGTGGAAGAAGGAGGGTTGGGGGGGCTGAGGGCCCTTTTTCTGGGGCTGGCTCCCCTGGGCCATTTGGCTTGCCAGAAAGGCTGCCCCTCGGCCACAGGGACTGCCCTGCACCTCCCATGCTGTGCCCTGGGTTTATTTTTAACACTGTTTTTTCTGTAATTTCATTCTATTATTTACAGAAAAGAACAGAAGCAAGGTGCATCTTCAGCCCTAACGCCCATGTGCACTTTGTGCTCTGCGTGAAGAATTTCTTCCTCATATCACATCTAATCTAAGTCTCCCCTCCATTTATTCAAAGCAGTTATTCTATCGCTACACTCCCTGCTAGAGTCCATCTCCAGCTTTCTTTAATCTGAACTTGGGGTTGCTGAGAGGCTCTAGAGGTCTAGGGACTCGAGACCTCTTCCTAAGTAATCAGTATCCACAGTACACACCATAAGCTTTAGCTATCCCCTACCCCAGTTTCCCCATCTCCAGTGACAGCAGGAATGCTACCTGCATGTGTTCACTCAGGTTGCAAAGATGTGAAGTCCTCCTACTCCTGCCCAAAAGCACAGCCACCGTCCTATGACTACGGAGCATCATGACGACAATTACCAGCAAACAAGAAATCAACATTTTATACTAAGCCTCATGTCAGCGAACAGCATTATCGGGGAAGCTCGCACAATTAAACCATAATTCAGTGGATAGATGTTAAATACTTTACAGATGAGCAAATTAAGAAAGCATTAGCCATAGGATTCGAGGAAGAGGTGACAAGGGTGCCAGCTAGTGACCAGTGATGCAGTGATGTCCTGCGTGTGCTCAGGAGGGTCCAAGGCAGCCACCAGGCAGCTGCAGAGGAACCAGGAGCCTCTTCCTCCCCTGGATAATTCTCAAGATATGGAGGAGGAAGTAGAGACTAAGAGGGGAAGACTTTGGAATCTTACTATTACAGAAACAAGTATCTTAGTACAAAATACTATTTCTTTTTCCTAGGAAAGAAAACTAATTTGTGTCAGCTTATTATTCCATGATATTCTTATTTTAATCATAATCTCATTTTACCTACATAAAGCCTTCAATAACTATATTTTCTCTTTCAATGTTTTTCTGTACTACTTCAATTTAAAACAGTGAGAAAAAAAAACAACACACCATTTCCCCTTTGCCAGCTCAGACCAAAACATTCTCAATTACTTTAAAGGTAAACTTAAAAGTAAATATGTAAATATTTATTATCTGATATTATCTGATCTACTTGCTAGAGTTTTGCAGAATGAGGAAACAGATCTGCTAACACTGCTAGTTAAGAGGGGTTCAGACAAAAAAAAAAAACACACAACTGATTTATTGGCCACTCTGTAGAGGGACTAGAAAGAACTAATTGCTCTTCAGCAACAGCTAGCTAGCTAGTAAGTAACCCACAGAGCCAAGCAGTCATGGGATCTCATAAGACTCCTTCTATTTCTCAACTGTCTGCACCCTCAGTTTCTACACATGGGGTCTCATCTGGAAGGTACATGGAAAAAAGCCAAATGAAGGACAACCAGCAAAAACACAACTGTTATTATCTTGGCAGTGCAAACAATAAGGAATGCTAGCACTTCAGAAATGGCTAAAGCACTTCAGAAGGATAAAGATACCAAATCTGTAATAAGGGTAAAAAAAGGTTTAAGTTCATTAAATGCTTACCATGATTAAAAATATATATATTTAAAAAATCATAAGGAAGTTTAAGCATTAAGGTCAAAACAACAGTATAATGTTTTAAATATTTTATAAGCTTTACAATGAAATATTAATTACCAACCTTAATGCCAAAGTGTAGGTTCCAGGTTGCCGTTGGCTTTCACGAATGAGATAGCTTCCCTCTGCAACACTTAACAACTGGTCAGCTTCCTCCCTTGAGATCATGCCATGGAATCTGAGGAACAAAGGCATTTTGAAACACATGCCTTTTCACTTTTAAATCACCTTTTCCTCTTCTTTTTTTAAAAAAAGACCAACTATGGTATTTAAAAAAGAAACTAACATAAAATGATTGTTTTGCAGGAGCCTACACCTTAAAACAGCCTCCCTTCTCCCCATATTTGAAGTCACTTTAAATGGTTTAGGAAGGCTTCTCTTAATCTATGAAACAAGTATATTGCTTTTACAATCTGCAACCATCAATTTCATGTGTAGAAAGAAGTCCATTTTCTCCTCTTGGCTTTATATGTTTTGTGCCAGAGGCATGCAATCCAACACTTCGCAGCATTCAGGGATATTATGGCAACTTGCTAAAATGTTAGGGATTGCATATAATCTTAGCAATTACTGGTGTAAGAACCTAGCAATGCCACACATCTTTTACCAAAATATACACATCAGATCTGTTTTTTTTCCCCACACTAAATCTAACCATATTTGCTGCAGCATTCTGAAGACAAATACACATATAAATGTTACATATATATTACATTTGTGTTTCAAATCTTTTTTTTTCTGCACACGAACATCTTTTGCAAAAGTCAATTGGAGGTTGGCGTAGAAAGAGACAACCCTCTAAAAGAGCAGAAACACATCATTTTCTCACTTAAGGAATCACTCAACAATATTTATAGCCATCAGAAAATGCAGCTGCAATTTTAGGTAGACAAAAATGCTGCAATAATAATCTGATGATCACACAAGACACGGTGCAAGGAAATGGAGCAAAGTCTCTTGTTGCAAATGCATAAGGAGCAGCCTGGCAGAAACAACAGGGCTGAAGTGCAAATGCAGTTCTGCATTGCAGGACTGACTTTTCATGGTTCGCCCACCAAAAGGCAACTCCTGACCTTGCCAAGGTCCCACACAGAGACAGCTGAGCAGCAACCGGAACAGAGTACTGCAAAGCCACCTGCTGCGAGGGAAAGCTGCCTGTGAAAGGGAGAGCTGGCATGTCAGGCCCATGTCCCTCTCTGCAAAACAGGCTGAAGGAACAATGTGCCCACAGCAAACACTTTCAACATTTTCTGTAAATATTATCAACCAACATGTGAAGATCAACCATGTTGAGATGTATGTTACTTACTCTCTTCCATAATATTTGGGTCTGTTCTCTACCTAGAAAAAACAAATGGAAATTGTAACGTTTCATGTTGACATAGAAAGCACACTGTAACACAGAATTAGAACTAGGAAGTGAAATACGGATCAAAATCATTTTCCACCCTAGCATTATCCATGGGATTGGAACAGAAGGAGAGCTAAGGCAGAGCTTCGGGAGAACACTGCACTTCTGAATGGGTTAAAACGAGGTGAGAAAGAATGAACAGCCTGGGTTACTTGGGTAGCGAGCATTGCTTGTGCAAGCTGTCAAGAAATGAAATAAAAGATTCTTTTCACATAAATGTACTGTATTAAGTGCATTTACACAGTGAAACATCTACAAAACTCTTAAATGTACAGGGTAACGTCCATCATAATGCTGCTGCTATCTCTGCTGTGAGAAATTCAACCACTATCATATCCCATCAGAGTGAGGGCAAGAGGCAGATTAAAGGATCATTAGCAAATGCCTAATTATGTACTGCCAGACTTCACTGAAATGTGTGATCTGCAGTATCACCTAAAAGACCTCCACATCATGTATGCATGTCACACTATGTAACAGAATATGGTCCTTGCTCCAGAGATCGTACAGTGTCAGGGTGTCAGAAGACAACGTGCCTGCTATGTATTTCAGATGAAGTAATTCATTTGAAATTGTCCAGGAAGATTTCTGACAATTGCAGAACTACAGAGCTCCCACAAATCAGCACAATAATCTAAACCACCAGATTATCGTTCTCTGCTAAATTTATAGGAGGAAAAGTTGGGGGAAATAAAATTCAACAATTATACAACCTGAACTACAAGAGTCTAAAATGATCCAGCTATAATAAAATACAAAATACTTACAGTAAACTGCCACTTCAGTTCCCTTTTTCCATCTTTTCAAAAGATGCCTATTAAAATCACCACTTCCCTCCAGTTATCTCAGTGGAGTATAAATAAAGATTTCAGATGTCCAAAGTGTCAAAAAATATAACCCAATCTGCAGTCTAATGACAACTCTTCCATACTCCCAGCAAACAAAAGTTGTTTTGATGGTTCATCATTTTTGAAAAAACATTCAATCACTGGAAAGATTAATCATGTTCTAAAATATTTCCTTCTCCCACATGAAAACAAGAGCTAACCAGTGTGAACTATTTTCAAAGGTCCTGAGGAGACTAGTTAATTAACAGCAAGACAACAATATGAAAACAGAAAAAGTGAAAGTATTTTGTTATTATTATGATATAAACTTGCTACAGTTCCTATCTTTGCACAGCTAACTTTAAAACTCTCAAGAAAAGACATTATTTTTTAAAAACTGCCTGTGACTAGTGTTATGAATAAGATTTTGTTGACTGTCTGTTGTGATTTTATATTTATCTCAGCAATACAGTGAATTTATAAGATAGAATCAGAAAATATACATAGGCAAAAGCATTACATTTCAGCAGTGGATTAGTAATGTGTCAGGTCCGCCTCAGAATACCTGCAAATCACACGATAAATTGTTACACTGCCCTCTGAGCAAACAACTTCAAAATGTGAATTGGCAGAAGACTGGGGCAAAGCAGCAGAGCAAAGCTCCAAAGGGCTCTGAGGCGATTCTAGCTTGGTTTGCAGCTCATCTTGGTGGATGATGAGTTAAAGAGCAAAATAACTGCTTCTGTTAACATTGAGTCTCTCCTGATCAGTTTTACGAACTGTGCAAAAATGTCTCTGCAAATGTTGATGTGCAACATGGTTGGTTTGTATAAACCCCAGTGCAACAGGAACCCATTTCAGACTGTGGCTAAACAGAATTCACTTAGTTTTATAGCCTGGTTTTCTGTATTTTATTTTTCCATAACTTTTTTACTTTTCATAATATTAGCTTTTTGTCACCTAGATTGAATGTATGCATTTAGATTCAAAGGCAACTCCATCTGAACTCAGCAGGGGCCTTCTCATTCACTCAGCACTAGCTGGGCTACATATTTAGTGCAGTCCATGTGACCTTACAAAAACAGAGATCCTGTAGGCCAAATTTATCATGTAAGACAGCAAACACTGTGCTTCAGCTTTCTACAACGCTTCCTAGGAGTATCATTACACCAACTTTACTCATAGCAAATTAGGCATATAAGAAAGCACACCATTTGCTCTTAGTTAACAATATGCAATGTTCCTGGTTTTTCATGCCCGTTTGGACTTCCCGCCACACCATATTTCTGTAAATTACAGCTGCAGGTACCCGCATGTCTTCCAGTTCCACGTGAGCACCGAAAGCCAAAAGAAGCCAGCGCTGAAGCTTTGTTAGCCCGTCTTTCACACTGGGTCAGCCTCAAGCTCAGGACACAAAACCAAACCATCCAGCTGGACGGGAACTAAAACCCACCTAAGGAAGGAAATACGTTCTGAAATAAAATCAAAGCAGTAGCAAGAAAAGGATCATTTTAATTAAAGCTGTTAGCTGAAAATACAGCCCAGTGTCCTCTGCAGCTTCTGTCTGATTTGGCAGCGCTTTTGGACCAAAGTGTTGTTGGGCATGAGTAAAAGCAGCCTTAGCTACTTCATTTACTCTGTATGCAGCAAAGACCAGCTGAATGCTATGTCCTTGGATTTCTCAGAAATCTTTGTTTATGGGAAAAAAGTCCTATTGCTGTTTGTTTACCCTATGTTTGGCACAGTTTTAATGTTGCTTCTTACTCAGAAGAAAAAAAAAAGCCCTTATTCACAGGGCCTCAGAGTTATTGGAATTTTCATCCGCAAGTCAGATGGGAAGTAGCTGCATTAATTGTGAGATATTGGCTTTCAATTTGCTTATTTGTATTGTACATGCACTGAGGCCACAGGGAAGTTTCAGACCTCTCTGTGATACCTGCAAGAAACACAAAGGTGAATGAAGTTATCCACCATTGCTTTGTTTCTGATCTTTTTCCCCCACCAACTGAGATAAAGCCAATAAAACCAAGTGAATAAACAGATAAATGGGTCAGACTTGGCAAGCACCTTACAGGAACCATTCCTTTGGAAAAGAGTCTCTTTACCATGAAAGCTGGGATGTTGTTCTGGGTGAATGTGACATAGATTAAGCCATCTACGCAAACAGCTCTAACAATGAGGTGCATTATATATGGCCTATCTCTGCTGTGCTTCTTGACTGCTCACAGAGGCCATTTTCATGGGGCTACGCAGAGATGCTGTTTAACAGCTTGTTAACTGCTTGCACTGGATCATGATGAAGCCTCGTTACAGGGCAGGAAAGGGCAGTGATTTTAATTGCCTCCATCATTGGACTGTTTGATATTTTTTTCCACACATCATTATTTAAAATTTATCATGGAATGCCTTCAGATGACAGGCAAGGGTGCCCTCAATATGGCTGCGTGTGCACACACACGTGTGTATATAAAAGATTGTAAATGAAAGATTATATGCACAACAAACAGAAATCCCAGGGAGGTAATACAAAATTAACTGGACAAATGGCATCACAATATTGATGTAAGTCTCACACAAAAATCCAAAGTTCTTCAAAGTTGAAGATTGCATAACATTTTAAGTTTACAAATGAGCATTATGTAGTGTTAAAAGCCTTGGCTCTACTTCATGTTCACAATAAAAAATTCCCAGTGGATGCACTGTTCTTTCTAGCTCCGTGTAACTCCACTGAACTGCGTGCTACCCTGATACAAAACTGGTGTAGCAGAGCAGAACCTCAAATCCTCTGTATTTGAGAAGCATTTCATGTTAAGTAGGTCATTCTGTTGAATACACCTCTCAGTATCAGCACTCGTACACCACGTGCCTTTGCACCTAAAATAAAAGACAGTATGGTTTTTCTTTTTTTGCTGTTGTTTTTTACATTGTAACTTCCAACTACTCTTTAACAAGTGCTTTTTCCTCTAATCATCACTCTCACTCTTGCTTATTTCAATAAGTGGAATACTATAACGCAAGGGGAGCAATTTAGGTGCTAATATCTTACCAAATTACATGTTGCTCCCTCCCACTGACCTCTTTGATGTTCTCCGGACCAAAATTCTCGTCCTAATATTTATGAATTTGTTTATACAGCTGGATAATTCAACCACTTAGGAAAAGACTCTGCTCCCCACTGACTCATGCATGGCTGCTAATAGAAACCCAGCTGAGAAAGAGCAGATCACAAAGCTCAGCACTAGCAGGAGAGGCTGAGACCACAGAGAAAGGTTAAACATGTTACTGCTCACTGAATATATTTTCACATCAAACCTGAAGCAGCTGCATAAATTGTTCGATATTTATAATGAAAAACACTTATCTGCATTGTAACACATTATTTCAATTTTACCTTTATTAGGTAAAAATAAGCTTCAAAGACTTTTTATATTAAAGGACACTTTAATGAGAAAGTGCATACTTAATATGTTCTGTTCTGCAGAAAAACGTTCTGCAGCTATCTGTAACTGACTGATTTTTTCCACAGCTCTTTTACTTAGTCCAATTCTTACTATTTCAAAACCCTGTAAACCACCTCTGTCATACCTAACAAATTTTATTTTTATAATTATCAGTATTAAAATTAAGATGAGAGAATTACAGTGGTCAGTGTAACTTGTATTTGAAGGAGCTTTATGCAGATGCTTTTGTATTTGCCTGACATGAATAGGTCTTTTGTTTGATTCTAAAAAGAGGGCAACCTGGATCTGATGAACAGCTGAAGGATCTCCATCAGTCCAGAGGGAGGAAACATTTTTAATATGCAGATACTATATATACACATTTATATCTCTGCTTTTTTGCCTGGATAAGCTAATAGTATTCTAAGAATACTATGACGGAGAACTCATTATAAAATCTGCTTGTGATTTCGTATCGCCCGGGGCAAAAAGACCCCAGAACAACTCTCTGCAGTTAAACTAGTCTGGGATAAATGGCCAAAGATCTTAATAGATATGCTGGACACTTTTATCATTTTACAGTTTCTCCCTGAATGTAAGGGACATATGCATTGTACTAGGCAATAATTACAATCATGATGTTATCTGCTGTGAGATTTCCTTAGTACAAAAGTACTGATATTTTCCCACTCCTTACATTTCTTTTTATTATTTTTTTTAAAGAAGCCAAAAAGTATATAGAAAATGTGAAGGTTCTAATTCTGTAAGCATTAAAACCATTGTACCTGCAGCTCTCAAATCATCTAACTGAAGAAACTAAAGAATAGCTGCTGGGCAGAGGGCCCAGCAGAGGGCCCAGGCAACTTTATGAGTATACATTATAAGTAAGGCTGTTGTTACATGAGTAAATAACAGCAGAGCTTTGAGATAAGACTCAGCAAATAAAAGACTGCAGTGATTGCGAAGGCATAGTGTCAGCACCTTGCAAGGAACAGTGTCATAAGACTACCAAATATCCTTCACACATTTTACAGCGTGCATATATACATATACCTACACACATACTAGCACTTCTTCCATCAGTGAAATACTTTTGGAGAGAGGAAAGAAAAAGCAGCTATTCAACCACACTTAACAACACTAAACACATGGGAGGCAGGGAGTTAAGAACTTCATCCTAGCCAGGTAAGCACAGGCACGACGGAGTACAAAGGTAGGTTGCTAGCTGATCGAGCCACAACAGGCTGGCAGGGCTCTCAGCACTCTACTTTGTCAACTTTTTTTTTTTGTAATAATGGTCCTCTGAAACATCCTTCTGCTTTCTCAAGAAAAAGTGCAAGAGGGAATAGTGGGAGAAGAATGACAATATGGGTCATAGTCCAGGAAAAGAAAAAAAAAAAAAAAATATATATATATATTTTTTTTTTTATGCCCCCCTCAACAGTGTATGAGGTTCCAGCTGGCATGGGGTCCATGTCCATTTTGCCCAGTGGTTGGCCTGGACATGGTAAGATACAACAAAGCTTGTGAACAGATTGGCCATGAATAGTCCCACAGAAGTCAATGGAAAAGTCTCCATTCATGCCAAGTTATTACTCTTGAACTGGAAATAGTCCTGCTGCTAAAAGTGGACATTCAGCCTCCCTAGAATTACAAGCCTGTATTACAAGATTTCAAATATTTTGTATAGTAATGTAATGGAAAACCCTAACAGAAAGAACGCACAAAATAGAAAGTAACCTTCCTAATAACATCGCAATGAGAGTAAAAAAACTTCTTTCACAGCTCAAATCTTCTACAGATCTCTTCTTCAAATCTCCCTCCCACATTATTTGATGTACAAAAGATATCCGCTCAACAACCTTAGCAAGATTCTCCTTGTTTGGACCCTCATTAGCAATGGAAACATTGGTTAAAGGGAAACTTCTTGCTACAATGCTTCTTGTAAAATTAATGTATTGTTCTTTCCTACAGCTATGTCTTGCTTAAGTGCAATCAGCTGTTATTACAACTTTTAAAAAAATACAAATCCATCAAATTAACAGAAGACAGGAGTGCTTCCTCTAAATGAAAAATTTCATTTCTGTTAAATCTCTACCTCTTATCTTAAAAATTGACAGACTACTTCATAGAATCGCAATTGGGCATTTAGAAAGATGACAGTGAAACGCCTGCTTAATTGTGTATAGTAATCCTCTTTCTGATCTAAACTGTAAGCTATTAGTGTTCCTGACACTGCTACGTCCCTCTATATTTAATACTACATCAAAATGACTAACATATTCCAAGGATTAATTCCCTTTCTCTTGGCACATGATAAAAATGCTCAAGTTTTATTGCAGTGATGTACTAACTTCCAGTGGTTATGCAGTTGTGTTTCGTAATGCTGTTTGACACGTTGAGACTAACGTTTTGGCATTTTTGTAACTGAAATTAATGTTTCCCAGGTTCCTAGCTGAAGCTGCGTGACAGATACAGTTCTAAGCAGACACTTGCTGGCAGGGGTGTTTGGTACTGATGGCACCCGCCAGCACGACAGCCCCAAAAAGGTGCAGGTGTGCTGGCAACACTGCGCAGGGCACACTGGCCATTCAGGTTCTGCCTTAGCATCTGGCCCCATTTTTAAAAATCTCAGTGATTTTTATCGCTGAATCTCAACAGGGTCCCATTGTTTCTGTGCAGATCCTTAAAAGCTGTGGCTCTGCATAGCTTAGCTACTAGAATTAACGAGTTGTAAGTACTAAGACTCAAATAACAGAATGAGAGGAGGTTTCAGCCTTCTGCCTGCTGATTTATTGCAGGCATCTAGCAGGAATGTGTGTAACAACAGGTGCGTGTTCCCCCTCTACAGCTCTGCTCTTGCTTCTGGGAATTTCTGTCCCCAAAATGAAGGGAAAATGCATGTTTCCATTTATGTAGGAATAAGTTAAAAAACAGCAAATGGTTCTCAGGTACATACAACAAACTCAAAATGTATTTTAATTCTATTTTTAGATCAAGTGGCTTTCCAGGCACCAGGCACCACTGACCCCCAAAGCTACTTACTCTGATCACAGTGCCATACCTCCCAAGGAAGTGCTGCTTGGGTTGCACAACACTGAGAAGAGACTTGGAATTACTGGGCTCTATAAAACAAAATGTTTTATAATACCTACCTCGCAAGTGCAGGTAATTCTTCTAGGATGGGGAGCTTCCTGTTGCAACTGATACACTGAGAGAAGACAGAAGTTAAATTCTGATTAATACAGAATCACTACATCAAATAGACATTTTAACATTAAATTTTTCTGTTTAAGAAGAAGACTTGCTGCAAGATTTAAATTTGAATGTACATATATCAAGGTCTCAAAAATTACTTACAAGATGTCAGAAAAGAGAATGTTCCCAGCCAAATCAGGATTATTGATTATTTTTATGATTAATTGCTCAAGTACTAGGGAGTCTGTGGCCAAGCTTCCATCAAGCAGATCAGAAAA
Source organism: Nettapus auritus (assembly GCA_011076525.1). Lineage (NCBI taxonomy): Eukaryota > Metazoa > Chordata > Aves > Anseriformes > Anatidae > Nettapus > Nettapus auritus. The sequence continues at coordinate 10,755,286 of CM021771.1, forward strand.
GGAATTAGGATAAATGCAAATTAAAATTTATCTTATGTCAAACCAGGCAGCTAGCAGTTTTTTTTTTTTTTTTCCAGTAAGCAGAGTCCCATCCTACTATGCAGGGCACACATTTGGTGGCCTGAAATATGAGAGCTTACAGGAGTCATTCAGAACTTTGCACAATCAACTCTGCTTTTCTCACTACTCAGTGATGACCTTTCTGAACAACAACAACAACAAAAAACAGACCTTTGCACTTACAGATCTAACAACATCAGGAGTCCAGTAGTAGTTAAGGTCCAAATTAGGACCTAAACTTACTACTATCTTCCAAACCTTTTTTTTCTCTTTAATATAAGCCTTACTAAACCAGTATAATTCATAGGAGCTAGCTGTAAATTTAATGGTATTAATGTATGGACTTTCTTGTTTAGTAAGCAGATGGAGCGACTTCCAACTTTCAAAACAAAGAGTTTGGTTTGGCAAGCCACCTTCAAAACAAGGCTATCAACACCAAATTAGTAATTGAACAGTACTCTAGAACAAATAAAATGGACATTTGGAACTGTAATCTTTTAAAATTAAATTATCTTTTAAACATTAGTACTAACACCAAGGTCTAACAGTGTGTGCTGTCACCTTCTTCAGGTAATAAAACCACACATTAACTTACCCAATAAGATTTGACTTCGTTACACTTCTCATTTGATGACGAGTCTTCTCCACAGAGAAATACATTATTTATGTGCTAAATTACACGACAATGGAAAAAATGGCAAAATGCCCAATGATATGGCAATCACAGGATCGACTGGAAAAATTTACTCCCTTTGCTCCAAATAAAAAGCCAATGTTTTTTCCTGACGTTACTAAAATCAATCCTGACCATTCTCTATTGGTATTACAAAAATGATTTTTGCAAGTGATGAAAAACAGCATACACATATAAAATAGCAATCTTCATTTCAAGCATAGCATGACCATTTATTTGCCTAGCGCACAGATCCTTTAGCTTCCATTGTAAAAGCCCTATTTGATGGCGCTGGCCCTTGTCCATGTCCAATTCTGAGAACTGTAGAGTCAAGTTGAAATGAAAAAAAATCACAAAGAGAAAATGGATCTCTCTGAGTTTCACGGAAGAGCGCTGGAGAATCATAATCAGCACGTTCTGCAGAAATTGGCTAGAAGTTGAGAATTGTTTCCCACCTTACTTCAAGCAAGGTTGAAAAGATTTTCTGGAAGGAAATTCCTCTTCTCAGACGACAGTACCTTTTGTCCTCTTCCAGTCAGAAGCACAGCAGGTAGAACAGTTAAGTGACAAAACAGGATGCCTATTCCTCCTCCTCTAATTGATGTGTGCACTTCAATCTGTTCAACACCAGTTCCCTTGCTGCCCTTATCACCAGGGAAGTCAAGCAAGCCATTCCTCTTCAGCAGTCAGGAGACAGAAATATAAGAAAACCCCACAACCACACTTAATTCTGAACTAGAGGAAAGGCTCGCCGTGGTGAGCCACAGCGATGCAGAAGTGTGGGTGCACAAACATTGCGTGCACTCGAGTCTTCAGCTCCTGGCAAGCTACCAGCGAAGTTCTGGTATCAACAAAGACTGGACACCCCTACTCCCGATCATGGCACAGAATGAACTGCCCAAACAGGCAGCATTCTCTGAGTTCAGGCAAGGTACAGAACTGTGATTCATACCCAAAAGCAAAACACACAGAACTCGGTAACAAGCACAAAAACGTATTGCAGTCATGACTAATGACGTTTAGTGCCAGGGAGCAAAGTGTCTCAATTTTATCTTTTAGCCATCCACCGGAAGAAAAAAGCTTGCTCAAGTCAAATTCGTTACTATTAAGCGGCTGACATGGCATATAACAAGCTGCTGGTGCTACACATGGCAATTCAAAAGGCACAGACAGGCTTTGCCACTAGATTCACAGATTCAGGTCCCAGCCATCTCCATGATAAGACAGTTGGTAGGAAACCAGGTCTTTCTCATCGGACCTTCAGAAAATCTAATTTTGGTTTCACGGTCACTCTGGGCCACACAAATGCTCTCATTTTACTGCATCAGCAAGTTCTGGGGAAAAATTATTTCTTTTGAGTTTTCCTAACCAGTTCCAGTCTCAACTCTAGCAATGCAAGTTACTAACGCAGAGGAGCCCTAAAAGTTTACCAGTGTAACCTTAAGGCAAGAACGGAGTTTGTGCAAGCCCCAGTCTGGGCAGTCCCACCAGTGCCGGCCAGCCTCAAAGAGGAGCAGGGCCCCTTGTGTCACTGAGGTGCAGGGAACCTGCCCCTTCGAATAATCTGCATTTGTTAGCCTTGAGGATAAACAGCTGCATCTCTCTCTAATGGTAATGAGCACTTTCACTTCTGATGCTTGTAAAATCACATTCTAATGAAAATAAAAATGAGTCTTTTTTTTTTTTTTTTTTAAAGCACCACACTGAAACTTTTTTAGCTCTAACTTAAAGAAGGAAAAAAAAAAAAAAAATTGAGATACTTACAGTAAGATTTCCAAACCGGTGGCCTGTATTCATCAGTATCTGAAAGAACAATGTCAATTTCCAATGTTGCATTAGAAACATTTTAACACAGAAACAACCCTCCAGAAGCCCTTGCAGATTTATTAAGATGAATATTGCCCCTACATTCTATAACCATTTTTACTAACGAAGTACAGAGCAACCTATTAAGAGTTCCCCTTCCTTACTTAAACAAAATACATGAAAACATATTTTCTTAGAAAACCATTTGTAAAATGAGAAGCATGCAGATGAGAAGCCAAATGATTGGAGGAGGCGGGTAATGCGTATTATTTTATTATGTACATATTTTCAGATCCTTTTTAAGTTACACTAGAAAGATTTTTTAATCTCAGTTTATACTCTAATAAATCAGTCTTCATCCAACTCATTCCTGCCGTTCGCTTTTTCCTATTTCAGGTAGCAATTAACAACCCCTAAAATAAAACCCAAGCATGGAAAGTATTTTTTTGTTTTGCAAAAACGGAGGGAGCTTTTCACACTGAATACACACTCTGCTTGGAAGCGGTCAGTAGGTGTTAAAACTAACAGTATATTTCTAATCCATAATTTTAATACTCAAAAAAATAAATAATGAAAAGCCAACAGCATTTTCTGCCTCCCTTATGAATTGCTGACAAGTGATCTGACATATTTGCTCAGGGCTCTGTCACAAACTGCATCTCTGATCCACTGTTTTACTTCGACCAGCTTCAGGTCTGATTCTGCAGGGTACTGAAGCTTCCTGCAGGGTGCTGAGCTTATCTGTTACCTGCCCTGAAGCAGACGGAGTTACTCAGCTCTCGCTGCATGAGAAAGCCCAGAGCTGCAGCAGCTGGGCAGCCAGCCTGGCTGTAGGAAATCTCACCAAGGTCTTCAGTTCTGAGCTCTCTTTGCAACTGTCTGCTGCCTCCAAACAACCCCGATCTGTACTTTTTGCTGTGGGGTTATATAAATATCTAGCAATCTGGGGACCTGTTCCTTAATTTCGGCCTGTGTGACATCTCCATTCCAGAGTCCCTAATGCCTCCAAAACTGAGCCTGAAGCTGGGAAAGGCTTTTGCTCTGCCACCCCTTAGGGTAAAGCAATCTGTCCCCCTCAAGTTCTTGCCTTAGCCCATCTCTCCCACCCACAGCCATGTCCAAATCTCTCTAAACCAGAGCTCAGCGGAAGGAGATATTTTCCAGTTTAATTGGCACAGACCCTCCCCAGGCCCACCCCAGCATGCTGGCTAACCTGTCTGAGCTAGCATTTTGCTTGACTTTTTACCCTGTTATTTCAGTGGTGAATGGAGAAGGTGCAGTCCTTGCAGACTGTCTCGGCATTAGCGGGGTTTATAAATACAATTCACTATTACTTTAGCATTAAGGCAGCACTCGGTCAAACTGCCATTGCCCAGAGCATTATTTTTTGACCTTTGGAAGGCCCTGCAGATGTGCCACCGTGTCCTGGGGACTGGCACACACAGAGAGCTTCATCTGCCCACACTGCGCTAGGTCAGTGGCAGAACATCAGCAGCAACAGATGCAGCAGTGGTTACTCACTCCTACTTGGATACTTTTAATTAAAGCAGAGCAAGTAGATTCATTTCAGAAGCATTACAATGTAATCCCTTTGCACTGTAGTGTCACATGGAAAAATGGCAAAACTTGAAAGTAAAAGTAATGGGTTTAGTCCCAGAAGAGGATTCTTACCCCACCAGCTGAATTCCCTTTTGCTATGGCTTATTTTTGGCAACGTAGGCACCGGCTGGATTTACAAATAAATAACTTAAGTGAAGGACAACACGCACCGTATTTGTAAAGTATGAGCTGACTGCTATGAAAATACAAACGTTTTGGCAGTCTAACCCGTATTTGCTTGCACTCAAGCCATATCATTGTTACGGCTAAAGGCAGCACGATTATAAAACTGAAAAGCAACAATATTTGTGCCAAACAAAAACAAAAACCAAGAAACAAAAACCAAGCCTTGTTAACGTCAGATGAGAACAGCAGTAACTTTCATATAACTAACATGTAACATTCAGAAATTGGAACGAATGATTTATGTTATGCAGCTGTGCACATTATTTTGTTAGAAAATCTGTCCGTAAGCTTTACTGCCTTACCAGTGTTAGAACACCCCCAGGCCATCCCACATGAGCTAATGAAAATACAAAAGGTCATTTGTATTGTGATTTTTAAAAAATGTTATCTGATACAAACGCTGTAACAGCAAGCACAGGGTGCAGCAACAACGGGGAAGGAAGGGTCTGCAGCGCTCCTTTCTGAGCAAGGATGTTTCTAGTACTCGAATCGCTCTGCTACGCGACGACAAAATAAAACGAGTACACGCACTGGACTGCTCTGTTAATTACCTGTTTTTAAAGACTAATTGATATGGTCCTGTCTAACAAGTCATCAGCATTTTGAAATGCATTATTATGATTTTCAGACAGTACAGGCTTCTGTGCACAGCATCTCCAATTAGGCGTCCAGAGTACCCGAAAAGCACTGTAAGGCGTGATTAAAAAAACACAAAGACGCTGAACCCAAAATACATTTTCTCACTAACGCTGCATCACCTCCTAATTAACACAATACACTCGACACTGATGCTTCTCGGATTTTTATACAGCTCCCATCAGCATGGTATCTCAGCTCTGCTAAACGTTTCCATGATAGAACTGAATAATTTTCTTTGAGATGTGCATAGTGCTTTATCTTAACTGTGCTTTCTGCCTTATGTGAGGTGCACTTCAACTTAGAGCTGCTCTTCTCCACCAGTCTGGAGCACTGCGGAAGACATAAATGCATAAACCGATGCTACCAGCTCTGCCCAGATGCGATCCTACCAGCATTGGTGAGACTTCAGCCAGCACGAGGGCCACTCTCACCAGCGAGGACATTTTCAGATCAGGCACACTGTCCGTGTACGGAAATGGCAGTTTCAAACCGAGCCCAGTTAAGCTGGCAGGTGCCGGAGCTGAGCAGTCTTCCCAAGCCTTAAAAATGAAAATGTTTGATAATCTCCCACTATCCCAAAAAAATGACAGCTCTTGAATTCTTCTGAACTTTGCTTTGATTAGAAGGGTGTAAGATTCCAGTTTTATATAATAGGATTTCTTCAAATTCTCTACCCTGAATCCATACTGATCTTTAATAATTCTCCAGCCTAGAATAGATCAGAAAAGAAACAGCTGCCTGCCCCAAACCTGCACTTTTAAGTTCCTCAGAAGACTGTCAGAATAAATATATATGTATATGTGAAGAAAAGAGTAAGAATATGTTAAATTGATAAAGCGCTTTAAATCCTAAGGCAACAGGCAAGGTAAAAGGTACAGGGAAATAATTCTGCAGGATATGTGAAAATAAATGTACAGTCCTTTACCCTGTAGATTGATTTTTACTCTTGAGCCAACTGCAAAATCACACTAGTCTGCAGACCTGTAACAGCTGGTGAGGCCTGAGAGCAGGAGCTCACTGAGGTGCCTCTGGTTCGGGCAAGGACAGGCATCCCCTATGCAACCCTGACACGCTGTCTGTCTCTGCTTCTCAGTGCATGGGTTGCTGGCCCCCCACTCTCTCTCTCTCCCGTGGAGGAGGACAGCAGACATCGCTGACTATTTCTGCTGCCCTGCTACGACTCACCTAGCCAGCCCGCTCTACCTACTCAGTGACTCGTCTCACCTCTACTCACGGCTTCCCTGAAATTTGCCTAAACTCAGGCAAAGAGAAGGGAGGCAGAAAAAGCCACAGCAGCCCAGGCAGCAGGCAGACCCTTCACAGGCAGAAACGTCACGGTGGGACAGCAGCACTGCTGTCTGTGACCGGCCTGCCCTCCTTGAAGCACACCTGCTAATGAAAGAAAAAGGAAACTACCCAAACTTGTGTATGAAACACCTGCAATTCAGAAGTGAAAAGCACAGGATGACTGTCAGAAACCCGTGCTTGCACCAGAAAAGTGTTTCTGCCAATAGAAAAACATGCAGCAACTTAGGAGAAGTTCATATACAGACACCAATGCCATGAAAGCATCTCCGATTTTTCCATAAACATAGATTTGACTAATTGTGACATTACAACGTAGCATTTCCCTTTATTATTTTGCTCCTTCTTACCCACTGCCATTTTATCCATTATATAAATCTGGACAACTTCAGTACTTTCCGAGTGCACGTTTTAACTGTAGAAATGAAAACTGTTACTATTGCCTCAAACTGTTTAGACTGCTCGTCTCTGTGTATTCCTTTTATAGACAGAATAAAAGTGTTTACCTCTGCTTGAAATGGTTCTTGCTGTCCGCCCACTGCAGACCAGCCAGCTCTAGGGCAGAGCAGCAGCAGCGTAACCACGTATGGTAACTCCATAAAGCAGTAGAGGGCTGACTGTGAGGTTTGCTATAGGGAACTCGGTTTTGTTTTTCTTTTACCGTATGTCATTCCCTGCAGCATGGTGATTTGTAACATCATGCTGGAAATTAGCTTAATGCTGTCTGGAAGGAAATAACCAGCTCTCTGCTGGCACAGCAGCTCTTGACCGAAACCTGGGTTGTATTCAGCAATATCCCTGTCAGACACTGGTGAGGCCTCCCTCAAATGGCAAACCTTGTGGAAGAGGCTGATTCTTAGCTATGGGGACCAAACCTCAGCACGATCAGAAGTAAATCTAATTTCAAGTTTTCTGAACGGCTATAGGACTAAAAAATGGTGTAAGTCATAAATAGGAAAAGATGCAAGAAAATATAAAACCTTTTTCTGTATGCTATGGCCTAGTAAGTATTGGCATGTGTTTTAAGATGCTGTATCTTGCTTTATTTGGCAGCAGAATGCATCAAATTTCAACTCCCAGAGAGATGGATGACAAGCAGCCATGGCCATTTGCTGACCCATACAACAGACTCCTTCTTGTGCCCTAAAAACAACTTCTAGAAAATCCATCCTCAGGCTCAAAATGTTGCTTATTAGCACCTTTTATATGCCCAAAGGGCTCACATAAGAGCACTTGACTTACAGAAAGAAAGCTATAATTTATATTGCTGGTGAGATTCTTGAGCCACAAAAACATCAAAGTTGAACAGAAAATGTCATTTCATCTCTGTTTTCAGAGCAAGTGCCAACAGCATTTCAGAAACTAAACCCAAGCCATCACAAAACGTTTCAAGCGGCAGCCAAACAGGCCCCAGCAGTTAGGGCTTTTATGCGCTCCAACCAAAATAAAACTCAAATAGCATCAAGGTAATTAAAGGATGAATGCAGCCACCGCCCGAGGCAGCAGTAGTAAAACAGATGGACTACAACACCATGGTTTCAGGGTAGATAGGAGACGCAGGTCTCTGGCTGTGCCAGCACTCGGCAGCACAGAGCATTTTGCACAAGTCCTCACGTGCATGCTGTGGTAAGGAGGGAACACATCACAGGTCTTTTGTCACTGCCAGATGAGCAGGACCCACAGCTTTTTCCCCAAGGACCCCATCTCTCCACTACCTCCCTGCTACCCGCAGCCGATCGGTGTAACCAAGCACAGAGCCGTGGTGCAAGGAGCCAGCCATGGCCAAAGGCTTTGGGGACGGTTGCTGTGGCCTCGTGTGGCCAGGCCTCGTGCCTCACGCCAAGCGTTCTCCTACAGACAGAGACTTCTTCAGCACACGGCTCCTTATGATTTTTAAGAGACCTCAAGCAACTTTTTCGTATGTTCTCTTTCTCTTCAAAACGACTGTGTTATCATGTTACAAGAAACTCTCATTTTATTTAGGGCTTAAAAGTGACTCAGTAAAACAAAAATGTTAATCTGAAAGAAATGTTGCTCTGTTAGTTCCTAAAAGCAGAGACAAGAACAAGGACGTTGGGGTACAGATGACCTGTACCCATCTGGCAATCACAACGGTTTCATGACTACGGCAGCAGGGCAATCACAGGATTCGCCAAGGGGACAGGAAGATCCCTGCAGGGCTGAGGCTATTCCTGGCATTTTCTCATCTCTCCAGAATATCCAATACACTGCTTGACACTCAGCCACGATGACTGACACTTCTAGACTGTTACTGGGTCTTTGAAGCTATTTTAATGTTATTCTTGGCAGACTAATTCTTTTGAATTAAGAAAAAAAGAAAAGCTTAGAAAACTTGCAGACACGTCTTGCTCTTCCCCAGGCAAGGCACCGTGACGTGCTGAAAGGAGCCGCAGCGCAAAAGCTCCCACATAAACCACCGCTGTTTTTCTCCCTTCCAACACGCCTAGGAGGCCAGGCAGCACAATATCCCACGGCAGGGAGCTGGGCTTCAGCCTGCACACCCAGCCCAAGGAGGAGCTGCACATCCCATCTCACACAGCTCTCCTCCCACAGGACGAAGGCCCGGGCAGCCGAGTCGGCCACAGCGAAGCGGTTCCAGGCCTCTGCTCGCCGGCACGCGCCCCAGGCCGCAGGGCAGCGGCACTGGCTACAACCCTCCGTCTGCAAAGCCTCTGCCTTGATCTCCAGCCCATCAAACCCCACACACGTGGGCAGGTCCGGGCTGTTAAACTGTGCCTGAGTTACATAAGCAAGAGAACGGAAACAGCTGAATGCACTTTCTTCGTATTTCCCAAAGGCATTCCCATCTGGGAGGAGCGTAACTGTACCAAACAATTTGAGGGAAAGTTACAAACAAGTAAAAACAGAACTCAGAGTAAAGCATCCCTTTGGCTGCACCACGGCACTTGGTCGCACAGGCTGTGCCCTGGGAATGTTTTAATGCAACAAAACAGAGTTGTTTTCCTCTGCCCTTTTGTCCTGTTTTTGCCTATACCACTCCAGACAAGCATAACTAGGTTTCTAATTTTTACTAGAGCAAAAACAATTATGACAAAGCAACTGTGAACAATAACCAAGGAAGCCACAAGGGCTACTTCCATTCCTTTAATGTGACCAAGTGATTGCTTCACTAATTAAGCACTCTCAACAAAAATGAAGGGGCTAAAAGAAGGCCGTGCTCTGAAAATTGCATCAGCCTTGATGGTGGGTGGGTGACGAAATCACACACCATCCTGGTGTCTTTTCTGAAGATGATATATTCTGTGGAAATGCTTCTAATGGGGCTGAACGAGACATCCACTGAACACAGCTAGAGTTCAGTGCATTTTATTATCAGGTCTCCTATTACTGCCTCTTTATGAATAATGGGAAAACTTTAATGAGTAATATTTTGCCTATCATGGGCACTGCTGCTGTTAAATGAACTCATCTGCTGTGTGATTAGAACAGGCTGCAGCTGATCTGTTTCTAGACCTTCACTGAACTGAAGCAAGGGAAGCAAGTACTTGTTTTTCCTTCTTTTTGCCAGACAAATATGGTCGCATCTGACTACAAGAATGGCATACAACAACCAAAAAAAGGAAAAATAAATTAAAAAATCACTTAGATGTTTTTAACAGCTGGAATTTTCATGTCTGCAATAACAAGCAAAGTATGCAGTTGCTGCTTTCCTTTTCTTGACTGCAGTTTAATAGGGGAAAAAATACACTTCCCATAAAAGCACAGTTAGCTGACTGTTTAAGAAAAGTTCCAAAACCTCTAAAATTATTTCTAGCATTGCTGTAAGCATAAAAAAATAGATTTCAGAGAGGTAAAAAGATGCCAAGTGCCACCTTGTGGACATTTAACAAACAGAATTTAATTTTGATTTCAGTTTACATCAGTCTCTTTCTGCCTTCAGACAACAGGCTGCAGGGAATTTCCAGCATTTCTGGAAACACAATCTTATCTTCTCAATAACAGTAATTAAAAAAAAAAAAAAAAAAAAGCCATACATTGGAACAACTACCTAACATGGCTGTGGGTGCTGACAGGGGAGCCTGACCACCAGTTGTCTCTGACCCTCTGGTCTGTATCACCGTAAGGTTGATGATAGCTCTGCAGACCCATAGGTATCCTGAAATGTCTGGTTTATATGGCAGACATCTCCCAACTGGTAATGCTGTCAAAATCAAATTTGCCTCTTTAATTTCTCCATTTCAGAGAAAAATGCCTGTCAATTATTTATTTAACTCACTGCAGTAAAGGTAAAAGCACTGTCGGCAGCCCCAAGGCACTGTAAAAACATGAGTGGGGCGGTTCTCTGTAATTCCCTAGGGGTACAAGAAAGGTCTTCTGTAAATAAATGTTACAAGTTCGAAATTGACAAAATAGCCTTTATTAGATGAATCACATCTTTTAGATTTGACAGATGCTTTGTTCAAATAACTTCTACGTCAGGACAGTAAAGTCTCAGAGCAGTTCGGATTAATGCCTGGTAACACAAACTCAAACACTGTAGTCAAGCTTCCCTACTGTAAATCGAGGCTGGTTTTCATTAGAGACACTGTTTTGATCACGGTCAGGTAAGTTTGCTTGGAAGTGAGCACCAATACCTGTTAAAGCTATCACTCTTACTCAGTTTTCATTCCTACCAAAGCAAGTCATAATGTAGGAGAAAATATTTACCCTTCTACATTTCCCTTCCTATTCTTTGTTTCCACAAATCCTTTTTTGTCCCGTTTTAAAAATGTTCCTGCACAGAGACCAAGCTCATTTCCCATCGCTTGTTTTGATTCTTCCAAGCATCAATCGCACCAGCAATGGCACATCAGTTTTACCCTAACTTCCAGCCAGTGACAACTCCTATAATCACAGCCTAGAGGCATTCACAAAAATACCTTTTTGTCTCCATTTCTCTAACATATCCTCCAAGAGGGAATTTTGAGTGGAGCTTGATTACACAAATATTCTGACCGGTCACCCTAATAATGAAAAAGAACAATGTAATACGTTAAAAACGTGTCTTCTAGCTGTAAATTAATCCCTTCCCCTGAATAAGAAATCTGTCCAGTCAAGGTTGAGCAGAGGAGACCCCAAATAAAGGAAGAGCTTTCAGGCAGTTCTGAAATACAACCCCTCCATCCATTGCATAATGCCCTAATTTATTGAATGGGGAGGCATGTTTTATCACTTCTTGCTTGGATGCTTTGAATGTTTTTCACATCCAGCACCGAGATAATGAACATGCATTCACTTTCCTGCTCTAAAAAGCATTTTTAAATACAGGGTTGTGGTTTTACTAAAAGCTGAACCACAACAAAAGAGCACAGTGCTGACCCTGCCTCCCCATGCATGGGTAAAAATCTGCTGAGAACTTGTCCTTCCTTGCATTTCAGACCAAGATAGCTGCTGTGAATTCATTAGCCTCCTGTGGGAAAAAACAAACAAAACAAAACCACCCATTAGCAGCCCAGGCAAAACCAGAATCACCCCAGAGAAAATTAAGAGCAGATCTGATTTCTGACTGCTATTACAAGCAGTCTCAAGATGGACTCAGTGCTCCAAAGCATCCCTCTCTCTCTTTGTCATGGTCTAATAGACGCTGTTGCCTCTCCTTTCCCAAACTTGACCCATTTACATTCTTAGACCATCAGAGTTATAACAAACCAATTATGATTCTTATTACAAACAGATTTTTCATTTTCTAAAACAGTCGTCAATAACACAAGCCATTGCTCATGCAAAAATATGGCTTGCATTTACGTCCTTATTTCCAGAACAGATGCAATACATCAACACTCACGGCTGGAAAGAGGAGGACAGACTACCAAGTAAAGTACCCTTGCCTGGAACCAGCACTGTTTTACAGTATTATGAAGGAAACTCCTAAAACACTTTATTGGCAGGGTCAGAGGAAGGGAAATGGACGCAATGTGGCGGGATGCCTTTTCTTGAATTGGAATTAGGTCTTTACTCCAAATTTCACTCTCCGGTTGCTGCAAGCTATTCCCCAATCCAAAAGCTGGAGGTGTTGCTCCTTACCTCTGTTCTCATATAAAAACTGCAAGAGGCCTCCAGTGACGCCAAATAGGATGTTCCAGGTAGAACAGATAAAAATCTCACATTCCTTTTGGGCAATTCCATGGCTCGCCAATATAACTATAGTCAAAGAGCTAAGGCAAAAAATATTTACCCATCAGCCTCTCCCTGTTTATAGCATTAAATACATCTTTTTCATAAATCTTTCCCTCCTCTGTAGATACACCTGCTGCTCTGCAAGCCTGAAGCACGAGCCCGCATGGGCTCTCCGTTTGTCCTCGGCTCTGGCTGCACTCCCAAGGATGAAGGCTGAGCTCTGTGAGCAGGGAGCAGGCTGCGGGCAGAGGAGCTCCAAATAATGGGAGTTTGGGTTTATTACCTCTCACTTTACCCCAGCACCGTGTTAAGCAAGAGGTCCTCAGCAATCATCAGATGCATTTCTGGGATATTGGCCCATCCTCAGTGGAACTGAGAGCCCATGGCAATGTCCACAAGCAAAAATCAGACTGTCCTACAGAACACAATGTCTAAACAGAAGATACGAACAGCTGCTGGCAACAGCAGCAAAGGCCCACTTAGATGAAGTCACCCTATCGATCAAAGACTGGTATCTCTGTTCCCCTGTCTTGCCAACCCAACAATCCCCTAGGCAGCAGCACCTCTCTGGGCAACAGCTCTTTTGGTGTATTTAGCTCTACTTTGACTTCATAGACAGAGCTCTATCATGGCAACTTGCAGCCTGGGAAAACTCAAAAAACAGACACTTGGAAAGCTGTAGGATGTGACAGACCAAGACTCCAGTTTATAGTTTAAAAAATGGCTCAGGCCTACCTACGTGACTAGATGGGGACAGCTGCGAGGCAGAATGTTCATGCAATTGTCAGAGATTGGGATCTACAGCATTTCCGTACAGAGACAAGGGCAGAGGTAACGCAGCTCTGAGACATGGCAAGTCCTGCCTGGATATTCCATGCTTGCTTTTGCACAGCAGAAGGAAAAAACCTTCCAAAAAAGCTTTTACATTTTTATGTTTCAGAATGACAACTAATAGCAGGGCTAACCCAGAAATAAAACCTTAAAAAAAAGAGAGAGAAGAGAGAGAAAAAGAGAAAAGAAAAGCCCTTCCTGCTCCTCACGGACCTTTGCAAGAGGTGGAAGAGATGCCATCAAGCTCAGCAGTTCCTCATGTGTGGGCTCTCCATTCAAGCAGCCTACAACCCATTCTGGGCTGATGCTGGGTCAGAGCAGGCCTGTGGCAGGGGTGTCCTCTTGTACGGGGCAGTTTCAGCAAAAGCCAGGGGATAAAAGATGCTGCACCGAGTTATGGACGAGCTTGCTGCTCTGCCACTGGGGAGGGACAGGGCTGTGACCACAGCCAGCAGGCAGATAGGTGGTGCTGCTAGCACAGGATCTCAAAACGGGAAAAACCCTCATTAGTTCTCTCTCCTTTCCCTGTTTTTCAGGTCAGTAATTCTTCTTTACATACTTGCAGCCGTTCTTATGCTACAAATGTTATTTCTCAGATAATGAGTACCTAATGTAATTCCCCTACCATGTAGATTTTGGCACTGAAATAATATTTAGCACAGAATTTCCAAGTATTTTCTCAGCAGAAGGAAAAATCTCCGCTTTATTTTGAAATACTTCCCTGCTTCTGTTAAAACGCTGAAGGTTGTTTCAACATCTTCAAGTCACGTTTCGAAACATACACTTTGGAAAACCCGAAAAGGAAATCGGTAAAATTAATTGCTGTGTCAAAATCATGCCTCCTTTACTGTGTGCATGTTCAGTCCATAAGGCAGAGGCAAGGAAGAGCTACATCCTGTTGTGTTTTTTTCCCCCCAGTGAAAAATGATCCAACATCGCACTGAAGTATTGTGTCCAGATTCATATGGAAGCCATAAAGTGCAGATGAAAATGTATGGAAGATTGCCCCTACCAAATAATTATCAGCAACTTTTATAGTCTGCTCTGGACTGTATACTTACCAGATAGTAACTCAGCATTGAGGAGGCTGAGTTGGACCCTGCCAACGTGAGAGCCTGGAGCTGTCAGGTACTGTGCTAAAACTGGGTTTGCTTTTCAGACCTCTACCATTACTCCATTTCTCACAGTCCCCCAGCCCTCAGAATAACTTGGTAACTTTTTCCACGGCTGCAGCAGTTCTCTAAGACTTTGCTATGTGATGTCTTATTGCATTTGCTGCTATTCAACTTAAACTGTTGCAGTTGTAGCTCTGCTGGCTGTTGCAGCACACCACCAAGCAGTGTGCAAGAAACCACCTCCTGTATTTAAGAAGCAGTCTTTTAACCTTTACTTTTGAAGCAAGACCCAGCCACGCAGTACCTTGGGCAGAGCCCGCTCCTGCCACCTGCACCAAAGGTGAACGTGGCCGTGGGCTCCCCACGGCGACGCCTGGGACCACGAGTGCGGCTGCCTGCAGCCCAGCCAGGGGCCACAAGCTTTCCTAACACATTCTCCCAGGGCAGCCTCAGATCTCCACACAGCACTTATCACAGAGCTGCTAGCCAAGACACAGAAATAGATTGGAGGACCAAGGTATCAAAACATATTGTGGAAAACAGACCCCCACAGAAATAAACAGGATTTTGCGAGCAGGTTTTCCTGAAATCCTGCAATCACTTCAGAAATTTCACCTTTTTCATTCGGATGTAGGATGGACAAATACTTTGAATGCTGGAAGTGTCAAACGTCAGTCAGCCCTTTCACATCCACAGAGGCTGTCACACATGCAGCGAACACTGCAGGCTGTCCACCTGGGTGTCCCCAGCTCCTTGGGCTGAGACACTGACCACAGCTCCACCATCCATCTAAATCCTTGGGACCAGCACAGAGAACTACGGGAACTCCTCCCAGCACCTTCCTGCACCTGGCCGGAGGGGATGCTCCAGTCCCAAAGCTCAGGCAACTACAAGGTCCTACTAGGATTGCTAAATGCTTTAGAAGACCAAACATTTCTGAGACTTAAAATTACGCTTTTCCTAGTTTCAAGACAGAACTGAAAAGGCAAAACCTAGAGGGCTAATTTTCTGCCGTCATTTATAAAGATGTGCAAGGCAGAACCTATCAGACTGAAATGTCAGATTCTGAACATCTGAAAAATTCTCACACAGGGACCTTCAATTTTTCATGTGACATCACACCAGTTTATGATTATATTCATTAAATAATTACAAAACAGCCTTTTGGCCAGCTCTTGGGTAGTCTTGTTCTGCTTCATCTGCAGAACTGCACGATCTGCCCACGAGGTGGAGCAGCTAAATAGCTGGAGATGCACACGCTACGCCCCAAATCCACAAAAAGAAAGAAAACCATCTGACAAGGAATGGCGCTTTTTTTTAATTACCTGTGCCTGTACTCTGGAAGGATTCAGATTAACGTGCTTGTATTTTGCACAAATAACACGGTCTTCCAAAAGGTTTGTACTGCATTTATGCCTTGAGCTTACTGATTAATACAACATTTAACTAGGGTACTGCTATTATAATGTAAACACACTCTTAACAATGAAACGCTTTCTATCACATGGAAATCTTTTAATACATCTCAAAAAAGCAGCTAAGAACTCCTGGAGAGAGACGGTGAGAAAATAAAGTCCCCAAACCCAACAAGGCAGAAAAATCAGGGGAGTCTGAAACAAACAGAAGAAAACCTACATCAGTCCTCAGCTGAGCTGGACTCTGCATCAGTGAAGCCTGGGAACTCCTCCTTGATCCTCTGATCCCAAGGACATTTTACTCTGACACTCTCTGGTGAGATCCTGTGCTACGCAGATGTCTCCGGGTCCGAGCAGGTCACCCAGCGGCAAGGAGGAAGGGGTGCATTTGTCCTGTGCTGAGCCTGAGCTGGCTGCATCGCGGGAGGGTTTCTATCAGATAAAAGGCTGGCTGCAGACAGTCGTTAGGAGGGGACAAATTCAGAGGGCTTGTGCTGCTGCTGACAGGATTTTAAATCTTTCCATGCTCCATTTTAGTTACCTGTGTATATTTTCCTCTCTTCCTTATTTACTTCCCTTTAGTTAAGACAAGGCAAATTGATTATTACACACAATTCTTGACTTCATTCTAGCCGATGGTTCCCAGGCAGGTGTTTTGAGATATTCCAGTAAGAACAGATAGATCCCTGGAGAGCCCAAGGCAAACCAATAACATCTTCTACTGGTTAGCAGAAAACTCTCTCTTTGGAGAAAATTCCCAAACCCCATATTAATCACATGTGCCCACAAGCTTTCCAGCTTCAGAAATAATCCCCACACCTCTGCTTTCTCAAGATTATTCTACAATATTCACAATTCATAGAAAATACTATTTTATACTAGCCATTGCCCCAAGCACTGAGCTGAGAAGCCATGACTGACATTTTTCAACCTCATTTATAAGTGTTAGTGTCACTTCTCTGATATTTTGATCAATTGATAACAATTTGCCAGTTAATAGATCCATCTTTTTTTCCTAGTTCCTAAGCAGGTTTCCCTTTCGATTTTTTCTTGAGACCGCATTGCCAGCAAAAGCTTTTCAAGGTTGCTCTCCTTATTTGCTTCATTAGGTTCTGTAAATTAGGTAAGGTTAGGACAGCAACTCGGAGAAAATAATCTTATGATTCTCAGCACTTGGCCACTTTCCATCGCATATGCATGAATGGGAGCTGGAAGACCAAGTTCACCTCTAACATGGTTTCCATCCGCGCTTAACAAACCACCTTCACTTTTAAATCTTGCTTAAAAAAAAACAAAACAAAGAAAAAAGACAAAAAACACTGCCCTAACCTATTGTTTTGTCTAATTAAAGAATTTCAAGTTCCCATCACTACTAAATGTTAACTTGCTGAAATCTCCCTTAAAATTAGTCTGTCTACTATTCCTATAGCACACCACTTATATTTCCTGTAGTGCCAAAAGCCCTATCATAAATGCACCACTGCTGTAGAAAACTTACAACTCCTATTCCCATGAAGGAATAGGTTCAAAAAATGCTCTTCTGCTACAAGCTGTCCCTTTGGTTAAGTCGCTCTGTTGGTAAACTTGTGCCATCACAGCTAGCCACAAGTTTTAAGAGAAGTTCAGGGTTACATCTGAAAACACAGAGGAGAACAACTTGAATTGCACACAAACTGTTTACCTCCTGTTCAGTGCAGACAGCAAGAAGTAAGCAGATCCACTTTTGTGTATTTCCTGTCTGCAGCGACTCCACGTGTTGGATGACATGTTGGTGAGCTGCTTTTTAGAGGAACTTTGACCTGACACCTTCCTTTGACTAAGCCAACCAAGCACAGTAAAATTTACAAGTCTTCCCCACGCAGGCAAAAAAGTATTTGGAGAACAGTGGCTGACTTCACTTCTTTGCTTTAAGGCTGTCCCATTAGGAAACATGTGCTTGCGGCAGCAGAAGCACGGCCTGCTTTTCGAAGCAGCAGTGAGACAGTGCAGTTTGGTGGAGAACAGCCACCACAAATGCGCAGAGCTGAAGGCAGCCAGTTGTTAATTAGCATTTCAAGTACGGCAGAACCTATTTCAAAGGCTTGCCTCATACCCACGGCAATAGACAGATTAATAGAAAATTACTTTTGTGCAGCAATACACCAGAGCTCGTAGTTGCGGAAAAGAATTGTTAAGCAGGCAAATTACTACTTGGGTGCCTTTTCAACAACCTCTGCACACCCGAAATGAAGGCATAATCAGCTGCGTTGTCCCTACCCTTCCTGACCGCGTTGCTTTTTTTCTTTTCTTCTGGTATTTTTCCTATAAACTTCTCTTTAAACTGTCCTTGTTCACCATCTCCTTAACTAACCGTATCTGTCATTCTGACTACAGATCTGCCTCTAATCCCATTCATCTGCAGCCACTCATCGGAGAGCAAGCACTTCGCATATTCAGTGGGAATCATTTCACTTCTCATTTCTCCCCACCAATATGCAGGAGGGGAGTTTTCAGCCACGGGTGCGCTCTGAGCAAGGAGGCAGTAGCATGAATAACTAATGATACATATGGTCAGGAAGAGCTCTCCTGGCCATTTTGAAATGTCTTCCTTTGTTCACACAAGACGGTTGATGAGCAAACAAACGAACAGCAAGTGAACTGATAAGCACCAAAAGCACGACAAAAAAAAAAAAAAACATTTTTCTTTCAAAGTATGACATTGACTTGCTTTAAACACTTCTCAGGACAGCCAGGAACAAAGCCACTCTTAGCAAACAGCTGTAGCAATGGGACCACTTCCCCATTTTTCCTCTACACTGTCGTCTTTCCCGCACTTGAGTTATCCCAGGGGAATGACAGCAGGCTGGACACGAAGCCACTGATGGTGGGCTATCCACCCACCGCTATCTACACAAGCAGCAGCGAGTGCAGGACACCCTGGGAGGTCACCACTGGGTGGACAGGACAGGATGCGGAGAACTTTAAAGTAACTAAGGCTGAGAAGGTGACAGGTCATCATGTTTTCTTCCTATGTTGCATAATAATCTGGACAATTAGCTGTAACTGCAAAGGAAGAAGTAGTCAGGACAAGGGAAACAGCCTCTTCCTGGGGAGGAAAAGTGCTGCTGACACACCAGGAGCTCCTCTCACCAACACAACTTTCACACAGTGCTGCCTTGAAGGTGCCAACCGCAGCCAGTAGCCCGGTGGCAAAGATCTCCTGCAGAAACAGACAGCTCCCAGCCTCTCTGCCAAGGAGAAAAGATGTGGCAATGCCCGACCTTCCAGCTGCCTGATCACCAGACGTCTGTCTTAACCTGGAGCCCCGACGTCACCCTGCTCTCGCCCTGTCCCCTCGCAGAGCACAGGGTTTTGACGATGCACTGAAACAGCCATAAAGCATCAGGAGCTCAGAGAAAGCACGTTATGGCAATTTCCATCCCTCTCCTCTCCCTCTTGCTGTGCTCACACATTAACTGAGAGGAACCCAGCAAACTTGGTGGATTTTCCTCCCCAAGCTGACAAGGTAATTTATCTCAAGTTTTACATGCTTTATAGCACATCCTATTACAAGCAGACGTAGAACACCTGAAGTTTCAAATATACCATTATGGGTTAGAAAAAAAAAAAAGGTGCTGTATGGAGCCCAGAATTCGTGTGAATGCACAGAACAAAAGCGAACAGGTCCTGAGGGAGGTGTTTGCTCAGGACAGTTTTACTGGTATCAGAGAGGTGTGAACTTCAAGGAGTACAATTCTAGCTGTTTCATCCCTCATACAGATATATTCATTCAGGTATGTTTTTTTCCCCCTGCCTTTTCCCACATTTGCTGATGTTGCTTTGGAAGAGGCTCACGTTGAAACTAATCAAAAATATTCCTTCACGGCTTACACGTGCAATGAGTTACTACGGGTCAGCTGCGGCGTGGTAGCTGGCAGTGTGCCCACCCACAGCCAGCCAAAATTCAAGATAAAAGCTGAAGGCTGCTCTTTAAGCCTAAAGCAAACATGTTTGGTCTGTCTTTGTTGTACACCAAGAGACAAAGTGTGGCAAGCTAAATCAGCTCAGTGGACACAGAGCAACACAGGAAGCCGCGATAACTCAGTGGTAAGTTAATCACAACTTCATCTGCGAATACACCGCGTGCTCTCTGCCTTCATGCAAATCCCACTCCGGCTCTTGCATTGATGGTTTAAGGTGTACTCCAAAGCTTTTGCATTTACAAAGGGTTTCACATTAATTTATCGGCACACATTAGTCTTACTTGCTGCATCATTTTATTGTAACTTTTTTTTTTATATATAAAGGATGAAGTCCTGAGTTTTTTACCCTTGGCAAGACTTTATTTAGAAACCAGGCACAGCAGGGCACCCCACTCCATCTTCTGTTTGCTCATTAGCTTTCGCATGCATCAATGTCATTTACTCTAACAGCAGATGTGATAGCACACAAGCATCTGATTCAATTTACTTTGTAATGCAAATTTATATTAATAGAAAAACGCCATTAAGTAGATAAAACGCACGTGAATTAAAAACTAATCAGGTAAGCTTAGAAAACAGGTACCCGACTTACAAATGTCACGTTACTTAGAAGCTGGCGTTGAAATAGCCTCAGTTTTGCAGTGACACATTAGCTACGCGCAACAGAAAAAGGGTGAGCGTTCAACAGTTTGGGACTGGGGTTTTTTGTTAGGAACAACTACAACACTTGCCCTGCGCGTAACAACCTGCGCTTTTCCTAACAAGCTCCAGTGACCCGCTGCAATAGGCACGGCGGGCTATGGGCTAACGAACGCCTGCGGTGTGAGCGCTCTCTGTTCACTGGTATCCGGAGCAGCCCCCGAGCCCCCCGCGGCTCCCCCCGGAGCTCGCCGGGCCCCGGAGCAGCGCCCAGCCCGCAAGGCCGGCGGTGCCCTGCAGCCGCCAGCTCTGGCCCCGGCGCCCTGAAAGCCCGGGCAGGAAAGGCGGACACGAGCGAGCCCGGCATCCCGGAGATGCTCCCCGTCGGCAGGGCGGCATAACAGGTGGCAACTTCTAAGGGGAAAAACCCTGAAGCTGCACCAATTCTGTTAAATCGGAACCCCGAGATGGGCAACAGCCGGGCGTTGCTCACGGAGGGGACCCCGCCAGCCGCGCGTCCCGCACAGCCAGCCCCCACAACTCACTCCGCTGCCCGGCCGGGACCTGCAGCCGGCGGGGACCGCCCCGAGCCCTCCGGTGCTACCCGGCCGCCCCGGGGCATCTCCCGCCGGCCTTCCCCCGGCCGCCGCCCGCAGCCCCCCGGCCCGCGGACCCCGCCCCGCGGCAGACAATGGGCGCCGCGGCCGCTACTCACCGAACAAGGTCAGAGCCATGGCACCGGCGGGGGCTGGCCGGCCGGCGCGGGGCTGGCATTGGCGCGGCGGCGCTCAGGGCACGGCGGCGGCGGGCGGGCGGCGGGACGCGCCCGCGGGGCC
>CM021771.1:10776889-10944389 GCA_011076525.1 Nettapus auritus
GAGGCGAGGCGAGGCCGCGGGGCTGACGCCGCTGGGGCCGCCCCGGGGAGGGCGAGGGGGGGACGCGCGGAGCCGAGGGGGGCCGCGGCGGGGCCGGACGCGGCCCCGCTGCCGCTGCTCGCTGCCTGCCCGCGCTCTCAGTGCGGCCCGCCGCCTCGGGGAGCCATCTTGCGTCGCCGCTCGGCCCGCCTCCCGCCGCCCGCCCGGCCTGCGCCGCCGCCCGCGGGACGGTTGCCGTGGAAACGCGGCCGCCGCCGGGGCACAAAGGGAAAGAGCCGGGAGCGGAGCCCTCGGGCCCCCGAGGCGGGCCCAGGCCGGGCGCTGCCCCCCGTTGTCGCCGCTGCTCCGTGAGGGGAGCCGCTGGCCGGGCACGCCGAGGGAGGCAGGCGGCCCCTCAGCCCCCTCCTGAGGCACCGCCTCGGGGCTGCGCGCACCTGGTACAAAAGAAAGAGCGGTCTGGTGAACAAGCACCGCTTTCTTGTGAAAAAACAACTTTTCGGAGCAGGGCGGAGGGGCAGCGCGAATTTCCCATGGCGGGTGCTGTGAGGAGAAGGGCGTTGTGCAGCCCCCTCAGCGCTGTCCAGGCGCAAGAAGTTTCAACCAGCCCGGCTGCCATCAGCTTGCGCTGCTGAGGACTGTAAATCCTAGCAGTAAAACCATTTGAGTGAAAAGAGAGCATCAGTTCGCAATTTTAGCCCGAAAACAAACGCTTAAAGCAGCAGTTAGTCAGCCCTCGGCAGACCTTCCCGAGCATCCCTGTGATCAGAGCTGCACGACGTGGTAGCTCCCAGCCCGTCAGCATCGCTTCGCCACGCAGACACAGGCTGCGAGCGCTGAGACCTCAAATCCAGCCCGGGCACGAGCAACACAAAAAGTTTGCTCAAATTCAGGTAATTACAGCTGTGCAGATCCCACAGCCTTCAGGGGAGGCATAGAGGCATCGGTGAGGGCACTGAGGAGCAGCCTGCGGGACCTGTGCTCAGGCTCGGCCAGTACCTGTGATACGTTTTCTTTCAAGGAGGCAACATAAAGGTCTGTCTGAAACGTGAATGCGTTGTGAGGTACACGTGGTTTTGTCACACTCTAAATGCTACCTGGCCCTTTTGTGGAGAGCAAAAGGGAGAGATTTGGTAGGAAAGATGCCAAGATCTTTGAATCTTGCTTTAAAGGTTGTTTGAGGGCAGTCAAAATATTTGAAAACATGTTTTTTTGGTGATACGCTTTGCTTATTGTGCAAAGTTTTTTATTTGTTTTTAATAAACATTTCATCTCACCACAGTCATTTCCTCCCTTTTATTTCTTCCCAAATGAATAGTAGCACGACGGACCTGATTTCACAAAACTTTTTTCATTTTTCAAGTATCACGTGTGAAACTTTCTTGAGATGCTGGGCTACTGAGAAATAATGAGATTAAAATAGATGGAAAATGGTTTGGAAGAAGCAACACAAATAATCTTTGCCATTCTGCCTCCACAATTCAATCTTTGTATGCACAGAGTGTTTTGCTTTCCTTATTTTTGAAAGGAGTTAAAGCTTCATACTTTTTTTTTTTTTTTTTTTTTTTTTTTTTCCTGCATTTCCTGGAATTAAATAGCAAGCTTTCACTTTAATTTCCCTGAATTAGATATCCAGCTTTTGTTCTTCTACTACTCCAAAATCTTTATCGCTCTCTGGTGAACTACTTGTTTACGTTAGAAATGTTTTCTTGTCCAGAGAAAGTAAAACTGTTTTTCATAATAAGCGTGATCAGTACTGCAGTACTGCAGCCCGAGTAATCAGATCCGTCATTTCAGTTGTCTAATCAAGCCTTTGGTATTAATGCAGTTATGGCTAAGGTT
This sequence comes from Nettapus auritus, assembly GCA_011076525.1. Classification (NCBI taxonomy): domain Eukaryota; kingdom Metazoa; phylum Chordata; class Aves; order Anseriformes; family Anatidae; genus Nettapus; species Nettapus auritus. Next base: position 10,778,729 of record CM021771.1, read on the forward strand.
TAAGGAAGTGTGTTGGTCATTCCACGCTTAGTTGCTGTCATCGTATTTTACCGTGCCAGGAAGAGTTCTGCAGCTGATCTGAGTTTTCAGAACAAATTGAGCTGGATCATTATTTCTTATTAAATTATTTGCATGGCTTGGGAGCGTGCTGTGGCATGCGAAGAACAGCAGCGGGCTTGGAAGGGACTTTGCGGTCAGCCTCGTACCCAGAGATCCCCACCTGCCCTCGCAGGTGGTGGCACAGGCGGCGTGCACACAACACCGTCCTAAAACTACGTCATGCCTCACCAGGCCAGCACACGTTAGCGCACCTGTAATAACGTTTTAACAGCTCTGGGAATTTCAAGAGCTGGAGCTCAGCTCACTCACAGTCTGCTGCTGGGGTGAGGAGGGGAGGAAACGCTGGAGTGACCTGCACAGGGCCGTGCCTGCTGCCACCAACCCTCAAGGTAGAAGAGGACCCAGTTTGGCACTACCGACTGGTTTGCCACTGATTTAAATGGAAGCAAGGACAACCTGGGTATTCTGTTCCCCTCGATCTGTAGCCCTTGTGGAGCCCTCCTTTTAAAAATCGGTTTGTTAGCATCGCATCCCATGGGAAAAGCATTACACTTGCCACCTGGTAGGAATGTTCTGGGGTGTGTTCACTGAGATTGTACCTAAGAAGAAAGTCTGCAGAAGAGCAAGATGTAAGATGCTGTTCTCAGGTCTGTTTGTTGTCTTTCGGTTGGTTTCTTGCCTTGTCCCCTAAGCCTCATGGCTCTTTAAATCCCACAGGCAGTTTCTACTGCTTCACTCTCCGTGTTAAATTTCCTTCCTGCGATTTAGGGCTGGTTTCCAGTGTTCAGATCTTCACCTTGGCCCCTGTCCTTGTGCCCCCTCGCTTCTGATGCTAAGCACAGGGCACAGTGGCCCACTACCCACTGTGGTCTTCCTTTGATCCATCACCTTGTTTGAGCGTCTGGTACAAAATTGCTTCTAATTACCAGGCATTTATTCTTCAAACCTTAACTAATTCACTAATCATATGTTGATAAATGAGATTTTAAAATTAATTACTGGCATTTATAAAGATTTATACACAACTGTAAAGAAAGGTTTCCAGTTTGTAAATACGATACTGTGTGAAGGAAAAAACATAAATTAAAGCTGTCCCACTTTAATGGGAAGTAGTAAAAATGAAGACACGGTGAAATGTTACCTGAATAGGGGTAGCATCTCATCACAGTTACTGTCTTCCTGCAACAGACCCCCTTGACAGCAGGAAAACAGCTCCGTAGAAGTCTTGTCATGTGCAGAATTTAATTTAGCTTCTAATGTGTAATTGCTGGGAGTGCCTGGAGCAGGCGGAGAGCAGCCAGCGGCTGTGTTACCGAGCACCTTCCCAGTTCCTCTTATTTGCAACGCAACATTTACTCCCTGGAAAACGGTGAGGCAGATTTCTACCACTTGCTCAGTAAGATAAATTCAATTGTTCTATCTAATTTAAAAGTCATCAATAAAAAGTTGGAAGACTGACTACCAAGCTTGCTTAAGCTTTCTAGTTAAAATTAATGTTTGTGTGACAGCTACTTCGACGTAACATCAAGCCTATCACCAAGTACAGAACTGGCATTGCACGTTACCAACATTTTGATGCCACTGTTGTTCATTACTAACAGCAAAGTCATTTAAACCTAACATTACCCAACGCTGTACAGGCACAGAGGGAGGCAGAATCCCTGCGCCAAGCACAGCAGCCATGAGCAACCTTTGCAAACCAGACGCATTCAGCGCCCTGCTTGGGTTTCCACCAGTCTGTAGATGTCTGTGGCAATAAAATATTTTTTCCTTTTTAAGCTGTCAAGATATTTTTTCTTTTATCTGCAGGGTGCAGACGAGCAAAGTAGCAGTTACAGGGATAAACCTGCTTGTTGAATTTGATGATCATTGCCAAGGAAAGCAAGATACGTGCACCATATCCACCATTCTTTCTGTTTGAAATCACAACGACAACATTATAAAATCACATTTGGCATCCTGTCCTGATCAGTAGGCATTGCACTGTGTCTTCTAACAACTTTACAGTGGGTGATGTACATCAGTGAAGTGAAAAATGGGCTTAACAGGACTGCTTTTGGCTCTCTGGGTCATGAGAAATGTTTAACAGACAAAGTGACAGCAGCAACCTTTAGAACTAGATTTTTTTTTCTGGTTACCCTAGAATTGAATGCCCCAGGATCTAACAGGAAGCAGCACAGGAACATGATCCTAATTTCAAGACTGAACTAAAGCTGTTTGCTTAACATCTAAACTATTTGCTGTGTTTAGATAGCTGCTATGAGACATCATGCCATTTTTGACTGACTTTGACAGCATCAAAAGAAAAAAGCTCACTCTTCTCTATGCTGCCTGAGCAAAGCCCTTTTCAAAGTAATTCTTAAAGACTTTCACATTACGGCTCCCACTAAATGGGATTTCCAAGGCATCTACGCCAATGTGATGAGAAATACATCAAGAACAGATAATATGGATAGTAGATACTATCTATGGATCTTGAGAAAATCCTATGATCCTTTGATGTAATTTCCTGTAAAAAGAAAGCCTGCACCTGAGTTACTCTTCATAGCCAGCTTTTCCCATGCAACAGATGAAAATGCCTTCTTCTGCTCTGAATTAGGTGGCTACCTGCAGCTTCTCAGATAGGTAATTGTTCCCTGTCGTCCAGTTCAAAGGTCGTTTTCATATCAAGAACAGCTTCATTCCCATTTTTTCCCCAAGCTTTCACCTTTAGTTCATTTGATTTTAAGAGTGCGGTAAGGGTGAAATTAAAGGTGATTGTCATGCATAGGAATTAATGAGGCAGAATTCTAAGATGGTCTAAGTGTTTTGGGTCTCTTTATTCAATAAACATCACACAAACTCCTCTAACATTTTCAAACATGAATGTTAAAGTACTTCCAATACTACAGCCCTGCAGAGGAAGGATCGCTCTTTCTAAGAGCAGGAGCTGGAAAAGCATTGGAAAACAGTGCGCTATATGGAAAGAATCCCTGAGCTACCCAAACTTATTTTATCATCTCTATGGCATAAATTGCTAGATGTGACCAAAACTAAGTGAGACTTACCTCCCATTAAGGTATGATCTTCCTGCAGGTGTGAGCATATAAACGAGGTGCTGGAGCTCTCACTGGGATCGTGGTTGCACAGCGTGTTGGTGCTTGGAGCCCAGAAGGACTGACGGTGGCACTCGGAGCTTCCCTCCCACGCTGGTTTCCAGGTGACACTGAGAGCAAGCAGTATGAGAATGGGCAAGTGACCAAACTACTTAGAACTGCTAAATAGTATTTTTATTTGTGGTCTGAATGTACTTTAATGCTAGACTTGCAGCAAGCTTTCTTATTGCTCGTGTGTACGCTTACTAGTGTATCCTATCAGCAGCTACGTGTCATGCAAGATCAATTATTCATGAAGTTAATAAAATATTAGGAAATTTCAAAATTGCTTGCACTTTTGCTCAGATGTATGTACATTGGCATGCACTCTAAATTATGTTTTTAAGAGTTCTGTATACAGAACCCACAATATGTTTTTGATTGCTTGCTTTATTAAGTGAAATGAACAGGGTAATTAAAGAAATTCCAGGAAGTTTCTGCTTTCTGTCTCCTAGGGACAAGTCTCAAGTGTCAAAGGAGATAATACTGATGGCTGTAAAACACCCAAGTGTGTTTATATTGCCTCTAAAATGTAGCTTGTAGCTTCTATTTAACTTTCATAATATTTCCTTTTTACACCATGTTTAAAAATACATATTAAGGCATTAGTTGAAATAGAGCTTGTATGTATTTGAAAAAATCTGGTAATTACAATTTTAAAAGCATAAGGCAAGCCATTTGCAAAATAGTCTTGGGAATAAACTGTTATGAATATAATTTTGTCCATAAATGCTGAAAACCAAGAACAAGCAAGCCATCAAAAAATCTTCAAGATATTTCTAGTCCTGACTTTCAAAACATCTTTAACCCTGAGCAGATGAGCTCCTACTTGACGCCATAAACTATGCCACAGAATCAGCGGTGGTCTCAGTGCAGTAAATCAAGACTTCTAGATCCACTACATGGCTTTGAAGAATTGCTAAAGATATTAAACTTTCTCATAAGCAACCCAGACCTGCAGTTCTAAAGTGCTGCTGTATAGAACATCCACAAGGGAGAATTATTTTGTACTGGATCTTCAACTTGCAGCTTTTATTCCCAATAAATAATGAAAAATTCTGTTTACTCTTTAACTACTTCAAGACCACATTCTTTAAAATACTTCTCTCTTAGTGCAATTATTTGATTTTCTAATACCAGAGCCCTCTAAATTATTTCTACATTCTTAGATAATCCAATATTACCAAAGCCATTCAAAAATAAAAATAGAAAGATTTTAATTAGGGAATTAGTTATCTGGCAGTTCTCATGCATCTTGCTTCTTAGAGCTGCATCGTCTAGGCTACTTCGGGTTCTTTGAAAAAATGTCCAAGCTTAAGAGCACATGAAATGTGTAAGGGTATTTTAAAGCTGAGTACCTTGCTTTGTATGAATAAGGGTGGTAGGCCCAGGCAAGGCAAAATTCAGCTCCTAATCTGATTAAGTGTTTGCGATATTTTAGAAAATGGTCTGCATGAGTAAGAATTGAACTTTAGAAATGTTCTGAGAATTTCCTACTCTATTGGCATATGCAATCTAGTTGTGAAGTGGAAATGTGCAACTGCCTTTGTAGAATGAACTTTAACGGGCTGAAGATGCTCCTAAGTTCAAATCTCAGAGTGTTTGGATAGCAAAAGCCTTAGATAACTACTTTGCAGTTCAGCCATGTTCCCATGCCTTCTGCCAGGAAGACTTTCGAAGGAGAATATAAAACCTTTCAAACTGAGCGGGCAAGCATATGCACTGCTGGTGCCATTCAGCTTTACTGCACTTATCACAGCCAGCTCTGCAAGCACTCAGGTAACAGCAGCGGAGCACAAAGAGAAGCACGGAGTAACATTGGAAATAGCTTTCAAGACCAGCATTAGCTCTTCAGGATCACAGGGAGATGACATTAACCAAAGCAACTTCAAAGAGCTGAAATAGATTAAAGTTTTTCTCTTAATGATTTTAAAGTGTTATTGAAGGGATCAATAGCTTTTCCTGTTAAACAAACAAGCTGTTTAAATCAAGTATTCCTGGAGAGGAGACAAACCACCCTTGGAAGTAATAGTGGGATTTAATTAGGATTTGAGATTTTCACTATTCATTAATTGATCTGCCAGCCTCAAAATAGTTCTGATGAAGGCGAGTTTACAGCAATGATTCCTTATGAAAGGACAGAATTACCTGATCCCTTCTAAGCCCTTTTATCTGTGCCAAAAGGCATGATTTATTATGTGCTTTCCATAGAGAGAAGCTTTGCTGTAACTGATGCCACCGTTTTGCTGGGAAGAGGAGGGCAGGGAAAGAGGAGAAAACAATGTTATTTCCCCTTCCTTTAACAATAAAACAGTTGCATCCCTTGACTGTGAACATTTTGCTTATTGTCAGCTAAGACATGTGAAAAGCCCCTCGCAAAGCAGAACTAAATTAACAGATATCCAGGTCCTAAATTGGCAGTGCCAGAGACAATTACTAAGACTTGGCGTGTTATTGATTCTCTTTATAGGACTATAAAATGTATCAGTTACTTGGACAACTCTATACAACATGAGGAAAGCAAGGTTGTTGTAAGATGCAAGAACAGCTGGCTATTGCCGTGACGGTCTGTGTGTCACCAGAATTGCAAAAGAACATAAGGATTTCTGTTCCAAGGTGTCAAAGCAATGCACTGTGCCACAAACAAGCCTGTAACTAGCATCCGTTCCTATAAACTGATCCACCTTGCTCTTCCAAAGGAGGTGGAGTTGTGCTAGAAGTCTGGTCCTTATCTCCAAGGTAAGGCATGTGGGGACCAATGCAACCAAGTAATGTCCACCCCAGCACTGCAAAGGCAGCTGAATCAAGTTCAGCTCCGCAGCTGAAGCTCACTGGACATTTGCACTGCAACTGCAAAGCTCGTGTGGGTGGAAAGTGTGGTATGGGGCTGGGACAGACCCCTTGGAGCTAAGGACCGACTCTCATCAGCCGTTACTGCCAGGAGCCAAGAAAATGCCATGCGCCATGCGCCTGCTTTTTCTAACACAGTTTACTTTGTACCTGAAAAATATTCATCAAAGAAGGAGGAAACAGAGAAAAGTGCCCATACAAGCACAGAATAGGGAGGGCACTTCAGCACTTCTAATGCTGAAATCCTGATTCTTCCTCCACCCCATCACCTATAAATGACCTTCCATCTCCCACACGGAGATCCTGAGCCCTCAGTTCTCTCCAGCTCTGTCATCACCAGGCAGTGTTCCTCTGGCCTGAACTCCCCTCTGGCATTCCAGGAATTCTGCCTCCATACCTGGGTGATGGTCGTGTTGATTGGCAAGAACTAAACCACACAGCAGGCACTAGCTCTTCTGTTGGCTGGCCTAAAGAAGCTCATCTCCCACCTTACTCTGTGCCTTCAGCGCTCTTGGGGCTGTTTTCTCTTCTGGGCCCACTTTGGCATTGTCGTGGCTCACGAGCTGAAGTCTGAGGTTTTCCCTGACTTCGGCCACCGTTTGGCATCCTGCTGGGCTGGGATGCTGACAACGGGCAGCAAGAGGTCACTGTGTGTCTACAGGCTCCTTGCAAAGGCAACCCCGCCACCACAGTCACCTAGTTTTGCTCCTTTGTTAGGAAATTCCTAAACTGCAGCTGAGTTAACCCCAGCCAGGACAGAGTTCCTCTCACAGGGGGTGGAGAGGATGAGATGCAGCTGGCCGGCTCCTCTTTACAGCTGTGCATGTGGCAGTTTGAATTGAAGCCAAATCAGAGATCAGCTTGCCCAGCTGGCCTTGTGATCCGCATATCGCTGCACCAGCCTCAGGCCTGTGGCTATATCCAGGGCACACTGCTAACAGAAATTTTGGGCAGAGTAGGGTTGGTGGGGCAGATGCTGCGAGCATCTTGTGATGAAACAGGGTAGCATGAACCAGTAGATGGAGAAATTCAAACTGTGGAAAAAAACAGATGCATTAACAAAAGCAGAACCCCCCTATCACAATGAAGCACAAAAACACTGGCAGATGAAAGGCTGCAGCTCTGTCTTCACTCAGCTCTGCTTCTAACACGGGAGTATGCTCATCAGGGGGCTCAAATCACAGGCAGGGTGTGACTGCTGGATCCAGCCCCCAGCTCACATTCACAAATGCATTTAAATATAATTTCGGGGGGGGGGAAGTATTTTTTTGTGCTGTACAAGCAATGTCTGCTGTTCAACTCCAGCAGCTAGTTCATGGTAGCAACTGCTTCCAGGAGTGTATTTGAGAGGCCAAATTCAGTTCTGATGTATTTTAAAGCTTATATTCTCCACAGAGTCAAGTAGGCAACTTGTGCTATGAAGGGGCTTGTACAACTAAGAGGGAACAGTTTCCCCTTCCCTCCTTTGGGAATGAAGAACCAGAGGGAAAAGCCCCCTACCATGAGAGGGACAGGCGAGCGTGGAGTTGGCAAAGCAGAGGCAGCTTTCAGCTTCTCTTCATACAGCATCAGCCAAATTAATGTTTTTGTCTGCTACTATTAGTTAACAGCGAGACGCACCCTGCCAGTTCGTCTGAAAGTTTGTCCAGCCCCTAGCAGGGAAAAGCCCGTCTGCCTGCACCAGGAGCAGAGGAAGGAAGGGAGTTTGCAGCAGCGCTGCCCAACAGGGGATGCAGGAGCAGGCTCATGGGAGCTGTGCCTTTCCCCAGCCTCTCCATCTTCCTCTCTCAAGAGCTTTTACAGCTCAATGTGCTGTAAAATGCAGGATATCAGCAAAAATACCTACACATTTTATGATAATGTCAAGAATGTGCTCACTCAAAACATTTAGCAGTTACCACTAGATGGCATTTCGTTCCTGAGAAACTGGAAACTCCCAGATTTTGAATTACTTGTTAGCAGGAAATAGTATAAAATGGAATTACCTCACTCTGTTAATAATTTATTATCCATTATCTTGTATAAGCAAGACATCGCTAACACAGGATAATTTTACTTGCCAACGTATAAATCCCCTTTGTTTAACTATAGATTGCAACTCGATAGGCAGGGAGCTGAGCTGCAGTCAGCACTTACCAAAGTCTTCCTCACATTTTCAAATGAAAGACAAATGTAAGCCAGTTCACACACTTGGAGCATGCTGTGGACAACTGCCAGAAATGTTTTGCTCCAGTAACTGTGCACTGTATTTCCTGTGCTATTTTTGGATAAACCCTCAATACAGGCTGCAGTTGAAAAAATAATTCCCCATCATCCCAAACATCAAGCTGTTACAAGCCCCAGTTATGGATATTATACTTTGTGCCAGATCATTTTAACTTCAACATGTACAAGCAAGCTGTGATGTACAAGATGACATTTGCATTCTTTGTCTCCACATGGTACAACACACTGTACTCTTGAGGTGCAATCAAGTTTTACTTTGCACACCCTGGAGTGAATGGCACAGAGGTGTCTTGTTTAGCGTCTGCATGTTGCTCAGTACTGGATGAGAACAAAACGAGCAGGAGGATTTCCCCTACTGTGCAGCAAAACGGAAGACCGAGAGGTGAACCATTAACTTCTAAGGAGTAAGAGACTAGAGCACAGTTAATTCTTACTTATGGAAAGTCAAAACAGCTCCAACAAACATACTTATTTAATTTCACATTTATACAAATCTACACATGTGGATGTTTGGTTTTTTTTTTTTTTCCTCATTAGATGATCTTAAATACCACTGCTCCGAGTATATAGGAACCTCTTTAACAGTTCATCAGAGCAAAATTCACAATCTGAATATCAACGTAACACCCAGCACTTCTATAAGAAAATGTGTGAAAACCATCCATGTGAGAATGACAAAAATACCATTATTTCCATTTTCTAAGGAGTACTGCAGGGTCAAAAATGGGGTTGCATACTGACAGGGTGATCTGCATTAGCATGTTTGCATACTAGAGGCACAACCTGTGCTACTTGCAACTAAATGCCGAAGAGACTGGAGCCTTGCATGCCTTGAGAAGCTATTTTGAGATGGTTCTTGCACCCTTACACAGATAACAAGACTAGAAAATGTATTTGCATCCTATTTAAGCTTCTTTGTTTATGGTGTACTGCCCCGTTCCAGCTTTGTACATTTTTGTGAAATACTTGTATAGTGCTGCAGATCAGTGGCACAGTACTTAGCTTGAACTAAAAGATTTTTCTTGGTACACGTTGTGAGATGCACAACTGAAATTGTCGATTATTTTTTTAGGAAGTTATTTTCAAGTTATTATTATCCCAAGCACCTTGATTCTGATAATTGTGAAACAAAACAAGAGGATTCAGTATGAAGGCCAGCACACTGACAGAGCTCTAGGAAGGTCAGAAAAACTTGGGAAAAGATTCTCAGGAAGTCTTTGCCCCTACCTTTGCAGTGCAGCACAAACACTGCTGGAGGAGAGCCATTTGACAACGATGCAGAACCCGCAAAGGACAGAAATGCAGCACGGGACAGGAACGGGAGGGCTGCCGCTGGAAGCCCAGAACTAGCTAGGCTGCAATGAGTTACCAGGCAAAATTAGGAGAAAAACAAAACAAAACAAAACAATCATTTTCTGGATACAAAGCATTTTTAGAAAAAAGCAATCCTCAAACCAAACTCTCTACTACTTAAAGACCAAAGCCTAGGTTCTCCACAATGTAAAAACCTGCTTAGGCAGGCCTTACATCCTTCTGCTTATGCCCATTGTCCCTCCCCAAGGCTGTTCATCAGCCCCATAGAATTGCCTTCTGGTCAGCACGGTTCCTAGTCCTATTTCTGTAGTAGTCATTTTCCACTGGCATTCTGAAAAAAAAGCCAGCCCAAAAAATCCCCAGACAAAACCCTAAAGATACTCCACATCCTCTGTGAAAAACAAGTGAGGTTCCTGTGTAATGTAAAACTGCATACCAACATGCTTCAGAAATGTTTAACTTTCAGGTGTTTTTTTTTGATATATACTCGATGTATCTCAAGTATACGTCTCACACCAAGGTGTCTTGCTGTTAATAGCTCTTCAGCTCCACTGGCAACAGCCACGGTAATTGCTGCTTGCCATAGACAAGGAAGGGTCTGAATGGCTGTGTTGAGATCAGGCGAGTTTCTCCATACCTTTCAGGGCAGAGCCTTAGAGAGCAGCATTCAGAGAACCCACGAACACTAATATCATAGATTTTTGAGCAGCTGAAGATCTAAACTGAGAAAACATTCAGGAAAAAGCTTCCCTGTTAGACTAAGCTACTGCAAGGTGCTAGGTATGACAGTGACATCAGAGGAACAACTTCAGCCTTGGAAAGATGCAATATTGGGTTACAAGAAAAAAAAAAAAACATGATCAGAATACACAGAAATAGTCATTTACACTCATGTTTTCTTTGACTAAATTATTGTTTACCAGCAAAACAGAAGCATAGATGGTGATTAGCAGCCAGCTAAATCAGATTCTGCTCTCTTATTTGGGAAAGCCTGATTACAGAAGGTGCTTAAATTAAATATTGTAAGATAATGATGTGCTGCAAAATTTTAAGTGTCTTTTTGGTTTAGTAAGTATATGTATTTTTGTTTGTTTGTTTTTAAATGTAGCTTAATACTATTATTCTCAAGAAACATGAGCTGGACTGAAATAAATCAGCAGACATCAAAACAAAAGCTTACATTCTCTAAAGCTGTGTGTTTGACACTGTTAAACCGGCATAAAGTAGGGACGCTTTCTTGGCTAGACAAGATCCATGGTATCTTAGGCTCTTGGTGCCTGGCATATTTTAACAGCCATTTCCGTTCTGTGGGTGTGTGTACCCTTATCTGATAGGTGAACATATCAGGAAAAAAAAAAAAAAAAAAAAAAGTAGTAATAAATATACTTGCATAATCACAAGACTTTTATGATTAATTCCTAGATCGAATTCTGCTATATGTAGTTCACTTTAAAACCTAAGAACATTCTCTCTCCTCTTCCCCCAAAATGAATAGGAAAAAAAGTGCTTGGAAAAACATGCATCGTTATAAAAATGGTTAACAGTAGACGGACAGAGACTTTGAGTAAGGTTTAACCTGTATCAAGTTTACCTGTCTTGTTTTTCTACTGACAGCCTTGCAATTAGATTGCAACTAACCCCCCGCCTAGGAAATGGGAAGCTCCGACAGTAGTTGCACTTTGCACAATTATGAAGCCATCAGCACACACCCCGTGCTCCCTAGTAGTGCTCCTGACTTCTGCAGAGCATCTCTAATGATGACTTGGGCAACACCAAACATTCCACATTGCTGGAAAGTCAGGAAGTCCTTCCAGATCTAAATACAGGTTTTGTAATATACTTAATTCTAGGAAGATAGCAAGATTTTGTAATCTTTTTAGCTGAAGATGCGATACACAACATGCAGAAACTGCTCTCCTGACTACTAACTTCTTCAAAGAAAGGTTGCCATAGAAAGCAAATATAACCAGGGAGAAAGCAGCATGTAAAACCATGAAATTCCACACTGAATACATCTATGCACTTTCCTGGGCTCACCAAACAGAGAAGTATTTTGGAGAAGAAGCAAATTAAGAACAAGAGAGGTCATGATCTTAAATTTTGGGAGAAAAAAAAAAAAAAAAAGTCACATTAAAAGCTGGAGTTAAAAGGACTTTTTTTTTTTTTTTTTTTTTTTTTTTTTTAAATTTAAAAAAAATTTTAAATCCAATTTTTTTCATGAGTGTCATCTAGACCTACCCCTACACAGTGTTATATAAGACAGGTTACATAAATCATACCTGTACCACTGTTGTTGGCACAGTAGTTAAAAATAAATGTAAAGAAAATACTACTCTAAGGTATCTTACACTTACTGCTCTGCAATGTAAATGAGTGCAGTTCAAATTATTTCTCCACTGAGGGAGGCAACAGGCAGCACATAAATGCAAACAACCTTCATTAGACACATTGTCATGAGTATATTAATCATGTCAAGAAGCATTGCTGGAGTTTCCTTCAGCATAATTTAACACACCTTACTTTATTAGGATGCACTTAATTTCACTATGTTTTCCCCTCATTATCATTTATGATGACCAATTAAAATGTTTGTGTCTGTCTCTAAGCAAATTACTTCTGTAATTCCAGTAGCTGAAATCACCACTCATCCAACACTTGTCATCTAGTTCCATCAGTGTAATATCTTCATATATTAGCATTTTAAAGAGAAAAAGCTTACTTGGGTTGGATATTTACATATAAAATGAGTTTTGTGTTGTTTTTTGTTTTTTTTTTTAAATACAGTGGAGATGGTTGGTTGTTTTCTCCCCCCCCGCTGCCCTGTTATACAGCCTTCAAGCTTTTTTCCTCAAAATGGAATAGAGTTAGGAAAAGAAAATAATGAAGGAAGAGGGGCTTGGGCACTATTCTTATGTTGAGCTTAAAGTTGCATGCAGTTTCAATTTAATTTTCTTTGGTCAACACATGCAATAATTTGCAAGTACACAACTTTACCTTTTTTCACCCCAAATCCTCCACATCAGAGTCCAGTCTAGAGCTTTTCAAATGGTAACAGGAAACAGTGCCCCATAGATCATGCTTCCTACATTCACAAATAAGACCAAGCTACTTTTAATATTCCAACAAACACAATGGCATGATTTCTTCTCAATCTTTCACAACAAAACTACGAGCAGTTCATCTGACTGCATCTGTAATTTCCTGGCTTCATCTATATTAATACGAGGTTAAGATACTTTGAAAGTTAGCTGGAAATGTTGATTACACACGCTTTTGCTGCGGCACTCACTGCAATCAGAAATGGCTGAGGAAAGCCTGTGATCACCAAGTGGTTATGAACTCATTCTGTGGATTACCTTAAGGCTCCTGGACCTGAAGATACATGGCTAACTCCTCAGAAAGTGCTGGTTCTCAACTGCAGAGCAATGGAATTTGGCTTGCTTTCTAAAAATTCATCCGTGTTTTTATGCACCTCATGTTATTTTTTACATTATAGTAATGACTTCCAGAAAAATGCTGATAATTGCAATGATGAAGAAAGAAGTCCGAAGACAGTGCTGCCTTTTAGAACAATTATAATTTCATTAAAATAGGAACATAACTTAAAGATAGATTTTATTCTCTTTGATGATTTACTCATGCAAACTGCACATAAAAGAAAACAGTACAGTTTGTGAAACATGTCCAATGTAAAGACCCAAAATGCTAAGTACAGAAGTAGTGTGACATACGTCTCGAAACGGAATCCATGGTAGTACGACTAATAACTTTTCTCTATTTGCTGAACACAGATTTTAATGGTTCTTTTTTCCAGCCCCACTGTTAAAGTCATTAACTGTTTACACGTCTCCTATACACTTATGTACTTATTATACAAGCGCGACAGCTTTGTTATATAAAAAAAACTCCACTTATATAAATATGGTTTAAAAAGCCTTTGTGTTTAGGAGAGCAAATTATAGCATAATCAATGAGGCCTTATCTAGTCCACCAAAACTACAATGAAAAGTGACTGTATAGCTTTCTTGCAGAATTCACATTTTGTGCCTTTGCAATTCATTTCCTTCTCACAAGATGTCCATTGTATTTTACCATCCCCAAAACACTCAAGAAGTGTTATATTTTTTTTCCTTGAAATTGGGAACATAAGACTTTTAAACACGAGGTTATCAACTCAACTTTGTTTTAAAATACAAAATATTTAGAATCCTTATTATTTGCATGCTTAAAGCCCTGCAATGATACACATATGACCTAGATAGTTCTTTGTCCAGTTTTCATTATAGCATGGTTGTATATATATTGTAGAAATTATGATTTTTCCTGTGGATCAATTACATTTTTTAGATTTAAAATTGAATCAAATAGAAATTTGATGGCACTGACACTTAAAAACACATAGTATAGTGTGGAGAAGGAAGAGCAAATGAACTACACAACCCATTATAAATGCATTAAATCTTTGTTATATACATAATGGAATCCTGCTTTACTGCCAGTTGCTACTATGCATCTGTTTTTGCTATTATACAAAGTTTTCCGACCCGAAAGCACACATCTAATTTTTTTAAACAACTTAATCTATTGTAAAATATTGTACTGTATTTTGAACATGAGTACAGAATCAAAATAGATAATGGCACATTTAAAAAACTCAATATCCTACAGATGATTGGATAATGAGAAAAAGTGTACCTACAATCATTTCATCAGAAACAAACTACATCATGGAATGTTAGTTATCCAAGTTCGCACAGTAAATAACATTTTAAAACTGCAATCACCTATCAGCCAGCATCACATTGAAGGCATCTTTAAACATTCAAGCAAAAGACTGCTGGCATTAACTACTGAACCATTCTCACGCACACACCACACACACCACATTATAATTACATTGTTTCCAAGATACGGTAGATACTGATTTTTTTTTTTTCCACAAGAAAGGTATCAAAATTTTTGCTACTAAAAGATGACAGTGCTTACACAAGAATTAAGTACAAGTTAGCTTGCAAATACAAGACAATGACAAAAAAAAGTCTTGAGTTGTCTGAAGAAGGATTTTAGGCTTTTCTGGCATCCAAAACCATGAGTAAACTCAGTCTGCAACTCAAAAATCCACAAAATATCAACCTACCTTGGAATACTAAGTATTCCATATTTCATAACCCTGTATTTTACAATATGCTTGCTTACTGGTTTCAGCCTAGCAACAAAGGGTAGTTACAGATATCTAGCTAACTGGAGAAATAAAGCTCTCCTCCTCCCATAATGAAAATGTTGGAGGAGAAAAAATAACCTGACATCAATTAAAAAAAAAAAAAAAAGAAAAAAAAAAATCTATTTAGTAATGATCCTCACCTAGGATAGGTATGTGCATAAGAGTACTGTATCTCATATACTGTACTGGCCCTATTAAACAAATTAAAAACCCCAACGGTTAAAAAGTCAACCAAAATGCTGTACATAAAACAACCCAAACATTTTTCTCCCAATGTTCTTCCTCTCATAATGTGCAAAACAACAAAAAGGCAAAAAGAATAAAAGCAAATTTACTGTTACTGTCTTTCTCTTGCCTAGTGCTTTATGACCTTGCTAGCATTGCAAAGTCAATAGGGACTATGCAGAACTTTGGTATAAAATGTCACATAATATTACTATCACAGTCTGGGGGATGACCTTTAGTATTTCACCCCAATGTTTGTTGAAATAATACCAAATTAAAAATGAAATAAAACACAATTGTACTGTACACACACTTTACACATTAAGCACAAAAAATAACTAGTAAACCTAATACTTTAAAAAAAAAAAAGTCTTTTGCAAAGAGACTAGTAACTGGTGTTCTGTCTCACCTTCACCTGCCAATCGTTAAAGCCAAATTTGGGTTTGATTTTTAAAAATGACTAATTTTAAGCTACAATTTCTCCTAGAAGGAGACTGGTCTTTTGTTGATTTCCCTTTAAAGTCACAAATGTATATCTAAGAAACTGCTGCAGTGCGAGTTTTTAATCAACTTCCTGACGGCTGCGACTGGGAGGGAGGCGCCATGACGATCTGGGAAAGCACTGGCTCTGTGCTCTGGTCCGCCATCTGGGTGAGAACGGAGGTGGCCACCGCTTCGGCCTTGGAAGTGGAGCTTACGCCGTTGGAGGTGCTGACAGAACTGTGCTGAATAGCTTCCGTGTGTGGACTGCTTGGCACCGATATGTCTTCTGAACTGTCATCTTTATCTGCAGCTTAAGAAGAAAGAGTTGTTTATTTTTGCCCCCTCACAATGCATGCTACTTCCAACGTAACACCAATCACCTCACAAGTAATTAAAATTCATAGTATAACATAGCGCAGCAAATTGCAAAACAATCTTACTTTCAGTTTTTTGAGAAAACACTACTTCATAAGTAAAAATATGGATTGCATTATGGGGTATTCAGGAAACAAGAACATTTTCACATCGTCAGAATCACGACTAGTATTGTCCGATGTCCCGCCTGGTACATCAGTAAATCAGCTGATGGGTGCGACGCCTAATTTTAATGGTGAATTTACTGCATTTGCTTAGTAATCAAACAAGAGGTAAGTTCTATGTTCAGTAATACTTGAGATCATGAATACCATCTCTGAAAAAAATGTCATTTATAGCACTGTATTAGTTGGGCAATACTTCCACACATTTCAACCCAAATTCTTGAAACACAGCAAAAGTTCAGTAACTTCTTTAGTATACAAATGTCTTTCAGTAAGATTTACAATTATTTTTAAGATCAATGTTGCAGTATCTTTAAGAAGGCGTTCAACTGAAGTGAATTAGCCCTTCAGTTGCATCATGTTTTCTCATGACAAGAGGGTAAACAGATACAAAATTAGTTCTTACTTTACAAAATGAGAATTTATAAAGCTAGGATAATTTAAAATGTCTCTTACACAAATATCCTAGCCATGCTAGCACATCTCAGTCATCCTTTTTTGACCCTCCTGAGAACTGCAAAAACTAGCCAAGACATTATGCAAACACTGACGAGCAGAACTCTGAATTAAAGACTAAAAAGCAGAAAGAAATACACCATTTTTCACTCAAAATTAAGTCTGAACACTTAAGTTTTCTGTATCGCTTTATGCTACTTGGTGTTTTTCAAGTCAGTGTATAAAACTTCTGTGAAAAATACTTAAACCAAATATATAGATGGAAGATGAAGTCCTTTTTAAAACACCACTGTCCACTGTGTGTTACAACATAGAAAGAGACACACAGACATAGCCAGGAGAAGCACAAACCATTGCTGGTGACACAGCAATAGAACAGCTTGGAACACTGTATTTGTCACTATGCGGCAGTGGAAGACTATACTAGTCTTTGCAAACCCTTTCAGGTTTGCTTGAGATTGGCCTACAAGCTCAAGTTATCCAGAGAAGAAGAGAAGGGAGAGGATGACACTAACACTAAAAGCTATCATAGCCTCATTTCCATGCAAAACCAGGCTAATAGGAGTAACTAAACTGCATACAAAGCATGAAAATACAATGATGAAATTAAGTTTATGATGTACTGAAGTTTGTATGTCATACTAGAAAATTCACTCAAGTCCACAACATAAAGATCTTCGAAGCAACCCCACGCATACTAAGAACCCGCTCCTCATCATAGCCTGAAAGTAACAGTTCTATTATTGACTGTTTCTGGAAGAGAACAGTAAGGTCAAAGAGGATGTGTCAGTCAGCGAAACTGCGTATTTATTTCGAAGGACTGCTGCCTAGATGGACAAGGTAACAATTTCTCTTACAGCCCTACTACAAGGGCAAGTACATAATCATTTGAAAGCATCATATTATTCTTATCCACAAGGCTAACTATTTTACAGATTTTTTTTTTCCCAAAAAAGAGATCTTTCAGACTTCATATGCACTAGATAGATGATATTGAGCTAGGTCTGCTGACAATTACAAATCTTAAGATTACATAGCAACTGAATACAGCAAGAAGAAAACTAAAATACTTCTGAAATATGTTTATAATCCTTAGTAGGATCTGTCCATTCAAGAACAGAAAGAATATAAATGAGTGCCAATTCAGCTCACATTATTCAATGGGATTTCATCTTTGCTACACTTTACTGAGATCTGCAGAATCTGATGTGAAAATAAATAAAAAGGAACACAAGTAAACTTTCTTAAAAGCAGAAAAACTCTAGTGCCACTTCTGGAAAAATACTGAATCACTGTGAGAGCAGCATATTATTCCCCTCCGACAGAAGGAAACAGCAATGAGTGGGACACTGTGAATCAAACACAGTCTCTCCACTATCACACCTTTTTCCTCCTCTTCAGAGCTGTTCTCCTATGAATCACAACCTTTCTATTATGCCTTTTTTTTTTTGGCCAATTCTTGTTGACTGTATCGTCCTTATCCTCGATAAAAAGATGAGATTTAAATGCTGCAAGCCAGAGAGGATGTAGGTCACCTTTCAGCCAGAGAAGGAAGATTTTCCATTATTTTATATCCTTCAACATATATGCTGTTACCACAAAAGAAATTTTTGTAATAACATCACAATGGTGAAAAACATGAAGGGCTTAATTTCCTGATTGGGCTGGTCTCCAGAAGACCATACAGACAACAGAAGAAACAGTTATGAGAATAGTTACGATCACCAACGTACAACAACAGTTTTTGTATCACTGACGAGATGAGCATACTGTGCTGAAGAGATAAAAGCACCTCATTCAGGTATTTTCAGATGCTGGGGTTGTGGTGGTGAGCTTAGAGCAGGCAGATGACTATATGAGATACAGACTTAACGCTAGTTTGTAATAATGGGTTTGACTGAAACCATAAATACTTGCAATAAATGCAAAGTAATATTTAGAAACAAGGTACTACCCTAAAGAACAGCTAGTGTGATTTTCTCCGTAGTCCTAAGTTTACAGGAACAACAGCCAAAAACTGAATACAAAACTCCATTTGAATACAGAACACCAAGCACTGGCATAATATGATCCATAACTCCTTTCGGTCCCCTAGTATCTCTAGAAAGGAAGCCTCATGGTAATTGTCAATTATAGAGGGACTACAGAGGGACTCACTGGGAAATTAACATTTCTAGGCTTGAGCTGGCTTTTGTGAATACTCCTTGCAGTTACTGAAGGACTTCTGCCTATCCAGAACAGGCTGTAGGAACATCGTGGCTTGGGTTGCCTGAGGTCTGAAACTGGTTAGTTAACTTCCACTGTTTCTTTAAAACTAACTAGGGAAAGCACACAAAAGCACTTATATAATACCACCTGCATTACAGCCTCTATTTATCTTCCTTTATATTAAGTTTTGTACACCTGTTCTTGAAGATTATGATGTCCTTTTGAAAAATATCTAAACCATTTTTTTTTGCAACTGGAATTTTCACAACACATTTTCTTCCCACAAGTTTTCACCTTCTTCCTGCTCTAAGTCCAGAAAAAAAATGAGAAAAAAAATGAGTATGGCAGATCAATTTTAGAAATAATCTGGTATTCAGAATCAGTCACATTCTTCTTTGGAAAATAAAAAAAAATAAACCATCCAAAAAATCAAAAACTGCTAGAGAATTTCATCCATACTGCTTCAAAGCACAATAACCATTTCTCTATTTTGTTTTCCTGTCCTGATGATGCACTTTTCTGAAGCAGGCTTTTGAAATAATGAAAATATGACTCCAAAAATGACTTTCAAAGAAAGGATATCTTCATTGTTGTGCTTTTTACTTGCCCTGAGGCAAAAAACATGCTTGGAAAATCCAAAAGATCTTGAAAGTTAGTAAGTAGGTGCCAAAAATACCCTGCAAAGCAACAGATTATTTCTGGCTATTTAACTGCATCATAAGTGAAACCCTATTAAATTGTGGACTTAGCTGCTAAAAGACAGTCTGCATGGTATAAACAAGCAGAGTCTCAGCAGTGCACAATATTCAGCATTGCAGGAGCTCTGTAATCTGGTGTCTTCAGTTTCTTCCACAGAGACTGTTAAACCACTTGGTACTTTCCCAAAGCAACTGGACTTACATGACATGATGAACATAGTATCGTTATTTAAAAATACTTTATTTCAACAGTATTTTCATGAACGTATTAGCTGAAACTATTCTTTCCTCTCATAAATTGTACTGTGGGTAAATCAGTTAGCCAACATGTTTTCTTAACAGTATTCACATGAAGACGATGTGACAAGATTCTTCCAGAGGAATGTCATTGCAACTATCATTTGTGCTGAACTTTGACTTTCAAAAGGCTTTAAAAAACTAGGTGAGCTATGCCTCCAATTTTGTTGCTTGCTATTACTGTTTTCTAAAATATAGGTTTTTCCCAGTGACATGTATTTTAGTACTTATTCATTTTGCTTTCCTTAGTAAATTAGGAATGTCATAATCCCTTTCTGAGGGCAGAAAATAAACACTATTACTAAACTGCCTTCCATTAGTACTTCAACAAAGAAATCCTTAGCATATAATTAGATTGCCAGACTTATGTTTAAATATTTTTAATGCAAATTCAGGAACATGTATCCTCCAAACATCAACATTCAAGAAACCTGCATTTTTTTATTTTTTAAAAAAGAAACCTTTGCATGTATAATGTTATTCCCTAGTAGCTTCTGTATGAAATTATGTTGTTGTCAGATGGGAGCCATAATGGCCTCATCCCTGCAGCAATCATTGTTAATATAAATCCCAAACATATTTCTATACTGTTCCAATTTACTCCAAGATGCTATTTTCTGTCTTGTCAGAATGACTGGAGATCAAAGGACCAAGATTTATAAGCTCAAAACTGACAAAATCAGTATTCTAAATATATATGGCAATAGAGAGTTGCTAAATCTCCTGAATCTTTTAAATTAAAAAATATTGCCCATTCTGATGAAACTGCTTACAATGACTACAAGTAAAGATGGTGGCCATTAAGTTTTATCGCAAGCACCTGAGGATCTGTTTGCATGCAATACAAAATGTTCCTTTATTCTCCTGAATTACTGACACTAGCAAATTAAAATGAAGTGGCTACATATGGCAGAAACAATCTTCACATTTACAAATATCCTGAAATATCACTAAATCATAAAAACGAAAGCTGTGGGTTATATATTATGAATGTTGCCTAATGCATTCCCGGCTCAGTTATTTGTAACAAATTTGTGTAGAATGGACAAAATTGGCCATTTATTCTACAGCAGCAGCAGCTGGTTCTGGCACTGTGTATCATATCCAAAAATGAAGTTACAAGTCAGGAAAGCATAATTAACCTTTAAAATGCTGGAAGGATAAAAATCAAATGACCAATTTTCAGTAAAAATATGTATGAGAAAAGAAGCACTACTGAAATTCTCGGTATTCCCCTCAGTATTGCAACTGCTTTTTAAAATACCCTGTATATAGAAAAGTAGGTTCTTAATGTGGAAATAAAAACAACCTAGAAGACATTGTACAGTAGGAGCCACGAACCTGCATCTGATTATTTTAATAGCTTGACTGATCCTGGATGTTATGGTAAACGAGGACAGCTGTTATATTACCTCTACTGAAATCTCATTACGATAAAGAAAAAACCCACAAGGACCTTTCACTGTACTAGGCTAAGTATATTAAAAAAAAAAAAAAGCTTTATCATGTGCTCTTAATACTTTAATCATATTTTCCAAAACAGGTGTAGTAACCTATAGTCCGTAAATGCCAATTACCATATGCATTTATTAAGCCAACATAAAATCTTCAATGATATATAACACATCAACTGAAATGATTTAAAAATATATTTCTAAATATCCCATACTCATTCCTGCCTTGCAGTAACCTTCGAGATTTTTTTTAAAATCTTTAATGTAATATTAAGACTGCACTTCTCATTTTTAATGCTCATTCGGTTCACTTTGGCAGTATTTCATTGATGCAGCCTAAGGCTATAGGTAATGGAACATTACTCACTATGATAGCCAGATTTCTTCTGCATGGCGGTTACAGGGCAATCTTTATGAGCCAGAAGAAGCTGTTTCAGCTGTGCCACTTCATTTCTCAGCAGGGTGACTTCATTCTAGAGGAGAAGAAAGTTATGTACTTTACCAGGCTCAAACTACATACATTTTGAAGGTAAGTATTAAGTTTTATAAGATTTTCAGTTGTTCATTTAGGGGTAAATAAAATTTGAGAAGTTTCCATTTGGTCTATATATAGCAAAAACGTATACTTTTCTTTTATCTTAGAATATTAAATCTTATCTGAAACTTGACTAACTTCATTTTATGATTTTTTTTTTTAAATTAGGAAATGCTTTTGTGGAAAATACAACATTTACAGTTTGCAGATGCAGAGTCTACAAATAGTCTCGTTCACGTGATTCAGCTACTGTAAGACTCTTCTACAGTGTTTTATGAATTCCAATCAGAGTAAACCTAGATTTAGCTAGCCACATTTTAACAGATGCCACAGCCAATGATAAAAAATGTTCAAAAAAATAATCAGCCAATGCAGAATTGTTTTTGGGGAACTATATTTGTACTTGGACTTTGGAAAAAAATCTCAAGTAGTGGAGAAGAATTTGGAAAATGTCTGTTGATTTTTACATTTCTCTTTGGCAACCATGCATAAACCAAGTGTTGTATGAAGGAAAAATTAATAATGATGACAAAACCCTGAAGTGTCAGTTAATACCACTAAAATGGAGTGTAATCTAGGAGACAGCACTTGCAGAATCTAGTGACAGGGCTCATTCCCAGCCTGTTCCTTTCCACTACTGGGTGACCTTGAGCAAGGTCATTTTTCTTCTTGGCACTTCAGTTTTCCCATTTGTAAAATGGAGGACGATACTTACCTTCCCTGTAAAGCTGTTTGATATCTATGGATGGGAAACAGTACATAACCGCACTGACAATCCAAACTGAGAACAGTATGGCATTGTGATAGTTTCAATTTCATTTAGAACAGTAGAAAAGCTTTAGATATCTACAGAATTAGCTTATCTGTAATGCTTTTTGATCCCCATATCTTGCCATGATTTATGCTTTTCACAGGTTAATTTCTTTTAAATCCAAGTCTTTTCCATTGGTATGAAATACTTAAAGTTACTTAAACTGTAAAAAAAAAGTTTGTATTACATGATTGTAATACATAGCACACATAATCGGCAAATACATATGTTTATGCATTTGGGAGCAAGTTAAAGAAAAATAAAGATACAATAATTGGATTGCAAATAAAATTATGTAAAAAAAAAAAGGATAACTAAAAAGATTCTAAAATAACGAAAATATTTTTAAGAACAGAATTTATTTGGTTTAATTACACTAATTAATACGATTTATAAATACTCTAACTGAACTATCGGATTTTCAAGACAAAGCTTCTCTTAATGTCCTCTCCCTCCATCTAGAGGACAAAAATGTCAAGCCTTTATACTTGCAAAGTCCTCTTAAAAAACTATTAAGGGCTAATTTTCTGTTCAGTCATTTTATTGTGCCAAATATCCCTTGTCGAAGCTTTGTATTTAAAACAAAAACAAGAGCTGAAAGAGAGCCAAAAATCTGACTTCACTGATGTTTCTAATAAAAGAGAACTGTGATTATAAACAAAAAAGGTCACAATGAAAAAAAAAAAAAAGAAAAAAACCACCCCGAAAATCTCTACCAGCTGTAATTACATATCCTGAAATCTTGGGCTGTTAAGGAAGCACTCTACTTGTGCCTCCAGCTCTCAGTCTCATCTTAGTTCACCATGTTATTTACCAAGGAGCCACAAGTCTGGGTGCCAAGCAGGCAGCTGCTCAGAACTGA
The DNA here is from genome assembly GCA_011076525.1 of Nettapus auritus. Taxonomy (NCBI): domain Eukaryota; kingdom Metazoa; phylum Chordata; class Aves; order Anseriformes; family Anatidae; genus Nettapus; species Nettapus auritus. The sequence continues at coordinate 10,802,102 of CM021771.1, forward strand.
CATAGAAAAAAAATGCTGATGTCATTCTGAGACACTTCTTAATAACATACAGGAGCAGCAAAGTCCAAGAATATGAAATATACTTCTGTTAGTTTATAGGAATGTTGGCAAAATAAATGACCAAATCAGGAAAAAAAAAAAAATCAGAAAGTTTCTACCTCCATCTCTCCCATTTAAGGGAGAATTTCATACACAACAGGATACATAAAAATGAAGTAGCTGTTCACCACTGTAAATAAATCTAGTAATTATGAAAAATGGTTGAGAAGGCAGCTTATAGATTAATCTCAGTTGTATTACAAATACTAAGACTTTTGCTAACAAGAACATAAAAAGCAAGTATATTATCTTACATTAAAGTGAATTTGAAAAAAAAAAAATGGAACAGCATTGCTAAATTAAGTTAAAGTGTTGAGGTATACTCATTAAATAGGTAGCTAGGACTGTTAGTAGCATGAACACTGTGTGCCAATAGTGTCATATTCAATTCACAAATGATTCCTGAAAGTAGAAGCAAACACACAAGGTATGTGCAATGTCACAGAAAGGCAAGTCAATGGTCGCCATTTACATGTCACCAGCACAGGCCACTTTTCACGGGTCATAAAAAAGAAGGTTGACAGAACCAACTTCCATATACTTTGTAGTTTTCTCATCACGTATGTGACAATATTAAGTCTCTCCAACTCATTCAAAATACATTAACATGATCTTCTTTACAGAAAACAGGCTAACAAGAAGCAGCATATGGAATAAACAATTCAACAGTTGGCATGAAGAAAGATGTAGAGTTTTTGCGCAGGACAAATAGTCCCCTTCATTTTTCAGAAATCAAGTCAAGAGTAGTCATTAATGTTTCTTTAAACAAGCATGAAATATACCCCACATACTAAAGGAATTTTTATGTTCACACATTTCAACAGCACGTTAACATTAGAAGGCAGGTTTCTGGAAGAAAGCATATCTATTTTTACCTGTACTCCATTTTTCATAAAATATTTTCCCTTCTGCAATCTAAGGTATACCACGCTGTGTACAGTATGTTCTTTATACCTGCCTTTTTTTTTTTTCCTGGATTCAAAATGCACTTGGAACCAGATTAACCCTTACACTAAGCAAGGTGTTGGGCAACATTTTGAGGTATATTTACCAAGACTGCTACCAGAGACAGGCAGATACGGGGACAGTGGATCACCTGCACCTGAGTTAAATGCCAGTCTTCCTGTTTCTTTTTGGATAACTTCAACAAGATACCCATGTGTGAGAAAGGACCTTTACTTAAGTGCATTTCTTTCTTAACCTAGATTTCCTAAAGCAGCTTCTGCAGCGTTGGTACAAACCACCACTGACTGCTGATAACAGAGGTCTTCGAAAACCCGAAAAGACCTCCTAAGGAAGACAGGGCATTCTTCTAGGACACTGAAGTAACAATAACTAATACTTTGCCCTCTAAAGTTACTGAAGCAACAGTGACCAAACAGAGACCATGTTACAAACTTCAGTATCTGACACTGCAATACAGTTGGGTGACCACTGGGGACACATTGCCAACAGTTCCTTAAGAACGTGTTACATAGCATATCTTGCACAAAGGCAAAACAACAGGGTATATAAAATTTAAGATTAATAAACAAATCAACATATGAGTAGAAAACAGTCCACAAAAAGCAAACAGTAAACAAACTTGAACAAGTTGTAAGCATGAAGTAACTTACATAGTGTATAGTAAAGACCAATAAAGGTCAATCTAACCTACATACGTTATTGACAGGATGTAATTGATTAAAATTAACCTTTAAGCAAAAAAATGCTTAAAGAGAAAATTATTAAAAAAAAAAAATTAAGTAGGGAGCTACATTTTTTTCATACAGAAGTTCATCTACAGAAAGCTGAAAACTATGGAATGGAAGAATATACATAAACCACGTAAGGCTCTTCAAAAGTACTATTAGAGAGCTTCCAGTCTTAAAAATCTTGACGTTTACCTTAGAAACTTTGACACAGACATTACAAGAAAACTACTGTGTTGAAAAAAGTCAGAACTGTTGCGTGAAGCACTGCAATGCAATTTCTAGTCATTTTTGTATTAACCTACTTTTGGAAATACAACATCTCAGCAAATTCAGCTGAGCAGGTCGTTTAGATATTAAACAAAATATGAACTGCTAAACCCTAACACTCAGTCCATAAAACTGTACTAAGGCAAAACTCCAAACTTATTAAATATAACGTAAGTAAGCGAGCATGGGTCATTACTGCCCACTATGCTGATCAGCTGTGTTAGCCTGGCAAGTGAAGAATTATTACACAAACAGAGGATCGATTAATGTTTTCAGATAAAATACAATTTAATTATTTCTCTGACATTCAATATTCTTTACAAGTCATTCTGTTCTTCACAGTTAACAGCCTTGGTTTTGGCAGACTGTAAGCAAATTTTTTTTTTTTTTCCGTTAACTATTACTTAATTAATGCTTGGAAATCTGGAAATCTTTATATTCCAGATATGTAAACAAAATTAAAAACCACAATCAAAATTTAGATGGAACTATAGGTTTAAGCAATGCACACTGTTATATACAACAATACGTTACATGGACAGCCAGTTATACTAATAGTTCAGGAGACATTTAAGATCACTGACAGAATTCCATGATGAAATCATGTTTTAGTGTCTGTTGTGAAACGAAATGTAAAACTTTATTTCCTTTCTGACTTCAGATTCTAATCTCATTCTTAATTTTATTTCCAAAAAATGATATTTCTTATTTTCAGCAAGATTGTCATGGCTTTGGTTGGAATACAGTTAATCTTCACAGGGGCTTGTATGATGCTTGTATGATGGTGTTTTGGACTTTTGATGAATGAGACAAGAACTTTTCTTCTTCTTTTGCTGCCCTGTCAGTGAGGAGGCTGGGGGTGCACAAGAATTCGGGAGGGGATGTGGCCAGGAAGGCTGACCCTGACTGTCAGCATAACAAACAAACAAACAAAAAAACAAACCACAAAAACAGTACCTGCTACAAACAGTAACACTAATTTAGAAAAGCCACAACTGTTACAGAGGAGAAAATCTATGGCCTTCTTTATGGGACAAAGCTTTTTTTTTTTTTTTTTTTTTTTTCTTTCCTGTGCTATTAATGCTGTTACTGCATTTCTTAAATACAAGACATTAGCTTTCTTCCTTGTCATTATCTGGTAGTAAATTTGCATACCTCTAAATGACTGCATTATATTAAAGTATCTACAAACAACTCTAATTCTACATTTCATCCAATAAGTGGGTGTTTGAACACACACAGAGTATTAAAAAGCAGGATTCTTTTCCTGCTAATTAGAAGCAAAAGACTACTATTCTATTTTGTAACTAAACAATATTAATACTGCTATTACAGTAACAGCTATAGTAAATAAGGTGTGTGACAATTTGTTATCCATTACAATATAGTACTTAAATCATTTTCAGTTAAAAATATAGATACTCTCAAGTTAAAGACAGCTCCTATCTTACCAGAAACTACTTTCACTAAGAAAACTGAAATACAGACAATCTTTTTTGATCTTTGTTTTTCTTCCATCTACCTTCACCTATTTCAGATTTAAGTTATAGTGCTACATATCATTTTGTAATTAATGGATTTACAGTGAGGGCTGTGACTACATTAAAGGAAAAGTCCACAGACTGAACAGGTATGAGAAGACCACGTATTTGCAAGTAATTTAAGTAATGCTATGATGTCATGTCAAAGGTCATGATTCTTAGAACACAGGAAATGATTTCACCTTGTGTACTTAGGTATGAATCTCTTGCATTTTACAGATTGGGATGCTGAGTAGTTTTAAAGATAGACTTAGATATTATGAAAAACTTCTTTACTCTAAGGCTGGGCAAATACTGGAACAGGCTTCCTAGTGACGTGGTTGGTGTACCAGGCCTGTCAACGTTCAAGAGGCATTTGGATAATGCCCTGGATAACATGCTTTAACTTTCAGTTAGTCCTGAAGTGGTCAGGCAGTTGGACTTGGTCTTTGTGGGTCCCTTCCCACTAGATTATTCTAGTCTATTCAGAAAGCTAAAGATGATTGATACGTAGTAATTGTGGTTACACAATGAAAAGTAATCTTGCATGCCCTACTCTCCCTGTTGGTTGACCTGGGACGTCTTCATCAAACAGCATGAAAGAAAGATTTTAATACAGAAGATCTATGAATTCGACTCACTGAACAACTCTGATGAAATAGCAAGGTAAACTTTAAAATATCAAAAACACTTTCCACTACATTTTCTAAATGAATGCTTCATTTAGGAAATGACATCAGTTTCCCTTTCTTTAATTCTCAAATTAAAGCTTTTAGATTTTTTATTTTGAAACAATACTTTGTGCCAATTCTTGTGTGCTGTGGGAAAACATTACTACTAAATGTTAAAACATACTTTCTTAATTTAAACAAAAGGGTCATGGATTGTTTGAAATAGAGAAAAATACGTCCACATGTCAGCTTTCCAATGACTGATAACCTCCGAAGAGGTAGAAAAATGACTCGCAACATACACTAGACTACTATCTTACAGTATACATCCCTCCCTATAGGATTTATGCACACTCAGAGGGCAGTGTGGTGAGATTTGCACTGCCACTGCCTGTGCTGTACCTGTTCTGTGCACAAAAGAGGCCTTCAGTTTCCAGTGATGTCAATCTGGCACCTTTCACGAGCACTACATTCACTTTAAAGGAAAAAACAGTGATGTTAAAAAGAACCAAAGGAAATCAAACCAAATGTTATTTAAATAACTCAGACTGTGATAGAAATTTTTAAGAGCAAGGAATTTTAAGGTAAAACTAGTAAGTAGGCTATTAAGCCTTTTCTCCAACGTCTGGTCATCCTCATTTAATATCACCGTCTGAAAGTTATTTAAAAATCAAATAAAGGATAAATGGGCATGATCCTAAAGTTTACACATCTTAAAAATCTGAATATTCTTTTATATTCTTATTTTGCTGGTATATTCAATTTAATACTGAATTTTCAATTCTTATGCGACCCATAAAGCCATTTGTATTTCAGATTTCGTGCAAATTTTAAGATCCATTGATCCAGAATCACTGTCCAAGAATGGTAAAGTTTAATAATTCTTACTTGTAATAAAAAGCATACCTGTAACTGGCCATTTAGCGAGCTCAAGTCCTCAGCTTTTTTCTCCAATGACTGTACCCAGACTTTCCGCTTCTGTCGGCATCTGGAAGCAGCAGCCCGGTTTCGCTCCAGAAATTTCCTTCTTTTTTCATCAGGGTCTTCATTAGCAGCTCTTCTTCGCCGACCACCTGTATTTGGCGTTTGTGGTGTAGGCTGAGCTGGTGATGCCTGAAAATAGTAAAAAGTATTAAAGAAGTTGACAGTGTAATACTACTCACAACTCAAACTGCAGCACCAGTATAAATACACAGTACATCTTGAGAAAAGCATTCACAACACTTCTACATATATTCATGTTATACAGATTTCTTTTGTGGAAAGCTATGTAATTTACTGGCACAACTATGGTTTAAAAACTTTTACTGTATTTACACTCCTTACTTACCATGTAACATTAACATTTAACATTTTAATCGTGGCTTTATTTTTGGTTTAAAATTGCACTAAAATGTCAATCACTTCATGAAGTTAAATTTATGTGACATTTACACTGGGCATATGAATAAAGCACAGAAGCAATACCACTTTAGATGGACTCTCTCTTTACCGATTTTGATGACACATGATGACAAAGTGTTTACAAACAGTCAGCTTCTTAGAAGCCTCTCATCCACAATAAATTTGAAAAGTTAGATTTGGCAGGAAATACATTCTCTACTCTTTACTCTTCCCAAATACCCTTCACTAAAACTTAATCACAATTGAAATACCACACAATTATTTATTTCCAGTACACAGAAACTGCCTGACAAATGCTCTCAGTGCTGACAGTTACTGATCCCTAGATCTCCAAAGAGCAATTCCTATTTGTTAATGTAGTGTTCCCCACCACCACACACCAACTTCCCTTATATCCACCCACATACAGTGACAGCATCAAAGTATTTCATTGCCTTAGACTATACATTATACTCCCTTCATAGGTGTAGAGAGACCCTAGACAAGGATTTAATGAATTATGGTAACAACATAATGGATCTTAAAATTATTTGAATAGATAGGACAGACAGAACATAATTGTTTATATGGTATCTTCACGGCTGTACCTGTGCACCTGTATATTCAGTACAGCACAGTAAGAAAGTTTTAGGTTTTTTTAGTTTTAACTTAAAACAAAACAACACAAACATAGCATCTGGCACACCAATTTGTCAAAAATTCTAGACCGGTAACAAAAAATCTGGAAACTCCTATTAGACTTTTAGGAATAGAACACTTACATATTTATTTTTTTAATACTAGATATTAAGTAACAAAAAATAAGTGAATAACAAGCTTTTCATTTTGAAAATGCTGCTTCAAAGTATTATGATAATATTAATTTAAAAACATTCAGGTAGTATGGGAAAACAATAGCATGAAGAAGGAAATCATCTTCCAAATGGCTAATATTTTTCGCTCTTTTGCTCCGAACATTTGTTTTGATACATTATTTGATTACACTGACCAATCTCAGAATCTAAGTGCTTTCCCTGCAGCTGCAATTTACACCCATGACTACAGGCATAAAAAGGTTCAGTCCTTCGGTTTCTGGGCCAAGTACATACAGGTTTTATAAAACTGGTATTATAGAATCATAGAATCATTTAGGTTGGAAAAGGTTCTTAAGATCATCAAGTCCAAACATCAACCTAAGCCTACAAGTCCATCACTAAACCATGTTCCCAGGCACCACATCCACACGTCTCTTAAATACCTCCCAGGATGGCGACTCACCACTTCCCTGGGCAGCTCCTTCTAATGCCTATCCGTACTCCCTGGATAGTCATCCTCCCTGGATCCCTAAATTCTTCCAAACATCCAACCTACACCTCTCTTGATACAACTTGAGGCTGTTTCCTAGCATCCTATCACCTGAGAAAAGAGACTGACACCCTTCACATTTGTCTAATTGGCCTTTTATTTAGGAATAGTGACTACTTCCACTGTCACCCATAATTACTTTCTCAAAACACTTTTCCAACAAGTTTCTTGGAAGCAGAACAGCTGCAGTCCTCCAGGATTCACTCCTGGAAATAGCTCTTTTCTCCAGCAGGGTTCCCACTACTACTCTGAGTCAGAGCTCTTGTCCTTGATTCTCCTGTTCTCATCTATCACCCCAACAGGAGAAGACCCTAGCCTCACAACCCTCCTTTCAGCACCTGGAAGGACATACTGAAACTATTCTTTTGGCAGAGCAGAAAGATCCTTCAAGCAAAGTAACACAACCATGATCCCTGAGGCAGTTAAAAAAAAAACAAAAAAAAAAAAACACTAAGAGCAACATTTTATATAAAATCTAATCTAATATAATCTAATATAAAATATTAGACAGATGCAATATAAATGCAAAATAAAAAGTAAGTTTTCTTCAATTATATATCAACCAGCTGTACAGTTTTCAGTTACCACAAGATTTCCTGTTAATGCACTCCAGAAATCAGGAGTCAGTTCTAAATCTAAACAAACGGATAATAACTATTTTGAAATTATCATCATCTTGAATGGCACTTTCTAAAAATATTTAAGGATATTACAACAAACATTCTATTGCTACAGAAATACTGATGTAATACACCAGCATAACACACACAGTATAGACTTAACAACCCGTCAAAATTATGTATAGTCATAAGCAGATAAAATACACCAAAAAAAGCAGTCTGCTGCGTAACTATACACTGAGATTCTGCCAGCATTTTAGCAGGGCAGTCTATTGCTCACTCAGTGCACTCAATGCACTTTGAGCTAGTAGTCTGTAGCACTTATTAGTTTTTTCTTTACAAATCAACAGAGAAGATCTATTTTTCCGTAACAATGTGGCAGGAAGTACACATCCACTGGGTTGTCATACCGGTGTTTCAGTTGTTGAAGTTGCAGGCTGTTGTAGTGATTGTGGTCGTGGTTCCTCTGACTGAGTCCTAACCAGCCCACTGGGATGTCCCTTGGCAGTGTCTCCATTTGTTACCTGAGGGTGCTGCTGGGTCAAGGCTGCTTTCAACCTCTGAAAGAAAAAACAAAAACAAAAAACACATTTTTTCCCCCCACATCATGGAAATACTGTAACAATTATAGCATCACTTGAGGAGTTATGATGTATGTTATTAGTTATTTTCACTTTGCAAACAGGATCTAGACACACACTACTAGCAGATGACAACTTGCAAGCATCATAATAGCATCACGGAAAGAAGAGGACTGTATGCTGCATGGAGAAGTAAACAGAAAACTGCCTTTGCGATGAACCATGCCCACAGTGAGGTGACTTGAAACCCACGAACAAATAATTGTTTAAACTGGTATTATGCTTGCAATGACATACATAATTATCTGAAACCCAAGGGTAGCAGGAATGTCAGCTAGTACTCAGTAAGCCATGATACTTTGAAGCTGACTAGCAAATTTCAATTCCTTACTTTAATTTTTGACAGTTTAATAAAAATAACCATTTTCTATCACATCTCTTATGCCAAATACATTTGTTTGTAGTTTTACTTAACAGCAACATTTAACTGTTTTATTTTGATGAACTCTTGTATCATCATGTTTTAAAACATGAACAAAATATTGACAAAGTACTATTAATGAGTGTCTTGATAATGCTGGAGCTAGGCTGCATTTGGCCAGCTCAAAACAAGCAGAGGACTTTGCATCCATTTATGTAGATACACGCTATCAACTACAGCATTCCAACAGCTCTCAGTAATTAAGCCACTGGAATATAGTGACAGCTCTCTCTTACCTTGACAGGTTTCCCTGGCTCCTGTTTTACAATTAAAACAACAGATTGCAAATCCAGCTCTGCCAGAACTGCAAAAAAACCTGTGTCTGCGACATAGCAAATTGACTCTCTCTATATGTGAATGTAGCATCTAATCACCCACCAGTAGATGTCCCATTTGAAGACTACACAGAGAACCATTAAAATCCTAAAATTCCTCTGCTGGCTGGCTGGCAGGGAAGCTTCAGTGACTTCTGTACATCACTGTACCAAGTCTCTTCCACAGGGATTGCTCTACATTGAACGGGACAGCACACATTACCCCAGCTAGGAGCTGTTCAAGTTCCAAGTGCTCTTCTCAAAACAACACTGTAAGACATCCCTACAGCTCTGTACGGACACTGTGTGTCCATATGCATCCATATATATCTTTATACACATTTCCATCAAAGAAATGGTTGGCTTTGAAGAACCTAGCTCTGGCTGATAACCCTTGAAGTGAAATCAGTAAGTGGAACGTTTTCAGGGCCTTTTTTCCCCCCTTAAGAATACAGGATTTTATATACTAGCAAAATATAATTCAAAAGCTTGGTATTACAAAATTATCCAGTGCCCACAAACTCAAGCAAACTCTCTTTTCCCCATGCATTGTAAGAATTTTAGATTTCAAACAACTTAGATTTTCAAACAACAAAGCCAACATACAGAAGTATAGAGACAGTAAGGTTGTGGGGTTTGGGTTTTTTTTTGGTGGTTAAAGGACTGGCATAAGACATTAGTTTGTCTATGGACTTGCCAAAACTTTCTTAAATAATGTTGGTTGGGACTTAACATACATAGGAGAACAGGTGTACATTATGTGTGTAGCTCATAACGATGGCAGTTTCTAAACACTGCAAGGTTCGTAATAATTGACCTGGCAGCAGCACTGAAATAATTCTGAACACAAACGTGTACATAAAAATTCAGTGTTAATTAAGTTTCGTTCCACACTTCACTTTGTGCCACCTTTGTAAATTTCCAAGAACAAGAAATGAACATTTAGAAAAGAGCACAAGAAATTCACAGCAATTCCCCCAGTGCTCAACTCTAACTGAAGGAATTTAGAATAGTTAAAGGCTTTAGGGCAAGATAACAGCATTTTAGAAGACGGTTAAAAATTTTAAAAGATGGTTAATAAAAATGTATTTTTAAAAATATGCCTGAAAATCTTAGCATGTGTACAAGTGCACCAAAATTCCTAAGGCCACAGATACCTCTTAACTCTTTCTTTACTGCAGTAAAGCAAACTCACAGCAATCAACTTAATACCTTTCTTGTACCTTCCTAACTCACCTCAGAAACACAACTAACAAAAAACCTCAGTCCCTGTCTTCAGTTAAACAAGAGCAGAAAGGCCCAAGTGCTTTCTTTTTAATCAAAATTACTAAACCCAAGCTCTTTGATCTAAGTACAAAAATGGAAAGGTTGATTTGATGATTCCTTGCCTTTTAAAATTCAAACTAATTCTGGTCATTAAATGGCATAATTTCCATAATTACTACCCAGGACTACCACAGAGACACAACACTTGCAAATCACTTTTTTTTTTTTTTTTTTTTTAAGGGAAATATAACATATTTAATGTTTTATCGAATATCCTTTCCATAAGTTAACACCTGTTTTTTTCACAATATATTTTCATTTACTATCTGAATTACTTCAGCATTATTTCTTACATCATAATTTGCTCTTTAGCAGGAAACAAAAAGCGTACACTCAAAACCAAGAATAGGGAGTTATAATAAATTAGTTATGTTGTCTGTATTTCAACTTCTACTGAGGCTTTTAAGGGCAGGACCTCTATTTCAAGCCACCACATCAGCAGGTTCTGAAGTTACATCTACAAAAATTACTCAGCCACAACATAACAACTTAGTATATATAGGCATTCTCCTCTTCCACTGCCATGAGAAGTAAAAAGAGTAAATTGCATCCAATTTAACCGGCTGGATACATAAATGCAGTAACAACAGGCTAAGCTCTGACTTCATGGCACTGGAGCACAAACATTCATACAGCATCAGTACAGCCAGCGTGCCTGTTCAGCTCTGCTTGGGGCTCTGTGAGCAAGCCTTGACACAAGCATCCTCCACAGCAAAAAACAACGTCCATGAACTGTTAGAAATACTTTATAGTATTTACTTAAAGCCAGCTATTTTAGAGAGTTTCATTCTGCATATCCATTTCCTTAGTGAAAGAGGGCAAATTCAGAAAATTTGGGAGATGAAATAAAATTAGCACTTGGGTGCTTTTTTGTTTTCCCCGCATATGGCGAGTAACTTATTGTCTAGGTCCATTCTTTCTACCTCTTCATTCCTGCATTACAGAAATATTTGCAAAGTTAAATAAAATAAAATAAAATAATGCTATTAAATTTATCTATTGTACATTTAATTTTAAAGTGGCAGAAGTGAAGACAATACCACTATGCTATTAACATTATAAAACACATATCAGGCATAATGGATGTGCAAACAGCTGAAATAAGACTTTCCACACTGCAATAATAACATTTAAAAACTACAGTTTTGTACATTTCAAAGTAAATAAACTCCTTGTGAAAATTAGATTGTTAAATCTAAGTGTAGGTCCTCTGCAAACTAATGCAAAATCATTGGCTTTAGTTTTATATCACAGTTTCAAACTTAAAATTCTGATAGTTATGATTAGAACTAACCACAAATATGGAAATACTGTGGAAATCAAATATTTTTACAGATTCTCACAAGGAGATATTCAATTAATGTATTTTAAAAGATTCCTATCTAAGAACGCAATGATATAGTAAAATACTACATGGATGTTGTACTTCCTGTGAGTACTGAGACAATCACACCAAACACTATGGGAATCTCAGTTTTAAAAGTCAAGTACATTGAAACAAATATTAGAATAAACATACATACGGATTAATATGTGGGAAAATTATGATAACCAAGGCCTGACATTATTTGCCTATTAGAGGTAAACTAAAAGTGGTATTTTCAGATAACTTAATAGCTTTTAAAGTCTTTATTAGCAAAGTTTTATTGTTCATGTATATCCTTGAAAACAAATCCTCACCACATCTGTCAAAAATTGGTAGGACTAGATCATTCCATCAAGAGCTCACAGAAACAAGACAATATTCTCCAGAAACAATTTATGAAAAACTCAGATCCATATTTCATATCTGCCACAAAAGCTCATCAGAGTAATAACCCTCCTTCTCCTGGGTGTTATCCTACCATCTGCTGCTCTATTACTTATCTTTATTTTGCAACTAATTAACAGCATAATCTTCTAAATTCAGCAAGTTAATTATCATTATTGTGGTCTTTGCAGCATCATCAGTCCTTATGAAGTCTTGTCTCTCCACCCCCAGAGAACATATGAAAATGAAGTAGGTTGTGAGAGGGTCTGCTTCTTTAGAGTAGGCTCATTAGGTGTTTGCTGATTAGCTCGGCATGCAGAGAGACAGGTCAGAAGAATTCTGCTGAACACAAGGTCCCATGCCAGGCTCAAGCAAGTTAATGTAGGTTTCTGAACATTTGCCAAGCTGCCCTCTGTCAGTTCTCAGTAGAAACCTCCTGCAGAAAGCCTCCAGGTTGCTCACTGTGTGCAAGGTATTTCTCAGTTTGTGACGAAAGGTTTTATATGGGGAAGAGGAGAAGGCAGGGGGAACATTCAGTATAAGTTAAATCATTTTTTAATTTCTTAAGAAACTTATGCAATCCACGCAGAAGGGTCTGAACATTAAGCTTGCATCCACAATCCATGCATTCAAAAAAACAGGGATGTGTTACAACTAGGAATAGTTCATGGCTCATATATGGAAAGCAGATCTTCTCACAAACAGATCAGAAGCAACTCTGTAATGTCTAGAATTATACGTCCTTATCATAGAATGGTTTGGGTTGGAAGGGACCTTTAAAAATCATCTGGTCCAATTCCTGACCCCCCCTCCTTATCTGAAAACATTTTTTTGTTAAACAGACCTATTACATTTACTTTTAAGACTCTCTAATTGTTAGAATTAGGAAATTAGAAAAACAAACTACAATCTCTAATTTTATTTTTGTAAAGGTCAAAGTTCTTGCCTTCACTTTAAACAAAAAAAACACGTGTATATAACAGTAGACTTTTGTAAACAGGTAACAGAGAAAAATGATTGAGATGAGGAATGAGATCAAAGCACAGATTACTTTTCTGATAACTAAACTCTAAAATATGTCAGCTCCTTGAAGAGTCATGAAAGAAATGAACTGCAGAGATGGCTTCTGTAAAGAAAGGCAAAAAGTACAAATGAAGGGAAGTATGTGGTTCCCTTCTTGATTTGTACCAGGTATTTCATCCAAAACACAGACGTGTGACTTCTACATATGACAGCTCTATATCTGGTAACAATTCAGCAATCTGGGCTTATTGCATCTTCATGTAAAAAAAAAAAAAAAAAAAAAAAAAAAAAAAGTTGCTTTAAACAGTTCAAGAATTTCACTCAGAATCTCTGAAGCAGGTAGATCTGTCTGTCTTAAGAATACCTTGAAATAGTATCGTCATACATGCGACAGCAGGAAATGTAGAATATTGTATCAGGAAAGTAAAGTTTTTAAAGAAAAGAAGGATTCAAATCAGTGATGACCAAATGCATGCATCACAAAACCCTCTGGAGTTAAAAACAAACAAAAAAACTCATACGATTTACAAATTTTGTATCCCCTCTATCATAAAGCTTACCTTAATATCTGAAGATGTTAGGAAACTATCTGAGCATATATGTTTGTGTATATATATATATATATTCGTTACATATTCTATTTCAACATTTGATAATGTAATATGAAAAAAATCTGTAAGACTACAAAATATATCTATAAACAGCAGAAAATCTCCAACTAATAAATAAAAATGCAACATCCAAGTGAATTCCAAAGATCTATAAAGTCCTGACTCCTGGACCTTGATCGCTGAGAAGGGAACATCACAGCTCCCTCCATTCAGTTTTCTGCTCAAAAGACAGAATACTAGGCTGACAGACTTCATCCCAAAATGAAGCAGAAGAGAGGATATGGTACACCAAAGGATGTAAGAAGTGTTCCTGCCTCATGCTTGTTTAAAACATACCAATTGTCTCCTGTAAACAGATGGAACATGTATTCCATCAACAAATACATCATTTGGTTGGTTATTAAATTTAATTCAATAAAATAACTTGTATTTCACCTTCAGAACTGAACTATTAATGAAACAAAAACTAAAGTAGCTGCAAAAAAAAAAAAAAAAGTCTTCTTTTGGCATAGCCAAGAGCACAAATGAAAACAAAACTGATTACCACACCTTTGCAGAATTTAGTATGCAGCAAGCAAAAATATTTTTCAAGAGATACATGAAAAAAGTATTTGGCATCACTAGAAGTTTAATTTTTAAGATTAAATGGAACTTTACAGTTAATAAACCATGACATATATACCAACATATTACATGGCATAGTGAGTTAGTCATTCTTTTGGAAGCTTTTCTGCATAAACATTAAGTTTCTCATTAAACTGCTTTTATTTTTGTAGTGATAAGAAATTAAGTTTTTTATTTTTGTGAATAGGCACTATATAAAAGTAAATGAGCATAAGAAATATACATAATTCTGATATTCTTGAATTCTGTTCATGCTTTCTATTAGGAGACGAGGGAAATAAGAAATACTGCAAATACACTTTTTACAGTCTCATTTAAAAAAAGATAGGCAATCACTGAAGTGCATATATTAGCTAAATTCTAACGAGAAGACTAATGAGACTGTTAAATTTTAAGTCCAATGATCTTTGTTTTTCTTTGCATTTGAGTGATTGATTCTTCCAACGTGAGTTCAAAGTATTCACCACATACACGTGTTTCCTTCTCCTCTTTAAAGCTCCATAAGAACAGACCACTCAGTAATATACTGAAGAACCTAATTTCCTTCCCCACTTAGAAAATACTACTTTCTCCTTGATTTCACAAAGCAAAAGTTAATGCATGTCTCCTAACTTTAAATGCACAACTTATGGTCAGCAGGGGTGGGGTGGAGTAGAGCAGAATTCTCATTTTCACTTTCTTACATTCTTCTCTCCCACGTTTAAGATAAACTCACCCCCTTAGACCTAGTTACATTTTCTCAGCTCTGAGCTATGAAGAGATTCCTTACTCCATTCCTAGCGGGAGAAGGATGCACAGAAACAGACCTTTATCCTTCCTGTCCCTCTCTACACTATTTTAAAAGTTACCACATTCAACCAAGGAGGAAAATGAAGGATAACCTGACAGAATTAGGAAGAGTCAATGCACTGATGACTAGCTCGTCATAGTACCTTCAGTATGTGGTGAATGTGGACTAGTGTTCCCACTATACTGGAACCCCACTACTCCAGAGAACAGATGCAGGCATTTTGTTGACATGTAGTTATTGTTTAATAATACTTTTCTGTTTTTATTGCTTCTGAAAAGTTGGAACGAGGAGAAAAAAAAAAGAAAAAACAGCAAAGCAAGTACTTAATGTAGCAGATTCTTTTTCAAGTTAATTCAAACTACCACCTTATGTGACCACTAATTTTTAGTCATGATTTTCCCTAATTACCCCGTACTCCACAGAAAACAGTCCACATACAACAGATTCCACACAATACAATTTCTTAAGTATGCCAGTAATGCATATTACAGAAAAAACTTGCCATATGATCTATATGTGAGATAAAAATACAGACAAAAAAAAAAATACACAACTTTTTCTATTTTTTTAACATCACATAATTTAGGAGCAACTGTATTCTGCTTCTCTGAAGGTGATGTTCACCACTGAAAAGCTACTAATCTTGTCTTTATTTTAACTGTTTCCTATACTTTTACACTAAAAGCAAGGAGTTCAGTTGAAAATCTATTTCACTTAAAAGAATGATAAGAAAAATAAGACCAAAATGACCGTTAGCAACAGAACTAACATGCTGGAATCTGAAATAACTGTAAAATAAATACAGGTATTTTTCTGTTTTTATTAAATTTGTACTTGCAGACTTTAGACTAACAAAATAAAACTAAAGCCATTCTTAAAATGCAAAAGAATTTAATTCATTTCTCAAATTAGTCTTCTTGAGGAATAATGGAGTTTTTCACTTACCAATTTAGCCTCAGACTGCACTGGCTGTGGGGAGGAAGGCCCTGGGATTCCTGGGATACTAGGCACCATGGTGACAGGTCTAACAAGCTGACCAGATAAAGTATAAAAATGAAGAAAACCTGAGTATGTTATCATAATACAGAGCATATGACAGCACTACCCTCTGAAGCCAAAACAGCTGTTTAAAGTTCTATGCTGCACTTATGCAAACCTGCTAAACTTTCAAATTAATATAGCATCATGCTTACTTACTGGAACTGCAGCAGGGACATGCACATTAGAATTTGTGATAGATGCAGGAATAGCAACAGGCATGGTTTGTCCATTAGGAAGATGTAACAGCAGAGGAAAAGGACCTGGAACTGGACTGAAAAAGGAATGATGTATATAAAAGAAAACTTATCCTGAGAAGAGAACAAGCTTATATATTATATATGTATATATCTATTTTAAAACAGTTGTAATACTTATTTAGCAATTAAAAATATGAACTTAGTGATGTGGAGAACATGGAATTATATTTCACATGTAGTGAAAGTTGTATATTTTGTATGTAGTGAAGCACCACATTACAGTAAAGCACCTCAAAGTTGTACATTAACTTCTAGAAACACTAACGAACAGTAAACAAGACAAAATAGTTTCAGAAGCTGTAAGAAACTTGACTGAGATTTATGTAACTTACACTATTGGTCTGTTAGAGGATGGAGCCTGGGTAATAACAGTACTAGATGTTGGTGATGGTATTGCCTGCTGAATAATAACACTGGAGTCAGAACTTGTAAGCAGTACGTTAGGAACCTGTAGCGATGCTGGACGAACTATTGTTGATGTAGGCTGTGCAGTCTGCTGTAGTGACACTTCCTGAGGAAAAAACAAAGATCAATGAGTTTGTAAAATACAATTACTAATCATTAATTCAGACTGTGAAAGGAAAATAACAGAACAAATCAGAAGTTCTATAACATCATGCAAAATCAGTTATACAATTTAAAAAAAAAAAATCAAAAACCCCTTTGGAATAGTCATCTAAGCCACCAAAATGAAATTGTTTGTGTTATTTTAGTTTTATGACCAACCCTGACTCAATTTATAACGCTACTGTTACTAACAATTCAATTTTGATCAGATATTAAGATTTTTTAATGCCAACAAACCCGCAGCACTATTTGCACCGTCATTAGACACGGCACTATTTACACCATCATTAGAATCTGGTATTTGCTGTTTCTGAAAGCCTAGGAATGCCTTACTAAAAACAGTGCTCTCCTTCTCAGGAGACCCTTCGTATTGACAGACTTCAGATTTACCTTCAGACAGGATTTTTCCAAGTCACTTAGTCTTTTGACCCTAACTACTACAATCAAAGGTACAGAGCTATGATCTCGAGACTAGCATTTTTAGTTGCTCTGCTGTTAAACAGCATTTCAAACAGAACATCTCATACTTGTAACATACGGCTACTTTGACTACCATTTGTACTGAATTAAACTCAAGTTTTGAGTATTTTTCAATATTTTTCAACAAAGCTTTACGTAGTAGGATCTTAGCTATCTTGCAGATACCCACTGGAAAATGAACATGCTCCTCTGAGCACTCCATAGAACTGTAAATAGGCTGGTAAGTTTCAGGCTTTAAAAAATAAAATACTTTAGCTGATAAAACTTGTTCCACGCAGAAGTTCAGAGGCTAGATTTGTCATCAAGGTTTATTAGTTCGTTCAGGTTTTTCCCCAAGGAAGATTCTATTATCAGTGAATGAGCTTTTGGAGAATAACAGAGAACTACACTGAGAAAGCCAAGAATTATTTCTTCGGTATCAATCTAGCAAAATTATACGTTACAACATCTGAACACAGTACCTAGGATTACAGATGAACGTACAGTCAACAGAAGAAATACAGCATGGAATTGCAGAAACAAAAAAAAATAGGGAGTAGACTAAGGCACATTCTTAGGACAGGATTAAACACTCCCTCAGAAATAAGAAATCTGGTATAACAGCTATACAGGTCTTACTCTGTGAGAAGAGCAATTAAAAAAAAAAAAAAAAAAAAAGAGACTGAATTTCATGACTGTGAGAAATCAGAGAAAGGCATACGGGGAGAATATTTGCCCTGAATCTACTTTAGCAATGGTTAATTGAAAAATCAGTATTGTGCCATTCTTAATTAGTCTCAGCTTCACCCTTTCCTGTCTGCTGTTTGCCGTTATTACCTGTTATTGTTACTGCAACCAAGTAGGTTAGCATAGCCACCAGGAAGTCCGTTCCTGTTGTAGGGATCTGACACGGGAACACCCATGTTTGCCCTTACCAGGGCCAATATAGTTATAAGAGCTTTTTTTTTTTTGTTCTTCCTTTCACATGAAATATTTTCATACATGTGGCAACCACACACATATGTATAAAAATAGATGTAGATATGTGAATACTATAAATTGAATATCCATGACACAGTAACACTACTTTTTATATAAAGGCAGAAAACCCCGATGGCTAACAGCAGCCACAAAGCCATGTGTGTAATAGCTTTAAGACAAAAATGTAAGCTAACCAGATGTTCATACATTCTCAACAACAGGAATGCCAATACAGCCCCTTCTTTATGGGTTTGCGTGAGCAGCTTTTTAAGCACCTGTGTGAGCAGAAAGGACAATAGCTAGTAGAATAGAGAAGGCCAAAGAGAGAAGCATGTGCTGAGAGGTGAAGTCTCCCAAAAACTGATAAGTTCCAGTGATAAATGGCCCTGCTGAATTTGCAACAATGCATGAACTCTGGACCCCAGCTGAATTTGTACATAGCCACCAGTGTGCACACACACGCAATCAACATGCTGTATCATTCCAATAGTTCCAATAGCTTCCAAGAACACGGTAGTTGCTATGTGCAAGCCAAGACTATAAGATTATATACAGACTTGCTAAAAGAACAGACTCCCTTAAGGACTTTCTAAACACCTACCTAGAACTAACTGGCTTGTCAGCACAACCTTCCACTTCTAAGCAAACAGCTGGGATTGGCCTCTCAACTTTTGCTTCAACCAGGTAACCATGTGTGAGTAAGTTACAGCACTGTGTGAATACTTACTGGCTACGAATAACAAGAGCTTCATTAGTGAGTGTTCTAACAAATCTTGCCTTTGAACTGAGTCTCTCCCCAGCTTGACCCCCTACTTGGAGAAAATTTGCAACCTGTACATGAAGTACTCCATGGTAAGCATATTTTAGTGACTGTCAGAAGATTAGCGTAGTAACATAACTTCATTTCGTAGTATTTTGAAAACAAAATCCTCACATGAATACACTTATCTGTTTTTATTAAATACAGCATTTGCATTTTGTTTAGAATAGAAATGATCTCCAATTACCTAAGGAATAACACATTTACTGATGAGTGTTTACTCAGTTGAAAAGAAATCATTTTCACCTTCCTCTTCATATACTAACTTGCTGTATGCTACTCTCTGGAAAATGTATGCATGTGCTAATTATTTCAACAATGTGGCATCAACATAAGATGCAGATTTAAGTAGTACTGGATCTAAAGTACTCCACTGTAAAGTATCATTTTATTAACATGTAAAAAACAACAGGTACACCAGTCCAATAAAGATTGGTCAAAGAATTGTTCTTATGAAAGTGTACATTTTGTCTATAATAAGGTAGTTTTAAAATATATTCTGCTAAGGAACAAAGACAAAAAAAAAAAAAAAAGATAAATTGGCAGAATCATGACCGTAACTGCTCTTACCTTTACAAGAAAGCTTAAGCTTAAAGTTTAAGCCTATTCAAAGATACTGAAGAGTTACTGAAAGGACCTCTCCAATCCTTTTATTCTTAAAACCAGTAACCGCTGAAGTTCAGAAAATATTTTATGGAAGACGATAGTTACATTTTTAGATTTGTTTTCAGAGATGTGTATTTGCAAGTATTTTGCATCTAAAAGCAAACATCATGTAATAACTTCCAAAGGTTGACAAGACTGTTACTGCAATTGACTACTATTGAAAGAAAACATTTGGTTTTAAAATAATTAACTTAGGGAATTGGCTATCTGGCAACAACTAAGCAACAACTTGTGAAACTCTGAGGGTCCTCTTTTAAAACATTGTTAATAAGAAACTATGATGAACTTGAAAACTCTCAACAAATAAATTAGGCTTCGACTGCTTATTATTTTATAGCTAAAAAGCTTTATAAATTTTTAATGACATCTTGGTCTATTCCAAGCGGAACATCATGAAGCTCAATGGAACTAAGAGAACTCCTGCAGAAAGCTAAGAAAAGAATTAAGCATCATTTTAAAGTCTCTAAGAAATTCCTTTAACAACTACAAAGGAAACGAGAACCTTCTTACACATACATTAACAGGCTGTAATCATTTAAGGCTACTAAAATGTATTCAGCCAATAAAATAGATACAGTGGCATATATATTTTAAAACCAGCCATACCCTGAAAAAAAAAAAAAAGAAAAATCAAACCTTTCCTCCTTCAATACACCTATAGAAGGAGAATATAAAAATCTAACTGAGAAAACAGCAACACTCTGCTCACATTTCTCAACTTCTGCAGGCCACATTCAGCAGCAGCACACTCCAAGCAGCACCCTCATCCTTGCTCAGCTTGTCTCTACAATCAGACATCAGAACAGCATTAAGCAGCAGCAGCTTTTCACTTCAGCACTGTTACAGTGACAACACTGAAATTACATCATGAATAAGTTTATAAGCACTGCCAAGCATTTAGATACAATTTTAACTTATAATGATGCTAATGAGATACTGAACGACTATTGAAAAATATTTTCTCTTGCCAAAATCTAACTACTTAGAATACGTATTTTCAGAGAAAAACAAACTAGCCTCTCCAAACTATGAAATACAGATTTAAGATTTGAACTGTAATTTGCTTGATCAAAGTAGCTCTTTACATGTACTTTTAAACCAATTTTACTATTTTTGACTATGTGATTGCCTTGATTAGGTATGACTCCTCATCTTTGCTAACTTACAAAACTCAGTACAGCTTTCTGAAGACAAATCTAAACTGAAACTCCCTCCATTTTCTGTCACACTCTTAAGGCTCTTTCCAACTGGTGCCTGTTGAGAGGACAAGAAAAGCAAGTTCAAACAGAAGAGGTTCACATTGGATACAAAGAAAAATATCTCCCCCACAAGGATAGCCTGCCATTAGAACGTGTTGCAGAGATGTTGTATAGTCTAACTTAGAAACCTCCAAAGACAGTGAATGCACAAATCCTTGAGTTTCTTGGTCTGATCTCAGAGCTAAACTCTGCTTTGAGCAGGAAGTTGGACGAGAAACATCCCGTGGTCCCCTCCAACATGAATTATCCTGCAATCCTGAAAAGTCCTGCTAATTTTGGGAATAAGGTATCCGTGTTCCTCGAATGCAGATTGCCCATTAATGATGCACACAGAAAAACTGACTAGAGCAACCATATTGGTTACTACTCTCTGCTCCTAATTTTTTTTTATTGAAGTAGAAACAGAATTAATTAACGTTTCACTGTTTTTGCTTGGTTTTGTGTTTTCTAAGAGAACTCCATTTGACAAAAACACTGCAAGTCACATATTGAACTTACTAAAACATTTATTTCTAATACTACCAGAGCAGTAATTCTAAAACTAGTTTTATCACAACGTTCTCTAGTGACAGACAATACCCCAGAAATCCAGCACTCTGTGATATTCAAGTAAACGTTATACAAGAAACTGACCACGATCACCACTTCTGGACACACTGCTGAAGCCTATCAGTTTTGTAGGTTATCAATTTTGAAACAAAATTATTTTATACTTAATTGTGAGACGGCCCATTCATCCCTGTACATTTACTGTAAAACATCCCCTACTGTTGTACAAAACAATTTATGAGAAAACATAGAATAAACACAAAAGAGTACATGTGAAGAATCTCAAACTGTTGACATAATTAAAAAAAAATAGAGAAACTACACTGTTTTTTTCATGAATACTACCTGATGATGCATAAAACAGAACAAAGAGCCCTGTTAGCCTTTTTTAACATAGTGTGAATATTATTTTTTATTTCCTTTCTAGGCTTACTGGATGACCAGTGTGGGGTAAAGAAATAATTGTGCTGGACAAAACTAACTAAAGACACTTAACAAAGTAAGTACGTATCCAACAAATCTGGTTAACACGAAGTCTTTTACTTACAACCAGTTAAGTAGAGTGGGTATAAACATATACAAGAAACCTACAGACATCAGATTCAGATAATGAACTCAAAAAAGAAAAGAAAAACAAACATTCTCTGACCTTTTCATCACTGGTAGTAGACTCTGGATGAGGTAAAGGACTATCTTGATGAGTTGTTTCTACAACAGAAGGTTCTTCAATTTTATTTCTTATAATTGGTGTTGCAAGAGGAGACAGATCTAGAGGCATCTAAGATTAATAGTATAAAACGAAATTAGTCAATCACTAAGAAATTCAAATATGTAAGAAAACATAAGTAACTAAGGAGAAATATCAGTCTTATGATAACAAAGAGGTGCTGATATTTGGAAGATCTTGATACAGGTGCATTACCAGTCAAGTGTATTTTTTCCAGCACCTGCATGAATACCAGTCTTCACTAAGACTTTGCCTTTCAATACCCATTGCTAGATAAAGCACTTATTTTTGAGAATTAAAATCCCTTTTAGAGTTTATATTTCCCTAGTTTCAAAGGAAAATTATAACTGAGGAAGAACTATGCTACACTTAAAAGATACGCTTAAGACGTTATCCTTATACAGATTGTATCACGTTACAAAGCACAAAAATTTAACTTCACTTTCAAAATGGAAATGCTACCCTGGGCTAGTCATTTCAAGCTTAGAGAAGCAAATAATTACTAAAAAAGCAAGTTTTGTATTGCTACACAGCTAAAATCCACCAGGACATCTGAAACACCACACAGAAATTGAGTTATAAAAATACTTAAGCAACACTATAGATTTGAAGGCCAGTATTGCTGTCTAATTTACTGTCCAAATACCTTTGGAAGAAAGTTCCCCCAAAGCTCATCTTCCATTTATATTCTTCCAGATGCTTTTTTCTACTTAATCCCTAGTTTTGCTACTGAGTATGTTGTTAAAGGAGGAAGATTGTTAAAGGTGGAACCTCTTTCCACGCTACAGCTGAATAAGAAACACTACAGAAAAAGCTGGAGTAATCCTCTTCTCCCCCTCAAAAAAACAACCCCTAGGAAGCGTGCTATTATGGTAAATTTCCCACCCCTTGCAATGTTTGGTTAATTATGTTAATTAACCAGAGATACATGGTATGACTGTGTTTCTTCTTGTCAGCTTGGATAATGAGTATCAATTCAAAAAGCTGTTGAAATGTTTTAAATACTTTGTGATACCTACAACCTCCTCTAAGACAGTGGTAAAGTACATAGAAAACACAGTATTGGTGCTAGAACTGGTATTATCATACAAATAGTTTTAAGAAAAGTTATGATACTGCAGTAAAAAAAATAAATCATTATTTGGCATAGCTGTAGGAATAAAGCACAGGTGAGGGTTTTGTTTTTTTTTTTTTTTTTGGTCAGGAATGAGTAACAATACATCCTATTTGTAACTGTGTACTAAAATCTTTACTGAAACACAAAAAACAGATTCTACAAAATCTGTACATATGAATATTAAAAAAAGGGTTTTGTTTTATAGCACTGTCTATAGAAATCAACCAGATAATTGCCCAAAGGCAGAATTACTCAAAGTGTTTAATCTCATTATTGTTATTATTGATTCTGAGAATCACATTGCTATTTTAAATCTAAACACATTCAAAATAATCAGTGTTTGCATACTATTCTTTTCACTTTTTTTCTTTGCAAATATTTTTCTTTCTGCAAAAACTCATTAATTCTCAGACTTCTTTGCTTATTCAGGGACTACTGAAATTTCAATCAAGCTAATGATTGACTTAAACAGATTTAGACCAGATACTTAAAGAAGTAAGACAAAGTCATTATGCCCCACTGTCCATTCTATGTACGTTGAGGTAAACCAATCTTCAGAAGGGTAGCCTTAAATTTGTGTGCTCCCCATAGAACACATACAAGCAGCTGGACAATGATTACTGGTACAGTTTAAAAAGGAATATATAAATTCAAGTTTGCTCTCTTCCTTAAATGGAACTTCTGATATAAAAACAGCAGGAGATCTGAAAATAAAAAGTATTTGAACATACTTTCTTAATGTCATCTTCAGAAGCCTTTTTGAACTCATTTTCAAAAGGACTTGCTAATTCATTGAATAAGCCCACTTCTTCACAGTTCTTCAAGAATCGAGTTGGTGTTGGTGTCTGATCTGAAATGAAGTTTACAAAAACCCCCAAATTTTATTTTTAAAAATACTATTGTGAACATGTGTATTGTAAATCTTTTTCAGAGTAAAAGCAGACAGCACCAGTATATTATCAAGGTATTCATACAGTTGCGTATCAGTAACTCTCACTAAAACTAACCCGGACTAACTAAGGAACAGTCAAAAAATATGAATAAATTGAATTTAATGTTACAAGGGATTTCCTTTAACTTTACTTAAAAATAATACGATCATAGCAAGGTAACCTATAAATTTAAGAAACCTGTATTTACGGTTATCAAAGATGGTATCAATAGAGTTAGTTACTTACTCTAAATGACTTTATAGTGGATCAGTGTGAGTATTAACACTTGAAGCTCTTTAGCAATTGACTTCAAAATTACTTCACTTTCTTCAGAAAACTAAGTGTAGAAAACTAAGTATTTTTGAATGTTTGGGGTGCTCCTACATTTCATTTTCCTGTAAACTGTTAATCAGCTACATATTTTGAAGACTGGTTAAAAGAAGAAAACCTTAAAGTTAAGTATTAACAGATTTGTTCAGATTTTCTTATGATGTATAATATAAATAACATTCTCAAAAGATGAACTATGCAATTAAAAGAATGCCAACAGAAGTTCTTTATTGAAGTACTTCAGTGCACCTACCTGGAATTAAAGTCATAAACCTGTAATAAAAGTCATAAACCCCCAAATCCTACAGTTGTGATAGAATGGCAGTTCCTTTTTTTTCCCCGCATCAGCCTTTCACAAAATTTGCTCATTTCAGACAGAATTATCTGGTCTCTTAGCCAGCAAAAATAATCTAGATATTAATAAAAAGCAGCTAACACAAAGAAGTGAAGTATCACATGCATTATAAAACATAGCAATATATGGCATTTACATTAATATTCTTAATTTTTGTAAGCTGACATTCATTTGTCATTTTGATAGAGAACTAGACTCACAATTTTATACAGAGAAAACTGTCATTTTGAAGAATACAGATACAGGGGAAAGAAAAATGACGTGGTTAAGAATTCTGTTATGTCTTGAAAACACACTCTTTTCTGTCTTGCAGAAAAAATGAGCACAAGCTAAACTCCACCTGCTGGAGACAAGCAATTCAAGTCTGCAAACCACTAAGCCCCTTACAGTGCTGGACGGTTAACAAAGCTTTTCTTCAGCCCATGTCTGGCGACCAGAGGGAGCTATTCTCAAGTGCCTAGTCTAGCATAGCAGAGCACCTTGGTGGGCTAGCAGGCTCTAGTTACAAAGATAACGCTTACATGAAGGCTTTAATAAAAACAAAAGTGTTTTTATTATTTTAAAAGTGCTCACAGATAATTTGCTTTTTTCTTCTCATATTGCTTTTTTCTTCTCATATTGTGAAAACAGCAGTGATTACTCTCAAGTGTGTGGAACACACTAAAAAGAAGCGTGATATTGCACTCAAGACTGTACTGGCTCCTATGACGGCCATACAACTGAACTGGAATCAGAAGAATTCTGGTATTTTGCTGATTACTTCCATTTTCAAAAAGGTCATTCTATGAAATTTTTGGTACTATGTGAATTCCCCTAATTTCACTATTATTACCTGGTCAAAGATAACCGTATTTGCTGCAAAGTAACTGCATTTGATACTACATGCATCTTCACTAACATAATGTAGCATTTATGACTACAGTTTATACACTAGAATGTGGTTGCAAAAAGTTGGAACGACGCCATGGTTTCATTCTCTCACAATTATTGACAAGGTCTCTTCCTTATGGTTTAATTGTTGAGAATCACGTTTAGAACATTAAAACACATAACTACTGGCTTAAGAGTAACTTCATTTTTGTCTGCTCATCCTAGCAAGTTAGCCATGTAAAAGAAAAATGTTCTGAAGATGTCTGAAAACCTTTGCAAGTTTGTTTACTCTTCCACCACAGAAAAAAAAAAAAACAAACAAAAAACCCACTCTGACTATAGCATGATTAGCATGTGCTATCTTCATTGAAGGGCTTTAAAGTATAGATTGCTACGATCCATTAGCAATTAATTCTGATCCTTGACCAAAAAAAAAGTACTTACAAATGACCAAGAATACGCTATGAATTCAGAGGTGGAAATACAATAAAAGTAGTTGGAATTTAATCTAAAAAATACTTCAAATAATTAAAACAAAAATTGTTATTTTTCTTCTGCTATTTCATTCAAAGATGGTAATTACTGGTTCATTCTCCCAATGTCCTAATTGGTGAGTGGAAGGGCAGGCACCAATCTGTTCTCTTTAATGACCAGTGACAGGACCCAAGGGAATGGTGTCAAGCTGTGACAGGGGAGGTTCAGGCTGGATATCAGAAGAGGTTCTTCACCCAGAGGGGTTGTCGTGCACGGGAACATGCTCCCCAGGGACATAGTCACAGCACCAAGCCGAGAGTTTAAGAAGCATTTGGACTGTGCTTTTAGTCATATGCTCTGAATTTCTGGGTAGACCTGTTGTGGTGCCAGGAGGTGGACTTGATGATCCTTGCAGGTCACATCCAACTCAGGATATTCTATGATCCTATGAATGTCATCACAGTACGTAAAAACTCCAGGTATTTTAAAATTTAAGAGACATGTAATCTCAATGAGAAAGTAAACCTTAAATATGGCATAACCCAGTTATAGATCCTGGTAGGCGTAGGCTTTATTAGAGCATGTTCTTACTGAATGCTTACTGCACAATTTAATTAATTCTTAAAGTACTGATTATTGAAAGGTATTTAATCACGTACCAGATCTAAAATCACGTACCAGATCAGACTTAAATAGAATAACTGGCTTCAGATTTTAACAAAATTATGTAAGAAAACATTTACTAAACGTGATGCAGACAACTACGTTGAAGAAAATATTGCATAGTGTCATAATGTAAGTCTATGCATTAAATACAGAAAATACATAAAACGTATGCACATTCCACCAGAAAAGTGAATAAACTAATTATAAAAGTATATACTAACCAGCCACAATGACACTATCATTACGAGCCGGACCAAATTTCAGTGTCATCTCATGTTTATGTTTATGGACAGCCAAATGATCCTCATTGGTAAAACGCTGTGGCAGAAAGTTTCAAGAAATAGTTGTAATTTTGAATGTGAACACAGTTAACACAACTCTACAGAAAGGCATTTTTACAACATGTAAAACAGTTGTTACTCTGTTAACAGACAACTCTTAGGAAATTATAACTTGTTCCTTGGTCAACATTGCCAGGCAAAAGATACTATAAAACTCAAATATTGTTCACAGTAACCAAATAGTATCAAGAATCAGTGAAATCGTAGTATAAGGAACTGCATTCATCAAAAGTCCATGACAAAGTTGCAGAGTGCTGCAGACTACATCAGCAAACAGCCATTTGCTTTACTAACAAATCTTGACAATGTTTAGTAATTGATTATCACTACTTCAATTCTGTATTGTTTGTATTATCACAATAAAAATAATTATCTGTAATCACAGACTTACTGTATTTAATAGCATAAAACCAAAATAAAGTATAGCTCCTGCCCCAAACAGCTTACTATGTAACAGAAGAGGCAGACAGAATAGGAAACACTGGAACATCAGACAACTGAAAGGCTGTGAATGAACTAAACTTATCAGCAGTTTAAAAAGCAATTTAAGAAATCTCAACAAATGCATCCCAGCAGTTTTTTTGCATACTTCCTCCAAAATTTGAGGTATACTCTGCAAAAGAAGCAGAAAGTAGACAAGCTGTGTGCTGAAAATTCTTACTTCTATTAACCTGAAATTCACTATGTCTCTGTAACTGTAGGTAAGGTTCGTGTTTCAATTGAGATAATCTAAAAAAAAAAAAAAAAGGTTTCCCCAGATGCAGGCTTCCTAACAAGAGCATGTCTACAAAATATTTTCTTAATTTCCTTTATGAGCATTTGGGACCCAAATTATGTTTCTGATTTTTCCCCATCGTTCAAGTCACTCCACATATGTCCCATATGATCCCCATCAAACATCATTTTTCAGAAAACAAAATGGAAAGCTTAGGTGACCTCACAGCACAGTTATCCAGAATATTTCTGCAAGAAAGGACATGTGCACATGGAGCTGAAAGGGGATTTAAAAATGCAAGATTACTGAAAGGCAGTATAATACAGGCCAGACACTTTTTTTTGTTAGAACTCCCCTTGCCAAGGACCAAACGTCCAATTATCCATAGCTCCTATGTCTTATGTCTAGATATAGCATGAATCACAAATATTGCTGTTTATCACAGTAAGCCTCAAATACATCTGTCCGCACTATGTGATGGAAAGGCTTCTTTGGAGGAAACAGGTTCTCCGTATCCAGACTCCCTCTCTCTATTCTATAGCATGATCTGGCATCTGGAGAAGCTTTGCCCATTCTCCGGGACATAAACATCTCCTTCACTTCAATCAAGGATTGCTGTAGACCCATGATGCTTCTTATATGAGATTTAGTTGCTGAAACACTTCTGACAGAGCTTACAACAAAATGAGATTCAAATAGAATGAGAACAAACATTGCTTAGGAGAAGGCACTCCTCTTCTGTTACATTTCATGTCTCTGAACGTAATAGACATAAAAAATCTTAGTTCTTCCCAGCTTTAAATACAAAATGTTCTATTAATATAACATTAACACTGTCAGTCATCATAAAAACTATGTTTTCAGAATAAGAATAGAAATATTTTGAACTCAAAATCCAAATAAATCCAAGTGCACTAATATAATGGAAAAAATCCAGCTTAAGAAATTAGTTCTCTATAAAGGCAGCAGGGATGTCAATCTCATGCAGCAGATAAATGTAAATTCATTCATTTTCAGGTTACTAAATTAAAAGTGTTAAGACCGCTTCCTTTTAAGCAACCATCTGTTAAAGCATTCATTAATAGTATTTTTTTATTTTCTGCTCACTCAGTGCTCTATCTACTAATGCTATTTAACAGAATGTTACAAGCACTGTAGGATTCAAAACACATTTTGTGGCATGCATACTTCTAGCATCTCCCCTAAACAAAAACATACATAAATGTTATTTTATTTTTGCATTCGCCATAGATGCGAAGATTAATCAAAGTATTAAAGTACTCTGAAGTGAAAGAAAATTGACATTTTCAATAGACTTAAGCACAGAATGCCTGCAAACTTCATGATGAGCTTCCTACTAACATTGAAATATTCTGAAAAATGCAGCTTACCTAATACAAACTACGTTTATTGCATATGAAAATGTGTGTGTATATATATACATATATATATATTCATTAAAACAAATAAGGCAGGGTTAACAAATGAAATTTTAATTATCTTTTCCTTGTATGGATAACATTTTTCTGAATAAGCACAATTACAAAGCAAGAACTTCTTGCTGTCACCTGCTTTTCAGCAAAACATGATACTTTCTACCAATCATCATAAACCCCCTTGAGATACGTTTCACTGTTTTACATTTACTTGATCAATGTTATTAAGTTCAAGTCAGACCGTTACCTGGCCACATCCAGGGGCAGTGCATAAGAAGGGTTTGTCATCACTCATATTCCACAGGTCGTTGTGCTACCTGTGTTAAAAAGAGTAGAAAACATTTTACAAATATCACAACAAGTTATCCATACATCAACATCCACATGAGATTTTAATATTCTAGAACTTCTGCCTTCTAGCTGCACTAAGGATCTAAATAACCAGGACATAAGTAGCATCTGGACTCCAAACTCTGCAAGGTACACAAAACTAAATAGAAACACAGTAGGTCTAAAGTGTGCATCTCAGTCAGAAAGGCAAGTTTTGTATGCAAAAAAATTGCAGAAGATATCTGAAAACACAGTAAGACAGCTTGCTACTTAAACGAAAATACACTGTGATCACTACCCAATTCCCTTCCCCCAAAAAGAACAAAGCAGTGGATAATACTGAGTACTCAAGCATACACTGCCAACAGATGAAAGTGATTGGTTCTGTTGCTTTTTTCATAATCTGTAATGCAAAGTTAGAAGATGCCCTTTATGTAATCTTTAACAAATGTAACTACAAAAATGTGTACTTTAGTAACATCACAGCTATACAACTGAATTACTAACAGACAAAAAACACTTAAGAATGAAGTAATAAATACTAACGCTCTTATATTTTGTGCTGATTTGCATACTTAACACACATACTGATACACATACCTGCCAGATTTCACATATAAACCTGTTTCATAGGGCAAGCTATCATATCCTCCTTTTCATGGCAATGAACTGTAATTGAAAGAAGATATTAATTACCATGCCTGTTGAATATGCAACAATCCATGATTTTGTAATGATAAATGACATGTTATAAGAAATACAACAGTTTTTTGAAGAAATTGTTTACCTCACCAGATCCACCAAATAAGTATTGCCTCTCTCAGAAAGAAAGAGGTGCTTCTACTATTAATTCTTTTGGACAAACTACTTCACTCATATTCTTCTAATAAAAAATTCCAGTAGCCCTCATTTCTGAAGTGTGAACTCCCATACAAAAGTAAAAATAAAAATAAAAATAAAAAAAATCAGCCCTCATATTAGCCTTAAAGTTCAGTGAGGGCAACAACAAAACTAATAAAGTTTCAAGGATACCACCAAGAAAAATTAAAATACTTCAGAACTACAGATTTTTTTCCAATTAATTTATTTCATAGCTGGATGCCCGCAACAAACTGTTGCATCACAGAAGCTTTTACAAGCAAAGAAGGTGCTCTTCATCATTTCAGATGCCCTAACTTAGATAAAATAATATAAATAATGCAAGGAAGCATCAGGTAAAGTAGAGAATGAAAAGAAATACATTGTTTGTTCTCATATTAGAGCACTGAAAAACATTCACGCAGATCTCCTGTCCTACCCTCCACTGATAAGACCAGGACACATCTGTACCATATGCCTGGGTACCAACGTGGTGACTTGAATTTTTCATGATACCAGTACAAAAAAGCCTTGTAATTCTAACAATTATCAATGCTGTTGTACTAATTTTTTTTTGAATAAGTGGTCGAGGTGGTTTTGAGAAGCTGTGGCCAGGAGGCATAAGTGTCCCTCATCTCTTAATTTTGAGCTCTCTGGTCCTGAATCATTTGGCTGCAAGATCTCTCAAGTTCATACTGGGCTCTGCTGCTTTTTAATACTTTCCTGGACCTTACTGTAGCATGAGCCTTTCCCTCAGCCCCTTCCTTTTCTGGGTTCCAGCAAAGCAAAATGAATCCACTGGCTCTGTTTTCTGGGTTAGGGAGAATGAGAGAGGGCAGAAGAGAAAGGAGAGCACATTTCTCAGTCACACCCTCATTCTGCAAGCAAGGTAGCATCAGTCCACTTTGGGAAGAGAAAGAGGGACATGCATGGGATTAGGTCAAGCTGTGCTAGATAAGCATAATAGTAATATGTAGATAGTGTGACATCAACGACTAAAAATAATGAAGTGCTGGTACAGCAAACATATAAAATTATGATACTGTCACATCAGTAAACCCGATAGTGATGAGGAACTAATCACTAAAGTTATCTCATTTTAAGGTCAAGTAACAGGAGGGGAAAAAAAGCACCAATTTATCTAATTAGCCAGGAGATGACAAGCACTCTTAACCCATCGGAATGTTTACTCTGGAGGAAACACGTTCATCTCTAAGCATGGGTATTTGTATGGAGATCTAACAGCGTTAGTTCTGACCTCAGCTTGGCTTGATGTATAAAGATGTCTCTGTGATTAATGATCATAAGCAGAATAAATCCATCTCTCCCCCAACAGAGTAGTCATGAAAAGTTGTAAGGCTTTTGAAAGCTGCCTAACTATACTAAGAATATACACCATTTAGCGCTAGGCACTAAAACTGCTCAAATAAGCCTAAGCAAACCATTTAAGGCGTAATACCTCAGAGATTCATATATGCAGGGCATATATTACCTGATCCTTTTCTCTAAGACCTTACGGTAAAAACTACTGCAAAGGATATTACTTCAAGGAGAAGGAGAGCCCAGTGTCCTTGGCCATGGGCACCAAACAGCAAAGAAGAAAAACATGGAGGGGTGGAGATTCCAGCATCACTTCTAAATATATACATTCAACAGAACGAGGATACTGAGACTGAGATCACAGGCCAAGAAGAGATGAATGGCTGCCAGAAACTTTAGAGTCTTTGGCACTGACAACTCAGGGAAACATTTATGTCCTGCAGACAGGATGCCAAAGCAAATCAGGGATGGAGATTGCTCTGCTGTTCTTTGCAGAGAGTCCATAACCCATCTCAAGTTTCTGAAGAGGTGAAATATTTTGTGAACTGTTAAAACTATGAACTTGGTACTATCACCATTAAAGAATATTAAAAATGTCATATGCAAATTTAATACCCATGACTAAGTCTTTAGGATAAAAACTAAGGTTTTTCTCAGTGAAGCTTTAGGATCCCACCCTAATTACCACACATTATTCCAAACTCCACAGACACTTAAAAGCCATTCCATAAACACTCGCATTGTTCAGCTATGCAAAGCAGATTATTTTTTTTAATGCAGGTTCAAAAATAGCAGGGTCGGTCTCCTTTAGGTCTTGAAAGGAATTAGCTTTGTTAAATCTTGATCATGGGGCATCATATAGTGAAGTATGGCTGCAATACATGGATATACATGATGAACAGAAGAGTTACATCCTTATCAGAAATGAAGATTTTTTTTTTTTTAATTCCAAAGGATGAAGATTTTGATTAACAAAATTGCTTACAGAGTATTGTGTTAATATAGCTTGTTGTGAGTCTTTGACAAGTGCATAGTATTAGCCATAAAAATCTACTACACCCACACTGTTAGCATTTTTCTTAGGTCATAATCTATAAAGATGAATTTTTCCTGTCTGCCCATTTTCTCTTTTAAACGAATATTACCAAAACATGCATTTGCACATGAAGTAGTTACCTGGTTTCATGTTTTAGTTTGTGAAGCTTGTGAATTTTGAATATCCTGTTTATAAAGAAAAGAAAACAAAGTGTTGTCCTCCTGGATAACTTAGTGGAAAAAAGTTGGAGACAAATTCATGTCCCGAACTTTCTAACATTACTTGACTGCAGACCACAAGGAACTTGGTGAGATACTGCCTTGTAAAGGGATTGCAGCTAACATCTGAGGAAAAAAAGTCTCTTGAAGCACTAAATTTTTTGCACATAAAAGAGAAAAGAAGTTCACTCATGCATTCCAACAAGACCTTGGACATTATAAATCTAAATAGAAACCGGATCTGACAAGATGGGAAAACAAAGGGCTCACATTCATTAGTCTAGCCACATCAGTAAGGATTGTATTTACCTATTACAAAGACAAATGCAAAGCTCGCACCTAGAACAAAATAATTCCATGCAACGCTACAGGCTGAGTGAGGGCCAAATGACTGTCAAGCAGCTTTGGGGCAGAACCTGTAACTCCTGGAGGACAACAAACTGAACTCGATTCAGCAGCACGTCACTTGCAGCACTGAAAGCTAACAGCATCTTGGGCTGAATTAGCAAGAGCACTGCAAGCAGATGAGGGAAAGTGATTATTCTCCTTTATTTGGCACTCACGATGCTACAGCTGGAGTACTGTGTCCAGCTTTGAGCCCTCAAAAACACGGCAGATGACAAACTGTAGAGAAACCAACTGGGGCCCCACCAAAATAGTTAGGGGGCTGGATTATTGCATACAAGAGAGGGAGCAGGGAGCTAAGTTTGCTCAGCCTGGAGAAGGAAGGCTAAGGAAGGATCTACTTTCCTTCTCTTTTACACTACCTAATGCGTTATTATACAGAGGACAGATAAATGGCATCTTGAAAAAAGCACTACCCTCCCAACCCACGTGAACTTCTGACCCAATTGCTACAGAAAAACTATAGGCATCTTCACTTGTTAACCAAGTAACAAGCAAACACCTTGTCACCCAGAAGAAAAAGATAGCTCTTGAAGCAATTCCATCTGAAAATGAAACTCCAGCCGTAACTTTATCTCTTCAGATGAACCAAATGCTTCAGTGAAATAATCATTATTACAATCCATTGAAGGACAGCTTTTTTCTACAAGCCTTCCAATCCTGAACTTTTTCAGTAGCATAAAGAAACCTATAAATTCTCAGTGCAATTCTCAATGAGAAACAGAATCAGAGCTGAACAGGAAAAGCATCAAATAAGCTCAGCAGTATAATCAATTTTGATACTAAAATCAGAAGGCAATCTAACGTTTTTGGTGTTCATTTGCTCCATATTTACAGTACAAAGAAAAAACAGACTGAAGTGAAAGTAATTAAAATGTCATATGCCTCGTCACTCATTATCTGGAAGGCAAACAGCACAGCAAACTATATACTTGTAAGTATGTATACATGTTTAAAATGCATATAATACAGAGAGAAATAATAACAGTAAGGTTTGCAAACATTTTACTAATATTTAAGACAGCGTGCTTATTTAAAAACTAAAGGTGGTTCTGTGAAACACCACACTAGAGTTCATCTATGTGTGCCACAAAAATAGCTTCAACAATCATTTGTGTATTTTTATAAGACTTCAATTAAACATTTAAAGTACACTTTCTGGAAACTATTACTGCATCCTCCGAGGCTTGCTTGTAAAATATGTTCCTGTAGACAACTTGTAAAAGAAGAGAACAGCACAATTAACCAATGTCTTGTTGGCTTATTTTACTGGTAAATGTTCTGTTTTCTCTTAATTCTCTACATGGCAGAAGCATGGAAAACCCAACTGACACCTCATTTCATTTTTTTTCTATTAAACATTTAAATAGCTGTTTAAAATGTATACATGTATATTAACAATTCCTGCAAAAACACCTCCAAATCTGCCGAAAAAAATAATTCACACATACCTATAAATATTTGTCAGACTTACACCTAAAGCCTCTGAACGCTTTATCAGCATCAAGCATGCTATATGCCAAAAGACTTTTATGCCTTAACTTGTTCCTGGACTATGCAGTCTTACCCTGTAATTTTATTCTAAACCCTGTAGCAATAGACTGCCCTCCTGCAATTTTGGAGTTGACACAAACAGCACAGAAGAAAACAACCTGAACTGAATATAAAAGGATGGGATCTGCTGAGAAGACAACTATAAACAGGCAAAATCTGGAGGGAAAACCAAACCAAACGAACAAACAAAAGCACCAAAACCCCTTAGAATTTTTCTATTTCAGCATTCCTCTGCTGGCCCGCAAGCAAGAAAGAGCGGACATTCTCCAAAGTGTCACCCTGCCACACGCACACCTGGACAGTCCATAGAGGACAATCTAAGTCTGCCAGCTTACATGTGTGGCAAACCCAAATTTTGCAGCTAGGCTAACCACTTGCAGACACATCTATACATTCTGGTTAGAAAACACAATGAGCAAGTGGGACTAAAAAAATGTGTTAGCCTTTGGACACAAATCAGCATGATGGTAGTCTGTCAGCATTAAGTCTCTCCTATCTCTGTACATCACAGAGTGCTTAAGTTACAGCATCAGCGATGTATTTTTCTACAGATGCTTGCATTTTCTCAAGACTAACCATGCACATTCAACATTTATTTTTATTCTTTACATTTGATCTGGGATTGTGCCCCTTTTTACTGCACCATAAACTCTTAGCGGATAGAGTTATTAACCCTCTGTAGGCTTTAATGTAGACCTCATCATAGCGTGCTATTGCTTTAAGTTAGTAGCATAAGATTTTTTAGATCATACTCTAAAGTCCCATCTTATAAAAGAAAATTGTAACATAAAAGGGCAAGGTCAAAAATTTTTAGTCTTTATCAATCTACGATTTCTACTTGAAGCACGTAACTCTTTCATCTCCATGTTCACCTTTAAATAAAGTCAAGCACACTGAATATATTTGTCACAGTCAAAAACAACATTAACAGTTACCTGAAGAACTAAAATTAGTGATTTGTTTGGCTCTACACAGGAATTTTAACAGAGATGCCTCTTTAGATGAGAAAAAGAAATAGCTATTTTTGTTTTCCAAATTTAACCACTCCAAAATTAAAAGCACTGGCTTTCTCATGCAGCCTAACTAGTCAATGCAAATCAAAATAAATAGGGTACCTTTTATACTTGCAACACTTGAATACAGCATTGTACAGCATAAATTTTAATCACCTCCCATATTTGATCTTCATTTCTAATTTCCTATGGAGACAGTCAACTTTGCAAGTTTTGCTTTCAGTAAAAATCAGATGTTTGTACGTGGAATACATCACTTACAAGATGTAAAGTGAATAAGTAATACTTTTACAAGTTAAGTAAATAAAATCAAAAACACTGTTTTAGAAGAAAAAGCCATCACTCCACTTACCCAGAGAGACTGGAACAGCTTTTTGTTATCTTTTCACTTTCCTGTAATGCAAAAGAAGAAAGATAAAGCAAAAGTAATTAATACTTCACCATTAGAGACCCTTTTCAAAAGTGTTCTTACCAACTGTATTTCGGTAATGCCACTCTAGAATTTAACATTCATTAAAAAATAAAACTGAATAATGAAGAGACTGAAGGAGAAAAAAAAAAAAATATATGAAAAAAAAACTTTCCTCCCCATAAAGGAAGCAGAATCACCAGGTCGTAGTCCAGAATATTTGAAGGCTGTAAACCCCAAAAACTAGCAAAGAGGAAAACAGGAACAACTTCTTCACTACTGCCACTCCGCTGCTTACTAGAGTGGTTGTTCCATTTCCTAGAAGATACATGGTCAGTTTCAGAGTTCTAGGGAACAATAAGGAAGAATGCAAAACCTGCAGCATGAAGCACTGATTTCTTCTTTAAAAAAGCCAAATGGTGAACACTTTTTCCTGATGTCCTAAGCTACGTGTTTGGAACTGATGTCTAAGACAAACCAAGGAAGGTATGAAATTAACTTAGAATAAACAAGAAGGCAGCAACTGTGTAAGAGGAAAAATGTGTGAGAAGTGAGGACCAATTGACTCAACAAGTTCAAATGCGAACAAGACGTCCACTGGCCAGATTGTCACGTGTACAGAAACAAAACAATGAAGTGACTTTGGTTTTGCTGAAGGATCAGGCTTTCTGCACAAGCAGGTACAATTCTGGTAGACAGGGAGCACTGACTGAATAAAGAAAGGTTCCTAGGCCTAACGCTTCGGGATGGCAGCTCCTATGTCAACTGCCTGCCTTGGATATTTTTCATTAATCAACTGCCTTGATTAGTGGAAGTTCATGCTATGTGAACACAGCTCTTATAAACAAGTCAAAAGCCAGTGAGCCTCAAAGAAGAAAGAGAGTTAATATTCTCCTGATCTTTTTGCAATTTGCCCAGTGAGATATTAGGACCTAATTTAATCAGCTCAATTACCTACATGTGAATGCTTTAATACTGTCCATCAACCTAATCAACATTGAGTACAATAATTTAGAATTCAATTACAAAAAAAAATATCTTTAAAATAGCAGGACCATCCCCCTACAGGACTCCCATTGCTCATTGAGATTTACTGATTTCCCCCCCCCCCCCCATAAGCAACACAGTAAGTGACCATTGGCATTTACCCAGAAATGGAAACACACCGCATTGCTTGGAATAACTTAACTGAAGACAAACTCCGACCTGAACTGAAGCTAACAGAAACATTCTCAGGTTGAGTTCCTGCTAAAGTGCATCTGACAGAGAATACAATTGGAAACAGCATGGCACCAACTGGCCAAAATACAAGCTATTGTATGGCCATTAAATATCAGCTCGTATTTCTATCACTAACTCTATTCACTGTCTTCTGAGAGTGCACCTTATTGATTTGAAACAAACGTGGTTAAGTTATGCAGGAGGACATGATAATTTGAAGGCTATTCATTATTACAAAGAAAAGTTAGTACTACTGAATCACGTTGATTCCTCTGAAAATAGGTAATACATTACTTCAAGGTAAGTAAGACATCATAAAAATGTTCATATTAGAAATAACAGATACTAATAAAGCTTCCCAAAGCTGTAAACACGCATTTGTAGGTTCAGTTAGTGGTTTGGGGAGAAAAAGAATAGCTGATCAGAGAAGAATGTCAGGCAATAGATGCACACAAATTTTAATTAATAGAATTCAAAAGAACAGCATATTTCAGGCCACTCAATGCTGTCACAAAAACACAGCAGCAGCATGATAACAAAAATTATTCATAGAAGTATGCATGATTAAATCTGGGACCTGAAAGCACCTTATGTTACGTGTTGCACAGTCAAGAAGTTTCTGGAAGAAGATATGCCAAAGATGTTCACATTTCTAGAATTCAAATCAGGATAGAAATATGACTGTACAGTGGAAAACATCAAATTCAACTAGTTGATTAAATATTAGCATGGCACATCAGTAGTAAAAGAAACTCATAATGGATTTTGTTAAAAGCAGCTTCGCCCCACGTGCACATGAAATTATTTTTATTTCGCATTTTTTTTGATGCATATTTATAACAAGCAGTTCATGACAAAATTGTTGGTCCTTTTAATATAACAACTTTCCAACTTCGATTCTTCCAACTTAGATTGGAAAATCCAAGTGAACGCCTAACTTGGCGATAGCTCGTCGATTACAAACGCCTAACTTGGTGATAGCTCGTCAATTACGCCTGCAGCTGGAGTTCCCTCAATGGGCAGCCATGTATGTTTCAATGGGAAGTTGAAGATGCATCCAAAACACTTTCTAGAAGCCCTGGACCACAAGAAAAGTTCTCCCCATCCTTGAAATGAATGTTGAATTTAGCATCTAATGCCATCATGCGTAGACATAGCAGTAACTTAAACTTAAGCTCAGCAACATTTGCCTTTTAATTAATAAAAATAAATGGCAACTATATGTAGCTTTACAACTATAGAGCTTGGGAAAGGCCATTCACAGCTGTGAACAGAATACAACGAGATGAGGACCAAGATACTACTTTAAAAGGTGGAATAGAAAATTCAGTCAGTTAGTTAGTTATTCGCAAGGCAGTGGATGAATTAGAATTTCCAGCCCTATTAGAATTTTTCACTCTAGCATGAAGAAACAGGTGGCTACCTGTATTTGAGGAGAAAGACCATTTCAGGGAGAAGGTAACATGATAAAAAGCAAGTGTCACAGAGCCCGTGGCTGGGACACGGAAACACACTCACGGCTCCCACCTCAAGAACGGGGCTGCAGGTTGGCGAACCCGCGGGAGCAGCACGACCACACACCCCCCAGCCCCACACCGGGGGATAAAACCCTCGCGTGAGACACCGCGCGGCCACCCCACACCCCGGCGCCCGCAGCCCCGCTCGGAGCCCAGCCGCGGACCCGTTATCGCGGCGCCCCGGGAGCCGCACGATCCGGCTGCGGCCAGCCCCGGGCGGGCCCACGCCTCTCACCCGCCGCCGGGCACGGCCCCGGAGCCCCGAGGCAGGGTCGGAAGGCCGGACCGGGCCCCGCGGCGGCCGTCCCCGGCCCGTACCTGCGGTCCCCTGCGGTCCTGCGGCCCCGGCCCCGCCCGGCTCTAGGGGCGGCGGGAGCCGCAGGCCGCGATGGGGGAGGGGGCCGCCGCCGAGCGGAGCGGCGCCGCCATGTTACCGCCTCCCGGGCGGCCCCCGCGCGGCGGCGGCGCTGCCCCCGGGCCGGTCCCGGGGCTCCGCTGCGCGTCGGGAGGGGGGCGCCGGGGCCGGTGCCGCTGTTTACAAACTCACCGGGCCCGCAGCGCGCGTTAACGGCCGGGTCCCCCACAGGCTTCCGTCGCCTCTCGCGAGAGCGCCGCCGACATCTCCGCGGGCGGCGGGGGAGCGCGGGTCACGTGGAGCCGAAGGGCGGCGCGCGCCGCCGATTGGGCGCCGCCGGCGGATTTCGTCGGGGTTTAGAGGGGCGCCTGTGTGGCCGGAAGCGCCGCACAGTTGGGTGGGGCCGCGGGGCCGCTGCCGAAGCCGCCGCCGAAGCTAAGCAGGCGCTGCGCGGGTCGCGCGTGGATGGGTGACAGCAGGGGCCGGCGGCGAGGCGCTGCCCGGTACTGAGCAGTAAAACACCTCAGCTTCACCAGGGATCTGAAATGGCTGCCCTAAGGCTCGCTGGCCACAGCCTGCACAGCACAGGCCCTGGGAGCCCGGGAGCCCAGCCACGTGAGATCCGTGCCCCCTCCAGCACACGGGGTAAAACCGCTCAGGGCGGGCTCGTGGAAGCGCTGGTGAGGAGCTCTGGTGCAGCCCCGGCGCTGCTGTCACAGGGTGGCTGCTGGGGTCTCCACTCTGCGGATCATCTCACACCCAAGGTTGGGAGTGCTCAGGCCCTGCCATGGCTACACTCCTTGGGCTCCCTGCTCCCACGCACCCCTGGAAGGGGAGCCCGGTGGGCAGGAGCTACCTAATCATAGACCATCAGCACAGTTTAGCTGCTGTGTGCTCTCAATCAGGAATGAAGTTTAAATTGCCAATCCTTCTGAGAAACGGAAGTCTTCAAAAATAAAGTATGAGTTCCATAGCATAAGCAAAATGCCATTGCCCCTGAATTTGCAAAAGACAGTATGGGTAGCACTTTACAGAAGTGCTGTACAGTGCCTTCAAGATAAAGTGGATAAAACAGCTTAATTAATTAGAATTCTTCTCAACTAAGTATGCTGTGAAGGGCTCAAACAGAGATACTGCAGAAAGGAATAGAAATCTTATTTCTATGCACAGTTCTAACCTTCCTGCGCAGAGCAGCTAAGAGCTGTATCTGAAACAGGTATTCCTGTGTGGTATCCGTCCTAAGCCTGAGCAGAAAGCTGAACTGCAAGTTCTTTACCTTTAGTATGAAAATGCTGCAGAAAACACACAGAGTACAAGCGGGGAATAAACAAAGAAAGAAGCGGGACTGGAAGCATGAATCACTTTTGCCTGCAGCAAAAACATAATAACATAACTGGTTAATATAAACATTTCACCACACAGGATAACACTTGTGCACATCACTTTCAGAGGTGGAATAATGCTGGATCTACTGGAAGAGCAGCGGAACAGTTAAGACACAGTGGAGACCTCTGCTGCAGCTAACTCCATCCATGAAGAGTGGTTTGGAAGGTATGAACCTTCCCAAATTGAAAGCGCAACAAAGTTTTCAGGAAAAGTGAAGCCTAGTGCTACCTCAAGAGACTTTGTATCTGGTTTCTCTGATCTATGAGAGATGTTTCTTGATGCAAGCTCTTATGGAGAAGGTTAAATCCTTTTAAACAGATCACTGGTGCCCAATCACTAAAAAAAATAATCTTTGTAATGTGTAGACAAGTAAATGGTTTTTATAGTTGTCTCTCTTGTGAGCATTTTTAGGAACACATCTTTTTGGAAGACCACCCAAAATAACTGAGCTGTTGAAGTGATCTGGTAACCAGTGAAACCAAGCTGTTTTTCAAGAACAGGGAAAATGGAGGAATAAAGGGAGTCCATGTGCCCTAGGGTACGAAAACCACACCCATTCCTCCTTGGCTAAGCCTCTTATTGTCTGTAAGGAGGATAACCCTCCCTGCCTGAAGGTTTGTCTCCATCTTTTGAAAGAGCTGGATTAGTCTTTATCTGTAACACTGACATCCAATTCTTCCAAAATTAGCACAACTTAACAGCAATTTGCTTGGTTTTGGACCATGTTCACCAGCAAGTGAAGAGTGATTTAAAAGGTGTCAAGCTTGGGGAGATGCTACTACTAAGACAGGCTTCACACCTGACGTTCGTGCTGCCTTTCAAACAAGGCTGACCATACAAAAAAGAGTGCATGTTAACAAAAACAAGCCACAAGGGAAAGGACTGGATGTAAGTCCAGTACTTATGGTCACTCAGCTTTCTTACTGAGGTTCCAGAACAACTGCTAGCCAGAACTCCTTACACCAAGCACACAATTATAACTCAGCACAGCCATTTCATATGCAAACCAACTTGTAGGTATTATTAACTGATCCAGAGCTAGGCTTAACCAAGTTTGAAGTTACTTGTTTGGCCAAATCCCAGCAATATGGAAATCTGAAAACTGAATTAAGCACTCTCATTGAAACTACAGTGCTATCAATTAAATGCAACTTCAACAACTCTCATTAATGACTGTAGAACAGACTAGCAGAGTTACATGTACAGTTAAAACCATCACCCAAGTCTGAAGTGATGAGAAAAACTCACCAAGTTGTTAGTTCATTATATTCTCCATCAGAGAGCAGAAACAAGAGGAATTTTCAGTTAGCTCTAAATACCATAGAATATATATATATATATTAAAATCCACAAATTTCATTTTTATCTGGCATTAGGTAGAGCTGGGAGTGTAATTCAGCCTCCATATCAGCCTAGACCAGTCCATGATATTGACAAATGCAGACTACTACCTTGGAGGCCTACAGAGATTACTACAGCTCTGAAAGAACAGAAGATTCAGGGAGAACAAAGAAATACAGGTAAGTGGATGTAACTACTGCCAGGACAGCAGTACACAGATGAGCTTTAAGCTTTAATTCCAGTAATCATTATTTGCCCTACATCTAGAGCAAAAATCCCCAAAGAAAAGCACTTCTAGACCTAGTCACACAGGGCACTACTAATACCATGCTAGATCTGAATCCTTGAAGATACCACGTATTTTACACTCAAACCTGCAGTTAAATAAAAGGTTTTTTTTCCGTATTTCCAGAGTAACATTTAATCCTTTCGCAGAGATGACTGTTCTCTCCAAAGATAAGGGAGAAGTAGCCTCTTAAGCTAGGTTCAAGTTAGGCTATATGAACACCACTTTGGTATTTAAGTTCAGATTAAAACAAAGGCCTTACCTGCATCTCACACCAATCTAACAGCCATCTAAGAGCTGTGAGCGAATTTCTCCATTTCCTGAGGGACAGTATACTTACAGGTCACACTAGATAGTTACCTCGATTAAAGTCAGTAACAGCAGGACAAGGCAGCTCATAAACCTACTCACTTTCTTCCAAAGTTCACTCTGTATTCAAAAGATCAAATCTATTATTTAATGTTCAAAGCCCCCCACCAAGTTAGTATGTAAGAGCACATAGTATGTTGCTGTATGTGTAGATAACTTAAACGCATTTAGGTTATTAGAAGACAGATGATGGAAGAAGCAAGGGCCGGTACTGCAGACATTTTGTTAAAGTGCTTTGATCATACTGCTATTAAAAAAGTTTGGGAGAAAAACAAGACTGCCTTTACAAAATTAGGAAGTTTAAAGTTCTCCCTTTTAATTAGGTGATGCTAAGAACACTCTAATTAAGAGAGCAATGTTTATGTGCCACAATTAAATACCCTTGACCAGTAGTTTAGTTCAACCTGGACAGCGGTCAGAACCACGCAGAAAATTTGTTCTAGGGTGATCAAAATTAATCGTGTAACTGGGAACAAAGGTAAATAGAACTTTCCTATCCCTGTTTGTGGATTACTTGGCTCCTTCTATTGAGCAGTGCAAAAACATGCTGTGTGCTAGCTAGTCTGAGGAAAAAAAACAAACAAAAAAAACCACACCATTTGTGTGCACAAACAGCTCTGGTAAGTTTGAAACAGGTAAAGGAGTAAGGCCAGAATAAAGCCAAAAACTTTTAATGCTTTGTCAGTGTATCCTCTGATTTCCTTAAGACTGGTCACATTGATTTTTACAAACACATACCGCTCCCACATAT
Source organism: Nettapus auritus (assembly GCA_011076525.1). NCBI lineage: Eukaryota > Metazoa > Chordata > Aves > Anseriformes > Anatidae > Nettapus > Nettapus auritus. Next base: position 10,846,152 of record CM021771.1, read on the forward strand.
ATTAAAAATGTGGGACTTGAAGTCATTGTTTTAAGGGTCCTGTGTGATACATCATTATCATGACAAATCCCCAGGGTCTGAAAAACAAGAAGCTGTCTTCCAGATATCCTAATGAGAAAGATAATAAATGCAAGCGACAGGTTGACAGTTGTTAAAGTTGTTATCTTTAATGAAATGACTTTGGAAATAGCATCAATTTCCATGACACCAACATTTTGGGAGTCCCATAAAATATGCAGTTACATTCCAATGCCAGTATTACAGGCAGTTCTCCTTTCACATGGCAAATAGGATCAAGAAAGCAACCATCAGACAGAAGAGACCCATAGCTTCAGACAGGGCGAATCCCAGGATAGCATATGAGAACAGCTGCTGCTTCAGAGAAGGATTTCTAGAAGAAAGCGAAGGTGTAAGACCTTTTTATCTTTATGTTTAAGATTTTTTTCATACACAGTTTAATATACCTGACAGATCCAAAAGCTCATACGTTCCTTCCACAGATTCTATAACAGGAAATCCAGTAAATCCATGCACAAATTGTTGTATTTTTTAGCAAGGGTTCCATTGAAGACAAGCATCTTGGCAATTAAGACTAAGTTCATGTTACGCAGACTGTATATTCCAAAAGAACATAGCTTTTATGACTATACTCAGCCTTTGATTTTACTTTCCCTCCCATGCAGAAACCATTATGGTTTCTAAATTTATTTCATATCTGTAATATTAGAATTCTATTCCAAAGAATCGTTTTTGTGTACAATATTAAGTAGCTTACAAACAAATCGAAGAACTGAAACCATCTAGAGCAAAGAAACATGTATGTAGCAGTTTGTTACAAGAAGGCAATGAATTATTCCTACATGAAGCAGTGGCAGTGATGCTGGGGAGGAAGGAAAACCCTTCATCATAATATCATTTAATGATATTCCGTAACGTCTATTGACACGTTCATGCCAAAACAAAAAAAAAACAAAACCTTTAGCTTTGTATGGAAAACACTTATGTTTCTTCAAGTAGATGAGCCTCTTTTTCTTTATTAAGAAATAAGTTGTAATCAGGTCTCAACTGGTTGAAAGAGTAATGAAGTAAAGCTTATTTTATGCCTGTTTCATTTGGTTTCTCTTTAGGACTTCTCCCCTCTTATGGAAAAAGATCCAGGCCAGATTTTGAATTCCATTCTGGAATGGAATGCTGGAACACTGAACTTTAGTGACCAAAACACTGACCCAGTCTAATGATTTCATTTCTTCCACGTCTCTTTCCCCAGTAAACTGTACCAAGTTCTGAATTCATCAGAGCCATCCTGCTGAACATGCTACTTAGTCGTGTTTAACACTAGTAATTATTAACAGAATTTATTACAGTTCCATGATCCTTACTACAGCTTAGCTTATCTGCGAATGCTGCATCAAGATACTTCTGCACATAAATCAAGACTTTTATACAAGAGAGATTAATTACCTGGCATAGCCAATGATTAGACTACCGAAGACTGTTCCAATACCAGCACCAGAACCAGCCACACCTACTGTGGCAGCACCAGCACCAATAAATTTGGCAGCAGTGTCAATGTCCCTGCTGATAGCACTAGTCTGGAATTCTCTAAGTGCTGGTTGGGAGACAGTGTTTTGGGCCCCATTAAGTGTTGAGTTGCCCTAAGAAAACAAAACATGAGAAAACATTATATTCAGACACAGATCATTTTCCCTGACCAGCTTGATACAGTGTTATTCTGCAGTTGTAAAAGTTGCATTAGAACCAGAGCCTAGTTACTCTTGCAAGGGATGAGACTACAGCTAAGAGTTAAAGACTTCAGGATGTTACCCATTCACCTGAAAGCAATCAATGTCAAACACAAAGGACTTTTCTCTGGGGAAACAGCAGGACAGCAACAGGTGTTATTAGATGCTTGATTTAAAGCAAGTTTCAAAGCAGAGATTTTTGAATTAGTACAAGTGAACTCTAGGTTGAGAACATTCAGGCTCACCAGGTAATTTAGGAAGATACAGAATTTTGTATAGGTACCTCTCCAGTCCTGACCTCTGGTCTAAAAAACACAGATGCCGAAATTGGTCTGTACAAAAGTCTTGATCCAGCACGGATCTGGAAAAGGAAGGAAAAAGTTATAAAGAAGAAACACTTGATTACTGTTGTTCCTGTAAAGTCTTATTTAAGATTTTAAGACAATCATCTGCTAAGCCATTTGTCTTAATAGAAAGACATAAATCTTTGCACTGCTGGACATACAGTAGATCATACAGAAACAAATGCTGCCTCACAATATGATAGCACCGTTTTCAGATGGCATTACTGTGAATAGCTAGATTATTCACTGAAGCTATTCCTACTGACAGGAAACGTAACAAAACAGTGACCAAGTAAAGGGGAAATAGAACAGCTGGCAGCAACATGTGTTTTAAAATGAAAAAATAAAAAACTTGAAAATGAATTCCCAGGTTGCTAAATGCAAGGACGTAGCATAGGCATTAAAGCCTAGCAAGGCGCAAATGAATGAGTCCTCCTTCCCAGGAGGCCTGCATATGTCCTTGGGCTTCCAGCCGCCTAAGGTCATCCCTGCTCTCGCACAAAGCTCTTCCTGCAGGCCATGCCGTGCCCGCTGCTTGCGAGAGGGGATGTCCCGCAGGCCACAGAGGACGTTTGGAAGGAGGTCAGCCCCTTGTCTCCACAAGGACAAGAATCCCCCGCCCCGCGCAGGCCGGGCGCTGCCTGGAGTTTGACCTACAGCGGGGCGCTGTGCACCAGGCCCGGCCGCCAGGCGCTGCGCGGCCTTGGCCGCCCGCCGGGGCCCCTCACCTTGACGAGGACCCCGACCCCAACCGGGGCAGCCCCCGGCCCCGCCGCCCCACGACCCCCCCCGCCCGCAATCCGCGACCCCGGGGCTCGTCGTAGGGCAGCACCCAGGGCCGCTCCCGGCCCCCGTTGCCCCGCAGCCGCCGCCCGGCCCCGCCGCAGCCCCGGGGTGCGCGGTGAGGAGCGGCCGCGACCTCCCCGCGGGGCCGGGGGCGCCACACTCACCAGGGCGGGCGAGGCGGCGAGCTTGGCGCAGGCGAACATCTCGGCGGGCGGCGTCCCCGGGGGCCACAATCCGGCGTCTCTGCGGGGAGAGCGAGAGGGTGAGGGGGCGGCCGGATGGCGGCGGATGGGGACGGATGGCGGCGCCGCCACTCACCCGGCTCCGGCTGCGGCTGCCGCTCCTCAGGACCGACGGGCTGGGGCTGGCGCTGCGGGAGGGGCGGGCTGTGCGCAGGCGCGGCGGGGCCGGCGGAGGGCGCCCGGATGCAGCGCGGCGGAAGAGGAGGGAGGGAGCCGCCAAGGTCACTTTGTACCGGCGCCATTGGCAGCGCCGGGGGGCGCGCGGCGGCCGCCCCCGCCTGGCCCCGCCCCCAGCTCTCAGCCCCGCCCCCGCCGTGTCTCCTCCGCACGGAGCCGCAATAGGGCTGCAAGGCGGGAGCGCGGTTGTGGCCTTGCCTGGCCCACAGGCTAGGAAAAGCAGATATAGCTCTTTCTTTTTTTTTTTTTTCTATTTCACACCTTGCACCCATGCTTTGGGAACAGAAGTACGTGGGCAAACACCAAGGAAGACGTACATGCCAATGGCAAGACCTTTAACAGTTATTCAGAACTTCTTGTTGAAAAAAATAAGAATCCACCCACACACTGCTGTGGTAACAAACCTTCCCAGCACCACAAATAACGAAACAAAAAGCAAGTCTGGGTGCTGCCCTGGTGGAATTCCTTACACCTTGCTGTACTGTTGAAAAACACCACCCTATCAAAGGCATACCAGTGAAGATTTAAATCCTATTCACCTCAAAATAAATGTATTTATTACCCATCAAAAAGTACATTTTATATCCGTTTTCTGCATCTTTCCCAGGGCGATCTCACGTCTCCTAACTGAGGTTGTGCTTTTTGTTCTCAAGTCACATATTTTCCTGTCAGTTCCTAAAATCAACCTGGAGCCTCAGGAGTGTCGTGCATTTTCTGTCATGATTCCTGCTCTGGAATGCTTTGCAAAAATGCATTCACAAGCTGTTTGGTCTGAGCAACATCAAAACCACCATTAAACACTTGTTTATTGTTGCTCTTAAGGCATAACAGCTGATATTATATTTTACATGCAACTCAGTTGTTGCTTTTAGGAGGAGTCAGAAGCACGGTTATTGATCTCTGGGGACCATGTTCAGCTTAATTCAAGCAGTTCTTCATAAAGAAAGACTTCTGTTAATCTCACTCTGTTTCCTATCGGTTTGACCTACTGCTGAGGTCCCCAGAGAAGTTCATTGGTGCCCTAAGGAATGGTGTAATTTCCAATTCACAGAATCATAGAATATCCCGAGTTGGATGTGACCCACAAGGATCACTAAGTCCAACTCCTGGCTCCACACAGATCTACCCCAAAATTCAGACCATAAGACTAAGTGCACAGTCCAAATACTTCTTGAACTCCAACTGCCTTGGTGCCATGACTCCGTCCCAGGGGAGCCTGTTCCAGTGCACAACAACCCTTTCAGTGAAGAACCTCTTCCTGATACCCAGCCTGAACCTCCCCTGTCGCAGCTTGACACCATTCCCTCGGGTCCTATCACTGGTCACTAAAGGGAATAGATCAGCGCCTGCCCCTCCGCTCGCCCTCATGAGGAAGTTGTAGGCTGCAATGAGGTCTCCCCTCAGCCTCCTCTTTTCCAGGCTGAACAGGCCAAGTGACCTCAGCTGCTCCTCACACATCTTCCCCTCTAGGCCCTTCACCATCTTTGTAGCCCTTCTCTGGACAGTCTCCAACAGTTTCACGTCCTTTTGGTGCTGTGGTGCCCCGAACTGCACACAGCACTTGTGAGGCCACACGAGTGGAGAGTGGGACAATCACTTCCCTCGACCAACTAGCAGTGCTGTGCCTGAGGCATCCCAGGACATGGTTGGTCCTCCTGGCTGCCAGGGCACAGTGCTGGCTCATATTCAACTTGCTGTCAACCACAACCCCCAGATCCCTCTCTGCAGGGCTGCTTTCCAGCATCTCGTTGTCCAGTCTGTACATATAGCCAGGGTTGCCCTGTCCCAGGTGCAGGACCCGGCACTTGCTCTTGTTAAACTTCATGTGGTTGGTGATCGCCCAGCTCTCCAATCTGTCCAGATTCCTCTGCAAGGCCTTTCCACCCTCAATAGTGTCAACAACTCCTCCAAGCTTAGTGTCATCGGCAAATTTGCTCAAAACACCTTCTAGTCCTACATCCAAATCGTTTATAAAAACATTGAAGAGGACTGACCCTAAAATGGAGACTTGGGGACCCCACTGGTGACTGTCCACCAGCCAGTTGTGGCCCCATTTACCACAATCCTTTGAGCCCTGCCTGTCAGCCAATTGCTCACCCATCATATGATGTTTTTGTCTAGCTGTATACTAGACATTTTGTCCAGTAGGATCCTATGGGAAACTGTGTCAGAAGCTTGACTGAAATCCAAAAAGATCTCATCAGCTGATTTCCCTTGATCAACTAGATGGGTGACATTATCATAAAGGGAAATCAAGTTAGTCAACAGGACCTACTTCTCGTGAACCTATGTTGGCTGGAACCAATGACTGCATTGTCCCTCAGGTGCACTTCAGTAACTTCAAGGATAATCTTCTCCATAATGTTACCAGGCACTGACATGAATTGCTTACCACGTACCTGAAACTCTTAAGTTCAACTGAGAATCTTGTCTTACACTCACAAAATCTCCTGAAAGAGATTCCTGGCTTTCCAGGGGTCTCTCCCAGAGAGGGCCAGTTAGGCCCCTTCAACTCAAACCACAAAGACTTCTCCTGGTCACCGTGTCTGTGTTTTTAGGTACACCACAGGAAGACCCAGTCTCACTTTGAAGCCCTCAGTGGTTTGGTATCTGCGCATTTCAGACCGTGACTGTCACACGTGAGTGTTGGCAGAGCACACGTTGTGTACAGACAGAATTTTTTTCCTGAAGAGGTCTGGCAAGCCTTTTTGCCTGCTCGATTTGCCATGCAGGAAGCACGTAGTAAGGAAGCTGGCCATGGTACTTGCAAACTGGCATTTCTGTCTGCAGGTTGGTCTTCCTTCAGACACAGATGAATTTGGACAATTGCAGAGTAATGTATCTAGAAATTCAACAAGTAAAACACTGTAAAACGTTGAATAAATGGCTCTGTCCAGAGTGCTTTTCACCAAAGGCTCTGTCAGTATTCTACCATTCATTATGAATAACTTGTAAAAGATGACTATATGTTCTGTATTTTCTGGCAGAGAAATCTTAGCTAATCAGGAGAAGTCCCATTGTTCAAAGTCTAAAAAAAAGAACTATCAACAAAGAACTAGAACTAGAACTATCTATCTACAAAGAACTACCTATATAGTTCTCCTAGATCAAAACCTATTATTTCAGGCTGAATTTTACTTCCCAGCAGAGGATTAGTACCTCCAAGCATATCACACATTCACACTAGTGTTTCTAAAAGTTCTGTTTTGAAGAGGAGATATGTCTGGAAAACCAATATATTCCAATAACCCTTAGTTCTTGGAAGAGCCCCAAAGGGGGTGAAATTGGATCAAAAGCCTCCTGAGAATGTCCTAATGTTTTTGAAATGCTTTTAAAACATAGAGTGGTGTTATTACCTCAGGGTTAGCTCTCCAGAACTTCCAGATTTATGCTGTACTTTGCAGGACATTGATTGATATTGATTTACAAAGTCAGGGTTTGTCAGTGTTTTCCACTGCCTGGGCCACGCTTCAGCACAGAATATCGTGCACCTCTCCCATTCACTGCTGCATGGCTGACTCTTCCCAATCATGACCACCAGATATCTGGAGCAATTGCTTGTGGGAAGAAACTATATAGAGCAGAATTAATAAGCTTTACAATATTTAAACTGATTTAGCTTTGGAAAGAAGGAATGAAGCCATGGCTATATGTCTCTGCTTTAAGGAGAATTTTTCTGGATAGTACACTCCTCATACCTGTTTGTCTTACTGATTATTGGTTGTTGGCAAATCTTGCTATAAGTAACATCGGAAGTTTTAATTGCTGACTTGGCTGGATTGCATGCGATGCTTTACAGGAAAGCAGATGACGGAAGCCTTTTTCTCATCATTGTAAAGTTGTCTTTTACAGGGGAAAGGGAGAATCTGTTTCTTGAGTGATCTTTGTCCCCCAGAGTACTTACCCAAGCTATTTTTTGCTCAGATTCATTTTCTTTTAGTCTCCGTTCAGTAAAGAGCTGAAGGCAATTAACCACATAGGACTAATATAGGCTATAGAGCATTCTGCTCAACTGTTCATTGATTATTTTAACACCCAAGTCCTAGATACTGATGGCATTAACCACAGCGACAAACAGCAGACCATGTCTGTACTTAGCAAAACTCTGAAGGTATGCAGGTACTATTGAGACTTCTGATGTGATTTGAAGCAAAAATCGTGGTAATCCCTGCCATATCATTTTTTGGTCTCTAAGATCTGCTTTAAATAACAGAATGATTATATGCATATGTTCTACTACTACAATAGCCATTATACATCAAAATGGGAGTATTGTCAAGAGGGAAACTACTCTGCTATGGCAGAAATTAAGCAAGGGAAGGAGGTGTTCTCATCTTCATCCTAGCTACTGGATTCTGGAGAAAAGTGAGACCAAGGCTCCAAAGCAGCCCTGCCAGGAAAGACAAGTAGGATCACTCTCACTCTGGATAACAAAGCCCTGTTGTCCAGTGTTCAGGTTCTGCTGGTTGGTTTCAGGATGTTACACAACAGTGTAAATATGTAGTAATATAGCCACTCTTTTGTGAAGCCCAGCATGACATGAGGTCAAAGACAACCTTCTGTTTTTTGACATTCATTTTCTATTTCAGGAAAAATTACCAATCTTATAAAAAAAAAAACATTCCCGATGCTATATTTAATTTCTAATTTATTTGCAATATAACTCTAAAATGAAATACTTGACAGATTCCCAAGTAGTTTCGCTTTATGCTTCCCATCTATAGCCGCATGTGCTACGATCGCCACCTTCAGGACGAGTTTCCACGTATTTAAGCATTGTTATGTATCTACCCCAATAACTTTTTGGAAATAGATTTTTGAGAAAAAGCACTAATGAAACAATCTATTGATGCTTAATGAAATTATTTATTATAAACACACAGAAATCACAGAACCGGGGGAATTAGAGTACCTCTTCATTTGTTACTTAAGAATATGAAGTCCTGTGAGTGACATGTTTTACTCAGATGATTTCACGTTTCCCATGGCTGGTTCAGGCGGTCTCTGTGCTGTGTTGGAAAGAACAGCCAGTACCCGAAATGATCAGTCAGGCAATCGGATAGCACACACAGACATTGCTAGGTTGCAGAATATCACTGAGATTAAATTAGAATAAATTCAGCAATGATCTTTATTCTTATCAACAGTATTAAACATATTTTCTAACAGAAAACAGTGTTCATTCAGCTGGAGGTTGACCACATTGGCTGCACACAGCCCATGTGTTTAGAGCACACAATTTGCCATTCATACCATTCACACAATACACGCTTTCTGCTAAAACAGACATCCAGAGAACAGCACATACAACCAAGACTTTGGCCACAGTAGAGCCATCATTTCAATAAATACCCATAAGCTTTGGTTGCTGAGGTCAAAGACACCCCCAAATGGAGGGATGCTTTGTTAGCGGCCTCTTTTGAAAGTACAGGCAAGGGGTATGACAAAACCAAGATCCGTGGTGTTTAAACAGTAGTACCTAGGCTACATTTATGAGATTTTTGGACTTTTTGTTTCTCAAAATCATGTAAGTGGTTCTGGGCAAGTGTTTGTGGGAACTACATTTTGGCTGTTGACAAGCTGCAAAGAGAAATAGAAAAGGTAGCTGTCTGGTGCTCAAAAAAAACATAGGAATTAAAGGTTTTTGTTTGGGGATTAAATCACTTTTTTTGTGTAACTGACTTGTGATGGCTATTTGTGCCTTGTAAAGAGCAAATGCAGGGTATACATACGTATGCCAGGACTGTGGCAGAAGGATTTTGTCTTCTTCCACTCTCTCTGGAGGGACTATAGGTCCAGTTTGTAGTCTCTGGGGGGAGGAGAGATGGAACCATAGACATTAATACATGCAAGATTAATCTGCTTAATTGTAAGTGACGTACCTTCCAAGTATGAGTCTAAATTCTCACACACTTGCAAATTGCTTTGGGATCACTGCCCAAAAGGCTCTGTATAAACGCAGAACATCCATTATCATCCTGAAGCTCCTTGGTCTGCCATGCTCAGCAGAAAACTTGTGGGATGGTGCCAAGCCTGAGCCTGGTCCTGCCCTCCCAGACCCGGTGACAGTCCGAACCCAGGGAAATAGCTGTTCCAATTCAGGTGGCGAATGCCATGCTTTGCATGTCTCAGGCAAGCTATTTTTAAATTACTATAATTAATTTTGCTCACGGTTACAAAGGAGATTGTTTATTTTTATGCTCTGCACCTAAAGCCCAGGAACTCTGGACAGCCTGCCATGTCGCAGCTCTGTCCCCAGCAGTTAAGACTCGACGAACACGCTGGCTCTCTGGCACGCCTGCGCTCATTCCCATCTGCTGTGCTGGCGCCATTCCCACTCAGAATTAGCTATGCCAATTTCAGCAGGGCATAGGTGCTAACCAAACACGGTTTTAGAGGGACAGCTTTCATAACACAGCAAGTGCCATCCCGTTTGCCAGCAAATCCTGCTGTTTGCAAATAATTCCAGCTTAAGGCCACGTGCTTCATTACATGGGATCACATCTGTAGATGCTTGTGGGCATTATAAAAAAAAAATAAAAAAAAAATCAACAAATGTGTACTGTATTTCTCTTTCAGTTTGGCTTGGTGGTTGGAATTTTGCATGTGGAGAACAAATGCTCTGCACCTTGTTAGCAGGAGAGAGCCATTGGCTGTTACATACTGTGAGCAGTCTTAATGGGTCTCTGCATGAAAGCCGAGGTAGCAGACAACAGGATTTTAGCACTGCTTTTTCAGGTGGCCCTTGGCTGCTTTGTGTCTGAGGAGAAGATGACAGAACATTGCCTTTTTGCACTGCAGCTTTTGCCTTTCCAGATTCTGAACAGATTTGTGCAAAAGGCATATTTGGCCCCTACCCAATTCCAAAGTGGCATATAAGTAAGACAAAATTAATGCTACTTAGTAAACATTATATACGAGGGGTCTGTATGTGATCTATAAATACCATAATATTATAAAAACAACATTAATACCATATTAATGTATTATAGCTGCACTTGACTCCTGTTTGCCCCACTGAATAGATTACATGTGTTAGCAGAATTACTCTGTATATAAAGTCAGAAATGGCTTAGGAAAGAGCAAAATCTGTTCCTGAGCTTCACCTCAACAGATCACTGTTCTCAAATTTAAAATATAATTTTGTAGCTAAGAATGTTTTGCCCAGAATTCTCAACAAATATTTGAAATATTAGGAATAAAATAAGATTTGGGGCAGATAATTTCAGATATTTCCGGTCATGGCTACTGAGTTTTAGCTGTTTTGCTGTCCAGCCAGGATCTTGGGGGAAAAACAAACAAACAAACAAACAAAAGGGGTGGGTGTTTTTTTTCTTTTTTCTTTTTTTTTTTTTTTTCTCCACAGAATCACAGAATCGTCTAGGTTGGAAGAGACCTCCAAGATCGCCGAGTCCAACCTCTGACCTAACACTAACAAGTCCTCCACTAAACCATATCCCTGAGCTTTACATCTAAACGTCTTTTCAAGACCTCCAGGGATGGGGACTCAACCACTTCCCTGCGCAGCCTATTCCAGTGCCTAACAACCCTTTCTGTAAGGAAGTTCTTCCTAATATCCAACCTAAACCTCCCCTGGCACAACTTTAGCCCATTCCTCCTCGTCCTGTCACCAGGCACGTGGGAGAACAGACCAACCGCCACCTCGCTACAGCCTCCTTTCAGGTACCTGTAGAGTGCGATAAGGTTGCCCCTGAGCCTCCTCTTCTCCAGGCTAAATAGTCCCAGCTCCCTCAGCCGCTCCTCATAAGACTTGCTCTCCAGACCCTTCACTAGCTTCGTCGCCCTTCTCTGGACACGCTCAAGCACCTCCATGTCCTTCTTCAAGTGAGGGGCCCAAAACTGAACACAGTACTCGAGGTGCGGCCTCATCAGAGCCGAGTACAGGGGGACAATCACTTCTCTGGACCTGCTGGCCATGCTGTTTCTTATACAAGCCAGGATGCTGTTGGCCTTCTTGGCCGCCTGAGCACACTGCTGGCTCATATTCAGCCGACTATCAGCCAATACTCCCAGGTCCTTCTCTGCCAGGCAGCTTTCTAACCACACATCTCCCAGCCTGTAACTCATCCACCACTCTCTCCAACTCCAGGCCCTAAGGGCATAAGGGCACCTGGGCAGGTGGGGCGGGTGGGGGCATTTCCTGAATCGTCGAGCAGGGACCTGTTTCCATTCCTCAACTCCTAGGTCCCCTCCCTCCGCCCGACAGCGACCGGGCAGGGGGTCCACCCCCATGTGGGGAGTCTCACCCCGGTGCCTCTCCTTCGGGCCTTGCAGGGAGTTGCTCCACCAGTCTATGGCCCGCTCGCACTCCCTGATGGCCCTCAACCTCTCCACCTCCTCCTTGAGCTCTGCCACCAGGCGGACCAGGTCCTCCACCTGCTCGCACCTCACGCACACGGTGTCTCTGCCTCCTTCAGCCAGCAGCAGCAGGCTCTGGCACTCCCTGCACCCAGAGACCTGACCTGCTGCATTTGGGAGCGGGCAGTCTGCCTGGGTGCCTACAGGCTTTCTAGAGCGAGCTCTCTATCTAGCTAGTGCTAGACAGCCGTCAGATGAGGTGTTCTTAGGGGCGGGGGGGATCGCTCTGCCCCCCTCGCTCGGCCCGCCTGCTCGCCCTGCCTGCGCCAACTGCCGCGCCCCGCGCTGTTTGCCCGCCCTGGTCGCTCGGCTCCCCAGGGGCTGCCTTTGCACGGCCGGGGCGGGGGCGCTGCTGGCTCCGCCTCCGCCTCGTCACGTCCCTCACAGGGCTGCCGGGGCTTCCTCGGCCGCCTCGAGGGGCTTCGATGACGGGGAAAGAGCCCTGCCTGGCCCGATTCCCTGCTCCGCTGCAGAGCGCGTCTGCCCCGGCAAGGTTTTTTTTTTTTTTTTTTTTTTTTTTTTTTTTTTTTTTTTTTTTTTTTGTTTGTTTGTTTGTTTGTTTGTTTTCAAACTAGCAAAGCACTGAAGACTACTTAAAAATAAATTTTACATCTCTGAAAGAACACTGAATTGAAGAACGTGCAGAAGGGTCAAAATTTTAAAGGTCCTAGCCTTTTCAAGGACGCAAAGTGACAAGTAGACACCTGAATACACTGGAAAATCCTGTTGAGAATCAAGGTCTAAACTTCTGCATGAGAACATTTCAGAGTAGTATTGTATATTTCTGATCACATTTTCTTTGATGTTAGTTTATGAAATCAGGTAGAGTTAACAAAATTTCAAAGGCTTTTAAGCATACTTAACGTGCTTTTCCTATGATATTGAAAAGTCAAAGACCAAAATACTATGTTAAGCTCAAGAAACAAAAATAGCCAGTCTCATTTCAGAGCACATTGCTCTATCCTAATCTTTATCTCCTCTTACCTATCTTCTGTCCTTAGTCTTTTTAGCAGTTAACCTAACCTTCTGGTTTAGAAGCACCGATTTACTTTCCATACCCCTTGAACTCAGACATACTCACCTTTTCTTCCTTCCCCTAGCTCCTAAAAGCACTCCTTCATAGCACTGTAATGGCCTGGCCTCCCCACAGTTGTTGACATTTGGGATTAATGAGACCTGCCACACATGCTGGTCAATGCTACCCTCAATTGTTAATTAGCCTGCAATTACTTATTTTGTATCCTTCTATAGGGGTAGCATTGATACCACAATTAGGAGGTGCTCTTCCCAGCAGTGTCCTATCCAGTGCTCTTATTTATTGTGCTCCTTGGAGGTCACCTGTCCTGTGGAGGGATCTGCCTTCCTTCGGGGTGAGCCATGTTTTGCTTGCTCAGCACCAGCCACAACAGCACATAAACGATACTGTGGCTGCCCAGTGAGTTCTCAGCTGTGAGAGGCTGCAGTGAGCATCCAGCCTGTTATCCCTCCACCCAAACCTCAGCTCTTTCCTACCAGATACGAGGTGGGCCGTGGCACTCCTGCTAGGGAGCACCTAATGGCAGCACAGACTGGGTGGGCAGGGGACCCACCAGGAGAAGCGACCTGTGTTTGTACAGCCCCTGAGCTTTACCTCGTTGAAACTGCTGTCTGAGGAACACCAGTAATTAGAGATACATATGCTTGCTAATTTGAAAAAAGCATGGCTGGCTTGTTCAGATTCGTGGCTGGGTTGTGCTTTTGATGCCTCCAAAATGACTAATAGTGTGTATAAATAGTGACATCCAGTGTTCAGTCAGATCAACCACAGGTCCGTGCTCCATAAGGTCATACAATTAAAAGATTTATTACGGACCCTGTTTAAAATGCCTGAGTAAAGATAGTAGGCTAATTTGAATATTAACTACCTGCCAACTTCAACACACCTCCACAATAAAAATTTCCTTCCTGACTTGTTGGGAAACAAAAATGGTGTGGCTCTTGTATAAAGCTTTAACTTTCTCTTTTATGACAGCAAGCGTCTGATTATTCCCAGGTGCTCCTGGTTTCTTCTTTCTCTGCTCCTGTTGCTGTGTATGTGGCCATTAGGGCAGCAGTCATAAAGGATGTGTTCACCACTTCCTTCTCTGTCTGTCTCTTAACATAGCCACAAGTCCACTGTCTTCTATCCACATTAATTCCCTGAGGTATCCACACAGTATTTGTGTTGACTGCCTTAATTTTGATCTTCTCTAATCATTCCCTGCCAGATGGTAGTTAAAGTTTAATGGTCCCTGTAAAAATAGTTCCCTTTCTTCTTTTAATCAGTCACGTGTGTTTGCTTAGCTAACTGTTAGATGTTCAGAAAGCATGAAGGGACCACCAACACAATTAGTTCAAAATACACATCCGTGTTGTGATTTCAGTGCTATGTAAAAGCAAAGGGTTACAGGGTAAGTGAGATTCCTGGAAATTAGCATGGGCTCCACAGCCCTGATTTGCTGTGTTCCTTTAGATGTATTAGAAAGAAAAAACTAATAGTTTGTGACATTTCCTATAACTGAATGCAAATAAACTTTACCAATTTATAGGCTGCCATGTTTGTATATGCTGTGCTAGAAAGCGTATGAGTGTTACGTTTTTAGGGATGGCTTGAGCAATGCACTTAAGCAGACACTTAACTTTAAGCAGATGGGTAGGGCTAACAATAACACCGTGTGCACCAAGGTACTTGGCATGTACTTAATGTTAGGCCCCCGAGGAGTTCCCCTGCAGTTATTTACCTCCTCACGCGTTTAAGACTACGTATCAACACCTAATGCCACGGAGCCTGAAATTCTCCAGTATGTATTTACTTGATTTAAGCCTATTAGGGGTTTGGACATTTTGCTGAATCAAGAATTTAATTCAATTGCACATTCATGCTATGCCTAAGTAGCAAATCGCTTTACAAGCAAATGGTTTGAGTCATATCAGATACCTATGGAGTGTATAGGTATTATTGCACCGCTGAGGAATATGGAGAGCCTGGAAAAGTGATGGGCTAGAGGCTGAATCCAGCTCACAGTGCTGCCAGAGGAAAGATTGCTGCTGAATTAAGCAGAGGCTGGATCAGGCCCTGAATGTCTTGCCTAGAGCAACACAGGAAATATGTAGCAGAGCCACTAACAGAACCCAGATCTCCTGAATCAAATTAGGCTTCTTTTGTATCCAACATCTGTGTGTGCTGCAACTGGATGTGTCACTGCAGCCTGTGTAAGGGAGATTCCGGATTAGGGCTTGCGTGAGAACGCCTGAGCCTGCTGCAGGCATCGTACCACCTACGCGCCCCAGAAAGATGAGCCCAGCAGAAGCACAGAGCGTCCTGCAGTTCCCTCCCTGGTGGAGGACTGAGAAAACAGGGATCCTTGCAACTTCTTCCAAAGGACGTATCAAGAACCACCTCCAAAAGAGGGTACCAGACATGACAAAGAATGCACTACATTAGTACCCCCACCCTTTTTTTCCCAGTTTTAAATGAGAGTGAGGGAACTCAATTATAAGGACATTCTGATCATTTTAGTGCTCTTTCCCTTGGCCATGGATGCCTGGAAGCTGGACAGCAAAGGCGTTGCTTTAGCTCCACTTCTTCCTGTTACACCTTCGTTAGCGATGAGCAATGTGGTTATAACATAAAAGAAGTAGCCATGACATTTTGCTTAAAATTTTGACAGGAAAGGAAAATTTTCTGTTCTTCAGCTAAGTATTTTTCCTCGGTTTCTTTTTACATGTAGCGTCTTTGGGTAAGATCTAAGCCAGAGAGCAGAGGCGTAGACGGGCCTGTTTGTGTTATGATAATAACTGGATGACCTCATCGAGATCAGGGCCTCAGGGTACTAGATGCTGGGAAAAATGTCATAAAAGCCAGTCTCTGCCCAAAGGAACGTGAAGTCTAAATACTCAAGCTATTTTGTAAATCTGGGACACGAGAGGTTGATTTGCCCAGTGTCAGGCTGTGGCAGTTGCTAGTGACTCACTCCTGATCTCTTGTGCCTTAGCCAATGGCCTTAGCCCCAGCAGCATCCTTCTTTTCTATTTATATTTAATTAAAATGGCAGCAGAGCCCAGCTTTGCTGAATTTCCATATGTCTCAGCTGTAAAATCTGTCAGCTGTGGAAAAGTGGACATACCTATATTTTTTTCTCCCCTGGTTCCCTCTCCTGTTTCCACATCAGAGAAACATTCACCATTTCCTTCCTTACTTGGCTAAGGACTGCAAACATATAAATGATCAAAATAGAACTTGCTGGGCTGATGATGGCTAATAGCAGGTGTCGAAGCGAAGGCGTTCCCCCCATGGACACAACCCATCACGGTTGGGCTGGTGCCCAGCTCGTAGGAAGGAACATGAATCTTTCACGTGGAAAGGGAGATAAATTGCATCTAAACACTCTAATGATGATAATGTAGAGAGACAGATGTGGTAACTGAGTGCTAGAATCCCTCCATACGCTTTTTACTTCTATTATACTGTCACATTATATACTATTGACTAGCATAAGCCAGATGCAAAAGCAGAATGCTGTCTGAATTTATCCTTTGGAATTCTCCAATTTGTGCAATTTATGGATAGAAATATTTTTCAGTGGTGAACTGACACAAAGGCCATTTCTATAAGCTCATGCAAAGAGCGCAGTGGAGAGCCCTCACCAGCCTTTGTTCCAGCTGCACAACTTTTTTTAAAACACTCGCACTACAAAAAGCAAGAGTTATGGCTCAGAAATCCTGGTTCTGTCTCTTTGCCCCATGTGTGGCCACTGACACCTTTGCAAGGAGGGTGCCATAGAGGGGAACCGTAGCTCGGAAATGGTTTGGATCGGCTTTACCTAAATGTAAATGCCGTAATGATTTCAGAAGGTGAAAAGGAGTGTGAGGGGTAGAGGGGGGGAGCGGCAGAGGACTGCCAAGTCAAAGCGTGGAGAATATGTAACAACTGCACAGAACATTTATACACCTGATATAGCATACGCCAGTTGTTAAGGCAGAAAGCCAAAGGTAATGAGCACTCTGAGAATTACGAGAGCTCCTTCTTGGACCAGCTTCTTGCCTGTAATTGAAGTGCTATCCTCTACTGATCCTTCAGGTGCTATCGGAGTGATTTTCTCCAGGCTTCAGGAGAGAACCAGTCCCTGAAGAGTGGAGGAAACTTTCTTTACATTATAGCTCTGCGCTAGAAGAAAGCTATGGATGTGACTCATGGGTATTCTTAATAGTTTTCATAGAAAGTGAAATTCCTAAGTGAGGTTTTGATTTTAATTTAGAAAGTGATTTTTTATGTGTGCTGTAAGATGAATAGAAAACCATATGTACGTTTACATATTTGTTTTTAGAACCTGTCTATCATGAGATGTATATTAATCTGTTTCTATTGCATTTATATTTTAAAATATTTCTGTAGATTATTAGAAAAAAAGTAAGGCAAATATTAGCCATCCAGAAGCATTCTCCATCAGCCTGCAATCTCCAGCAGTTTTTCAACAGTAGGCTTTTTTTTTTTTTTTTTTTTTTTACCAGCTTCTAACGGATTCACAGACAATAAGTGGTTATAAGGCATTATAATTTTATTCCAAAAAAATGGACATCAACTTCTGTTATCTTAGTGAGCTCCTTGTCATCTACAACACTGAATTTCAAGGAGTTGGTGGCTACTCTGTGATGCTGAAAATTTCTATGTCAGTTTCCAGTCTTGAAATCTTTTCTAAAGGATGATCTATACTTCAGATAATCAGACTGAGAAATCAAACACTAATGAACTTGGCAATCTGATTAAACAGTACACAGTAGTCACTTTGCCTACCTTCCAAATTCTGTCTTTCTATGTTTTTAATTCATTTACAAACTGTTTAGGACCAACACTTGCTTTTACTTTAGGCAGGGGACCTGGGACAATTATGTGCTGCCTAAATATTAAAAGCTGGTTTTATTCATTTTATGGCTTAGTATGGGGCATGTAAGTTCAGAATCAGCCCTCAGAAATGTCTGCTTAGGACATTCCCCACATTTTCAGATAACTTTAAAGAGGTAGCCATCCTAGGAAGCACTGAGTGTATAATTGACAAATCAGAAAAATAAAGAAAAAACAAAGCTTTAGAGAACATGCAGGCATACAGTTAACTAAAATTAAAAAAAAAAAAAAAAATCACCCCAAAACAAAACCAAACAAAAATTATATACATATATATTTCTGAGAGTTCAGTGATGTTCTATAATAAAAGTGAGAAATTGTTAATTTAATTTGAATAGGAAATGGAAATTCAAAGCAAGGGACTTTACTACAAACTGGAAACAATGGAAAACCATGTGATTCACTCATTGGAAACTAGACAAAGCAATGCACTACATTTTACTGCACACCTGCGAAGATGAGACAAACTGTTGTCTGTATTTGTTCCAGCTAACATTGGTCTGGGAAGACACATATTTAATAGGTAACATTACATGAACTATTTCTGTTACAGCTAGACAAATTATAGGAAGGACCCCCTTTGGCAATCCCTAACTACTTAAGGCCATGACATAATTAACGTCTCTGCTTATCAGGAAAACATTCATTGAAGCATACAACAAACAAGCACACTGATGGAATTTAAAGAAATTAAATAATAATAAAAAAACTAATGCTAATTTATGCTTTATGAGTAGAAGTAGACTAACAGATCCAATACGGAAGAAGTTTCCGTGCTATATGGTGTCTTTCTACTTTGTAGTAGCAGTAAGAAATAGTTTTTATCAGCATGACATTTGCATTTAATTTCCATGCAGAAAGCTTTTCTGAGGAACAGAAACCCAAATCACAGTACTAGCTGAGAGAAGTACAGAGCAAAGCAAATCCATCCTTCTCAGAAGAAACAATATTAGAGAAAAAATGTCTAGCTGACATACCACTGCTGCTGCCAGAGTCCACGAGTGGAAGTTACACTGCTATATTGCACTGGAAGCTCACAGGCACCGATTATACTGTACCCACCCAACTCATGAAGAACACATAAGAACATTAAAGAACTGTTTTTGCACCTGTTATCCTTATATTATGCTTTGCATTTTTAATGTTGAGCAGAAGCTGTTAGTGTTTTAAAATCTTCACCAAACGTATCCAAGCAGTGTGGAAAAAAGCTGAAGTCATTAAACTGCATGTCATACAATAGAATCATCTTGCATTTAATTACTAGATTGCAAAAGCAATTACTAAATTTGGCCCAGGTGCCTGCCTAGAGGGAAGCCAGGTTTTTCGTCCATTTTGAGAAATTAGCCTCCCTTGTTTTCTCCCTGGATGAGGATCTTGCAGCAAGAGCACTGCCTAGCACAGGTGGCCGGGGCATACAGGAGGCTGCGCAGGCAGGAGCTGTGCTTGTAGGAAGACCCGTCATGACCCAGAAGCTACAGGAACAAGTCAGGCTAGCCTTGCTGCAGGAGTTAGAACAGAGCCAGCCTTCCCCTTCTCATTGCATGTAACTATTGGCTTCTTTACAGAGGAGTCCACATTGCTGACATTTTCTCTCATTTTTCCTATTTGTTTCCATGATAACTCGACACAGAATAAATATAAAACATGTTTAACTACAAACAGGCATTTAATAAATGCCAGAAATAACTAATCACTAACATTCTGGAAACACATAAACAGCAGTCACAGTAAAAGCGTGCTAAAAAAATGGACTCATCTAATTTAAAACAGTAAAATGACCAAGTTGAGGGCTGAAATGCTCCCCGAGGTAAGACCATGACTTCACTCAGGAAGCATTACTCAGTGGGATTATAACTGGAACATTTTCAACCTTAGGGATTCATCTTCAGAAGCATCATTCTTGGAGTGCAAAATATCCTGCTCCTCCCGTTGCTAGCATGGGGTTCCATTCGTAACTCACATTTCTGTATATCACAAACATCCATCTGCTTGTGAGTCATTTTGCTGTTCAAGAACTGTATAAAATGTCAATTTTACATCATTAAGGGTTAAGAATCCAAGGAATTCAATTTCATTGAAATGAGTGATTTCCCTACGCACTCCTGAAAATCCTGTCTCCAATATGAAAATACTTAACATTTTGTCCAAAGGAGAAAACTTCATCCAGTTTCTTGTGGCCTTCCCTTGAAAAAGGAGGTAAGATATGTCCAGAATTGAGATAAGGTGGTCTCCTACTATGAACTGGACTGTTTAGTCTCGTGAGGAAGCAAAGTCGGTTTTATTTATTCATTTACAAAAAGTACACAGAGATTGACATCTAATTAGAGTTCAGGTGTACAAAGCTGCATGACATGAAATTTATGGGAAGTTTTTTCCCTCAGTGTCTTAGCCAAACTGCAGAAATTTCTTCCCCAGCAAGATAAACTATCGGACTGACAAAAATACAAACTCTACCTAACAGGCATTACAGTAAAGCTGTGTCTTAGTCCAGAGTACATCAGAGGAAAGATCACTTTCATAGTATCGCCTCTCTCTCTTTTCTTTTTTTTCTATTACACAAGAATGATCAGATTCAGCAAGATTGGTCTAAGTTCGACTCCCAAATAGCACACAGAAAAGTGTCTGTCTTCAAGCTTTTATAATTTTGGTTTATTCTGGTAAAGGAGTAGGTGGTTTTGAATTGTTGTTGATAAATATTTTACCATGAAAAAAAGCTGTGAAGTAACTTTTATTATACTAAAGGTTTAACATCAGTTAATCTTATTTATTGTTTCTTTAGTGTCTAGCATTCTTCTCTGATTGTGAAAATGCTCCCTTTGAGGATCACTGCCCACGTGGAAATTGCATTTGAATTAGGTTCATGTTGTTCTTTCTTATAAGAGGAAAAGTCAAGAAGCTGGAACTATGCTACGACTTTCACTGTATCCCTTTTCAAAAATCCTGTCACTGCTGCTGCTGCTGTTTTGTGCTGGAGTACTAATGTAAGATTTATGAGTCATTGGAAAGTCTTTTTGTATTTGTCAGAAAACTGTATTTTAATGTTAGTAGCTCATATCACTAATCTAATACTGGCTCCTTTGGTACCTGTATTGAATTGTATAGTCAAGACTCCTATTATCATGCCACTGTATTCAACTGTATCCTTGACAGATCAGAACCATAAATATCTCTTGGGATGAAAGTAATTTAGTCATGTAGGTCTGTGTATTGTTGCAGTCCGAAATGCTCATCCTCAATAGAGACTATCAAATGAGTTGAAATGTTTCTGTAATATGCGCAGATGAGAGACCAAGAAACCTATTTCACTTAGGTGCATTAAGTGGACCCAGATCTTTAGTTTTATCTTTGCTGTTACATTCTCCTGTAACGTCACTTATCTGTAAAAAATAAAATGAGAGGAAACACATTTTCTTGTGATCTAAAGGCATTTGGCTGTAGTTATGTATCTTCTCCTGGTTAGAGAATAATGACAGGGCAACATAGTCGTACCTGCCTTATGTCTGAATGATCAAAACTTACACTGTAATATGAACATGTAAATACCAGCTGTGTGACAAACACTAAACTCAGGATCGGATTCTTCTTTCATAGATATGGAACTCCTGTAGTAGTCAGTGGAAGTTGCATACACACTCTACATGCTAAAATAATATGGTATTGCATCCATTTACATTGGCTGATTATTTAGTTCAGAGAATTCTCACCAAACTAATTCAGTGATTTAGCTTTTTACCTTATTCATATTACAATGAAAAGAAGACCTTTCACCCATGGGGTAAAGGCAGATTCAACACATGTATTTCCTGAATGTTTGTTGTTTCACTTATTGTACCCTGAACAATTTCTGCTATGAAAAGAATAGTGGTCATACATTCACAAAGTTTTGGGCAGAATCCCTCATGGATGCTAGTTTACATCCTGAACTTGATCTAGTGTTTGCTTCAAAATGTGGATTTATTTTTTTGTTAGGGAGTATAGTACTATACTAAAAGAATTGTTTTTGAAAATAGATGATGGCATTGACACACTGAACAAGTCAGGTGAAACATATCTCATTCTGATGCAAAAATAATAATATTGTGGGTATTAGCTAATTTACATATCTGAACTGGAAATATTTTATATTATGAAACAGTCATAAATCCATGACATTGACTGCAACTTTACTTTTCTCCCTCACAACCAGCAGAGGGAGCACCGGTGACAAAGCTGCGCAAAGCTGGCAGGCTTTGCACACTGATGCACTCCACATCCTGCCACGGCCAACTTCTGCCTGCAGACACCCAGGTAGAACTTCTGGTGCTGTCAGCAGGAACTGAGGAAAGGTATCTGAGGCTACGAGTGATCCTTGCATGTGACCAAATATTCCTCAAAATAAAACCTCGTCCACCCAGAAAAATAAACTCAGCAGTGGTATTTGGAATAAGATTTGAGACCTGGCTATGCAAACCATGGACATCAAATTTTGGAAGCTGAAGGCATGCTCCAAAGATGTTTAGCAAGCTGTGTTTCTTATTTTGCAATGTAAACAATAGTTTTGTGGGAAAGCACATTTCAAATATAAAAACTATGGTTACTCAAGATAAGATTTTGAAAGACATTGGAATTCATTTCAAAGTTACCATGCGTTGCAATTGTCTAATATACCATACTGAATTTCAGACAGTATGTAAAAGTGTCAGAATTATTATACCAGTCCTTAACAGATGTTTCAATGTTTTAGCATTTTGATTCAGTCATTAAAATCTATCCCCCCCCCCCCCCGACGAATTGTGAAGGGTTGAATGAGAACAGGAAAAAAAGGACTTCACAGCTGTCGAAAAAATATGTAAAAGACAACTGGACATAAAGCAGTTTAGCTCACTTCCAGAGCTCAATATTTATTTTTTATGTTTTATTTTTTCCTGGAGTAAAAGAACCCTGAGCACTGAGTCTTAATATGTAGAGAACATGGTAGGTTTTACTCATTTCAGCAGCCATTTTTACCAAATCTGAACACCTATACTGTTGCCATTTCATAGAAAGTAATATACATAGCTACAAACACAGAAAAAAATCTTACATCAGCTGGGATTTAAGCTTATTCTCCCATATTTTTTCACAACAGCAGAAATACCTAATAGCGAAGAATTTTAGAGCTAGACCAATGTATACACTCAGCCAACATATCCACCCCAACAAAGACATTTCAGGCTGGCTGAGGAGGCTGTGCACATGAAACTTTTTTCCTTCAGCTTTATCAGCCACTCTAATGGAAGATACTCTCTCTCTCTACAAAAGCTTACCTGCTTATAATCCTAGAAGTTCATCTCAAAGACAGATGCCGAAAACTGAAAACCTAACTGCGATCATTAGCCTGACTTTTACTACATGATTCCTAATGGATGCAGAGCAGTAAAACTGAGAAAAATGGCAGCTATGGAGAGTTTATGTTACAGGCAGAGACAAGATCCAGAGTTTTGCTGGTGGTCTTGCTTGAAAAGAAGTGAGGGATCCCAGAGTCTTTGTGAGTTCCCCCATCACCATATTATCATACATCTAGCTTTAGAGAAAGTGCCCAAAAACATTGTGTGGGAGGTGGACACAAGCTGTCTGAAGCATCTAGTGTTGTATAAATTACACTTAGTCTCCAAAATCCAGTCCACACATCCACCCCCTTTTTGTCTACATGCTGTGGTGACTCCTGTACTCTTCACTTACTGATTGATGTCAAGAATTATGACAAAATTAAATCTTCTTACCTCAGGTGGCATTAGAATGACAAACCACTCTTCAGTATCCAGGCTGCATAGTCTTACCGGTTATTTATCTGGTTGAAGGCTGTATGTACATCGTACCTGCAAAGAACTAACTCAAACATTCATATCTTCCCTCCACCAAAAGTTTCTCTGAGAAAGGTTAATGTTACTGTGTCCAAAGGGCTTATTCAGTGTGCCGTACTGCTGCACGGACTAAGCAAAAGCGCAAGGCTTTGTTTTGTTAGACAAATAACATTTTAGCTAGCTTTGAAGAAAGGACAGAGAATAGATTAACAATGTAACTGGAGCGTGTTTTCTGTTTACTACTTTTACAATATTTCCTCATTCTTAGTCTAATTAATTAAATGTTCACACTTTTCCAAAAAGATATTCCTGAAAACTGCAGTGCAGTTTGGTTTGCAGCATGCAATATCATTAATTCATATGCATTCATACTCAAAAGCACTTTGTCACTGGATTATTTGAAAGGTAATTTGGGGCATATTTTCACTGTGTATTTGACACATACATTTTCCATTTTGCTATATCTGATTCCTTTTGAAAACTGTTTATCATTTTTATCATTTACCAAGATTGTTTACCATGCAAAAAGAAAGCATAGCAGAAAGAAGCAACAATTTCAGAATTCTCATGGCTAATCAAGTGAGTGGCTCAGTATTGTAATGGAGTAACTTTAATATTGAGTATTTCTCTTTCAGATAGCTCATGTCACTGGATGTTAATTACATGATATTTACTAATGTAGCTAAAATGGGATTCCCTTTACAGCAGTATGAATTATTCAATATATAAACTATTTTTGTCTGCTTTCCAAAAAGAAATGACAACTATTTCTCTTAAAAATGCACTGCTCTACAACATTGCTTTCTGATCACGGGGTGTGTCGCTCTCCTTAGCTAAATCACAGAAACATTTTTTGGCACTACTACTGAACAGTTAAAGCATGGTTTATTAATGCTTTACATGCATACATATGCATAAGTAACACAGTTGTTTGCTTCCCGTAGTTTAATTTGCCCAAATATAGAGAAAATTTCCCCAATGATTTCATTGAAAATAACAAAGAGAGAATGATACTGTAGATTGCCTGTTTTTTGTTGTGATTCATAAATGTATGTGCCATTTAACAACCAATAAAATATGACAGGCACATACAATTCTGTCTGAGTAGGAAAGGAAATTTTATTGCTCAGGTTTTAGTCACGCATGCCCTACATAAAGTTGTACAGTCAGATCCTTATTTTATTGTTACTTACCATATGTGTTACACCCCTTAGGCAGGAAAGAGAAAGTTAGACAGAAAGCACTAACCTTATCTGCAGAAAAAGGAATTGTTTCAAATGAGTTTATCTTAAAAAAAAAAAAAAAAAAAAAACCAACCAAAAAAAAAAACAAAAAAAACCCCTTTATTTAGAAACAAAACAAAAAACTGAAAGCAATTATATATCTCAGAGAAGAAGGAAGAAGGGACCCAATCTTACACTCTTAAATTTACCATCTTATTTCTTAAATACCTTACACACAGAAATCCTTGATGACACACTACCATAGTCCGCTGAAATCAGTGACTAAACTGCTATCTGCTAATCCTTCAAACCCACCATATCCCCCCAGAACTTCTGGTATTCATGGTTTTCTCAGCCCAACACAGAGAAAACATTCATGATCTGATGTGGCTAAGTGCAAGAGTTTGTGCATAAAACTTTGTCAGAATTACCAGGTAGGTTGCAGAGGGGTAGATCAGCTGTGAGTAGTGAATGCAAAAGGGTACATTTGCTCTCTGTTCATGCTTTTCAGGTTCCTTGTACACCACAGTGTGAGAAAGAAAAATGGTGACTGAGGCACATCTGCAGCTAGAACAGGGTTTCAGAGCCAATTCCACTGGCTTGTTATCTTGGAATACCCAGATTTTATTTTCTTTAAAACACATATAAACCAGAATTTATTTTTACTGACATACTACTACCTGTGTTTATCTCCACAAGATTAATCAGTATGTTAAACTGCAATGCATTAGAAGGGCAGGATATGAACCTACACAGGATATGAATTTATAAATGCCAAAGGAGCGTAGTAGCAGCAACATACAAGTCAGAGTTCATAAAGCCAGGAAATATCTTTCTTTAGATCAGCTTATACGAAATAGCAATGTACTTACTGTTTAGGGGAAACAGCAAGGACTTTTGTGGAAATGAAGGGACTGAATGATCTGCAGTCACTGTCCTGGCAGGGATACATTTCTGATGGAAGAGAGGGAGAGGAAATGTATTTCAGATTCCATCAAGGGATACACCAAAAACACTGAGTAGTCTCTGAAAGCCAAATAAGAAACCTTTCCAGCTTCTGTTATTGTTCTTTCTTTTGGCACTTTATTTAAGACAAATAGAAAGAAAGAAGAGCTACCAGGTAGTGTCTTGGGGATATTTTTTAAGCAACATGGGCTGAAATAATGGAGGAATGAAGAAATAGCACCAAGAATCTTACAGACATTTTTCCTGGATAAAGTTGCTAATCTCGAGCTTCAGATAAACTAATATAGTCCCTGCCCAAGCAAAACTTCTGTACACATTCCTTATAAAGTAGGGTAAAGTTATATTTTCTCTGCCATCATATAATTGCACAGCAGTATTTGTGTATGTATTTAGTGTTTGATGGATTTATGACTGTCTGTAGAAGTCTGAAGATTACAGAATTACAGCCTGAAGAGCAAACCCTTGTGTACAGCTATACAAGTTGACAGTCACTTTTCAGATTTTATTTATTTTTTAAATCACAATGATTTCAGTCTCCCTAGAAATTATACATAGTGGAAAACAATCTGTTTGAAAAACTGGAGATTATAAGTAGAAGGTGTTAATTATAGCTAAATGTCTAATTCCCCTCCCGCAACCCAGACTAAACTCTAGTTTTAGGATGCTTTCATTTTAGTAACGATTTGATCTTTCCCAGGAGAGGATTTGGTACTATTTCTTTTAATCTTATCTGCATGCAGTTCAAAACTAGCTCACTGAACTCAATTTTAAGTTATTGTTTGTGTTTATGAGCAAGAGATTGCAGGATCTACAACAAAACAAATATGTCAGTTAAAGAAAACTGTGTGAAGCAAAGTTGGATGCATCTGATTTAATGATACTGTTACTCCCTCTGCTCACTAGGATCAGTGGGGAAAACATTTTAGGAACCTTAGACCTTTGCAAAGTGCAATAAACTTTGATCAGAATGCCTTTTCAACTAGTGAACAATCTAGCAAATAATTTAAAAAATATGTTGAAAATAAAAAAGTCTATGCATATGAATATATCTGTGACTTCAATTAATTAACCAGACAGAACAAAGTTAAACAAACACATAAATCTTTGAAGGGCAGACATTCTACGCAGTAAATTATACAACACTTCCACTGTCATCAGATAATGTGCATTGATCTAAGTCAGTGAAATAACTTCCACTGAGCTACATTTTGGCACTAGCATTAGTTCCATAGATGATGCTCTTGCAGCTCTTAACTTCTATGGATCAAAAGTCTCCAGAAATCAAAAGTTCTCTATTTAATCAAACTGGATGGGATTTAGGTTAAAACGAAAAAAGGTCACGCATTCAGCCAAGAAATTGCAAAATGTGTTTTACCCACCTCAAAATATTGCTCCATATTTCATTCCTTTTGTAAAAATGTATATAAATTCAAAAACTTATTTTCCACATTCATTGTTTTAATAATGTTCCAAAGAGACATTACTTTCCCAGCCTCCTTCTGGCACTAAAACAGCAATACATGCTGCTGGTGTTAGCCATAGCCAGTCTGATTTCAGACATCATGACAGATCAGCTCTATAACCCACAATGCACAAAGGAGAAATTGCAGCAATACCCTAATTATGCTTACAACAGAAAAATATACTGCCAAAAGTATTGAATAAATACTTGAGAAATTAAGAAAAAAAAAAAAAAAAAAAAAAAGAAATAAGGAAAACAAAGAGAAGGAGAAATCTAGCACAATATGTACTGGTCTCGACCCCACAGAGTAAGGATATCCATGCATTAATATATCAAAAACAGAGTTACCGATCTTATTTGTACTGGCTTTACTTTTAAAACCTAGTGAGGCAAATTTATACTCTGGCCCCATTAAAACCCACTAATTTCAGAGTTGTTGAATTTAGGAGCATTGCATCATATAACTGGAAGCAGAAGTTAATGTACTGAGTGTTGTTCCACTGAGATGAAATATTAATTAATGCTTATTTTGAATGTTGATTGTTTTAATATCCTGAACTTAGTGACAGAAAATTAGATGTAATGGGTTGTTTCCATATGTTGCAAGTAAACCAGTTGCTTTTTAAACTATAAATTCTGTATTATTTTCTTAGGTAGCAGTTCAAGAAAATGATTTAAAATTAAACCATTTTCCTCACACCTGTAAAAATGTGTAAATGATAGAACTGGCAGTACGATGATTGCTTTACAGATAAGCAGTTTCTTCATCATCTTCAAGGACATTCAGATTTATGATCTAATCATTCAGCCCTTTAACAGGATGCATTTGAGTTTGATTAAAAAAGAAACAAATAGCAGTGCAGATTTATTAATGAAATCTGCGTGACCTTTTCACATAAGGAGCTCTCCCAAAATAGTGAGTTTAAAGTGGAGTATAGCTTCCTCAGCCTCTTTAGCCTCGCTTGTCCTGGTATGCAGTGGTTTTGGTGTGCTTTTTCCACATTGGCAAGTGCAAATTTTGGAAAGTTATCTCTCCCTCCCCCTCCTTGAACTTTAATTGCTTAACCTACAGCCTAATTCAAGTTGCTCATAAACCTTAGCCTTTGTTGTAGGTCCGACAGCTGCATTATGTCAGTAGCAAGTAAAACCTTCACAAAGTTCCGGAATGCTGCAAGACATTTTATAGGTGCTGCAATAAAAGGCAAATTGAATTTACAAAAATGCATTTGTCACTGATTAAAAACTTACAAAGTTAATTGGAAACACTGTGTAGGTGTTGCCACACAACTAGAGGTGTAACTGGTGGTTTTAATTCAGCTGGAGCATGGGGGATAGTAGCCATTCACGTTAAGGCGAACCATCTTATTCATATTTATTTTCCCTTGAATAAGCAGGGAGATCTGCATCAATGTCAACATTCAGCAGCATTAAGATAGTTGAGAACTAGTGGCCACTTCCTTGTTCAGTTTTCAAGGCTGTATCAAAGTAAACTTTGCAAGTATCATTTAGTGTCTGGTAGTAATTGCTGTATCCCTTGGGAAAGTTTTCTAGGCCTTTCCCCTCCCTCTTGTCTTACCTTGGAAAAGTTGACACCACCATAGCAATCATTGCTTCAACAAGTGAGGAGGGAGGTAACCAACAGCCAAGGCAATCAGCACCCTCCCCCTGGAGCTGAGTGAATTATCTCCATATAATCCACTTAACCTTTGCCATTGTGGGACCTGGGAAGCTGAAGGTATTTTTAAACCTGAGTCTTTTAATTGCCAGTTTATAGTGTCACTAGTCCAGCTCAGCTGGAAAGAGGATGATTGGAAAATAGTTCCATGAGGCAATAGCTTTTCACCTCGGCCAGGAGTCCTAATTATTATTAGTTCTGAAGCTCACTGTCCTCCAAGTCCATGTAGGCAGTGGTCTACAATGAACCCACAGGTGATGGAGTTTCTCTAGTATAATATTACTTCTAGCTAAAATGTCGATTTCAAATTACTTACAATGGTGAACTTGAGTGATATATTGTCATTAACTGTTAATATGCAGAAAAATCCAAACAAACATAAAATATAATGGGAACAATTCTGTACCAGAGTTGAGTAAAATAAGAAAACTGCTTTGCTGTTTCTATTAGCAATCTCTACTTGCTAAAATAATTTCTTAAAATCCCACTTAATTCCCTTATCACACTTTACAGAAAACAAACAAAAGCTCTAGCAAATGCTGAAGGATGTTTGTTGATAGTTTTCAAAAGATCAGCTATGGAAAATTTAATTAGCAAGCAGTTAGTTCAGCACATTGCAATAGTCTCTGAGAGCTTTCTGATATATTTTTTGAATAATATTTACCTATTTTATTGATGAATATTCCAGTGTGCTGGACTGTGTGTATGTCCATGTTTCAGTGATCACTAAATCAAGCAATTAACTTTGCATGTGGTCTTAGCAGAGATACCATGAAATGGAATCTGTACCTTTTCTTGAGCTGGAATTTTCAGTGGAGCCCCATAGAGTTGAGCCCCAAAGAGTTAGGCATTAACAAATTCTGGCTTCTTTGAAAACCTAAATCTTAGATTCCCTGAATCACATATGTTCCTTCGAGATCTCTCATAAAAATGGAGTGTTAATACCTTTTACAAATATTGAGCCAATCCTCAGATCTATAGTTGTTCATTCTCTTCACAGTCCTAAGAGAGCACAAAGACGTCCTACAGTGCTGGTAGCACTCATACTTCAAGTGCAAGACTATGTCAGTCCACAGCAGGCCTACAATGCTAGTGATTTTACAGCAATGCAGATAATCATGGTCCAGCATCCTTATACTGTAAACACTAATGCAAAAAACCACAATGGTACACACTCCTAAAGATCTTCTGAAGCACCGACTGCTAAATCAGCCATCTCCTTGGTCCATCTTCTTTGGTACATACTCAACCACAAGAAAACCTGCCTATGTGATACCTTAGAATCAATAAATAAGTATAATTATTCTGGGAAACTGATGCTAAAATTGTAGTAGCCTATTTATCACCAACGTCTTTGCCATCTCCTTTATTTTTATTAATAATACGGAAGCTAATAGTAGTCAGGATTCAGAAGCAACAGCAAGGTTGATCCAGATATTTCTTTCCTACTCCTGCTATTCAACAATTCAGCACTATATGATGGGAACACCAAATTACATTATTTTTACTTGAAGACTAAAAACTTCAAAACAAAACAGAAGATTTCCAAGCCTAAATGTATAATTTTATCCAGGTCTACTCACAAAGAAAGAACATCTATTCAGCTTTGTTAGGTGTTCCTTTTCACCTTCACTCCTAAGTGGTTCATGGCTTAATGACATTCTTTCCAGAAAAAATAAGAAATTGTCAGAAAGGATGTCCTTTAAGATTTTAGGAAGCATCATGTGTCTGTGATTTAGCCAGATTGTGCATCTGGGTAGTTCTGGGCTAGTATTTCAGCAGATTTTTATGCAAAGTCATTCTTCTTGGCCTACATACAATGAGCAAAGTATGTGGCAAAGAAAGGATTAAATAAAAGAGAAAGTGTTTGGGTTATTTTCCTAATTTCTCTAGTTAAGCCTTTAATGAAATGATCAGCAGTAATATAACGTTTAACAATTAAAGAACAGGCAGAAAGAACAGCTTACTGGCCTTGGTGGAAAAAGAAAAGCAGGAAGCATAGCAGCCATACTTTTCTTTCCTCAGGACAGGCCCCAGATGGAAAACAAAGTAAAACAAAAGACTGTTTATATTGGTGTTAGGAGCACTCAAAACCAATTTAAGGATCTACTTTGGTTTGGATGATAATGTAAAAATTTTAGATGAGGAAATCCTCAAAAAAATAATAATAAATAAAATAAAAATCCAAAACAGAGAGAGGTTTTACAAACAAACCTGAGTTTGTCTCGTTTTTGTCTCTTTTATCAACTTCCCTTTTCTGTGAGATATAAAAACCTCAGAGACAGTTTTCAGTTTATACTGGGAAAACAGCAGAAACTGAGATTCCTCCTCTGAGAAGAGTATTTTATATGAGGCTATCGCACTGTGAAAATGTGTCTATTATGGACAGATGTGAGCCTCCTGTACCTTCCTGCCCCACATTACAGAAACTTGAGAGGAACAAAAAAAACTGTGGTAGTGCCACCACAGAAAAGCCACTAGGCTGACAGAAAATCTACAATGGGACATTGTAGATTACACAGATTAACTTACTGAAACCCACTGGGTATTCAGGGGGAATCTACTCTGAATTATTTTGCAGATTATTTATTTATTTATTTATTTATTTATTTATTTATTTATTTATTTATTTTTAGGGAAATGTTACTATTAGGTATGGGAAAAAAGGAAAGCCCAGCACACTGTTAACAGATAGTCTAGTTAGGAAAAGGAAACGTAGAGGAGTTTATTCTTGGATTACAACTGCAGTGAATTCTGCACAGGTCCAGCCATTTTGGTGGGTAGTGCCAAGCACCAGTCTATGCAGCTGTGTCACAAAATGGTGGTCAGGAAGCTGCAGCCATGCCAGTGATCCCACAGGCAGTGACTACAGCGTTAAAAGCAGGGAAACTGCTCTCCCAGAAACCAAATGGGACACACTAGATTATTTTAAGCAGTTCCATACTATTTCACAAACATATATTTACAAACATAGTTGGGGGGTGGGGGTTACAATTCACTTTTAAAACGAAGAAATAGATAAAAATGTCCTCCTGAGCATTACAGTCTCTCATGACAAAATTTACTATCTTAAACTCTTCAATGGACCCAGGGGTGGGGTATGTTTTTTTTCATACAGGAGTAATGGCTGAAATGTGGTGCCCCCTGAACGGTCAAGAGTTTCGCCACTGCTTTCAGCTTTTCACCTTCCCCAAAGAATTGTGAACATGTAAAATATATTACCTTTGTGTTTCAATTTGTGAAAATGGGCAGAGAGAGAAAATGCTGTCAGGCCTTTACTAGAAGCTGCTGAACACAGGAGATGTTATCTACAATAATGCTTTATACAGCTGGAGGAAAATTCCTTTTATGTAAAAGTTCTTTATAAGTTTAGCTTCTCTTGCAGCTGATGAGATAGGGCTTTCACCAAATCACAATGAAGTTATATTTTCAGTCATATTTTTCCCCACAGAAGAAAAAATGCCTTTCTCTATCAGCACAGCAACTGTAACTCCAGATTAGAGATAAAGCACAGTCACAGAAATAAAGCTTCTAAAAGAGCATGGTATCTCTCTCTGGCCTGTAACAGGCCGCAGCTGACTGACCTTCAGGCAGCCAGCTCCTAAAATAGTACATGTGGGTTATACCATAAACTAAATTGGAAGTCAGTAACCATGCACCCTGCTGCTTTCACCTCTGTCATATGTGAGAGTGTATTACTGCCTTTCAAGACAAAAGATTTTAAGTTTCTTTGATATGATAGAAAATACCAGACTGACGTAGCATACTTTGCTGAAGCAATTATGTAATATGTTTCATTAATTCATTCTCATCAATATGACCCGTGGTATTACTGTTGTTAATTTAATAACAGCCTTATTAAAAGGTAGTAAAATCCTTATCACTGATGTCTGATATCAGATTGGGGAAAACAGTTCACCCATTTCTTACATGAGGCTTATAGTAAAATCAGATGGCCAGAAGAGGCCTATATTTTGCAAGTTCACATGGACGTGAGCTCAGCCAGTTTTGATTAATGAATCCATGTCATGAACTGCCATCCCCTTTATATTCCCACTGCCACTGTAATTATTACAATTCATATGCTTCTCCCATGTTTGTGAATATATGTATGCTGCGTTTGCTCATCTAGCTAGGCATGGCATGTCATATGCTAGCTATTTCTCTTGGGAGGAAAATTGTCAACTGCAGAAAAAGTTCATAGCGTAATTAAGAAATGAAGTATTTTTTCATCTCATAGTATATATATATTTTATAT
This sequence comes from Nettapus auritus, assembly GCA_011076525.1. NCBI lineage: Eukaryota > Metazoa > Chordata > Aves > Anseriformes > Anatidae > Nettapus > Nettapus auritus. Next base: position 10,879,148 of record CM021771.1, read on the forward strand.
CATACCTCCTTCTTATCTGAAAGATTGCTGTACTGACGGAGGTAGATAGAAATTCTGATCATGTTTCAATGAGTGAGGGGAAATATCACATACTGATTTATTTTTATTTGCAGAAAGGTTGTGTGTCACCCTCCATTCCCCCAAATCTACTTTGATATATGGATTAATGGGGAAAAGAAATAAAGGAAATAGTGAAGAGATGGCTAATACACCACTACTGCACCAGTTGTTAGAAGGGTGGAGAACTGCAACCTGGAAAGTGGGGGCTACAAAGATTTGGAAGATATGACTGCAGACCAGCAGAAAGGATCCAGAAAGGATCTCTCAGAACTCCAAAACCAGACCTAATGTGATTCTTCAAGCTGTAGATGGAAATACAGATAAAAATGTGGAAGTTCACAATAATAGTGATATACATGCATGAAGTCTATTTCTGAGATAGGGCATTCAACATGGGATATACCTATGCTTTGGAAATATGTTAACATATCAGAAAACCTCTGAGCAAAAACTTGAGAATTGGGAATCTGCATTTCCATAGCAATTTGGAATAAATTCAATCTATTTATTTTAGCCGCAGTTAGATAAGAGATAGTTTGGTCATTGTCCATAATTACCTGCAGTTGGAGAGATTTGCTACTTATAAAACAGTTAAGCTGGTGAAATACACATAGCAAGATAAAACGATTGGAAAAAAGACAGGGAGACACATTTAGAACAAGAACAAAGTGCAAAGGGTACTTATCTACTACAGGTATTTCCATATGGTAGACGCATCTTTATCCGAAGGTTTTATATCATGCTTAATATTTGTCTAAAGAAACAAAATGGCTTTCCAAAAACTTAGAAACTTGATGCATGGATTGTGAGGTGAATTTCTACTGCCCGTTTCATCCAGTACAGGTAATACCAGATCAATGAAAGGTTGCTGTAGGATTAATAGAAGCTTGTGATCATTGCTAAGGATGAGCTCCAAGAGAGTGAGTTAGGGACTATCTATCCATATCAAGATTAACAAAAGATTTTGAGAATGTTTACTGTTTTTTCTTAATGAAGCATTGCATCAGTTATAGCCAGTAAAGCTTCTTTTTAAATCAGAAAACAAGGTACACACTGACCTATTCTTAGCATCAATGTGAAAGTCTATTGGCAGGAGACAATGTCCATAAAGTGCACCATTTCGTCAAGTCCATTTAAAAACAATGAGAACAGCCTGAAACTAATTATTTACATACCTTAAAAATGTCACCTCCTAGCTGGTTCTTATTTGGACAGAGTCTTCACCTGTGAAAGCTGCTTCAATACACTGACCTCCTAATAAATGGAGAATAAATGAGCAACATTAATTATGGAAGCATAATACGTGGTGTCAATGCATTTTTATTTTGATTAGAGCTCAGGGCTCTGTTCCTTGAAAAGTCATTGGAGATCAGGGTTGTCAGTGAAACTTAGGTTGAGAAAAGTTTATTTATACACATACACACATATATAGATATATAAAAACCAGCCATGTATAATAATGTTTTAAAATTATGTAATTGATTTAACTGGTTTTATGTTGACCCTTTGGCAGCTTGGTTAATCTGCAACTGGTCCATCAGAATAAAAAGTAGGACCCTCTTGGATCACACCAAAGTTGCACCACAAATTCTACTGCTCTATATCTGATGGCTGTTTACAGGAGATATTTGTGATCTGTCACATGACAGGTCCATCTAGATGTTTGACTTTTATAAAGAATTAAAAAATGTAGAAGTCCCCATCTAGTCAGTTATTTGCATGGAACTGCCCTGTGTCTGATCATCCCACTGTACTTCCATTACCTTCTAATTCTGCTGTAATTTTCTGTTGTACCAGAACAATAAGCTGCATCCAAATTATGGGGACATCAAATATCTAATCAGTTTGCTGTTTTGTTTGAAATTTATTTTGGAATTGTTCTTGACAGCATTTATTTTATGGAAGCTGAGAAATACCAAGTTCACGTTTTAATACAGCTACCCAGTGAGTTCTCTTTCTTGACTGGCAGTAGCTTGCTTAGAGCTGATTTCTCTATAAACTTCTTTTTACTGTGTTATTTTGCACCTAGCAATGCGAATTTCAGCTACAATTTTATTGCCCAGACAGTTATTATGAAAGTCATAGGCAATTTCTACTTATGGCTTTAGTTTTGACTACCCTGCAAAATTTTATATCATCTTCAGAATTTGTCATTTGACAATATGCATCCTTTTCCAACTCCACATTTTGCTGAAAAGAGATGGGGAGAGAAAAAGACAGAAATATTTTTTTTTTTTTATTTTTTATTTTTTCCTTAATGGTACAATAGAAATGTATCCATTTTAATATCATTTAATCTGCTACTTTTCTTCTTTTAATTTCTCACAGATTTTTGCTGTTTTGTGTTATAAAAAGTTTCAGTCTGTGGGGAAAATTAGTGATATTAAAAATATTTCTTTAATCAAATTCTGAGCTCTGGTAACAGTATTTTCTAAGGTATATACTATGTAACAAATCTTACATTTTATTGGCTGTCTCATTTTGTTCTCTTTCATATTTCACATTTATGATATGCTCAGACATACCCCTGTTTTGTTGAGCAGGACTCTGTGTGGTCTTTGATGTAAGACATAATTTATTTGACAAGGAAATATGAGATGGTGCCCTGAATCTGCATTTAATTGATGGATTGAGAATTTTTAGCATTGCAACAAGACAGATTCTCATCCAATGTGTCATGGAAAGAGCATTCTTTTAATCTGTCCTCCTGTGAATTAAAATACACATATATACATTTTGAGGAGTAATTTAAAAAATTCTTTATTGAAGGTAGTTAGCAGGGTTTTCATACATGTCTGACATCCAAATACTAAAAGTGATTGATGCTATTATCTGTTCTTAAGGATATTTTTATATCTATGAGAAGTGAGTGCTCGATTCTGACAAGTCTTCAGTGAATATCACTAGCATTACAAATGAATACTAGCTCTTGGTAATGCATTAAGGCGGCATATAAACACAACCCTTTTTCATCAGTGCAAACTTGCTGTGAGTTTGTGCTTGTAATTAAATCTTCTGCCACTTAAACATCAGGCAATCATCTCCATTTAAAAAACTTAAGTGATAATTACATTGTTCTTCCACATCGTTTTGCATAGGACAGTGTAGCACACCAAAAGCTTTCAGAGACTTCAGTCAAGCACATAGTGCTTCAACATGCTATCTCATACCATTTATTGCTTGTTAGTATTTTTATCATCTTCATGCACCTTCCATCTACCATTTAAGGTTATGGGATGCCCTCAATCTGAGACAGTTTTTTAAATTAATTAATTAAAATAAATCACATTGTTGAAGTCCAATGTAATGCCTTTCTGTTGGTGGTTCTTGTGACATTTTCATATGGAAAACAAAGACATTTTTGATCACCTGCAGGATTTCTGCTTCTAAAGTTACATATTAAAAAGTTATTTTAGAGCTACATGAATACTGGCAAGTGACCAGGTCACTGACTATGCCTCTCTGTTTTTTCTCTTAGCAAAAGGAAGCTTTAGGTATGGCTATTAAGTGAATGCTAGCATTTAGCCTAAACTTCTGTTCCCATAGATGTCAATAAAAACACTGCCATCAATGTTAGTGGCAAACGGATTTGGCCACAAAATCAAAACAGAATTGTTGACAAAGAGCCTAACCTTCCACCACTGAAAAGGAGTAGGAATCAGTAGTAAGGGAATTGAGGTTTAATATCTTTAAGTTGATGCCCTTTGTTTCACAGAAAAAATAAAACTAGATTATAAATCACATATTCAATTTTGCCTTATTTCACATCACAGTAAGTTGAGAAAAATCCATAAAGCAACCCATAGATATTCTAGTGTCAGCATAATTAAAGTAAGAGATCCTAAACACCTTTTTTTCCCTAAGTATCAAGATACATGTGTGCTTATGTATATATTAGTTTAGGAGTACTTTTAAATCATTTAATCTTTCATCAGCGGATAAATTACTTTAATTTGTGCAATTCAAAATGTTGACCAAATATCCACAATCCTAGCAGTACTGTGGTTACAGCACAAAATCATTTCACATAGGGCCATTGATTGGGCACGAAGCGGTAGGGACTCTTGCACTTTCCTGATTTCATCTCTAGTGACCTGTGGTTGAAACACTTGATGTCTCAGTATCATCACTCCCAGCACCATCACATTCCTACTGTGGTCATGGAAGCTTTGGGGAGAGGTAGAAATAACATCTAGGTAGCCTTTATTTTATTTATTTATTTTTTTAACTGCTGAGAAACATGGATACATTTTCTGATTTCCAGCTTTACTGGCACTATCTCCTCTAACACACAACAGGTGTTAGTGCCTCCAGCTACAATCAGAAGGTACATGGGTAGGCCCGCTGGGGATTAGCCACTCTGCCCACATTGAGGGGTATGGAGGAGGCTGTGGTAGAGCCGTCCACATCCTCAATAGTCAACATCAAAAAGCATTTACTGACTAGCTAGGCCCTGAAGTCAAAGGAAGAGGGAGATGACATTTATTTGCTAGTGAGACGTGCTACCAAACTCTTCCAGTATCCCCTAACAAAGGTAGTCTGTATTACAACCAGTATCAATACTATGCTTTTAAAATTTTCTGAAAAGCATTTTTTTTCTGTTTTTGTGACATCTTACAGAGCCTTCAGAGACCAGAGTAGTGACCTGGAAAGCCTGCCATTTTTTGCCTTAACAAAGGCTGCAAAATTAGGTTCATATTAGAAAATTAAAATAAAAATAAAGGAGACATAACATACAGCAATGGCCTCCTTCAGTTGTAACAACCTCTCTCATTTTTACCTTGCCTGCAAATTTGTGTGATAAAATAATCGTCATTTTTCATCATTATGTCTTTATATCTTTCATAAGAGAACCACTCTCCTTGTTATCTTTATTCACTGCTGTAAAGAAAAAAAAAGATAATGTCCCTTACTTCATAAAACAATGCTGTTTTAAAGCTTTCATTTTAGAGCTAGCGTTAGGCCATGATGAATTGCTGAATGGTTGATTTCCTGACACTCTTTCTTACTAACCTTTCCTGACAGCTTCTGGATTGCTCTACCTGGTAATTTGCACTATAATAATGGCTACAGTGAGATGTCTCTTAACTATTTCCTTTATTTTTAACAAGATTCTTAACACCCTCTGTAGGTGACAAAATGCAATTACAGACGTGTAGTGTCCCCCCGAGGCCGGTTGCTCACAGATGCCACCAGTACTTTAGTAGCACAACTGTTAAATGAAACGAAAACAAAGAATCAGATTCTCTAAACATCCAGTTCAAATAAAAATTTAATTAAAAGTTATGAAGGCGTTTTATTGATTAACAATCTTAGTAATTAAATAGTGTAGTTGACATTTTTTTGGGGGTTGGATTTGTTCTTCCTTGGAGATCTCTAATTGTTGTATGGCTTTACATTTATTGATAACTCTGTTTGATGAATACAGATGCCACCTTTTATGGTAGTCGTTGACAGAGTAATCATATTGTGAGAAACACCAGGCTTATGTAGTAACAGCTGTTGCAGTTATACATGCTGATATCCATTGGGAAAATGTGTTTGCTGCTATCATGGGTACACAATAAATGGAAGGTGCAATAAAGTACAAGCTAACATTTTGAAAATCCTTACAACTCTAGGAACTTTATTGCAGATTACAAGCACTTTGATCTCTGTCCAGTACTTAAGTCTTAATTATCAGACTAATTGCACAGACTATGTTCATTTTCAGTGGTAATCCTTTCGTGATTAGCTTCTGTGTTCAATAACTGACTTATCCTTTAATTAAAAGGACTATTAACCTTAAGGCTGCTGCTGCAGCTTGGGATTAAACCTATACAGAGTTAATATTTAATATCATTGTAAAAGCCTTTGGTGAAAGGTATAGAATGAAAATATAGTGATTCCCTCCTTTACTGTAACTTGCTTTAGGAGAGAGCTTCATTATATATCAGCATAATGTATTTTCCTTTGACATACTACTAGCTTAAATCCATTAAGTAAATGCAAAAATATGTATGCACTTTGAGCCCTTTTCTCATTTACAGGCAGGGCATACTTGCACTGGATATTTCCCAAGTCATTCTAAACAGTCATGATCAGTAGCTGATCTGTAACACGCACAGAGACAGGACAGGAGCAAGCATTTAAGGTCCTCCTTTTTACAACATTGAATTATTTTTTGTATTAATGGTCTAGGCAGTGTTATTTTTGCTTATGCGGCAGTGAGAAGTTTATTTAGGAGAAGGGAAATGCTATGTGAAATGTGTTATGGAGGAAAGGGTTCTGCAGCTTTGCCAAGGGCCACCATGGTCTAGCAGTTTGAAAGACTAAGAAGCAAATCCATAGTCATTGACGCCCAAGTGCATAGGCTGCCAAAAAGCCAGATGCTGCTGTGGGAATCACTGTGTATCTTCTAGTTTGGCATCTGGGTCCTGATATGAGCAGCCATGCCTAACGCCTGCCTGTGACTTAAGGTTCTACTGCTACATTAATATCCTTCCTTTTGTTTTCATTGATTTATTTTAATAACACCTCCCCTCTTTAATCTAGTCAAGTACTTCAGGCAGATTGGTTGACAAACAAGCTAGGTGCAATATCAAATATCTGCTCTCCTCAATAGCCTCATTGGCTCATGGTGTGGAATCTGTTGCTAACTATACCCGGTCAAACTAGATTTCTTAGAGACTGCCTTCGTCACTGAACTTGTTTGCTTACTTTGCATATGGTTAATTTGGGGTTAAGACTTAATTATTAGCTAGTTGCCATTAATGAAAGCTAGTATCTATTAACCAGCTGCTCAAGCAACTTACAAATTGAGTAGGAAAACGTATCATCTCCCACCCACATTTAAGGTAGTGACAATATCTGTATAATTTCAATGGGACTATTGTTTCATTTTCAAAGGGAAAAATATTCTTCTTTTTATGTGCACTGCTCTAAGAATACAAAGCAATGTTCCCTATGTACAAGTTTCCTCCAATATGTTTCTTTCCCTGTATAACTCAAATGATATACATAGTGAGGGTGACCCAACCACACTCTTTCCTGAATGGAATGAAGATAAAAGCACTGTATTTGAAATCAATAGAGGTGACTTCTGGCCCATGATGGGAGTGCCTGGCTCCAGAATTATTATATGGTGTTAAGTGCTGACAGTGCAATAGGATTGTCACAAGACATAAATACAATGAGGAATCTCCAAGCCTAGTGCTAGCCTGAGAAACAAGCTTGTTCAGGCTGCCTGGAAAGAGCACGTTGGAGAAACACAGCCACAAACAAATCTCTCTTGTTAGATATAGAATGAAAGTCTGAAGTACTTGGCATTAAAATATTTCCACACATGCTATTTTAAGTATTTTAACTGAGAGCAACTGACTAAGTTCAGACAGGCAGGTGTGGAGACTGGACTCATGTTCTGGAGGTTACTAGCTTTCAGAAATTTAGGGATTACCGTGCATTTAGCTACAGTACTCTGATGATTCATAGCAATTCCCTGTTTGCTCTTACCAAACCAGTCTTGTTAGCAATAGGACTGTTAACATTCATTGTCTCTTGCATAGTCACAGTGAGAAAAGTTTTATCTGAAGGCTAAGAAAAAGTGATGGAAAACTGAGGGAGAATTGACACTCCTGAAATATTCACTTAACAGCTTGAGAAACAGGAACTAAACATGGAAGATAACTCTCAATTTTCACTGACTAGAGAAAAGATGAATCTGTCTACATTAAAGCTGGTCTCTCTCCAAAAACCCCTTGCTTTCTTCTTTCTTGCATGTCATTGACATATAATATATTCATTTGAGCAGCTGTACAAAGACGTCTCTCAAGGAGATACCAACCCAGGCAGGGTGACTGTAGATACTGATAGATACCTCTGGTTATCTTCAGAGACCCGGAAGCAGTAGGAGAAACATGACATGGCACACTGGTGTGAAGGCCATCACCAAGTCTGTATATTTCTGAGTCATGTTTAAGATTACTATGTTCCATCCACTCCATTAGGATAATAATAAAAAAAAAAAAAGCGGATAGAAATGGACATGTCAACTTGACAGAAAGGTAGTCACAGATACCATCACAGGTATATATTTTATAGGAATACTTATGTGAGTAGCAACTTTATCTTTTTCATTCTCACCACAGAGCATGATTACACAGTTAGTCATTTCTGTGAGCTTTCATATCTCTAACCTGACATCCATTTGACTATTTTAGTCACTGTACAGCTCTGTCAGGATAGTTATGGATCCAAACCGCCAAATCAGCATGGTACTAAGAACATACTTAACTTTAAAAAGGAGTGTGTATATACTAAATCTGCTACAGGCCTAATAAAATTACTATAGCAAGTCAACATTAAAGTCTCAGGAATACCAATGTATTTCAATTAAAAGTACAAAACCCCTATAATGTTATTAGAAGTTTAAAACCCTTATGAAATACAGTTAGAGCATGTCAGAACCTACTATAAATATAAATTTAAATAAAAATTAAAATGAGTGGAAAGGTTTTTATCTGGAAGTCAGGACTGAAGTTCAATCTAGAATCATGAATAAACTCCACATTTAAAACAGGAGGTATTTGTCACAAACATGCTGTTTATCTACTGAAGTTGGTAAATACTGGCTATTTAATAGCCTTAACTCCATGTTTTAAAAGATGATAATCAGACATTTTCATCTAGATGCTTCCACAGTGAGGGTGGCTCCTGGGCAAACAGCCTTTTGTTACTGAATTCTGATTGCCAGTTTTCAATGGCTGGGACTCAGTCTCCTCGTGTATACTAGAGCAGACAGTTGCTTATCATGTTGTTCTAGTTGCTGCCAGCTCTTTGCTAATTTGTACAATAATAAGCGCCGATTTCCATTGGTATTGGTAATCTTGTCATTTTTGTGATGCCGTCAGCGCAAGTCAGAACAGGAAAGGTCAGTGGTACAATGGCATACTGTATATAAAATGAACCATTAAGAGAAAAAAATGGTTAGACATTTAAATGACTAAGCTTGCCAAGGCACAGGAAAATATATCCTGAGATGGTCAGGATAGCTATATTTTGCAATTCCCTTAATAAGTGAATAACTCCACCCCCACTGTGTTGGCCTAGAGCAGTACGGTGTGTACTGCACAACACAGCCTCGAGCTATGCCTAGGTAGACCAGAGGGAATCTGGATAAATATATGTTTAATGACTGACACTAAGCATATTTAGTGAATGTCCCATATTCTTATGAATGTCCCATATTCTGCCCTTTAATTTATCTAGTGTCTATACTAAAGAAATATATACAATTTGAAAATCATGTGTAGATGTTTACCATCTTCTGTATTAAAAAAAAAGTGACCAAAACCAGTGTAACAAAACCTTTTCATACCACAAAGGAAGCAGGAGATAAAGTCAAAATTCAGACAAAGCATGATGCTACCAGAACATATGAAATGAAGTTCCTATGCTGTGATGGTTTTACTCGGGTGGGCAGCCGAGTTCCACCGCAACCACTCTCTCACTCCCCCTCCTCAAAGAGGAGCAAGGAGAAAATACGATGAAAGGGGCTCAAGGGTTGCGATAAGGACTAGGAGATCGCGCAATAATTATTGTGACGGGCAAAACAGACTCAGCATAAAGAGAAAGTACGATTTATTGCTTATTACTAACAAGCTAGAGAAGTGAGAAACAAAGGAAAGAAACCAAAGCACCTTCCCCCCCATCCACCCTCTTCCACCTCCTCCCCCAGAGCGGCGCAGGGGAACGGGGGAATGGGGGTTATGGTCAGTCTATAGCACTTCTTCTCTGCCGCTCCTTCTCGGTCACTCTTGTCCCCTGTGCTGTGGGGTCCCACCCACGGGATGCAGTCCTTGCCGAACTGATCCGGCGTGGGCTGTCCACAGGCAGCAGCTCTTCAAGAACTGCTCCATATATGGGTCCGTACCACGGGGTCCATCCCTCTGGAGCAAACTGCTCCAACCTGGGTCCCCCACGGGCAGCAGCTCCTGCCGGGTCACCTGCTCCTGCGTGGTCTCCTCTCCACGGGCTGCAGGTCTGGCCCGGAATCTGCTCCGGCAGGGGTCTTCCACAGGCTGCAGTCTCCTTCGGGGCACAGGCTCCACCGTGGTCTCCTCCACAGGCTGCAGTGTGGAACCCTGCTCCACCATGGTACTCCATGGGCTGCAGGGGGACATCCTGCTTCACCATGGTCCTCACCACAGGCCGAAGGGGACTTCTGCTCCGGCGCCTGGAGCACCTCTCCCCCTCCTTCTTCACTGACCTTGGTGCCTGCAAGGCTGTTTCTCACTCCTCTCACCCTCCCAGCTGCTGAGTGGCGCAGCGTTTTTTCCCTGTCTTAAATATGCTCTCACAGAGGCGCAAAACAACATCGCTTATTGGCTCAGCTCTGGTCAGCAGTGGGGCCCTTACCAAACATGGGGCAGCTTCTAGATCCTTCTCACAGAAGCCACCCCTATGCCCCCCCTCCTACCAAAACCTTGCCACGTAAACCCACTACATATGCCTATACAAAACAGAGGAAAAAAAGGGACCCTGAGCTGCAATGAGGGGCTCCTGCTGATTGACCAGGTAATCCCATGTAGAATGAGAGGAAGACGTCTTTGTCAGGTCTTAAGCATTGGTTAGGAACAGAGCAATCAAGTAATTCCTAATATTACCAACTACTTTACCTTATTATTATTATTATTATTATTATTTATTTTTTTAACCAACCCTCCCTCTTCAAAAATGTGACTCAAGTCCTTCCAGCCACCTCCAGAGCGCATCACCCTGCTCCATTCAGCCCACAGCTCTCTCCAAACAGACTCAGCAGCGTTTGGTATGCTTAGCATATACAAGCGTATCATCAGCAGCATTTTAAATTTGTGATAGTCACAGTTCTTTCTGGATTTCCATCAGTACTGCTTACAAAAGTAGCAATAAGATAAGGAGAATGCGGGATTTGAGTGGCCTCTGATAAATATTTCTCTCTGATTCATTGCTACATTTTTACAAGATGCTTTTGCTGAACTTTGAAAGAACAAAAAGCACAGTTGTTCTACATCAAATCTGAGAGACGGCAAGGAGAATGCTGTGGGTAGGAGCAAGCAGATGTTTGCTCTCACAGCTAATGGTGGCAGAGTAAGGCAGCAAACAGTACTGCCTGAAGACTGTTGCGTCACCTACCATACTTCTCAGTAATCTTTGAACACAGGCAAACACTGAGGTGCTAAAATGACTAAATTATGCAGCTTATTAAAGACCAGAGAAGGCTATGAGGTTGACAGGAACCTAACTCAATAGGAGATACACAACAGCAGATTAAAATCAGTGCTGACCAGTAGGAAGCAACAGGTGCAGAAGTTCTTTGAGCATCTTGCTATTTAACAGTAGTCACTTAGTGAATTACAAGCTGACTCTGTGATAAAAGCTAGGGAACTTCCTCCACATGGGCCTCTTAACCACACAGTCCTCTGAAACTCTAGGTTTTGGCATCTCCTGTAAGCAGGGTATCAGAAAACTGGTTCCTTTCAGTAACCCAATCTCCCCCCCCCCTGCCATTCTTCAATTTAAATATAACTGCTTTCATATCACCATTTGCATTTTCTATTTAAGATGTGGGGAAGTCATGTGATTTTTATGAAGACTACAACACCAGTCTATTTGTATTGTATTTTTAGAGACATTGTATTGATTGAAAGAGAATTGGCTAACCTGAGATGTAAGCAATGACTGGCATTGGCCTTAACCCATGTGGTTAATATCACTGATTTGTCATGCTGAGTGATGTGAAAAGAGAAACGATTGGTTGTTGATTATTGAACAGTTCAACACAGGGCACATTTGGCATGTCAGACGAGAGGCTATTCTAATGAGCTAGAGCTGCTGCCAATTACTTAAGAACCAGAGCCTCTTCTACAAGCTATTTCGTACATCTTCAAAATGTTTAACTAAATTCCAGCTCAGTAACAGATTGCAAATAAGATGGTTAGACTCAAGAACCTGTGCATATATATTCCTTTAGCAGGCAGGTGCACATGAGGTGATGCTAATGGAGCCTTTCATTCTCTGGTGATAAGTAATTAACATATAGCACAGCAGTCAGTTTAAGAAATGTTCAGTTCTTTGTAGAGTCTGACAGACCTGTGTAATTGAAACATTCCCTCATACTTTTTATTTACTGGATTCAGGAACAAAAATTATCAGTATTGAGAACTGTTAGAAGAACGAACTCTAGGAAGACAAACTCTAGGAAGAGACCTCTGATTTTACATGGCCTGCTGTACTGAGACTCTTAAATACCTAAGGCTTTGGCCAGAAAGAAAGCAAAATATGACAACCAGTCATAGAAGGTATAAATATTTCTGATACATCAGTACAGAGCCCACTAATAATAAATACCAACTAAAACTTTTTTTTCTTCCATGGATGTGTGATCAAATTCCTCTTTTTTTTTTTTTTTCCTCCAGTAACAGACATTATCCACGTTCAGATTTTCTGTAGTCCCATCATAAAAAGCAAACAATACTCTGGCCATGCCCATTCAGCTACTGAACTGCCTCTGCAGTATACACAAGGACACCTGATTTAGAGTGAAGCATTGACTATTTAAGTGTTTTTTGTTTTAGTGCTTTTACGTTACAGAATTAAAATACTTGTCCCAGAAGCTCCAGAAGCTCCTTTCTCTGTAGTTTTAGTATGCTATCCAGAAAGCCAGACATAACAGAAAATAAAGATGTCTTCATTCAATTTGAGATGCTTTTTAGTTTAAGTTCTTCCTATGGCAACTACATTGTTTTCCACTTAAAGTGTGTATAGAAGCTAACTGTAAATTGAACGTTGAAAAAGTGTGAGCTTTTGTGGGCCAGATGTATCTCAATAGGCTCTGTGACCATGAAATTAAAGATATGTCAGTACTGCTTCTGGTTTAGACATGTGCAAAACAGCATGCATGCTATGTGCTAACATGCACAAGAAAATGCATATTGAATGTCTCTCTCCTTTGATGAGATCCAATGTGTTTTACAACTGGAAGTCTATATCAGTTAACTCACACTGCAAGCAAGTTATTTTAGATACACTAACATCGTAATTATTATTAAAATTAATCCCTCCCCCCCCCCCCCCCCGATAGTTGGCATATGAAAAACTCTTAAAAAACATGCTTGTAATAATTTGTTTTGGGTTCTGTAGTTGAAGCACCTTTATATTTTTCCTCATGAAATATTTGCTGCCTCCAATCACCTGGGGAACATTACCTTGATGAAGCCACTGAAATATGCTCCATCTGTCTCAAAGGGTTTTCCTAGCCTACTTTTCACCCCTTCTTGCCAATTAAGCTGCCACATTATGTATGATAGTGAGGGTCACTTGTTTTTTCCAAGCGATATTCTGAATTGGCGAAGATGACAGAAGCCTACTGGCCTAGTGAATAATTAGAGGGGATCTTAGAGCCTCAAACCCCCATCTTGCACTGCCACATGCTAACTATTTTTAACCTCAGCTCATCTCCTCTAGCAGGATACATGTGTTTTTGCCAGGAAAAACTACTGCACTGGGTGTCTGTATTTTTTAAGAAGTTAACAGATAAAATAACTAAAGAGATGTTGAAAAATATAAAGTTTGAAGAAAAAAAATATATATATGCAACACAAGGCTTACTTCCATGAATAAGACAACATTGTTCTCGGACCACATAACATTCATGACACTGTATTTTGCAAATATCTAAGCAATTCTTCATTCATTCACTTTGAATTCATGCATACATCAGTTTATAGACAAGGTTAAAAAAAAAAAAAAAAAGGCAATTCTTTATGTCATAAGACCAAGAAGTCCTACTCTGTAGTTCTAAAGCAGTAGCAGTAGTCTCCATTGTAGTCAGTGAACATTTTATACCTGAAGATTTATTTCAATCAGAATTTCTGTACAGTTTTGCCACTGCACAATCTCCAAATAACCACAGGAGGCACAGAACATAACAGGATTTAGTAGTTTCATGGAGAGAAATATTTGTGATTTTAAGTCAGCCCTTCCAAAAGAAAGACACTTATCTCAAATGTTCAGGATTAATCCACTGCCTAAGACATTTAACAAAAGGGCTTAAAGGGAAAGTTACTGACATTGGATGATGGTTTTAGTGAAAGAGCAGAGATGCCTTGGCTTGGCTAGCTTCCCTCATATAGCTATTAACAAATTTTTCTGCAGTACTGATCACCAGAAACAAAGGAGCAAACAGGACAGTAACAAAGGGCTGAGTAGTGACCTTTCTGCCTCCTTCCCCTCATTGTTCAAGTTGGAACAATGATGCATATTGTGACCAAATTCCTCAGCTGAGCTCTAATTGCAGACAAGGTGCAAGAACTGGAAGATTTGCCATTTGGAACCTGTAAAAACAAAATTAAAAAAAAAAAAAAAAAAAAAAAAAAAAAAAAAGATTCAGTCTTCAGGGAGCACTCAAGAGGTCATCTCCTTTTAAAATGTAACCACACAATTGTATAAGTTCTCCAACCTCACACTTCTTGTTGCTCTGTCTTCCTTAACCTCAAAAAAGTCTTCCAGCTACAAGAAAATGCTGCCTTCTCAACTCCACTGGAAACGGTGCTATTCACTACTTCCACAAGTGGCTAGGAAGCAAGAATTAGATGCCCCAGATCACAAACAGAGATTCTGGGCAGTTTACAGTGGAATTACAGTTTAGACCATGGTCTGTGCCTGTTCCAAGCTATTGAGAGCTGCACTAACTCGCCCAGCTCCAAATATGCAGACAAAAAGATCCTCTCAGCCTTAACAGCGTAGTACACCTTATATTTCAGTGAGTTTTTTCTTTCCCCTGCAGCATAAAAGTTTTTTGGCTCAGCATCCTTCTAATCAGGACATTTCAGAAATGTTTTCTGTGCAATACTTTACCGTCTCTACCTAGGATTGCACTTAGCAATTTTGTTTCCCTCTGTCTTACTTCATACAATTTGCGGAAAAAAGAGTGGCAGCAATACAAAAATTGAATGCAGACCAAAAAAAGGGAAAAAAAAAAAAAAAAAAAAACAAGAAACCCACATCAGTGTACATATGCCAGTCCTTTAAGATATTCTGAAACAGCATAGGAAGGGCAGTAGCAAGCAGGTAACTTGGATATAATGTTTATTTTAGAGTTAGTGATAAATCACTGTGAGATAATAATGGGAGCATATGTCTCCAACAGCTTTTCAGAAAAGGTGTTCTATTCTAAATGTAAACTAGTGGACCAAAGAGATAGTGAAGATTTATTTCCTCTTTCCTGGCAGAAATAGATTTCTTTCCTTAGCATATTAATGATGATGCATTAAAAATGTTTACAAAATACCATCACTTGAAATTATGAAATGAATGTAATTAAATCACCTACAAGCCCTTAGGGCTGTGAACACCAGCTTAAGCATTAGTGAGACAGATTGCAAGCTAGGATTCTGGTTGTTTCTCTCATGCTGGGGAGAAATGGAAATAGTGTTGCAACTGATAGCCCTACCACTGCACAGAATGTAACACTGGAGCACAGCAGAGAGGAAAATTCCCAGTGATAGCTAGCACCAACTGGAAGTCCTGCCAATGAGAACAGCACTGCCAATTTGTATCTCTGACCAAGGTTATCCAGCAGAACGTTTGCCATCATCTATTTTCCAAGCAGCTTACTTTGGAGTTGCTGTGGTTAGCCTGAAAATGATCTTGGGTGAAAAAGAAACAAAATCAAACTAGGGTGGCAGACCTAAAGGGGATCTTTGCCTGAAAAAGAAACTTTCCTAAGGAATGGTATCACCTTAGCATACAGTTATCCTGAGGACGGGACCAAGCTCTTCCAGTAAGCCCGTAAGACCAGACTGATGGGTACCTGCATTTGCAGTCACCCCTCTCTAAGGCTCCTGTGGGTTATGTTGATAGCTGGACAATTATTAACAGCTAGGCTCCATCACCTACAAAAACAACCACCACCCACCCCCTTTATTCTACAGCTTAGGGGTGGGTTATCCTCATCCATGTTAAAAGCTTCAAGTTAACCCTGGCAGAGCAGCTCACCTGGTGATAGATAGGGCACAGACATCCATGGGCCCTTTACTTTAAGCTTCCACTGTCTCCAGATCTGCTGCTGCCCATGCAGCATACTCTACAAAACATGAGTAGCTTTTGCTGGGAAGGGGTAAAGCATCTACTTGTCACTCTAGACTTTCAACTCTTCGATTCCTCCTTGGATCTAGAAGCCTGACCAAGAGTGCATGCCTCATGTTCAGTCTGGTCAATTTTTTTTAGCTCAGAAGCTTAAAAAAATATATATATAAACATGGAAATTAGGAAAGAGAAATTGTTTGTACATGATATATCTATCTATATATTTTCTTTTTTTTGAGTCTTACAGTATATATTTTGATCAGAGAAACATCTGGCTCAGGAAGTCCCTTTGCTTTTAAGAGAGAAAAAACTGAAATATTGTTTGAGTCCATCTTAAAAAAAAAAAAAAAAAAAAAAAAAGTTGTATATAAATGAATTCTTACAAACGTGACCTATGCTAGGACATCTCAGCAGAACTGTGCAGTAGACCACATCTAGAGAATATCTGATTCCCTACCAAACCTGGATTAAGCTTTCCACAGAAATATTGAAGAGCATGGTCTCACAGTTAATACAGTTGCTTATGACATACTCCATCTCAGCAACAACACAAATGACTAACTGAAAGAGTTTTCCACAGGTAAACAAAAATTTCTGTTCATCACTTTTCAATTTTTCCAGGTCAGAAACCATGCAGATTCCAAAGGTGTTAGATACATGTACATTTGGAGCCAAAAGATTTGCAAGAAGGGCAGGAAGTGCTAGGTCTTGAGCTTAAATTAGAGCTTTTGCTATGTGCTTGTTGTATTCTCAATAAGTCACTTCATGTTTTCTTTGAACTCTCATGCATAAACTGAGAAAAATAATCCTCACAAACATGTACTTCGGAAGAATCTTGCAGCTAAAATAATTGATGCTCCAGCAGTACTTTAAAGAGTCTAACTATTTCCAAATGTTTGCTTAGAGAGTACTCTACATTTCCTGAGAATGACACTTCTGAAGTGTTCAAAAATTAATTCAGATTTAATCTCCCTTTTTTAGCCTATCCACATATACAGTGTAAAGGCAATTTTGAAGCCGAACACATTAACAACAGTAAGCAGTAACTCTATAAAAATCCTATGACAATATTTCCTTCATAAGCACTTGCCCCAGTTCTTGGGAAACATCTACCCAGTAAGACTGGGGTTCTGCATAAAAGTTATGTGAGACAATGTAGTGAAAGATTCTATTATATAGAACATGCCCCCAAAGGGTCAGATTTACAATATGAATATATTAGCAGTAATAAATTTTAATGCTCTAAAATGCCTATGACAATGATTCCTTATTCAGTTCAGGAGGTGAACATCATGCAGACTGACAATTGCTTACACAACAAATAGCAAAGATAAAAGTGACACTGAACCTTCATCTTGGTTCCTTGGAACCATCCATCCAGTGATATTAGGGATTCACACAAGGTTTATGTAAGAAAACATCATGATATGTTACAGTATAATGTTCTACTACATGGCACAGGCTGAGAAAGGGTCAAGTTTACCATACGTACATCACCAACTTCCAACCGCAGACACTAACTTCAGGAGTATGCAAAGAGCTAAGTACTATAGGCAAACACTCTAAATATGTAGAGCATAGATATCTACATAGGAGTTTCATTGTGTGTAATACACATTTCCATAACCAGTGTTCATCAAACTGGCAATGTCTTCATGTTTCTTGGAGAAGAGCTTTCAACTACCCTTTCCACCTTCTTCCCATAAGCTCTAGGGGCCGTGTCCATGCACTGACAAAAACTTGCACTGATATTACCCATGGTCACCAATAAAATGGGCATTTCAGTGTGTTACATCATGTTTTTTCCAAACTTAGCTTTTAAGCTACATCTCCCTGGACACTTTACTGCTTTCCAACATGGACTTCACCAGGCACTACATGATGCCAATGAGCACATACCAAACCGCAGAGGCAACCAAATAAACACAATCAAAGGGTGCATATGTGACAAACTGAAAGCCAGCTCCTCTTATGTGAGGAAAGAATGGGCATATTCTAATTAAGAACCACACCTAAAATTCCACCTTCTAGGCTCAGAGCTTTCTATCCCTGTAATCATTGTCAGTTTTTATTAAGTTTGTGAAAACCACTGAGACACAGGAAACGCATCACAGATTCTACAGCTGCTGGTACAACATAGCTCCCATCTGAAGTTATTAACGTAAGGCACAACATCCAAGAAGCATTGAACTTCACAGAAGCAAAACAGTATCCTAAGCCATTATTACAATTTATGCATTAGATATGCTACTATGAAGACAGAAGATGAACACTTCACCAGACCCAGCGTCTTACCTTACACTGCTCTTCTTGAAGGCCCAAGAAGCCCTTTCAGCACATATGGGCAGATCTAGCTCAGTGGTGAAGCCCAGGACAGAGTTGCTTTTGGCCACTTATCACCACCTTCCTGAAATGCTTTTACACTTAATTAAAGGCAATGTCAAAACCTGGAGCTCTCCTTTTTACCAAGGGCAAGCAGTTGGTGTTGTACTGAGAGCGAGTCCCAAAGGGCACTTTTCAATTAATAGGGGCCCTTGCCACAGCACTGCAAAAGGGACGGCTTTTGCTTAATAATGAATGCATCAGCCTACAGCTAGTGAAAAGAGAGTGAGATTAACACTAGTATTTAAGAGGTTTCTCACATAAGCAGCAAAACTAAGGAGGAAAAATATCACTTTGTTGCTTTATCAGTTCAGTGCTCTCCTTTAATCATTGTTTGAAGTCTATCTATCTATCTATATATATATATTTTCCTTAACCTTTGTGGTTTGCTGGAGCACTACATGCTGTTAATAATAGCGCTATGTTGATTGTCTGTGTTACAGCAATAGCATCTTTTCCTTTAATATTCTTTTAAAAGATAGTGTTAGGGTAATTTTCTCTTATTTATGCAGCTAGCTTCAACAAGACTATTAGAAATTTTAAAAAGGATAGAAAAGAATATAACTTGTGGAATTAAAAAACAACAACAAAAAACACCCTTACCAGTCTTAGTCCTCAATACATAAAATGCTTTCAGACTCTTCCAGGTATGTTAGAAACATTTAAAAGCACTTCCCAGAGTTCCTGAGAAGTACACGTCTTCTATTAACTCAACACTGCACAAACTGAACAGAAAAAACTCCCTGTTACTCCTTCGCTTATTTCAAGGTGTAAATGGAAAGGTGCTGTGTCTGAAGTCAGGTGGCAGCATTTACCCACTAAGACAGCTCCTCCCAAGACCAGGTTTTACCTCCATCTTCATGGAACTAGTACAAAACCTCAGTGCATCAGGTTCCAGAGAATGACCTCAAATACTTATGTCTGTTACCTATTCAAAGGCATGTGACAAAATCTCAAGTAAGAATTTTAGCTATTGGTCTATAGGATTTTTTATTTTTATTTTTTTTTTTTAAAAAAAGGAGGCGTTCCTCCTCCATTTTGTGACCTCAAAATGAAAAACAAGGCCAGTCAGATGTATAAGAATATTTAAAAACAATCCACGATGTGTTAAAGGTCAATTGGAAGAGCTATTTTAAAATAAAATAATTTACAAGGCCATAAAAATGTACCCTATCCTGTGTGAGTGACATGAAATAAATCTATAGCTCATCTATATCAAGCTTTGGAGATGCTATACAGAGGATGTTTGTAAGCAGGCATGTGTATTTTCTGAACATTTGGATATATATTTTTGATCACAGTTGTACCTTTTTCATTTTGTGTTCCAACGCTCCTTTGAGGCTACTCATGTACCATACTGGCTTGAAGTGGTACATCTGTTCCTTCATTATGCTCTGCTCAGGTCTTTAAATACCTGGAGCAAACCCCAGACTCCAGATTTACCTGCTATTTTAATATAGCTGAACTATCTCTTCTCTACTTGGCAGTCAGTGTTATTGCACAGACTGTATAGTTGAAGATCATAAATTTTTCTTTGTGCCCAATAAATGCACTCTTTCAATAGGTTAATGCTTCTATCCTGCAATTATTTCAAACAGGTGGGCACTCTGACACTTGCCATTAGCCAGTACGCAACACACAAATGTATTGATCAAGTCAGAGATGCACTTCTGACTTGTGCTAATCAATGTATCAGTTCTCCAAGGGTTTTTACAGTGTAATGAGCAGGAAATATAAACACCACTGCTAAGTTTCTCTCTCTTCAGGGAGCAACTGAGTGCACATATAGAAGAGCTGATGTACTGATTCACAGCAAAATAAAATGACATCTCCAAATAAAATTTTAATCTTAAGTATGTAGGTAAAGTTTTGAGGAAGACTGATAGGTAAAGTTGCAAAGTTTGCAGAACTAGAGCCCTTAATATACAGCTATGGAGCTACTGTGCAATTGCACCTTTTGTTGTAAGTTTTCCAGAGTTAACTAGAGCTTGACCTACCTTTAGGTGCCCCAAGGAAGCCAAATGATGTGACAGGGAGTGTTTTTGATGAGGAATTAGTAGTTTCTGTCCCACTAAGCTAGGGCCAAACACATTCCTTAGGGTGCTGGGATTTTTGCTTTTGGAGGTGATATTCTGAAAGTCCCTATCAGTGGATGGTCTTTAATTTACCATGCTTTACCTTCAGTCTTGGAGTTGCAGCTCTATGTTGACAGTGCCAAGCAACAGCCATGCATTTTCTGTTAGTCCAACATTGTTTACAAAAATGAACAAATGCATTCTGTACACACAGTCACTGAATTAAAGCTTGCTGAATGCTGGCATCATAAACATAGCACATTCAAATTTAGTTAAGGTTGAAGATCTCTTTTTCACACAAAATTTGTTGAGCCTTTCTCTACTGGATCTTTCATTAAATAATGAGAGAATAACACATCTTCTGTGCAGTCAGTGATATTATTTGCCACCCTCAGTAAAGTTTTGTGCTGTCTCTGATAAGGCAGCTGATAAGGTCCCAGATACAGGGCATTGACAAGCTGCAGTTAGGATTCTGGGTCAGTACAAATCAGTGTTGACCCCAAGGTCATGAACAATATCTGAGGTTACCTGAGGTTTAGGTAGCACAACAAAAATGATGCAGAGAAAAAAGTCTAAAATCTCTAAAATCTTTTGCTTGCAGTAAACCCATTTACTTGAAATAGATGAGGAAAATAATATTATACTCTGATCAATCCCTCCAGTTTTTACTGTATTCCCATAGTTACCTTCAGCCCCTAATGACAGGATGGGAGTCTATAACTCTTTTTCTTCTGGATCTCAAAGTACATACACCAAATCCAAGTGCTAGGCTTTTTTATGTCTTTAAACCTGAGATACCTGTATCAGTCATTTTTATAATATCTCTTGAAACAAGAACTCTTACTGAAGCTTTATGTAATTGTATAGCTAAATGCTATCACCAGCTGACCCATTTTCCATTGTCTACTATACATCAGGGACAAAACTCCTTCTGAGAGGCACAAATGCAACCTAGGAATTCTTAATCCCAAAATTCAATGTGTAATCCACTGGCACAGCGTGTGTCATATATTTTAATGGCCAGCGTACATAGATACAAGTGTACAACTGCAAGCAGTTAATGGGTTTACTCTTTTAATGGAGGAAGTCTTGGCTGCTAATCTGAAGGCCCTGGGTTCAAGCCCTACTGATGACCCAACTTAAATTATTGTTTTATTAAGTAAAGACTTAAATATGACTGATATAATTTAAGCTATTTAATCTTCTATTATAGAATGATTAAGATTCATCCATCTGTTCTATAATCAAAGATTAATAAAGTTATGAAGCTAATAGTATAACAAGTGTTTTTGCTAATCCCAAATTGTTGGGATAGTTCTCATCTGGGAGCAGTGAGGGACACAGCAGGAGGAACAGTTCATCTCTATTAGGAGTGATTAGTATAACTTTAAGCTATAATTACTTGGATACATTCACACAGGAGACTGCTACCCAGCCATTAAGTATCCTTAAGAGGATGATCTTCTCTACCAAAAGGTCCAGCAGTTTTTCTGACAGTTGAGAAGTTTATCTCCACTAAGTGCCTGAAGGGTGACTCAGTGATTCATACGAATGACAGGTGGTTTTTGTTTGTTTGTTTTTTAAAGTGGCTGACAATAATAAATAAATAAATAAAAGCAATAAAAAAGATTCTATATCATCTTTCTATGCTCATTCCTCTAAGGGGATATCTAGTTAAATGGCAAGAGGGTTTTACCAAGCTGAAGGCATCTTGTGTAGCCTACTATCTCCATGCTAGTCCTGCAGAATCAATAATTTCTTTGCCTATTTAGCATTGCCACTTCTTCAATCACCTAGAAAGAAACCAATGAAAAAAATATGAAACCCCAGGGGAATGTTTTCTACCCTAGAGCCACGGTGTACAGCAAGAGACATTCTCAGGCGTCTGCCAAGAACAGCTCCAGGTAATACAGGTCTGGCAGCTCATGAGTATCTATCAATAAAAACAGCAAAACAGTGACAGATAGTTTGCCCAAGCATTCTCAAAAACTACACTGAGGTCTAGAAGTCAAGAAAGCCCTATTCTCCCTGCCTTAAAGGTAGACAAGTAGAGGGACCAAAAGGTAAAACTAATAACTCAAGAACTGCATTTATGAGACAAGGCAGACAGAGTCTTCAGAAAGTTAATACCAGTCAGTGCACAGATGGAAGATTTTTTATAATCCTTTTTGGATGCTTCTTAGTGATCAGTTTTTATTTCTGACAGGAGCTGAAGACAGCACCTAAGCAAAAGGTGCTTCTGCTATTTAGCCAAACTGCTAAATGAAGAGAAATTTAACTGAGAGTGCTTTAAAGCCAGTTCTATAATATCAGAAATAATCATGTCACTGTAACTGATCCATCTGAAAACTGTGCATGTTTCCCATACTCTCTCTTCTTCCCTTTGCAGAATGTTGTTTAATAACTCAGATTTCTAGTGAATTGCATGGACATTCTTCTAACTTCCTATTTGAATTTTAGCTAGGCCCAAAATAATCTCTTTCTATTATCATCAATCTTTAAATGGAATGGCTCTTCTTTTTCTTCTATTTCTTTGCTGTATGCAAAGCCAGTATCATATATCCTCATCAGCTTTATTATTACTAGGTTAGCCAAGCCTAGTACACCTGGAGCATACCTATATTCTGAAATACAAGAAGGTGCAGAAAACTAGAGAGGGCATCAAACATTTACATTCTTACCAGATCTAGTGCACTGGTGGCTGGGACTGTATACACTAGCTGATTACAGGATGACTTTCACATGATGTTTTGTTTCTGATGAAATCCCAAATAGTACCCAGAATACTTTTTAATGTTGCATTAACTTTAATTTAAAGCTTGCTCCCCCACCCCAATTCTGCCTACATAATATTCCAGTCTTGTTTGGAAACAACAATACCTTCCGAATTTGCATCAGCTGCAGATTTTATTAACCCATCTGTTTTGTGGCAAGGTCATCATGAAAACATTCTTTCAGCTCTAGATTTTGTCAGTCTTTGAACTAGGACCATTCTTCCAATAACTTTCCCATTCAGTTCAGCTAATTACCTCCTATTTAGCCAGTTTCTTGCTCATCTGATCATTCTTTTGCCAATGCAATATTAACTAATGTTTACTTAAGACACCTTACTAAAACCGTAACTGAGCTGCCAGTTCCATATATTTTATTCACAGTCTCACAGTTGACTTTTCAGGCTTTTTACTTTCAGCTTTCTCATCTTCCCTTAAGGCTACGATGTATTTCTTGAATATCACTGGAACTTCTGCTTGCCATCAGTTCCTTAGTATTTTCTCTGGCTTTATTTTTTTTCTCACAAGCCTTCACAAAAAGCAGCCAGCAAAACTCTAACAAGCTCCACTTCATTTTCAGTACTGACACCTGCCTGTGTTTGCATAGCAGGAGCTATTGCATTGCCCACGAGCTTTCACAAGGAGAAAGCTCCCAGTTGTCTCTGCAGACACAAAAAAAACCCACAATCTCTAATCCTTAAAGGTGATGCATAGAAGAACAAGTTGTAAAATCTTTATCTCATAACCACAGAGAAATAGAACTTCTGCCCAATTTGTGTAACAGCATTTCCAGCTCAGAAAATGTCCTTGTCTGTCTGTGTAATCTGGTGGGTCTTTTTCAAAGGCTTTAGGTGCAGAAGTTGAATGATTGCACAAAAGTCTTGGTTTAAATTTCAATTTCAATAGAAGTACATTTTTAATTAATATGGCAGAGAAGAGTGAGAGGACAACAGATGCAGACTTACCTGACAAAAAAAAAAAAAAAAAAAAAATGAAGTGAAAGGAAGAAAATTTTTGTTGTTTCTTCAAAATTCTGAAACTACGCTTTTAGAGCCTAACTCAAATACAAATGCTCAAGGTAGAACTGTGGGAATAGGGATAAGAATTAAGATAAGAAATGAGGAAACATAAAATATAGATCTTAAATATAGGGTCACCTAGAAACTTCTTGAGTGTTTTTCCAAGCTTGCTGCCCTCTGGTAACTTAAACAAACTGCTCACGTCCTTATAGTCTTTCCTCAGTTTCAACTTTTTATTCAATTTTCCTGAGAAAGAACTGAACAGAAACCAACACCGAACTATGGTGAGTTTTGACATCTTATTTACTCAGTAGGGAGATAACTTTCAAAGATAAAATATCACTTTCCTTCTGAATAGTAAGCTTTGTATTTTTTCCCCTACTTACTGCCTTTCCTGGTTGCAAGGTGCATCAGTTACTGCCACTACAAATGTTTATCTCATGAGCAAAGAATCAACGTTATGTCTATGCCTACAAAGGGGAATAAAGAGAAAATACTTCCTATCCTTTTCCATTAACTGTGGAGTCAGCAAGTGGACCTACATTTTAACACAAATTCAAATGTATTTAGAATTCTTTACTTATATTACTTTGCTTTTAAACTGACTTACTCTGATAACAGTTTTTTTTTTTTTTTTTTATATCTGAACAGTATCTCTAAATCATAAAGTTCCTGATATAACTATTAAAATGAAGCCTCTCCATTTGTAAGCAATTAAAAACAGATAATTGTAATTCCAGCAAAATGTCAGCCATTTTCTCCTGCCCCACAATAAACAGCCAGTGAATGTCCAGCAGTATCATGCAAGTGCTCAGAAATCTGCATATACACTGACGAAACAAAGGTACAGGTTGAAGTAGATACAAAACAAAGTGTAGTATGACACATTTCAGATTAAACAGAGATGTCTCTGTGGTAGTGCTGTCTCTGCTGTTTTGAATGCTATAGGGACAAAAACACTGATTTAGAGTAAAAGATGCTATTGAAAACTGCAAAGCCTTCCTACTCCTCCTTCGTGAGCAGGTGGCTATGTCTGCCACTAGGTCTGTTTACTAAATCTGTCATAAATTGTGTCCATACTCAGATTCTGCTGTTTTAGCAAAACTAAGATTTGTATCAGGATATCATAAACACACCATGCCAGGTCAGAAAGTATTACTTTATCCTAATAGAAGTAGCTTTCTATGGGATCACATCCCATGTATTGTATCACCAGTACTGAAGCTCTCCTAATGTCTCATCTGTTTGTCTGAGTATAAAAATCCTGGAACGTCACCTGTTCCCTGGATCTTTGTGCACTGAGTTACAGTCTGGAATAGAGCCTTAATCCAGAAGAAGAGAAGCAGTCCCATCACCACTCTGTTTAGACCGAGTAAGATTGAGGACTTTTGTTTCAGCCATCCCATAAAAAATGAAAATAAATGGAGCAATTTATTCTGCAAAAGTTCTGGAATCCCCAGAACTTTATATGTGGTCCCCAGGGATGAGTGACATACACCTCCCTGCCATGAGCACCCTGAAGTCATTGTGTCCTTCAGCCAGTAAGACCTGGGCTGAGCTGGAGTGGTGATAGCTCATGGTACAGTCCAGTGGTTGAGTCAGCCAACGTGGCAATTTAATACATGCTCTAAAAAGCCAGTCAGTCAGCTATAATGCCTATACGTTGCCAAACCACTGAGTACTGTGGCTTCTGAAAGAATAAATCGTGCTCCTTACAGTGATCGGGATCATTTGGTTAGCTGTAAACTTTAGTTTCATAAAATAGGTAGTGATAGATACTGGAGTTTTAATTTCTGCATTTCCTCTTTCAGCAGAAAGACTTCCCATTGCAGTGCATTACAATATAGAATATAAAAATAGTTTCTCTATCATCACAACTGCATAAATATATGGTCTTGACACTCTGAGCAGAAAAATTGTTAATCAGCTCACATTATAAAAACTAAATATTGGATTGAAACACCAAATACTTTGCAGAGTTTTTACTTTATTTCACAAAAGAGATTAACTGGATTCAAGGTGGGCTCACAGACAGTCTATTCTAAATTGGACCAGAAATCATCAGCCACCTACAGTCTGAATTTGACCCCATTATATTAAACAAAGAGCCCTGAGAAATAATTGAGCTGGTAGCTGCACAACAGCCTAAACCCCTGCTGGCTGACAGTGTCCAGCAGAGAACAAATGAACCCACTACTAATGGTAGTCAACAGCTTCTTCAGAGGATTGAACTTATCAACCTCTAAAGAAAAAAAAACAAAAACAAAAACACAAAAACACAAAAACACAAAAACGAAACAGTATTCTGCCTGGTCCTTAAACAACTAACCTGATGTAGAAAACCAGACAAATTCTCAGCTATTGCAGTTCTTCTAAAATTAGAAGATCAATGAGAATTTAGATCAAGATCTTGCCATCTTCTCTTTGCAAAACCAAGCACGTGAAAAGCATACAAAACATCGTTCAGTGCATAGGATCCTGCTACCTCAAGTAGGCCTCAGCCTACACAGAGCAGTGATGCACAATCCTCGCACCTCGCCGTGCACACAGGCTAATGTGCTGGAGGTGTGCTGCTCCCCTACAAGCTCAGGAAGCCTCTCATGTGCCAGCAGCTCAGCAGAAAACACGACCACAATCTCTGAATTAGTCCTGCTCCAGCGACGGCTGCTGCCGGAACTGCGGAGGCAGGGTCAGTTTTTTCCACTTTTGCCTTTTTAACACAGTGGAGCATTAAGTGCCTCCCGCTCCAGAATAAATTGTGTGGATCCACTGCTATGTGGGCTGCAGGCATAATAAGGAGTGCTGTGAATCTGCAAACACAGAAGCGTTGATGACTTCCTGGCCACTACTATCAGCAATGGCTGGTGACATTCATGCTGCAAGTTAATGGAATAAAAACCAGCTTCCTACCTAAATTAGTTAGGATAGTAAGCCCAGCTGCTACACGGTGAAGGGAGAATTAAATAAACTCTGTTCCACTTAGACTCTCCAGCACATGGTGATTTCTCTTAGAAAACAGCATCTTTCAAAAACCCTTCCCTTCTTTCACAGAAGCCATGCACACAAGTAATTAAGCCAGAACCCCAAGGTGCTGCTCCACCAGCCCTGACCCTGCTGTACCCACAGCGCCCGGGCAGCTTTGCCTGGGGCAGAGAGCCTTGGGGCACTGCCCTGTGCTGAGCTGCCAGCTCAGGAAGGAGCAAACCCCTCCTCTGGCCAAATGCCACAAAGGGGAGAAGGCCCTCCTTCCTGACCTGGAGGGGTTTCCAGCTTTGCACACTCCTCCACCTGGCCTTGAGCTATAGGGCTTGTCCTTGAGAGGTGTTGGGGAAGTGTGTGGCCAGCACAGAGACCTCAGCTAACTGAAAAAAAAAAACACACACACACACACACACACACACACACACACACAAAAGAAAACAGTTTGTACATGCTGGAAGACCTTTGCATTTTGCGAGAAACTTTTCATATTTAAAGTGTAATGGTATTTTTTTTTTCCTTGACAAATAGATCAGCTAAGCCCTCCTCATGTTCCTTCAGATGCCCTTCTGAGCACGGGAACTTGCAGTTCAGTCCCGAGCTCCTGCACAGCCTGGCACAGAGACAGTCTGTCATCAACAGTGCGCACGTACGGTACACCGATAATTCTGGTACCACATAGCAGGTCACTCTGATTAAGGCTCTTTTGCCATACACTGTGTTTTGTCTTTTTTTCTGCAGCTGATCTGGGGATCTCAGAATTAATTAAATCTCTTGATGTACTCAGACAGCTTGTGGAGTAAGTGGTAAGGTATTAGAGACACTGAACTTGTTCACTTGATTTCATCTCTGTAACCTGAGCTCCAATTTAATGCTGTATCTCCTACCCTCTTGAAGATTAATTACTGCACCAGTTAGCAAGTCATCTCACCTGCTTTCATTTGTGAAGAGTGTAAGTCAGGAGAAATGTAACTCAGGTATTACTCGGGCTTTGTATATGACCAGTGAAAAATAAGTTAAACATTTAACAGTTAAATATATTTAGCACTACAACACTTTTTCTCACAACCACCTCTAGGTTGTAAAACCTGGTCAGGTTTCAGGTGAAGCAGTATGACTGACATCGAAATTCTGCTTTCAGTTGTCTTCTCACTACAGACGCAGACACCGTCAACTCCCAGTACCAGAGAACTTTCCTGCATTTACATGTGTGCTTGGGAACAGGTGTCAATTCTCTGTATTATTATTATTTTTAAAGGTGTTATGGCATGACAGGAATGACAGCCTCAGTATTGACAGGGACATGTCAGGATGGGTTTTATCTTTATAGTACACACCCTGTGGGCTCTGCAGTGCCCTGATGACACAGTCAAGGGTGTATGAGTGGCCCTGAGACCCAGCACAAGGACACCAAGGTATCCTGTTGGCAAACACCTCTGCTCCAGACCCTGTATGTGTTTAAATAGGACAAATACAGATAGAGCTTAAAGGGTCTCCACGTTCTGGTGGCTGTGAAACGAAGAGGCACACCTAACAAGGTAGAGACTTCAGGGATGAAAGCAGTATAGACGCACTCTTCCACTTGAAAGATATGTCAAAGAAGCTTTAGTTTGTTCACTGGAGAGTGACTTTGACAAGTTAGTGACTAGAGGAATACCAATTTTAATTTATCAGACACTGAGCCAAGCTTATTTACCTACGGGAATCCCATCCTTTTTCTGAAGTCCACAATAGCTACAAGTCTACCTTTAAAAACACCTCAGGTTTAAGACAACCTTTCTTCATGTATTTAAGTCCAGCAAACCCAAGCACTAGCCAAACAGGAAGGTTCAGGTGATGCTATGTGCTAGCCCAGGCTGCACACTGCTTAAGCCTGCATCACAACTTCCCCATTGGCCATCTCCTTGCTCCCAAGAGCACAGACAGCTTTGTAGACAACCACTTGCAATCTCGGCACTTAATACACGTACAACACAACTGTGCATCCTTATATGCTGAAACCTGCCAAGCCCTGGTGGGCACTTGTTTTGCACATGAAGAACTTACCTATGATCACCATACTTAGCATTCCTGTTAATTTTGTCATTGTTTCTTGCAGTGCCCATTGGCCATGTTCTTCTGCACAGTGGCATCAACATTCCCACCTTTGGTACCTGAAGTACAGTCCTTACACAGTCTTTTCACCACAAAAACACGGCTGATTCATTTCTAGACTCCCTCATCCCAGGAAGGCCATAAGTGGCTTCTTAGCGTTAATGGGATTTTCCAATTACTGTTCCAGGAACCGCTCTCTACATTGTTTCACCCTATAGCTTTAGCACCTGCTTACAGAACCATCAAGAAACCACAGCAGTTTTTTCCAGGAATATTGTGAAGACCAGTATTTGTTTTCTAAAGTTTCTTTTAAGTTCCTTCAGTTATACATCCTAGAAACGCATCCAAGCACAAGCGTTGCTGTCTGCTTTAGCAGGGCACCAGGTTGCCTGTTACAGACAACATGCAACAAGTCTTGCATTAATTCAGACGTCCATCCCTTATCTTGACATCTGAAAATGGCACCTTCTGGCAGCTTCCTCTTCGGTATTGTCTTTCTTTTAAGGATGATGTATAGTGGCAATTTTGCTTTATCTGCTAAGACCACCAGCAAAGTGGCAATCCTGTTTTTTCATTGACAGTGTTTTTGATAAGTGATTTGGGCTTTTTTTATTGCATGGTAATATTATGTCTGAAAAACCCAATGCACATCTGAAGAAAAACACAGATCTTTGATTTGTGTTGCCTGTGTGCATTAGTAAACATTTGTGAATTTCATGTATTGATTCATATGGTTGAAATTCTACTATTTTTTCATATATTTAAAACAGACTTTACCCTAGTGTTGTTCTACGTTAACTTTATAAGCATGAGTATTACCTCGTTTATATGTGCCAACAGACATTGGTTATGACTTTCAGAAAAAACTTTCATGATGGGAACCCTATATAAGGAACCCCTTCTAAAACTAACAAACTATTTCTGTTAGGAATTTCCTTATCTAAATAACCCTTTCTGAATTCCACTATTAACATATTTTTTTCTTTCTATAAACCTATGCAAAGACAGCCATAAATATACTAAGAAGTTTTCATATTTCTCATGCTGTGATGCATAAGGTTTCCAAAGCATCTTCAAAAGGCGGGAATCTACTACTTTAAGCATTCATTAGCAATGGTAATTGAGATGTTTTAGAGACTAGGGAGGAAATTATACGTATATATAACATAATTAAAATTATATTATTTATAAATCAAGGGTAAGCAGTAGAAAGAATTCCTTCAGTCCCTAGCTTTGAAGGAATCAGTGCTCAGAGCAGCTGCTTTGGCTGCTTTTAGTTGATGTCTTGAAGAGGAGGAGCAGGAGAGCGGCAGCTCTCAGAGCTTCCCCTCCCTGGGGTGAGTAGTGGAGTCTAATTAGGCAGAGTCTCTAGTGCAAGGCTATACTAGAATAGCTAAGGAGGATACTTGTCATTGCTTATCATCTTAATAATGCATCTTCTCTAACATCTCTCCATTACTGTAAATCTGTGTTTTAAAATGAAAAAAAAAAAAACAAAAAAAAACCCACACAAAACAAACAAAAAAACCCACAACCAACAAATCCCATAACATAAAATCTCTTCTAACGATGAAATTGTTTTATTTTTTTTCCTCCCCAGTGCAGACATACTTACAACTGGGGTAAAAGTCTTCTCTCTTTAATATCCAGCATCCTGGAACATCCCTTCTTAGTGCTTAGAGAGAAGGAGACAAATAGGTCTTTCCCCCTAAATTATATAGCCCAGCTTAGGAGCTGGAAACACAGAGATCTGTGTAGAAGATATGTCTTCTGATGACCAGCACTTCTCGTGAAAGCTTTCTGGTGGGACAAAATTAGTGGGGAAAAATGCAGGAGTCTGTAGCTTGTTTGGATTACAGGAGTTTTTAGCTCTTAATTTTGCACCATGTGAGGGTCATTTAACTACTGCTTTTTTTTTTTTTTTTTTTTTTTTTTTCCAAAAATACAAACTTT
Organism: Nettapus auritus; assembly: GCA_011076525.1. Taxonomy (NCBI): domain Eukaryota; kingdom Metazoa; phylum Chordata; class Aves; order Anseriformes; family Anatidae; genus Nettapus; species Nettapus auritus. The sequence continues at coordinate 10,910,585 of CM021771.1, forward strand.
ATGCATTTACACAAAAAGTACCACTAAACATGCAGTAGAAGAAAGGAGTCATACTGAGCTCTGTGAAGCTTTGTGGACACAGCAATCCTTCTCACAATAAACAGCCTGTGGGCACACCTGAAAGGGGTTAGGAGAAGAGGATGCAAGGTGGCAGACAAGGTAACTGAAAATGGCTGTGTGCCTGTGAGTTTCCTGTGGGGATGCATACCTGGTAATACATGGTGCGAGAGATGCCCCTCTGTGCAGACCCACAGATGTATCCTTACAGTGCTAAAGCACCTCCCAGCTGCCTTGGGATTAGGACACCACAGGGTTTCTCTGGTGACATCCCACCAATTTCTCCTGCCTTCTTCACTGTACTCTTTCTCCATTGTAAATGCAAGGTAGCTCCAAGTAACTTGCCCATTAGTCAAAGAAGATGGGTAAATGACCTTCCTTAATGGGCTAGTGCCTACTAAAATATAGGCAGCTGACTGCCTTATCCACCCCATACCACTTTGTTGCTGATGCAAACAAAGCAAAAGCAGTTGTAACACAGAACATGCTGAAAAAGTCACCATTGAAGTGTTACAAAAGGGTTTTTCCTTGTAGGTAGATCGGAGAAGCCCTTTGGATTTTAAATCCCTAAAGGATGGAAAATTATCTTTCTGAATTTATATGTAATGGTAAATGCTGATCTATGGATGCTGAGAAGTTTAAGTTTTTGATGAAAGAGACTTTTACCTCCCATCATCACATGTTGTTATGGCACATTACCTCCTTCTGGTCTGCAGTGTCCCTCTTGAGATATGACAGAGAAGGTGATTTTAATTCATGCTTTTCCTAAGGGATGACACACACAGACACCCACAACCACCCCCTGCACTCCTCACTCCTCTGCAGTTTACCTTCTCCTTTGCTTCTTGGTTTGGTGCAAGGTTAACTAATAATATTTTCCTCCCCAGCCTGGAGAGGAAATGGATTGATAGTTTCAACCAAGGGTCTTGTCTGGTCTTTCTTATATTGATACAAAGAGCATTAACAGAAGGAAATGGTAGTTACAGGAACAAAAGTAGAAATCCATGTGTAGCCACTACATTAAGTGGTGATACCTCTTTGTTCATGGCCTCCTCCTTCAGGGCTGTTACACCCCTGTCTGAGATTGTTCTACCAGATCTCTTACAGTGTCTTTCACTTGAATTTGTGACCCAAAGGAGACTAGTTAGTCTTGAATTGTTTCTTCAGACCACCCTAGAAGCATGCTTTAGGCCGTCAACTTGGCTCCCAGACATAGGTTCTGCCTGTGGCTCCAGGAAGCCCTACAGCTGATCCTTACCTCTCTTATGGGCTTTGGGACACCAGGTAGAAGAGGTTTGGGCAGAGGAGACATTATCTAAATAAACTGACTCATACTTCAACCCCCACAAAAATCTTTGATAGATGACTGTGAAAATATGTCATTTTGAATGCACTGTTTTAGTGCATGTCCCTCAAACTTTTTAAACTTATCAAAGTAATTAGTCATAATATATTACATCATAGGAAAAATAATTGAAAAATATGTCAGTATAATAAGAAGCTGAAAGGAAATAAGTAGGAGCAACTCTACCAGATTTTTTTTTTTTTTTTTTTTTTTTCCCTTTCTTTCTGGCTTTTCATTTCAGTAAAGAGGAAATGTCTGACTTTTCCAAAGAATTGAAATTCTGGCTCCCCGCTGACACTTCAAATGAGCACGGAGCCTCACCCTCCTATTAGGAAAGTGGCTTCTGATTTTTCTGTTTAAAGGTATAATTTCATGTCACTTACAAGCTGATAATAATTAGGAGGTATCTGCATTAGGCATGAGCACACCTGCCTTTTTAGGAAATCTGTTTTGATATGGATCCAAACTCTGCCTGCGGTTAGCAGATGTGAGCAAGTTTTGGCAAATAAAGCTGTATTGTGACGAGGAGCATTGAATTAGATTATCCTGGAAACTGTAGCAGTGATGACTTCAGCTCACTTGGAGAAGGGAGGCGCTCAGGTATAGACACCAGACAAGGCTGAAGTCAGTCATCCATCCCTACCAGGTCTGATCCAAGGCAGCATGCCTGCTGAGGGCCCAGCCCCAGACCTGAGCTCATCGGGAAGGCAGATTTTACAGATGGCATTATACGTGGCCAAGCCATCTAGTACAATGAAAGTAAAGGCTAGCAGAGAAACGCAGAGGGGACGCTGCACAAGCTCAGACCAGCAGATGACGTGTGCTGGTGGGAGTCCCGCCCCAGCAGATGCATGGCCCTTCCCTGAAAAGCTCCAGGTTACACCCTGCAAATCGCTGCTCTGTCCAGCCCTCTAGGCAGGAAGCCCATTTCCCCAAGCCTGTTTCCCCAGATATTCAACGCCTGAATCCATCCACATGCAGGAGGCTGTCACCAGTTGCGGCGGAAGCCATGTCAGGAGGGCGGTGAGGCCTGCAAAGCGCCTTGCAGCAGCAATGCCAATACCACGCGTGCACCCAACATGTCTAGGGAGTGACAGCTGAAAGCCACTTGTATTTTCATCAAGGAATGACTACACATTGGCACGATGGAAGCTTTGCCTACTGTTGGAGTGAATAAAGACCCTCAGAGCGTACTGCATACCTAACCCCACTGGCAAAGCTCAGAGGAATTAGGCCGCTTGGCCTGGTTAACAGGTACAGTCAGGAAAGCTCCCGGGTGCCTTTTTTTCCTGCAAACAAGTATGACCCCCCTTCCACTTAGGCAACGCAGCGCATGGTTGTTTTTATTATGGCTCTGTCACTTCACACAGTCCAGTTTTATTTCAATAATAAAAATATAGAAATATAATTAGCATCTTTGTTTTAAGGCACTGAGTTTTTAAATTACCATGTGTGACAACTGTTATGGCAGTGAAATCGTTAAAATCATGTAAATGCTTAAACCATGTAGGCCTGGGAGATTATAGTTTCATTAGAGAAAAGGCTATAAAGTTAGACCTAGGTAATTACCTTTCCCATTAATGCTAGAAAATTCTTTGCTCCACTGAGAAGTGATTGTGGTGCATCATGCCTTCTGTGCTTTTACATTCAAACTGCAGGAGCCTTTATTTCATCAGCACAAACTGCAAGGAAACAGCGGCAGCCTTCCAGGTGTACTTTGCAAATTGGGGTTTAAATGTGGAACACATCAAATTAAAATTCAATATTAATTATTTTGTCTTGCTAGGAGCCTGAGTAGTTTAAAGCAGCAAGGGTAATTGTCTAACTCATTGTATGTGTCTACAGCGAACTTAATCATTATGTCAGCTTCCTAATAAAAGGTTATTATAGAAACAAAGATCCCAATTTTACATATGGTAGGCAAGGGAGAATTCGAAGAGCTAGTCTCCAAGGTAGACTTGAGGTTCTTGACAAATGATGCCCATGCTGTGATCAGATACTTAACAAGAAATCTCGTTATTAACTAGGCCTGTACAGATAATTAGCACTTGAGCTTCAAATTTTAAATCTGGCTTGAGATGTATAATTTATCAAAAGCCCTAGCTCGCTGTCAAAGTCCTATAATAAGGCGCTGTTATTGATGAATTGAGATTAAGAGCAGATTGAAGAGAAAATTAGGCCACTGGTTACTCTGAAAGGTCTGATTTCAATATTTGCAGTACTAATTTGGTATTATTTTGGTAAATGGATGTGGTCCCCAAGTGCTGCACAGTATAAAAGAATAAACCGTATGTCCTTATTCTAACAAAAAAAGTATTGTTTACTGTATGTCGAATTTTGCAGCACTAGCAGTCTGGTTAATAAGCTGCTTTATGGGATAAGTGTACCTGTTTTTATTGCATTAATTTATTATAACACATGGAGAATGCTGGGCTTTTAGGCCGAGTTAGAAAATGTAGCTTCTTTACGTTAAAAATTATGTTACATTAGACTAATTATGACAGAGTATGCCAAGCCCTAATTTAGCTGTTTCATTTATATCTTTGAATTGTCTTTCAAGCATTCTTTACACTGGAATGCAGATAAGTACCATTTTATATATTCAAGCTACATAAAAAGAGCAATCTTTTTTTAATGATTGCCAGTAGCACTTCATTGCAAGTGGTTCCAAGAAAAAATGAAAGAGTTACTGTATGCAATCTATCTACAGTAAACTGCAGCTGCAAAGGTGTTAGATACACATTCATGACCCTTAGCAAGCTAAATCTTTTTGATACACATAATAAAATGTCATTGAGGGCAATATCTGATTTCCAGAATTACATTACGTAAAATGAAAGGTTGGGACAAATTCTATTTTTTTTTTTTTTTTTTTTTTTTTCAGTTTTTAATTCTTAGCCCAAGCACACAAACCGTATCAAAACAACTCTATGCTTTACCATATATCATGTCGAATATATAACAAATGCAACCACATATCATTGTATATATCTGATATATCACATCAATATCCTCCAGCAAAATAATAATGTCACTCGCTGCCTGTTTCCAGGAAACTTTGCACTGAAAATCCCTTGTAACACGTTATTGGCAGCAGCTCCTTTCCTCTCAGTTTCCAGCTGTCCAATGGGGTATGCCAAGTCACAGCAGGACCTGAGGAGTGTTTGTATTCAACTGTGGCACTGCGCTTTATGGAGATTTTCCTTGTACATTGTGCACTTGCAGACAAGCGGGATTTCCAGGACCCAGCAGGGGCTCCCCGGTGTTTATGCTGAGGTGGTTAGCTAGTTGGCAAATTGCTTTGGGCCAGAAACGTGTGACAGAGGAAAATGTATTGCATTAGCTTTTCTATCAATAACATCTTAACGCTGCCTTATAATGCAATTGCTTTCATGCTGATCCTGTCTCCTAATTTTAATTTTAGGATTGATTGGATTTTGCAATCAGGCGTCTTTGGCAATGTTGGGAAGAAAAGCCCTTTCCTCCTTTCTTTTAAATAAGGTGCTATTAAAAATATAAGCAATAAAATATAAACCACTCTAGCTGCTCTAGGAAGCCATTGACTGATACATATTTGTACTGATTTGGAAAACATATAATCTTTTTGATATATATGTTGTAATCATTTTAAGATGACTTAAAATAATTTATTCTTTTAGATTTTACTCTGCTGTGCACAGTGGAGCAGCATTTTGCAGGACCATTTGAGTCCTGCAGGATATTTAGTAGATTTGTAAGAGATCCAGAAAGGAGGGCACTGCAATGCTCAGCAGACGGAAAAGCTAATTTATACTTCTGTAGTGGTTATCATTCAGGGACTTCCAAGTGTTATTCACATATCGTGGACTTACGCTGATCTTGTTTACACTGACTGTACTTCTACTGTGCAGTAGTGCAAGTTGTGATCAGGAGACAGTTCTGCTTGCATTAAGACTTACAAGAGCGTAAGCGGTAAAGCTGGGGAGCTTTAGGGTCATTTAAGATAAAAGTAATCAATAAGCTAGAGTTGAACTTTATTTAGAAAATAATTTAGGGAGTATTAAAAACAAAACAAAACAACAAAAAAAAAACCAAAAAAACCTTAATATTGCCAAGGGTACTCAGATCTAAAAAAATGTTTAGATATTTCCAAATTCTGAGGGAAAATGAATACATATATGCTAAGCAGGAGCATTGTGCACATAACAAGGCTCTGTCAATTTAGGATGCGCTGGAGCTCATCAGATAATGCTGCTTTCTAATAAGCTTAGTGTCCAAATCGCCTGACTTGGAAGTCCTTTCACATGAAACATTCCCCCGGCTTGTAAGGGGAGCTGCATGCACAAAAGATCAGCAGCAGAACGCGTGCTTCTATATTTGTTTATATTTGTATAGCAAATAGAGTAACAATAAAATACTTTTCACGACCTGAGGTGAGAAATAACAGCTACCAGCAATCACCATGCAAAAGAAAAGAGTGGGAATGCATATTACATAACACCGGGCATCTCACACTGTGTTATTAAAAACAAATGGTTTTGGTACTCAGCTGGGTCGTGCAGTCAGCTCTACATTCTTTGTTTTGAGCGATTTGGTCGTGCGGGCATTAAGTGACCACACGTGGGCTGCGCGAATTGTACCACAGGAATGAAGCTACGTGAGGATTCCCATCGACATAATTGCAAACAGAAACTATTTAGCGCAGCTCGGGGTGACAAACCAGGATTTCGCCAACACAAATTTCGCCAAAACAAATTCATTCGGCTAGACCAGAGGCATTTCAAAGCTATAGATATCACCGTCTGTGCGCGTCCAACAAGCCGAGCACGGAGGGCTTCCTGCGGCCAAGCATCCCCAGAAGAACCACAAAGTTGTGCCCGCGCTCGGCACCTTCCCTCGCCGCCTGTAGAAGCACCAAGTTTGCGCTGGGGGACGGCTCCTGGAGGCCAGCCGCGGCCTTGCGGCGAGGCGCCGATAGGGGTCTCCAGCGCACCGCGGAACCGCCGCGCACCGGGGCCGGGCCGAGCGGGGCCGGGGCCGCAGCGCTGGGTCCCGGCCCCGTGCGGCTGCTCGGGGGGTCCCACGGAGGACGGGGTCGGGAGTGCGGGTGTTTGGCCTTTTTATTTATTTATTTTTTTTTTTCTGGGTAGGCACCTGGGAGGGAGGGCCGTTTATGGCCTGCGCCCGAGAACCCGAAGTTCAGCAAAATAAACGATGCCTTTTACAGGATAAAGCAAAACGATGCGTGGCTTTCTGCTAGTGTGTCAAAGCCTTCCAGGTTCAGCTCAGATCAGCCAGGTATTGCCAAGAGGCCTGGTACTCAACGAGTATTCAAACGACAGAAGGCAGAAAAACTCATTTTGTTAGAGGTGATAGTAAATAATAGCGCCGTTCTGTTTGTTACCTGTGTGAAACAGTTGCAGTTAGTTAATTTTTAAAGTGCATGTGGAGTTCGGGTGTTCTCTCTCTCTGTTTTTTAATTAAATGATTCAGGAAGACAACTGTCCAGAAAGCTTAAGGCATTTACAAGTGGAATACAGCTCTATAGTCTGTGACAATGTACAGTGGTTGATGAGTTAGTTCTAGAGGCTTCTGAATTTTAATGATGTTGGAGATGATATTGTGTGTCCTTCAGCTTGTTAGAGTGACACTAGCACTCCATAAATCATAATACCTGTGTATTGTAAAATCAATACAAAAGTGCTATCTCAGCGCTAAACCTTAATAAGTTTTTCAGCGCTCTAACAGCTTAAACTTTGCTGTAATGCCGTTGGACCTGCAGGTTAGGATCAGAGCATGCTTAATTTGTTTTGTAATAGAGACTTTTCTTTAATGAAGGACCGATTAGTAAAGCTTTGGTTGCCACTCTGGTGATCAGTTGGCAGAACAGCCTCTGCAATTAAACTCGTGTATCTCTGTCCTGAAGCAAAAAAGCAGGCTTAAACAGTCAATAAATGTTAATCCAGTCAGAACCTGTCTGTGCCTTTGAAGGCTGCCCATGAGGGGCTTTTCAAATCACATTTTTTTCATCTTGTTTTAAATATGGAGGTCCCCATAGAGCTGGTACGTAGTGTACAAGGCCTCCTACTGCTCTGTAATAAGATCTGGCATACTAACAATGTTTGGTGCAGATCTGTCATCTTTAGGTTTGTTTGTCCCTCCCCATCCCTGCATACCTATCTGTATGTTTATTGGTTACGAGAAAAGTAATCGTCATGTTTTAAATTTCATATATATGAGAATAAAAAGGTTGCTTTTAAAATCTTTATACAAAAGATGTTACTACAGATGCATAAGATTTTTATCATTTACAAATATCTCCCCCAAACTTTTCCCCATTATTGTTTCTTTGTGGGGTGATTCTCAGGGGAGGAAGTTTACATTTATATATGAAGTGCAAAGCACACATTCAAAACATGGAGCTGCCAAGCAACTGTCTTTAATACAAGCAAAAAGAAAAGTTGAACCTTATTGAGATTGTTGTTGCTCTCTCTATGATATGCTTCTCATGAAACACTGCCAGATATTTATCTAATTCTGTTTTTCATTCTTGTCTGCTTGCTTTCTTTTCCTATGAATGGGATAAAAAAAGCAAGTTGATAACTAAAAGCAGAGGGAGGGTTAGCAGAACGTTGGCTGATAGAGTTGGGAGGGAGACATGGGTGAAAGAAAGAGACAATTCCCAGTCTTTAAATGTTTTCCATTTGGTGAAACACAGCTTTTGCTATGAACTTCATTTCCTTCTATTTTCCCGACTATTTTCAATCTGTCCCGTTACCTGCACGCATAGCTGTACATAAAGCATTAAAATACATGGGAGAATGCATTAAATTTAGCCTAATCATAACTGGCATCCTCTTTCTGTTGCTTTGTATAATTTAGCTTTTGCTCATCATCAGGAGACTGAGAGCTTCAGATAAAAAAAGATGAAGAGAGTTGTATGAGTCTCTGCATTTGAGATGGAAATTTCTTGACAGAGAGAAACAGAGGGAGAAGAGGGATGCCGACCTCTTTTTACAGAGGGCCAAACCCAGAGCTAGCACAGTGCTATGACTTCCCGAGTCCCTGTTTTCCACCAGGACTACCTGGGAGCATTTGGAGGTAACAAGCTGACACAGGGAGTGGGCAGTGGCTGCTGGGCAGTGGGGCTGGTGCAGCACAAGCGTGCAAAATTTCAGCACAGGCAGGCAAGAGCACTTACACCACAATGTGATATTTTCTGCTGCTTCCTGCTGGCTGTCAGAATAGTACAAATCACTGAGTTGTCTTTAGTTTAAAATATGCTAAGGAAGTAATGGGCAAAGGTAGCACTGGAGGCATTATTATTATTAACTACATTCACATTGCTTGTAGATATGGATATACCCATACATCTGCATACTTGGTAGCTTGAATGATTCAGTTCTGATGAAGAATATTATGAGATTTTTAAATACCAATATACACATTTTAAAAACTCCCCACTCCTTTCCAGCTTTCTCAAGCCCTGCTGTTGTGAGGCCAGTCACAGGCAGTGCTGAGGCTGTGGTGTCCCTGTCCAGCCTGTGTCAGTCTGGGTTGTGTTCAGCCTAAGGTACACATTTCATAACAATTTGAAGCTGAAGAATATATAAGGAAAATATTTTGTCCTATTCTTTGCTATGTTTCCCTCTTCAGACTCTATCTTCAGTTTTGATCGCTGAATTCAGACCAGTTTATGACACATGTACAAGCCCTGACTTACCTTTTGTGCCACTTCTGATTTCAGCCTGATGCATGCATTTCCTCAAGTAGCCAGCTCTGTGCAGCCAGGATGTAGCTTGATTTTTGTCTTCCATTACTCCTGTGATCTCAGCAAAGCCACTGACAGCAGACTTTGGGTTCCTGTTCAGTCAGGTTGTGTGCAACCTTGCAGAAATCATAGAGGAGACTCTTGCTGAAGTACTGAAATCAAAACTGCTGTCTGCAGTTTTTGATTCATTAAAACATGAGCAGGGCAAGGGAAGGGAAAAAGAAAGACAGCATCTTTCAGATAAAACAAATAAAATGGACTGCAAACAGACAAAGGATGTCTTGAAATATTTGGAAGTGCTTATTCAATGCACGAAGCTATGGAGGCCACACAGTCCTGGGAAGTGACAGTATAATAGCAAGGATATTGATGTCCCAAAAGCCCTACTAATCCACAAAAGACTTTCATAAATTTTAGTCCTGAGTTATAACACATCAACTGTTGCATTTTAAAATCTTTTTCAAGCAGGATATGGTGATAAAGCTTTCACATTCATTTCCTTTCATTTTCTGACTTTCTGCCACAAAGAGCTTGGCCACATGTCCCTGCCTGCATGTAGTTGGTCCTGTAGTTTAGTCAGCACATCCCAAAATTTAAGAAAGCAGGGCCAGAGCCCACAGGCTGTTGAGTATTGCTGGAAGTGCTGTGGGAGCAAAGCACAATGGGAGCAAATACCTCTTCAAGCGAAATGGTACATGAGATATTTGCTATCACAGAAGAACAGCTAAAGCACAAAGAAATGCATGCAGCATTCAAAGCAGGAGAAAACACCTGTCTTCTTGCTCACCAGGTCTCTAATAAGAAAAGGGAAAGCAAGCATGAGGATGGACAGAGGCTAATCATGGCCAAGGCTGTCAACCCATCCATAATGCCTCCGGGTCTTTTCTTTTGCATCTGCCTGCCTAGTGCTGCAGCACATTTAGGTGTGAACTGAACTTGCAAGGAGCTGAAGCTGGGATGAGCAGTGCCAATGTTTTGCCATAACTTGGAGTGGAGAAGTCAGCTTCGGACCGTGTGGTCCCAAAGCTGGCTGTGCAGGGTCAGCGGGAAAGCAATGGGTTAGGGAGCAGTGCATACCCTCTCTATTCAAAGCATTCAGTTTGTTTATTTTAAAAAGTGTCTGGTCACGGGGCCAATGTTTCCTCCTGATGGACTGGAGCTGTTTGCATAAGGGCAAGCTGTCTGTGTGTGCTGGGACTGGGCTGAGGAGGTGTGTATGGGAGGGGAGAGCAGGGGGGCACAGAGCACTAGATTTTGTTTGCTTTCCACTCAGTGCTAGCACTTGATGAGCAACTGCGTGATCACAGCCAGGGTGTGATAATTACTGCAAGTGGGGAAATCCCAGAAAATTTAAGCAGGTCCTCAAGGTCATAAATGTAATTCAGTTTGTGCCTAAATCAGCATCTCGAGTCTCCTGTGCCTCTTCACTTTTTTTTTCTCACTGGCACACTGTTAGGGTGCCCACGACTGTGGGTTGAAGTCACAGCAGCTATTCAGAGCACGGGCTCCCTCAGAGCCGGAAGGGGTAAAAAGAAACTTGGGTATAATCCTCACGTCAGCTACAGTGGTCTGGGCAGCCTCAATAATTGCAAGGCACTCAGAGGTTCTCACAGAAACCCGGGAGCCTTTGACTGTTGTTTCAGTGGACTCCCAGGGTCAACCTTGGGTGGCTGCAGGAGGTGAAACTTTAAGTAGACTCCAGCCTTATAAAACATCAGCAGACACATACTTGAAAGCCTAATGATCAGTTTACCTTGGCTTAATTAGGTTTATGTGTTCAAGGATATCCTGGCAGGGAAAGAGGATTGCTACTCTTGGAGAAAATTAAAGCTGGAACAAAATTCTGCTGACTTGATGGAGAGCCTGAGCATGAGAGATCTCTGTGTGAGAGCCAGCTCTCGCAGCTGGCTCCTTGCACTCAGAGAGGAGAGCTGAGCCCAGATATCCCACTTGTTCACCTGCCATCAGCTCTCTTTTTGGGGTGGTGGCAAACCTCTGTGCTCGGGGAAGCTGGTGAGCTGGCTCAGGGCTGCTTACTTGCTCTCTTTCCCTCCCTTTCAAATCTCATCCACCCCTTCAAAAATGAGTCTATTATTAATAGATTTTTGAATTGGCTTATAATTGGTTATTCTACTCTATAATATTAATTTTCATCTTCAACTGGTCATTGATTGAAGAATACTGGATGTGGATTGTTAGTTTTCTTCGTGACACTACATTGAAGAATGATTTGGAGAATATGTTAGTGCATACTGATGACATTTTCAATCTCCTGTGTGTTTTTACACTTTTTCTTATTTGCTGCCCTGGAAGAAGTGAAGCTGGCTTCTATAGCTAGTATTTTTTACATAATCTTTTTTAATAATCAACTGTTATAAAAATGCTAAAAAATATCAAAACATGCACCCAAATTTAAACCACATGAAAATGACAAAGATACACCTGAAGAAAAATAAGCCAGCTGTGGCCATCTTACCAGTCTTTCTGATCTCCTTTCCACTTCCACTTCTCTCTCCATGCTGCATTATTTCCAGCTGTATGGTAGCAGGTATCCTGACTTTGGGGCATTTTTACAGACCACAATGAGACTGAAACAGAAGAATTTGTCATGAGATTATTGATGCTACCCAATTCACTTCCAAGTTTGTGGGTATGGATGGGGTATGCCACACTTTTAACCAGTGCACCGTGTTGGTCCGTCACACAGATATTTAATGAACGCTGGCTGATGACCCACAAGTGTAAGAGATCCCTCAGTCCCTCCCATGGTACGAGCCTCGGATAGGCTGACTTTGTCACTTCTCTGTGTACTGAGGAGGAAAATGTCAATGACTTCCCCACCTGAACAATTCATGGCTTCGACACCCCTGCAGCCTGGGGGTACACCAGCCCTCCCTGGGGCACAGTTGTTCCAGGGACTCCCTGAATACCTGTGCCCTCATTTGAGCTGCTCTTGTGGGGCCCTTTCCATCAAAGCTGCTGCATGATGTCTCTCTTGGAGTCAGGATCACGCCCTGTGAAATAAGATCAACGTACAAGTGCAGAAACCTGCTTTCAAACTTTCCTTGAGATGGTTTAATTTAAAACAAAAAAGTGTCACGAGGCTGTATGCTTCTCACCTCAAACATTCATACTTTTAACAATTAACTCGCTGCGAGAGACTGCCAAAGAATGTAACTGCACTCATTTAAACATTGGTGCTTTTATTACTGTCTTCCAAGAAGTAGCAAAACTAATTTAAATGAAAATTTGTATTTAGGAAACAATCAACAAACCACACACATAACCACATGTACAGCTCGATGTGCTGCTGGGGTGAACCAAGGCATGCCAAGCTGCAGCCTGAAGCTAATTTTTTACAGCCAAGTTATAAAGCCCTAAAAAGGGGGGTTTTATTGTGGAAATGCTGACAGAACCATACTGGTGCTACTGGCTGCCTCTCTAATTAGTCCAAAGAATGGAAAGTTATATTTTGCAATATGTGGTAAGCGCTATTGTCCTGATGTTGCTGGTTTATGCCAGAACTACAGGCTTAATTTGGTGTTACATATTCTATTACAAGTTTGAAAAGGTGACTTGGACCCTTTTACTGTCTTGAAATGCGAGTGCTTTCAGGCAGCAGTCTTGATTTGTACTTTCAATTATATAAATATTAAAAGGTGCAGTTTGGATTTGTTTTTGGTGACAGTAGTAGATTCCTGCTGTGTTCAGTCTACTTTGAAGAAGATGTGGAGTCCACATGGCGTTTCTTGCATGTTTTCCAGAGACTACTTTTAAATTCCTTCAATAAAAGTTCCTTTTATTCCCGTTTAAGTGTTTTGTGGTAATGTTTACAGAGGAACATCCTGCCAGCAGACTAAAGTAAATAAAAGACAGGACACCAGTAACATAAAACACATCATTTTACTAATGTTCCCCACCACCTGCACTCCTCCTCTCTGCCAGAGCTCCCTACTTGTAATTGTGCCTACCTGGCCTGGCTGCCACTGGTTTCACTGAAGGTGGCAGAGGCTGTTTACCCTGCTACCCCTTAAAGCAACTTCTGCCCTGTGCCATCCCTTCAGCATCAATTAACTTTTTTTAAGCTAAGGCTCTGTTATTATGCATCCTATTGTAGTGCTTACAAGCTCTTGTCTTGCACCTACCTATGCTGGCCACCCTACAACAGATAACAAAAGATCAGTCCTTTCCCTGAAGGTAGGACAAACACAAGGGAAATGGATAAGTGCAATTATCAGATTACACACACGTGACATACCAACCATATCTTAAAAACATGCATAATTATAGGAAAATAAGTCAACCCACTGATTTAAATCAGACATCTACATGATTAAGTGCTGTGCTCTGCTTTCATTTTGCTAATTTGTCTGTTTGTTTTTCTCCTAATACAGTACCTATGATATCTTGAAAAATGTTACTATTGCTATATAAATGCTGATGCTGCTAGTGTTAGTGACCTGGGGCTGGGCACAGTCTTGTGCATCAGGGGAGGGTTATATTAAGGTTCTAAATGTCACTGTATATTTGTTTTAAACATGCTATTGTTCTTTAAAGTGCCTACAAATCCCTATTAGTTATTATACAGTCACAATAAGTTCTTGTATTTACACGTGAAATCAAGCCATGGTGAATTCCTCTCTTGTTTCAGAATAAAACTGATTTCACAACAGTGCCTCCCTCCTGTTGCAGTCAACATCATGCTACTTAGCATTACTGGACTTAATTGAGTGACAAGAAGAAATTAATCCATCCTCTTTCTTCCAATCCCCACTTTTTACCCCTATCAGTTTTTGCAGGGATTGGCTTTGTGTGGTACTTGATAGTAATGCAAAAGCTTCCATAGTGAATTAAGTATGTCTGCTGAGATTACACCAAAAGCAACTGTGGATTATATTCTAAATGGTAATCCTTAACAAGAAATTTTGTGCTTGTTCAGCAAAGCAAGGTCTCCATTTCCATCCTTCTTTGTATTTCGTTTGCTGCAGGGAAGCAGCCTCTCAGGAATGACCTGATGGGATGAAACATCAAGGTTTGACTCAAACAGATCTGACCCAACAAGCAGCACTTAGAATTAGATCACAGTCTCTGCATGCATTAAGACCTACAGACTACAACAGCTCTGTTAGACTGCAGAGCAGCTAGGCTGGCTCTGATTGAAATTACCATTTTGATGCTCTGACCTTCAGATCTCTTAACAAAGCAGAAAATGACCTGTCCACTTGTCCTTCTGGCTCTGGTGAGGCAGAGTGGCATCAGCTCCAAACCAGTGCAATATTTAACTTAATCCATGCTCTCAAATACAGCACCAAGACAACAACAACAAACTTCAAAGAACACAATTCTTACTTACAAAAGGGACTGCTGCCACTGCCACAAGTGGAGGTCAGAGAGGGTCCTGCCAACACGTGGCCAAGCAGGCAATAACTCACCTCCCAGGTCATCTCCAAAGCCTGGATGCATTTTAAAATCCACCAAGAATCACACACTGCAGTGCTTGCTACAAGTGCTTCGCCCTGAGACAAGCACACACAGATGTCTGGTCACTGCTGAATTAGGAGCTCCTCCTTGGAGCTTGGAGGAATTGGGAATGCAGTTTGAAAGAATTCTGTCAAAGGAGGAGGGAATTCTAGCACAGAGTAATATTTTTTTGGTGTTAATTTGACTTAACATATGAAGTAGCTAGAATCAGTGATACCTGCTTCTAGAGCTGTTACACCCTACGTCATCTCATAGGGAAGAAACAAACCCTAATCTTTGACAAATAAATAATTACTTAAGCACTGTGTTGCCATTTGATGTTAAGTAGCAGGTGAAAGCTACTAGTCTAGTATGAAAGCATCCAGCAAAATAAACTGGATTATTTTACATCTGTTTATAACAAGCTGAAATTTGGCTTTGCTTTTCCAGAGTAAATACAGGAAAATATCCACTGTAACAGCTCTCCAGGACAGTAGATCAAAGGTTTTCTTTCAATCAAGAAATAATAATAAATAAATAATGTCATAATACATGCAAATAGACTGAACTGTACAACACCCATTTCCTTGCCAGACATCCTCACAAAAATAAACAGCCTTTCCACATATCCTGAAATCCAAAGTAAGAAAAGTAAAACAATTATCCAAGGTCTACTGTCAAAACAACAACAAAAACTGAAGAACTATTAAAAGTGAATTGAGAAGGCTGTAAAAATAAAGATAAAACATTCAGACGTGAGAAAACATTTTGTGTTGTGCTATCCATGAGGCTGATAACTGGGCCTTATTTATTAAACATTTGCATTATTACAACTGAAAGATATTGTTGGTTTTCATGAGAATTGGCAAATGCTTTTATTGGTTCGTAAAATAGTATTGAATTATACTCTCTAAATCTAATCTGTATATAGATTTGTAAGGCGTTCACCCACATATTTATAAGCATATATAACTAATTTTGAGCTGTATCAATGTTCTTCTAGTGAAGAACAAATCTTGGAGAAATCAGCCAACCTAGTTTTGTTAATATAAAAATCTGCAAGTTGCAGTTTAATGTGTCTAAATATCTTTGGTCTTGAAATCTCATAAGAGCCGAACTTCATGTGAGATTTCCAGTAATTCCTGATTTCAACCATGTGGAAATATGCTATAAGCAGCTTTCCCATGCTATTTACTCTTCCAGATCAAACTAGTAAGAATGATAATAATTAGCATTTTTACTATGGTATATTGTCAAAGTAGATGAAAAACGTGGATAAATAAGCACTGAAGAATTGCCTGAAACATCTTAATATAACAACAAACAGATGATCAAATTGTTTTGAACATTAAAAGAGGCTCTGGTCTTGTTTGATTCACTTTCAGCCAAGGTTCAGTTTGGCTTGTGGCTAATCTCAGCTGAATGCAGGTTGACCCATGAAGAAGACCACCTAGTTTGGTGCATGTTTAGGCTTTTGATGTTCACCAAAACATTAGACAGCTCCATTTCCCAGGTAAAATTCCCATTTGTACATATCTTGTAGCCATCACACTTGCTGCCAAAACTATCTGGGCAGGAACAGGAGCCATGGGAGCTCTGGTGGCTTCCTGCTTGCTTTGCCTGAGCAGGAACACCAGCAGCACTGTAAGGAGAGCCAGGCTTCTCTCTCTCTCTCAAGTCTTTGCCAGGTCCTGACCAAGGGACTCTCCATCGTGCCCATGACCTGCAAGGAACCAGCAGTCTGAGGTCAGCAGGGAAATAAACTGCTTTTTAAAATACCCTCATGCTTTGTTATTGGAGATGTACTTTCTGCCTTCACTGATATCAATCACACATAGCAAGATACCTTTGTGGGCCCAAAATTAAAGCAAAGCATGTCTGTTATATGCTTTTATTTTATTATTTTTCCTTGAAAATTTGTTTTGTATCTGAGACTTCTCAGGAAGAGAGTGAGCCATAAAAATTTTATGTGTGTATTAGAATGTTAAAAGCACTGTAGTAACAAGCCCTGAGTTTTAAATAAAATATAAGTACTGAATCCTGTATTAGGAACTGTGTAGCAGAGCCTCAGAGGCTCACTCTGAAAATTAAGGATCACTAGCTCTAAACCCAAATAAAACAGAGGGAGCTGGGAACACCAGAGGGACTACCAGCAGTAGCATTACATACACAATGAGTTCAGGTGATCATGAATGATAGACTCACCTGACACAAACTGGATTTGGAAGTTGCAAGGGCCAGCAGGGCGGTGGGGACACCAAGAGCCCAGAGAAATGAGAACAGGCCTGAAACAAGAGATGCTGCACAGAGGTACCTCAAAATGACCTGTCTGTCCTGGTAATGGAGCTTGCAGCAGAGCTTCCCCAGCAGACCGTAGCCACAATGTCCAAATGATAGACTGCAAGCCTGTCAAAAGTCTAAGCTTCAGACTTAAAGTAGCACAACAATATTTATACAGTGTTGTGTGAACATGGGTAGAAAGGAGCCAGATTCGGTGTCCCTACCGTACATGTCTCAAAAATGAAGCTCTGGGTACAGTGTGGGGACAAGTGATTTAAGTGGTTTTGTCCCCTGGCACTGAAAGGTTATTGATGTTCAGTGTGAAAGCTGCTCCTCAATCCCTTAGGCAACTCTCACCAGCGATGTATATTAGACCTGTATCTGGACAGCACCTGGGAAATTAGCTCCCTGTTATAACCAGACTGTAAGTTGTCTAATGTAGGCACTGGTCTCTACGATGTGGTTGTCCCAGCTCACCCTCATCACTTACC
The DNA here is from genome assembly GCA_011076525.1 of Nettapus auritus. Lineage (NCBI taxonomy): Eukaryota > Metazoa > Chordata > Aves > Anseriformes > Anatidae > Nettapus > Nettapus auritus. The sequence goes on from CM021771.1 coordinate 10,927,968, forward strand.
TCTCTGCAAAGGAAGTGCTCAGAAGATCTAGAGGCACACTGCTCGGAGCCAATGGACTTTTATCTCCATTTTACTTTCACTCTCCTTGGTAACAAACACAAAGCAGAAAGATTTTAGAGTCAGGACTACCTGGAATATTGAGTGCTACCAAACACTGCTTTTACTGACTGACATGATAACTGAACCCTCTGCTAGTCAACAGACAAAGAACGACAAAATATGCTACAATAAGCAGAAAATTCATTATCCAAAAAAGAGCAGAAAGAAGCAAATATTCACTACTGTGATTTCTTTCTGTTCCTTCTCTTAAAATTTTAATGACACATTCCAAATGTTTAAAACATTTACAAAAAACATGGGAGGCTATTATCTGCATACTTTTCTTTTAGGGCTCTTTAATACATCTTCTAAGAAGTCCCAGAGATGTTAGCTAAGCCATTATATGTAATGAATCTTGGCATAAAAGAACAGCACAGCAGCAGCTACACATGAAGTGGCGTATGCAATAAATTACCTCAAATGCAAACCAAATTCCCCTTGTTTATCATGTATATAAAGCACCAGTGCTCAAGATTCCCTCCAGAAGTGCCGGACTGTGTGTAATATTACTCATAGCATAACAAGGTCTAGTTCTGTCATTGCAATTGCATCTTTCCTCAGATGATGAAGTGCAGACATGGAGAGATAGGAAGGCTGTCCAAAGAAATAAAAATATCAACAGGTTTAACAGAAAGTCTGGGGCAATGGAGTGAAGAGGTAAGTGCTCTTGGAAGTATTTCTTTAAGTCACCAAGCCTGGCTAAACCTCTTTGCTGGTACAGCACAGTATAGCCCTACTGACATTAATGCTGAGAATATGTGCTGATTATGAATAATTCGAGGTGAGACTATAGCAGAGAGCATGCAAAACCCACCATTCTGCTTGGAAATCTATGTACATCACAGCAAGTGCTGCCTTGTGCCAGTATTCAGCTGCCGGTACTACCTTCGAGAGGGGCTCCATATCTGCACATCTGGGACCCTGCTACACCTGACTGTGAAAACAGCCCCTTCCAGCACAGCCCTATGTGCTTCAGCTAGGCAGAAATCGTCCCACTGCAAATCTGAGGTAGGATCAAAATCTCTAGGATGGATGTCATGGCCATGCAGAAGCAGAGAGGCAATGCTGCCAGGTTTCTCCATCAGAAGTTTAGCTATGGTTTGTAAATATATTTATGTACAAACACAACAGAAACCTCATCCTCAATGTGTTGCATTTGCACCACATCAAGTATTATCAATTCCTGAATAGCTTTTTTTTTTTTTCTTTAGTTTTGATTTTATTTCAGCAATCCAGATCTCTCTTTTTAAAATCAATATGACTGAAAATCATAGGTTAGGTGATCTTCCATGTGCTTAAGCACAAGGTTAAGCAGGCACAGTCAAAATCCCATCTTCCCAATGTAATGTTGAGGTAGAACTCGTCAAGCTCAAGGAAGAGAGATCCCTGCACCAGGAATGAGGTGAAACCAATGTAGTTTGAGAAATGTATGACTCTGCAGTTATAAACTTTGCTGCCCTTAGGTGCTCAGGGTTTTACACTTGGGGTACATGTTACACTTTTGATGACTGAAGAGTCATCCAGAGACACTGGATGTGAAACCTGCCACAAGAGCAGGTGTCTCCTCTGGAAGTCAGCTCAATAGCACAAGGAAAGTCAAAGCATTTCTCTGTCAGCTTCCGTAAGAGACAAAATGGTAATTAACTAAAAGGTTTTGGAGGTTTGAAATGTTGGAAGCAATTCCTAGAGAGTAAGACACTAGTACATAGACATTAAAAAGTTGCTGAAAGGTACAGGATATCTATTGCAGCTTTCTGAAACATATCACATCCACAAACAGAGCCATAAGCAGTGCATTTGCTTATAGGAAAAACAGTGAGTCATTGATGACCATATGTCCAGCTTCTAGTATGTGACATCTGTTTACACACACATGTAGATGACAACCGTTTATAATTTAATTATTCAAATTTGAGCATCTATGACATCCTTTCAGTTACAATATTTATATATATTTTAAAATAATTCTTTAGTACCGTCATTGCCAAGCATTAAAGCTAATCCCATAGAGTAAAAACGTATGAATCAAAAGCAGCAAAAACACAGAAATCTTAAACAAAAGATTTCAAATATTTCCATGAGACCCATGTCACTTGGGTATTGTTACCCCTTACAGCAGATAGATCCTGTGAGAATTTATGTATCAGCCATGTTAGTTTTCTGCAGTAAGATTTGTACATAACAGCAAGTTTCTGGATCTTGTTAGCTCAGGGCAAAAAGTCATGCTTTGGAGCAGTTGCCCCAGCAGGAGGATAAAAGATGATGGTTGGTAATTACATCAGTTTTGCACTGTTGAGCAGATGTTCTTGCAGACAGATTTTGGCTGGCATTTACAGAACATCACAAGTGAATCTCATGATAGCATTGGAGGAATGCTGCTACAAGTGGATGGAGCTGCATGCTTTTAATATATAGCTTACAAACAGAAGAAATAAATGAAAAGAAGAAACAAGAGGAAAGTGTACCAGGAGCTAGAATATTTCAAAAGCTTTTTTTGGTTGTTGTTTTGTTTTGAATTAAAAAAAAAAAAAAAAAAAAAAAAGTTAGATTTAATCTTGATTAACCTGAACATGGGCTCAGGAAATTTATTTAAACCTTAGCTTAATAAAGAGATTAAGCAATATGTGGTACCCATTTTCAATATCCAGAGAGGACACAGTAGCCTGTATAGTGCCATAATTAGAAAAATGGAAGGAGATTCAGGGTTGGAAAGGCAGTAAAGTAATACAAACTAAGAAAAGTTCCTTACCTGCATATGACTGGCAGCAGTTTGAAATAAATAGAGCAGTAATCAGAAATACAAGTTAAAATTTGCTAGTAACATAATCCAGATCAAAAAAGCATAATTGTGGCTCAAGGTCTCAGTCTCAATGCTTTGCTCAACCTCCAGATAGGTTTCTGGATAGGATCTTTTTTAGGTGTTAAGCTCAACATAAAAGACAGAAAATATGCCATAGTCTGGGAAATTCTATGTATTTCTACCAAAATGAGCTCTTCAAGACTGAACGCATTTTAAAATCAGCCACTTCAATCTACTACTTTCTACAAATGTTGAAAGATGAAAATATATCACAACTGCAGCCAGACTCCTGATCTGACCATACTTTGGGCTGTCAGCATGTCTGTTAATGGAAGGATTTATTGACAAGAAGTGTTTTAAAAACAGGGCATTTACAATTAGATTAGAATCCATTCCCCTTCATTTTACCTATCCGCAGGAATGCTGACTTTCAAAATCCTCTCGTTCTTCTGCTGGCTGGCCGATGCTAAAAAAAGCTACAAACCTGTCCCTACTGGCAGGTGTCAGTTTGCAGAATCAGACCCATGCTCCCCTCTCACCCCTTCTCCGAACAAGGAATCAGGCTCTGCACAAAGTGTCAGGCAAAGTTGCCTGCACAGTGCCAAGGATGTCTGAAGTAATGAGACTAGGTTGCTACCATATGCTTTGCTTTTAGATCTTGGTTCCAAGAGGGAAATTCAGTCAAATAGCCAAATTATAATAAATTGCACAGATTTTTTAAGACATTTAGGGCTAGCATATGCTTTGACTCCACCTAAGGGTGGGGTTATACTCACACCAGGACTCAGTATTTCAAAGTGAAGCTGCTGGTGTTACTGTCATGACAAAGAGCTTGATAAGAGGAAGTGTGGAGCAAGGTTGTACTAATAGACAGTATCATGAATGGGCACAGACAAATCTGCACTCACTTGCATATAAAAACTTGAATTTTTAAAAGTAGGTATAAAACAAAAACAAATACTTCTTAATTTCTACTCTCCTACTAAGGAGGGAGTTGCCCAAGGGCCCACAAAGAGACTATGCTGTTGCAGAGGGCTCCGGAAGAAGAAAGCAAGCAGCCCATTAGCAGCCCTGAGCTGATACCACCAAATCAAATGACCATTGCCACCATGTATGCCTGGCACTCCCTTCCCTCTGACTCTCTGAGGGATACAGGTATCTCCTGCGGCACTCAGCTGTCTACAGTTTTAGTGTTCATCTCATGGCAGCAGGTAGGGTGTGCAGTCTTGCTGTGAAATACTACTCATGGATTTCTGAATATAGCTTTGGAGAAAAGTGATTTTTACTATCACTGCCCACAACGAATACTTGACCAAGCAGCTGGAAGAACCCAGAAAATATTTGCTCTTAAGTTTCTTTCCTTATAGTAAACACTTTTTTTCTATCATGTTGGAATCCTCCACCTAGGACATAGTTGGGTCATTCTTCACAGCAGAATATAGTTATCCTTAGCACATATGAAACAAAAAGGAATGTAGCACTGTGATTTCCTCATGGTCTCTCCTATTCCAAGGCAATGTAAACTCATTTTATCTTGCTTCTTTTCAACACTTTTCAATCACATTGAGAGAAAAGCTAGAATTGATATTGGTTTGGTTTTTCTGTAAACCTACAGCCCCAAAAGGCGGTAGCAGTTTGAGAGTAATACTTTGGATGCCATACTGAAAGGTACCCCCAAAGGAAACTAGAGGGTAGAGAACCAAAAAGAGGAGGACAAAGAGGAGGCTGAAGATAGCTTGCTTTGAAAAGATAAAATGATATCACCTTGGTTACAATGAGATCCACAGAAATATCATCTGTGTTCATGACCTTTTTTGAAGAAACAGTGCTTGATATACCATACCATTGCCTATATTTGTAATAAATCAAATGACAGAAAAACAAATGTCACTTATTAGAACATTGAGGTTTACTGTTCAAGTGATTAACTGAGAATCATTTATATGATTAAATGCTGGAAAATAATTTGCTTTCATTGTGAACCTATAGCATAGATCTCATTACACAGAAGTGCTGCATATTAGTTGAAGCAAATTAACATTCAAAGACTTTCTGGAGTGGCTGCTAATCACAGGCTGTTAATTACTGTCATTACATTCAACTGCTGAGGAGACTAACCACGGAATCATTCTCATGATCTTGGTATTTGAAAGTGATCTTCACCAATAAAAACACGTCAGACATACAGAAATTGCAAATTGCTGAATTTGCTGACGCAGTTGAAAATTCCGCTGACTATAAGTACCCGTCTAGTGATAGATGCATTCTTGACACAGTTTCAGTGTTTGGACTTAGGAAATAATGAGTATCAATGTCCTAGCAAGGGAATATGCAAAGATGAAGGAGCCCTTTGTATTCTTAATTAAGGAAAGTAGTAGCAGAGCTCGTTTACAGATAAGTGACTGTACATAATAATCATGTATTTATGTGAGGGACTGTTATGCTATATTACTACAGTGGCAATTAGATTTTCACAAAGCAGTTTTAATAAAAGGCATACTTACATAATAAATAAACAACTAATTTCCATGGCAGATTAATTATACACTTATAGCTTAAAATAGTCACCACTCTAAGTGAAAACTAGAGGCAGATTTTTACAAATGCAAATGTACAACTGCGTGTGTACAAGTGAACACGTTCTTTACTGGTAAATCAGGGACGTACATGCATGAATTTCAAGAAAGATGCCTCTGTAAAAAGCAGGCTTATTCATGATTTGCATTAAAGAAAGATCCAGCCTTGCTTTGCTTGAGGGACTTAGCAGACCGACCTAGAAACAGTCTCACCAAGAGAGAGAAGAGGGCTCTGTTGAAAGTGTCAGGCCCCTGCTCACAGACCTGTAACCTGAAGATGTGAGACCTTCCCCATGGGGTCTTTTCTAGCATCTTTTCTTAGCTTGGTCTTTAATAGACCAAACTAAGAGCCTTACAATATAGAGAACAGGGAGGGGTTAGTCCTATTTCTATTGTTTTGTGTGTGACATTAACATGTTTTCCATGATACATATTTTGCCTGCAGAATTTAGAACAAATATATTGTTTATATATATATATATTTTTCCACATAACCAAATTTTGCTCAAAACATTGCTATTCCACAGCAAAGCCATAACACTTAATATTTCTTAACAAAGCTACGATTTAACTCTTTTTCAGTTTGTGAGTTATCTGTAAACAAACAACCATCTTCTTGAGTGACCTGCAATATAGAGAAATAGCTCTTGATTAGTTGTGTGTTCACAAAATAATTTGTTGCAGCTGCTCTGTATTCCACTCAATGGCATGCTGTAAAAGCCAACAGGCTTTTCTGGACAGAAGAAAGGCTACTGCTGTTTTGAACATGATCTCCTAGAGAACTCACTGAGAGAGTTTTGTGTGCTACAAATGTTTGGGAATTCAAAAACTCAATTGCATTTCAGAGAAATGCAGTCTGGTTTTGGATGTTATCAGCAACCTTCACAGGATGGGGTGCATTGGGAACAAAGGGTTATGAAAATGCATGCCAAGCAGCATATCAGTAAGTCCTTCAAAGTAAATGAATGTTCTGTATTGTCCATGCCCTGCTGATGGACAAATACAGGTTACAATCCAAATTCTGCCCTTGGATGCTCACATTCAACTCCTGTTGTGCCCTAATTAAACAAACACCATTTATTTTAATTAAAGCAAATGAGATAACTTTGGGTAACATGTTCAGTTTGGCCTGTAGAGATAACACTATTTATATTGTCAAAATAAAGTCATTAAAATAAAAAAAAAAGGCGGGGGGAGAGAATAAAAGATAGATATAGACTTTTTTTTTTTTTTTCCCTCCCCCAAATGTCTTACAAACTGAGGATTAGCTGTGACTCCTTAGTTCATACTGAGGTCAATGATTAGACAGTATATATTAAGTACATGTTGAGAACATGGATTTTTTTTTTAATGAAACGACACTATATTGAGTAAAGAGCTAAATTCAGATTTCCTAAGGAAGCCTGAGATACCTGTGCTTAGAAAATATGTTAAAATGACAATGTCCATCCATTATAATTATTATAGACTTAAACAACATCTTTGAATTGTCAGATGTTTTTGGGCTTACACCAGAGTCACAGCATTGCCTTTATTAAATAATTAAGGAAAATGCTCTGAAAAGTAACTTACATTTGTTGTTTTTTTGTTGTTGTTGTTGTTGCTGTTGTGTTTTTTTCCCCCCCCTTAGGCCCAATAAGTCACTAGTAAGAGATTAAAAATATTGACTGCATCCTCAGACAAGAAAGCAGTAGTTTTAACCAACATTTTTCCAGTTCTCAGGCAGCTCTATCAAGACAATGTATATTTTTCCTAATATTTAAACTTCTTTTGTACAAATAAAATACAATATATTTTTCTATTTAACCCATATGAGGTAGAATTATTAATATTAAAAATAATAGTAATATAAAATGGTATAGTATTATTTATTCTGTACTTGTGCTTCTGATTTCTTCGTCATAAGAGTAACTATATAATTTATCAAGAGAGACAGCATTCAAGAAATTTAATTGTGTTTTCTCTGTTCTTAGTGTTTCCCTTCATTTCTTATTTTTGACAGATATAAGATCAAAACACATTAATTAATGCTTTTTTGTGGGCTCGTGTGATTTGAACTATTTACTGAGATTTTTCTGCTACTGCAGAATCTGCCATTCAGGCACATGAGCTGTCCTGGCTGTATTTTTTTTGAGCTAGGTGTCTGCAGCTATTCCCTTGTCTTACTCCTTGAGATGTGTGTTACCTTCGGTCCCACTCACTGATGTATCTGCTATTTGCTCCTGAGCATCCAACTCATGCTTCAAGCCAGGCTCTGCACCTGGAGAGATAAGCAAGCCATCCTCTTCCTAACTGCCTTTGGCCAAACCAAAGGAGTGGCACTTAGCATCTGCACATAATCGCCATGAGCCGGTCTCATCAAAATGCCCCACTGCTCCTCAGCATACTCAGACGAGGCGTAAATTGAATCCTAGCCATTTCACACAGCTAAAACAGGCTGTAAATTTTGACAGCCTCCAGTGTAGGGCACATGCTCCAGACATGGCCAAGAGGAAGGATTTCCTGGCTTAGCAATCACAGCAATGAAAACGCAGCTTTCTCTGGAGGGATTTACACCCTTGAAGGAGGTTGAGACCTGTGACTTTCATTCACCACAGTAGATGAAGCAGAAATATTTTGAACAAAGAAAGGGCTTCAATGTCTCACAAGAAGCACTGGTAGCTACATGAGAAGCCTTTGAAGATTAACAAGAATTTTACCAAGGAGGGAAAATTTCTAAATCTGTGTAGAAACAGCGAAAACACACTCATATATCCACCTGAAATTCATTAGGACAAGAGACCCAATTGTCCAGCATCCTGAACAAGACAGTCCCTGTGCTCCTAGCTTTCTAAAATTCAGCTGGTACTCAGCTTCTTGTCCTGTGCCATGCGAGACCTCATCCTTGCTGAAGTTTAGCAGGGGCAATAACCTTTATTTTAAAACTGCTGTGGTGGAGGCATGGTCCATCAGGCCAGCATGTGATAAAACTCAACCTGGTCACCCTAGCATGTGACAATTAGAAGAAAGTAATTTTGCTTTCCTTTTGATCCACCCTCTATTTGAATGGAATTTTTGTCCAGTTATCTTACTTTTAAATATTATTGTGTATTCTCTTATTTTAACATACAAACTCGTGAAATTTCATTTTAAACACCAAATAGCATATTATTCAAATGCCCAGCAGCTTAACTGTAAATTAAAATGGAAGGTCTCAAGCTTTTGGAAAGCACAGAACATGAAATATATTTGCATGCGTTAAAGTGTTTCTTGATCTTGTTGGAGTCTCCACTGGAGTAGTCTCCTCACAGAGTTCAAGCAATTAAACACTATTTTTCTCTCCATAACAGTAAGTTATATGTCCTTTTGGTTAAATGTGATTTTTGTGTGATGTAGTTATCCAGATTGTTCTCAGTAATAAATCTGCTCTTGCATAATTAATTAAATTTTTCTAAGTGTAGATGACCCCTTTTTCTAAGTGTAGATGACCTTGGAGGATGCAAGCCAGGAGGAGGGTAACAATGTGACAGCTGAACATGCATACAGAAGGGATCTGCCCAGTGTAATCCTTGCACTGTGAGCAAAATCCTGCCTGGAAAACATGGAGATCCTGTCCAAAAAAGGCTTTCAGCAAGAACCCTGAACAGAGTGGTTCGGGGACTACAGAAGAGGTGGTCAGCCACAAACACACACAAAATGCTTCGGTCAGGTCAGGGCACTTTATGAACATACAAATCAATTATAATTAAAATGGATTATGAAAAAGCAATAACAGATAGTTAAGTCTTTATGTGATTGAAACAAGCTAAAGATGCAGGGCCAGATTCTTTGTGTATACTCAAGGGTTAGAGACGATAGCTCTAATGAGGCATATTCTCTTTTATTTATTTATTTATTTTTTTCCTGGAGATCTTTGAATCTGTTCATGATAGAAGATTACTGTAATGACTGAGAGGGGGGGGGTTAGGCTATTGAGACTCCTTTGTTCCTGCAGATGCAACTGTCCATGCTGAGACAAGACATATTGTTGTAGCAACTCTTCTGATTTTTTTTAGGATACTTTGGGTTAGATTTAATGTGCCATTGTTCAGCCTTTTCTGAAAATCACCTTAGAAAAATCTGGAAGCTACAAGCATTTCCTGAAGGTAAAAAGTAGGTTAGGACAGATATCCACTTAAGTCAGTACTTTCTCTCCAACAGCTCTCATTCATTAGGAAAAGAGTGTAAGATACATGCAGAATCATTTTTTTTTCAGATATATTAACCTACTTTCTAGTAACCAGCTGGTTATGGACTTGCTGTATTGAATATTTTTCTGGATCACTGCATTTAATATCTACCAAATTGCTCAAATATCTATGAATTTGTCTAATCATTTTTAAAACTCATTTATAATTTTGGCCTCCAGGATATCCCAGGGTGATGAATTCTTCAGGACCTTTGCTATTTGTACTTGACAGTGCTCAGCCAGTCCAAAGAATCTGACCCCCTGACTTGAAGTGAACTTGCTGGAAACGAAACCACAAGAACAGAGAACAGTAACAGCCTTAGTGAACCTATCATACAGTAGCAATGTATTTAAAGGAGGTAATTTTGCATAAAGAGCTAAAAATAACCAGGCAGTTTGCAAATGGTTTCCAGTGGAAGAACTATACATACACTTGAAGGAAGTAAGAGAAGTGAGTTTTCACATTTATGAATGGATATGACTGTGCAAAGCCACATATAAAAGCAAATAAAGTTAAAGGTTCCCTGCTGCAACACAGCAAAATTAGTGAAGTGCTTTCAGCACAGAAATAATGAACATGCTGAGGGCTCTTGGCCGTGGGGAGAATTCTGGTTCTGGAGGTCTGCACATGCTGCAAACGCCTGAAGAATATCACAGGGAAAATGAATTGCAATTAACCAGCTAGCGATTATTTTAAAGCAAAAAAAGGTCTGAGCAATTCCATAAAAATACTGAAAGTAAGCTTGAGAGTGACAGGGTAGGCAACAAGCTGAAGAGATCACTACAAGATGTTAAAAAGAGCTTTACAATAAATAAAATCTTCAACTGGATATTTGGACTCAATGTTTTTCTAAACAAACTCTGGAAATTGAAATAGTAGAAATAACCTACAAATCAAATAGATGTAGGGGGGAGGGGTGTTAGTGCTGCCTATTCCAGTCAATAACTACTCCCTCTTATCAATGATCAGATTATTTAGCAATGCAAATGGTGACATTAAGGAACCAACACAACTGGAAGGATGCAGAGATGGCTAACAGCAATGTTGTTTTCCACCGGTATATACAATTCCAAAAATTCCAAACCTGAGAATGTATCAGGCCACAAAAGGAAAACTGGATCTGAGGTTTTCCTGGGTGTAGTTCAAGAATTTAATCACTGAAGCAAAAACTTACAAAAGAATCAACATTATTTCAAAAGAAAGCAAGCAATGCATTATGGATTAGGAACCAGAGTTCCTAATCTGTAGCTCAGTACAGAACTGCTGAAAATCGATGCCAAGGGAACTCAGAAATCAAACGAGAGTACACAGCTCAAGCACGCTGTTTTATTATAGTGTACCTGATTACTCCGAGTTAGTATTTTCTATAAACAAGACTGTATAGAAGCTGGCAATCTACTACAGTACCACAACAAAAAAATATACCATTTATGAAGATGAGAGGAAGACCTTCGTTACTAAGAAAGGAGCACAGGCTCCTAAATCAGCCAGGCTTCCGAGTTAAGTAACAGTGGGACTGAACTGCAGCAGCAGCTAGGAATGGTAGGATATAAAAAGGTCAAAGCAGGGGACAAAGGCAAATGTAAGTTTAGAGGACGCAGCAACAGTTTGTCAACATCTCTGTCAACTTCTCAAGATGCAATTCTTCATCTTCATAATGAGAAGCAACCTCAACACATGGCATTTTCTCTGTGGCGGGCTCACTCTTTCTCCCCAAATACTTCAATGACCCTTAGTTTGTCATTGGAAAGCTACCAATCTGTCAGTCACAACCTCTGATGTCTCACCAGTAATTCTTCCTCTCACTTTCCAAAAGCAATTGCTGCATTCACACCACTTGCAGCAAATCAATCTCTGCTCTGTGAGACTCACCAACTGCTTTAAGTGCCCCCCAGCCCAGCTCCTCCTCCCATGCCACCCCTCTGCTCCTTGGTGACAACATTCAGGGGTTCCTGCCAGTGCTGCTTTGCCCTTGGGCTCTGGGATGGAGCTTAACAAAGCTTTCCAGTTGCTACAATTCTCTCTCCCATCCGCTGTGATCCAAATGATACAAAGGAACACCTGAACTACTTCAAAACCCAGGTGAAGAATGACGTTTCAAAGTCTATTGGCAGGTATTTGTATGACAGATATCTCATAGTTACTCGAAAATCTTCTTCACCACTGTGCAGTATAATAATAGCATCTTTATGTAGTTATTAGAAGCAATTTCATATGGTTTTGCTGCCTTCCCAGGCTGTCTGAACACGAGCTGGCCTCCTCCTTGTTCCCTTCCAGGGTCTGTGGTCACCTCATTCTGTCTGAAGTTTTCCTGTAATTTTCATTTATCTTTGCAAACCAACGTGCTAGACAAAGTAGCAGTCCCCACCAACCTGCGCAGGAGCTTAACCCAAAAGACAGATATCGGTGTGTGGCTGCCTAATGAGAAGGGGAACCCAGTTCACATGCTGGAGGAAGCCTGCCCAGAGCCACGCAGGTGGCAGTGGCATAGTAAAGCCACAGCTCCAGACATAGCCCATAGGTGTTCCCCAGGATGTTAAAGTGCAGCCCTGGGCTTGCTTCCTTTCAGCTCTCCAACACGAGGACATGAATGAGGTGACAGCAACAGGAACTTACAAGGGAGCTCTCTAGCTACTTGCTAATCCTGATGCACATTTGGAGCAAACAACATGCTCACTGTGTGTATGCAAACTCTACAAAACATACAACTAGTAACTTCAGTTCAACATAAACAATACAAATACTCTTTCTTAAAAGAGGTCACAGTGCATTCAGCAAGATTATTTCCATCTTTTTTTTTTTTTTTTTTTTTTTTTTTTTTTGCATAACTTTTTGCCTCACTCTTTTGCCCCACTAATTCTGATGAAGGTGTGTGCATAGTGCATTTCAGGCATCACCTTACTAAAGAAGAAAATGTTACAAAGATCTGCTCCCTCCAAAATCAAAGATGTGAGAAAGCCCTGTTCTGCTTTGAGCTATGGGCCCACAGCGCTGAGTGGGTAAATGTTTTCTGGTCAGGGCAGTATTTTTCCCATGGCTGTGTGCTGCCTGAGTGTTTACATTTGCGCAAGTTGCCTGGCTATTGCAAAGCTACTTGAAATGATTCATGGGCCTGACAGATGTCTGGTACAGCTGGATATGTCCTTGATTATCCCAAAAGTCTGGACAACGCTGTCATTCACCATTGCCCAAATTATCTCTGTATTGACTGCAGAAGCCTCTGTGACAGTACTGTAATGGCTAATTACCCAGGGTACCTTTGATAGTTGCTTTACAATGGTTTAGAAGAGTTTTGTTGTTGTTGTTCTTGTCGTTTTTTTTTTATTTTTTTATTTTTTAAAAAAAAAGAAAGAAAGAGAGAAAGTATTGGAGTAAAATCGTATCAGTGAAAAGTTATACCTTACCTGTTCCAAAACAACATATGCTTTAACCTACATTAGAATATGCTGTATAGGCAAAAGAAACCCAAGCTTTCCTTTTTAAAAAGGACAGATTTCCAGCAAAATGGGTAAAGAGGAAAATGTAAAGAATCCTGACAATGATAAACCATGGACAATAGAAGGAGCTATTAGCCAGGAGAGAATGTATGTACAACATTCTTAGAGAACAAAAAAAAAAAAAAAAAAAAAAAAAAAAGATGATGAGCAGCCATTTGCCTGCTTTACACATTGCAGGAAAAAGAACATGTTCTGCTTAGCAGACAACAAAGAGTAGAATGGGCAGCGATGTTTAATATGTACGTAGCTATATCATATAACCACCTATAAATAGGTTTGAAAGCAGAAACCTCCTTTTTCTCACATTATTAATTAGTGTTTTTTGAAAAATACATTTTCTGCAAGGTAGAAATACATTAAGAAAAGTTGTGAAGGAAGATAGGATACAAAAATCTCATTTCAATGAAGATGAGGTTTTCCCAAGAAAGCAGATGAGCATAATTAAGCCTGTTACAAGGAGCACATTAGGTTGCCACATCCTGCCCAAGACCACCTGAGTGCCACTCTCACCCTAATTGCAAGACTTGGAAAGCTATTCTGTACTATCCACGACTTTCCCTGCATGCCAGAAAGCAGCCTTCCCATCCTACATAACATGTGAGGCCGTATTACTGACTGACTGCTATTCAGGCCAGATCAGACATTTTTCATGGTGTTAAATGAAACGTCAGAAGTTTACAAGAGAAGTGCCATGTCACCCAGCTCACGTGGAGGGGCTGCAGAAAGAGGGACATGGTGTGCTGGCTGCTTGGCTAGGTGTAAGCTGGGCTAGCTCAGCAGGCAGACATGCTCTTAATGACAACACCACTGGAAAATTACAGCAAATCTCTCATTTCTAGGGCTGTTTCTCTCTCTTTCTCTCTCTCCATGACTCAGCATAGGTCCAGCCTGGAAAAGCAGGTCACCTTTTTCTCCCTGAGTTTCATATAATTCAGAATTATCCAAGAACCAAAATGGCTGCTGCTCCCATGAAGTCAGTGATGAAAGTCTCACAGACTTTAGCAGAGGAAGTATTTACTAAAACCTTCCAGTTCAGCCCTATGTACCAGGCACACTGAACAGGAGGGTGTCACCAGTGCTTTCTGCAGTGGGGAACAGCTAATTCAGTCCAGATACCAAACTAGGATTTGGTGACCTTCACGCTTCTGCTTGATATTGCCTTAGTAATATCAGTACAGAAAAAAAGGAACCCCAGTGCATTCAATACTCAGCACATGTTGTCTTCTCCTTGTTTGGCCAATTCTTCAAAGAGCTTACAATTTTTGCAGGTATTTTTAATGTGAAGTCATTCACTAGAACTTATCTATACATGAAAAAATGACATGCAGAATGTTTGCTGTTTAAAATATGAGGCTTATTCATTCATCTTATTTGGGTAAAATGCCACATGCTGTTTTTTATATTTCATATTACGATGAAATAATTTTTACAATTAGAGTTCTGCTACTATTACTTAAATTTCAAAAATATATATTTTTAGACTCAATTAAAATTTACTTACCTTTCATTCATGCAGAAGTATGTCTGTTTGTCAATCTGCTAGAACACCTATCAAATCAAGAAAAAACTAACTCAATACAATTCCTTGCGGGACTAACCACATACAATCATGGGAAATAATATTGTGCATGGTTCTGATGCTGCAAAAGGAAAGACACCACATTAAATATACAGCAAAACTGAAACATCTCTTCTGACCCCACTGTTCAAGTTTCTGGAGGCTCAGATGCAGCAGGGAGGAAAATTAAAATTCCAGTTCTTGTAGCATGAACTAAATCCTAAGTCCTGTAAAGGACTACACAGTACATCCATGGACATGCACCATCTTGGCAAACCAAGAGGTGCCTTCAGCAGCTTCACAAGTGGCCCAGCCTCTGCCTGCCTAGGGGCAGCTGTGCTGGTAGGTGAGTGGGCTAGAGTCAACCAGCTGTGGAGACACCTTCATTCCCAAGTAACTTAAGACCAAATCTAGCATTGGCAGCCTGGAGATGCATATGTTGTCTATAGCACACTCATTTCCTTCAGCTATTGGTTTGGGTCTAACTTAGTTTCTGTATAGGACTAGTCTATGCGCAAAAAGGCTTTGAAATATAATTAAGGCAAAGGCCCACAGTGAAGATGATGCAAGAGATTTTTTTCCCCTTTCTACTAGTTTAATTTTAAATTTGCCTCATATCAATACATTGAAGATACTCAGAGGGGATTAGTATATAAATGAAAACTATCAGGGAAATAACAAATAAAGATTCAAGTTCTCTCTGCTAGAAATACAGACTCTTTCTCAAGCACTTTTTCAAGTTGAGCAGTCAGAAACAGATTAAATTCTGATATTTGCTCTGATATCAGCTAATTGAACAGAACTGGGTGATACTGAGAACAGAAAAACAAACAAACAAACAAAAAACAGAAAATGTATAATACTAATGATATTTGTTTACTTGTGTTTTGTGGATTTCAGCTGCAAGCTTCCTGTTGCCTTTTGAAGAGTCAGATTGCCTAGTACAATGACTGGTTACTTAATTAGGGGTCACACATACCTCATAAAGGAGCCTGTGATATGAACTCCAGTCTTGCAAACTGTCCTTGAACTCAACAGGTAGGAGTGAGACATGGGCTGACAGTGTCCTGATGTGGAAATGCAGAGTCTGCATCTGAAAATGTGATTTCTTTTCTAGAAATTTTCTGACAATATTTAAATTCCAAAACAAAACAAAACAACAACAAAAGCATTTGTATTTTATTCAACTCGAGAGATTCAAGCATTTAAATGAGGTCTAAAATATTGATTTCCTCACATAACTGAGTTGCAGAATGTGTCCGCTCTTGGTCACACATGTGACCAAGGTGGAGCTGAGATACTTCCATAGCAGGTACTGCCCCTCACATTTCAGCACCTCTGTCTTTTTCTTTAAATTATTGCTTATTTTTTAAGGTGGATTTGATTGTTAAATCCCACGCCTCCAGGACTGGGGAAGAAGGGCTTGATAGACTCACCAGCCATGTATCCAAGGAGCATGTGGTCTCTGCTCTGACAGTATTTTCCTGATGAATCCTTGAACCAAGATTTTCAAGAGACAACATATTTTCCTTTCTTCTACCTGAAACACTTCAAATGGATTTTGGAGAGAAGATCCACAGAACTTTCTAAAAAGACTGTACCTGCAAGACTCATCAACACCTCTCAACACCTTCTTGCTAGTCACTTCTAAAAACCTAGACCTGAAGGTGTGATCCAGATTTCA
>CM021771.1:10946889-11089389 GCA_011076525.1 Nettapus auritus
AGGTACGTACAGAGAGGGAAGCAATGTGAGAGCCAGTCTGTTTGCTGTGTACCTCCAGCTTGTTCAGAAGCTAATTCAATTATTAGGAGAGGCTGTTCTTGCAACTGGTCTGGATTCTTGGATGCAATGTTAAAACCAGGGTGGGAGCTTGTGTTATTGAGCTTTACACAGCTGGGCATAAACAGGCAGATAATACAGTTAATTAACCTTTCACCCCCCAACACCTTTTGAAGAAAGGCTTTTTTTTTTTTTTTTTTTTTTTTTTTAATCAGCCTCAGGATATTTCAAAGGCTCTTGTCCCAACTATGTTTGCTTCTTTCTATCCCTGACAAATTCCTGTTTGATTTCTTTAAACTGGGCTGTAGAGCTTTCCTTTTTGCTGTCTTAATCTTCAATTCCACTCTCACTGATATAGTATTTGGAGCAGCATACTGCAGCCCATTTGAGGTATGATAATCAGCTGATTAGCTAGTGAAGTCGTTTTCCCTGAGGCTCTTTTGTGTGCAAAATCCTCACACTCAATTGACATGTGGACATCATAAAGCTGATGAAATGCAATTGTAATGAACAAGAGGGAGAGGCATCTGCAGCAGTCTAAATGAAAGACCCTTCCCTCTCGACATGCTAATTCAGAAAATCTGCTCTTAACTTGTACTCCCTCTGGATCCCAGTGGATGTGAATCTCCATGAATGCATATTCAAAACAGTGCATTAGCCTCAGTAGCAAGTGAAATTTGAGCCTGGATGGACCAATTCTAATTTCAAGACAGATTATGCTGCATCAAACGTAGTAATGATTTGACAGTTCATTTGTGACGAGAGTCCTGCAGTCAAGGTTTAATGTGCGGACAGGCGCAGGTGTGCTGCAAGCACCAACAAAATGCAAAGGCTGCCAGTTACAAAGTCCCACACGTGAGGAAAGGTGAAACACAGTTAAGAAATGATACCATCTTCTTTAAAGCTTCTCCAGGCTCACCTTCCTTACCATGCTATCCTGCTCTGGTAAGGAGGCACCAGGGAGGGCAGCCCAGTGTACCTCAGTTGGCACAAATTAGCTCCAGGATGGAACAAATTAGGGAATGGGGCAAGAAGATAGTTTGGTTTCTTAAACATACTCTAGATACATCAGTGGGCTTGTCTTCTGGAAGTCAAGGCAAGCTCTGGCCATGTCCTTGTCAGGGTGTACAAGTGCAGCCACTGGGATGAAGCAGGGTGGTGCTGGGCACTGCCTGCCTGGTGGAGCCTACGGGCACCCCACGGGCTTTCAGTTCTCCTGCAGCTTCCAGGGCCAGTTCTGGGCTCCTCTGCTTCAAAATAATCTAAGTCACTCATTGCTTTTACCATCCTGATACCCTAGGCTTCCTGAATTTGTCATTCGCGTTTCTTTTTTAAGGCAAGGAGAGAAATTCAAACACACAAATTCCTGCTGTGTGTATATATTTAAATAAAACTTATCCTTAGAGTCTGGAAATTCTAGAAATAGTGCACTAAAAATGCACTTTCAAGAGTTAAAAATGCATGCAATAATTTAAGCATAACATAAAATAGTCATACATGTATCGCCTTTGCTACACAGAGGTTTAAGTGCTAATTAGCTGACATGTTCTGGTAGCCTGAAAACTCCACCCGAGCTCAGGAAAAGTCATTGCCTGACAGGATCTTCAAGTTATTCCAGCACATCTTGTGCTGAAGGGCAGGGAAATGAACTAAAGAAAGCTGTTCCTCAGCTTCCCCACCTTCCTTCATGCTGACTGGGCATGCAGTATGTGGGTACAAGGAGGGGCAGGGGCCCCAGGTTTTCCTTCAGAAATATCTGGTCTAAAACCAATGCACATCAGGCATGACAGGCTATTAGTGCCCATACTATGAGAAAAGTGAGCTGCAACAGAGGTGAGAAACTGTCCCTTTGCTGGTTTTGCCTTTGCTGGGTTTATCACAACCAGATGGCTGTTATCAAAGCTCCAGCACATGTATTTTTAAGCACTAGGCTCCCCCTGAGCCAAGTGGTGGGCTGTCTTTCTTTGCATTATGAGGTGGCAAAGCCACCACCAGCAGTGGATATGGGAGAAGCCCAAGTCCAGATCTGGGTTGTTCCTAGACATAAACCTGCTATAGGATATGACCTGCCCCCAAGTAAAGGGCACGAGCCATTCTTCTCTCTTGGGAGAAAGGTTGTGTCAGAAATTTTTCTATTTTTCTTTAAAACCACCACACACACACAAAAATAATGCAATGGCACTATTCTGTGATGGGGTAGCTGCCCTACATGGAAGAGAAACATTACTAGGAAAGGCTGTTATAGACCTTTTCTGTTTGCAGGATCATTGTATAAGATATAAACTAAATAACAGATTATTTTGTGTAGAACTAGCTTCATATTTAGCCTCAGTTTTTCATCACTTAGATGGGATTTTTATTTTTAAGTCTTTATATTTTTAAGTCTTTAAGGCTCTGAAGTATCAACGACCAATAGTTATTGTGGGTAGACTATCTGAGGCCATAAAAATCACAGACATTGGTCAGACACACACTCAGATTGTATGTATGTGTTTATATATATATATTTATATATATATCAGCATTTTAAAATATTTTCCCTCCTTCACCAAACTAATATGTACATTTTAAGAATAGTTATGGCTTGGATATCATCCAATTCCTCTCCACAATGTATTTTTAGGGCTGGGAGAGATAAGGGAAGTCATAATGAAATATGCAGAATAACATTAAATTTCCCGCTTAGTTCTTACTTACATATTCCCAAATTTGTCAGCACTAGTGATTTAAGATCAAGTAATTCTTTTTCTCCTGGTTTCTGCCCTGTGTGCTTAATGAGGCTCAGGAAGAAGACTTTCCAATGGTCTGAAAGAGTAAGTATGGAATCATTGCTTACAAAAAAACAGCATCATTCTAAACCTTAAACACTGTTAAGATGATATTCATACCAAATGTCATGAGTTTGGTTCATAGTTAGTACCCTCTTCAAACCTGCTCAAGGGTAGCATAAACCAGAGTCACGTCTAGTAAATTACTGCAAGAAGATGTGGTCTTTGCTGCCTGTAGCTTCAAAAAGTACCATATTATAACTATGATGTTTAACTTTTATCTTTTCTTTCTTCTTCTTTTTTTTTTCCACTGAATGCTTCAAACCAGTTTGGCAATCCTTAAAAGGTTAATGAGTACTATCTGCTACAGAATGCCAAACTGATTTAATTCAGAAAATGAGAAAACATCCCTAAAATGTAATCAGCTGTCACTTAAAAAATGACATACAACAAGATAGGGATGTTTTACATTTCCTTCCCCTTCTGAGAGGTCTGGAGAAAATGTCAGGTGACCCTACCAAGATGCATCTCTCTCCAAAATTATTTTTTACTTGGAAGAGCAAACACCACTTGCTCAATCTCCCAGTTTATGTCCCTACAGATAGCTACAGCCTTGGTCCCTGTTTGCTCAGGGCACCCTAGCCTCTCTTACCTTGCACGTTTCTTGTTGAGTGGCATCTTTGGTGTGCCCCAACACTTCTCCAGCATCTCAGGGTGATTTGAATTCCACATGGTGCTCTGAGCATGTCTGCAGGACCTCTGTGGCACCACAAGGAGCTGGGACAGAGCAGAAGGACCTGGCAGCTTGGAGACTTGCATATGGGGACAGACACATGAGGCTGGAGAGAGCCTCCCTATCCTTCCCACAAAAAGGAGAAAAAAGAAATGAGACTGAGGACCAGGGTCAGAGTGGTAAGGAGCAGAGAGCTCCGCACAACCCACACACCCAGGAGCAATCATCCACATTTTTGACACAATGGATCCAATGAAAAAGTCATTCTCCATTGCAGGTCTCCCCTCTCTGCACTTCTGGAAAATTATCCATGCCCACGTGCACTGCAGAACTTCAGGAGGCCTTGTTCTCCCCTTTCCTTGGCAGCACAGACCTTGGGTTGGTTTGGCAGGGCCGCGTTTTACAGTTCTGGCAAGTCTTGGGAAGAGTCATAGAAATTACATCAGTTTTTTGTTTGTTTTTGAGTTGACAGGCTAAGTAATTTTATGTTGTTAATAGCCTCCCAGAACATTTTTGAAGCAATATGCAAACAAACAAAACCAACAAACATCTGTAGGTGCAAGTTACTTGCAGACCCTGTTGGAAAATGATACGACATGCTTACAGAGCTGCTTGTAATTGCTTCATCCAGGCCTTTCTGCAATTGTAAATCCTGCAAGACCCCACTCTGCACTGTGCAACAGTTGAATAGATTTCATCCATATTATCACCATAATTTTTAAAGTTTTTCTTCCTGGTTGAATTTAGTGAGCGTCACTGCTGCTGTCAGCAGAAGGAGCCCTTCTTGCATGATCTTTGAGTGCACAGAAGCAGTAGGATGTATTTCTTCTTGGTGGGTAGCACAAACAACCTTCCATATATTCTGCATGTATCAAGAATGCTATAAACTTTAAATTGGGCAATCTGTAATTAACTATGTTTTTAAGAGTTTGTAGGCAATTTCAGAGCAGGGCTCTACCATATTAACAGTTTCACAAGGAGGAAACAGAATTTAAACAGAGGAAACAAACACAAACTTGTTCTTTATTTGATGGCAATGAAAATCATTTGAAAAAGGTAGGATTGCAGTAAACTTGATTTTTTTTTTTTTGAATGAAAGTTTCCTGTGGACATCTAATTAACTAATCAATTAATTAAATTAACCAAAACCCAAATAAACTATTCATACATGCATTTCTTAGGAAATTATCACTAAAACTCACATTTACTCTACTGTTATCACATTTGTAATTTGCGTCAATCTACTTTTGTAGTTTACCCACAGCAATGGTGTTTTCTCTAGTAGTCTTTTATGTAAACATATAGGGAACCCTTACATATGAAAATTATGTGATATAAATACAGTAATTATTTCCCTTTTCTTTGTTCAAGTAATTTCTTCTCCCTTTTACCTGGCTTGGGCAAAACTTCTTGATTTTGCCAAGATTTTAAAAGTCATTCAAAGTGTTTAGCTCCCTGTACCACCGAAGTTGCCCAATAGCCTGGGAAACATACATGCTTTCCTTCCTCCTCTGACGACTTAAGGAATCAAGGTCAAGAGTATTGCCCAGTGCTACACAGGTAACTTCTGCAGTATGAGGATAGAGGGAGTAGCCTTAGAATGTCAATTCTAACACTACATCTACCTGGGCTCTCATAGAAACAAATAGAATCATAGAATGGTTTGGGATTAGAAGGAATTTTAAAGATCATCTAAATCCAGCACCCCTGCCACAGGCATGGATGACACCCACCAGATCAGGTTGGCCAAGGTCCCATCCAGCCTGGCCTTGACTGGGCCTTGATCATTTCTTCTTCACCTCCCTAAACTTTACCCCATCTCAATTGTGTTTTCTGTAATTGTGCTGAAAACCATTTTGCCCTCTTTTTCACATTTGGAGAGGGGAACTGGGTCAGCTCCCAGATGAGGGAGACATCCAGACTTGGACCTGGACTGCAGGTGCTGTGGTGCAACCTGTGTATGATGGCAGTGAACCCTTTGAGCTCCAACAATTAGATGAATATACTTAACCAGGCTAAAAAAATATTATGCTTTTTGTTTTCCAATAAAAATAATGAAATCAAGGATGAACCCTCATGGCCCCCAAACAAACATGTAACATGCTTATAAATCCCCAGCTTATTTCTGGACTTCAAAGGTAATTTAAGAACAATCCTGTCCAAACTCTCAGTAAATTAATCACAGGCCCAGAATTTGCTGACTGTCTAGTTATCTGAACATCTCCGCAATTTAACAGACCAAAAACTGCTCTCTGCTGTCTTGGCTGCCCACCTTATGTGGACCTCAAAATCACATCCCTCTGAACTGCACCTCTAATAAAGAAGCTGTGCTCTCTGATGATGATCCTGCTGCTTGTGAACAGCTCCAAAAAGACAACCAACAATTATGGAAAATACTTCCTTTTTTTTTTGTTTTGTTTTGTTTTGTTTGTTTTTTGTTTGTTTTGGTTTTTGGTCAAAATGAATCACTAACTTTTTTTTTTTATTATTCCCTGCCCCCAAATATCATTCTGCAGTCCAGAATCATTACACACACTGCAGTGATTGTTTTCATGAACAGTAATATAGTCTCAAAACACTTTCACTAATATGGTTTCCTTATTCCACAGGACCGCCCAGCATAAATTCCCTGGTGCTGAAATGTCCAAGCCCTTTCCTAGGTGAGGCACCCTACCATAGTCGATGGCTTTAGGGGATTATTGTAGAAAAATCATTGAAACCATTGACCTAGTGCACAGAAACAGGGAGGGAGGCAAGCAAGATATGAAGTAGTATTAGCAAGGGGACAGAGCAGTAAACAAGCGGCAATACACTTCTGTGTGAGAGGATCCTTAATAGTATAACCTGTTTGGACCCTACCTAGACCTCTTTGCAGGGCTGGGCACTGCAATGCAGAAAGCACAGCACTGCCTTGCAAAGGAGGTACCACAGGGCAACCAAGATAATATCAGGTCTCCAAAATCTAAGTTGTAAGAAAAGGTAAAGGGAGTTGAGTTATTCTCCCTGGAAAATAACAGCCAAAGATATGACCTAAAAGAAGTTTTCAAAATTATGGAAAGGCTCTGATATAATTTCTCCTGCCCAGGAGCTGATGTGGGGAGAGGAGGAGGAGCCTTTGTTATCCCTAAACAGGGAGAAGTACCAGGAACCATCAATCCTGTCTGAAATGGGAGAGAAGAGAATGCATTCAGCAGGCTCTGCAGGGAGGGAAACACTTCCCTGAGCTCTGCCAGAAATGCTGGACAAGCAGCTAAATTCCTTCCCAGAAACTGCTCTGGTGACAACGCAATGCCTCCTGACTCCCTCCAGCCCACCTCTCACAATAAATGTCAGCCTGCAGCCGTATTGGGCATAATTAGCCTATGATAATAAATTACCCACATTTTCAGGAAAATATTAGAAACCATCATTATTTGGAATAGAACTGCATTCAGCTGCACAACCCTACCTAATATGATGGATGGAGCAGTCATAGCACTGAATACATTTATCTAGAATGAAGTGATTATTTTGAAGATGAACACAGTCAGAAATAAGTGCATATGAATCATATACTACTACACACTGGAGAGTATCAGAGTAGCAGGGGTTGTAGGTCAGCTGACCAGCCCATAGCTTTTAGTTGATAGATTATTTCACACATATACCCTAGGATTTTAAAACTCAGTCTCAAAATCCCTCTGAATTTAAAAATGATTCTATATTTTCTCTTGGAAAAAAAAAAAAAAAAATTCCCCCCCCCCTCTACCTTAAAGAAGATCTTTGCTCTTATTCAGCTCCACTGTCCACCCACAGATGATGCCCAAAATATCATAGGCAAGCACTTTAAAAAATAATTTTGATAACAGCTAATTATTGTATGAAAAAAATGTAAGCAAAGATGGTCTTGATGTAAGGACTCACGTCCAATTGAAGGGAGAACAGGAGCCACTACAGCAAAAGAATTCCATCAGCTCTACAACAAAACTATGCATTCCTTTTTTCACATCTTAGTTCCCTGTATTTCTTTGGCCTTTCCCAATCATTTTAGTAAAGTGATGAAAACAGTTAATAATCATGGGCAAGGTTCACAACTCTGTTCTGTAACAGAATGCCAGCACTGGCAGCATCTTGCCCTCTTTTCCACATTTCATTAGACATCACGTCACATTAGACATCAAGAGTGCATACCTGTGTATGAAGATAAGCTTCCTGCATGGCTGCTGGCATCTCCAGAGTGCTCTGAACAAAGTTAGTTGCTTCAGACAGGGTGTGTGAATATGCTGTTTTGCGTAGTTTCACCTTTCTAAAATGCAGTAGCATAATTATATTTTCTGCAGATTCCTCTGATGCCTGAACTTGCTTTTGGATGCATGTGGAACAGTGTAGAGGCTCTTCACTCTATCTTGCAACTCAAAAGGAAAAAGAAAGTGCAGTTAATTTTCAGTCATATTCCATGTTCCCATCATCATCACACCTGGAAGACACAGCATTTTTCTCCCTTGAATCTGACCCAATCACAAAAAAAGGTTTGCCCCAGAAACAACGTCTAGATTTCTGCTGATAGGGGGAGTGTAGTCAGCTTGTGCAAAAAAAATATTTACCAACAGTAGTAACATTAATGTGACATCTCCAGCTGCGAAAAACTAAAAAGTGCACCTCTTTTACTGTCAGAGTAGGAAAAACCTACTTATCCTTTTTGGATAAGAAAAACAAAAGTATTTTTTTAAAGGTGAAGTTATTAGTTATTAGACATATTTAACATGAGTTGCCACTAGATACGTGGCTGCTTTTTTTAAGATTTTTTTTTTTTTGAGATTTGCCTAAAACATTAATATATTCTGAATTAAGGAGCTATTTAAAGGTAGAAATCAATGCTACCCCTATGAGAGTGTCCATCATAGCAATTGAACATTTAAAATATATATATATATATGTATTAAACATTTGAAATATAAAATAAAAATTCAGAGTTCAAATCTTTTCAAATAAAATTTTTTGTTTTCATGTGTTTAATTTATTTAGGAAGTACTGGAGCAGGTGAAGTTCTTTAGTAATACCTGCTGAAAGAAAGCAGTATGCTAATAAATCGTAAAGCAGTCTGGCATTAGGATGTGTTACTCATGTGGTGAATAAAAGATGGAGCAAGAAGGGAGGAGCCTTTTATAGCTCAGTCTATCCTTCAAGAGCTGTGATGCCTGATAGAAACAATTACTTTGCATCTAATTTATCAGACTTCCAAGGATAGCCTGGTTGCTTTGTCTTTGGACAACAAATTTGCATGAAGAGCTGAGTGAGCCTTCCAAGCCCTCCTGCACTGGGTTGTCTACCCGAAGGAACTGCTTCATGGTGAGGGCTCAGCTCAGGAGAAGCACTGCAACAGCACCATCTCCACCATTAACAGGGAGGAAAATGCCCTCTTCTCTGCTTCTCTCTTTTAGCAGCTGGTGACCAAGGCAAGGTGAATGCCAACATGAACTGGCGATATTAGGAAAAGAAGGTGACTGTTTTGTTAGTGCGCTAGGTTCTCACCTGCAAGTGGTGGCAAAAGCAGGAATTCCTGGTGGTGTCCTATCTTTACCCACGTTGGGAAGATGTTTCACACTTACAGCTTGTCTTTTTGCCCAGGGAGACTGAGAAAGGGAGCATCATGCCTTTCAGACTTGCTTCTTGATGATTCCTGGTCAGTTGAGGAGAAAATAAATTCAGGACTGAGGGGATAAAAAAGGCAGAACAGGATAGAGAATAAGAACAAGCTGGGAAAGAGAAAACAGTTTTTTTTGTTTTGTTTTCATCTGTTCTTTTAGAGTTGATAATTTATTTATTTATTTATTTATTTATTTTCTATTAAATTGATATTTTCAGGTATCTGCTTTTGTCCCAGCCTGGGTGAAAATTGATATTGAAACTTATTAGTCTGGAAAATGTGAAGCACAGCAATGCCAGAAATCACTACTAAAGTACTCTTGCATGAGGTATCACCAAGCTTTGGGGATCCATAACTAAGGTACTTCTCACCCCGCACTCACAGTATGGGAGGCTGTTTAGGAGCATGAATTCCTCTCTTCTCTCAAAAGACTTTCTTCCACTCGTTTATGGGCTGCTTTCTATCACTGCAAGAGCATGCAAAGCTACACCACTTGGCAGTACGTAGATTGAGCACCCAGAGCAGGGAACATTCCTTCCTCATTTGAATTATTTTAACTACCAGAAGTTTAAATGCTGCTCTATTGGGCCAAGTACAGTGGAGGCAGCAGGTCTTCATGCTCCTTCTGCCATTAGTGAAAGTGCATACAACCAGAAGGTGCTGTATGTTCCCTATATACAACTTACCTAGTGCACATATACACATTTACAAACTCACACATATGCATGTTATGATACTGAAATAGTCTCCTGACTAGGGCTTGATGATTAGAAGAAAGGTTGCTGGATTAGTTACACCAGTCAATGCTCCCTCTGACACAGCAGAATTACATCAACGTTGTTTTAAAATTGCTCAAAATCTTCCTTCATAAACTTCACAAAATGAACTGAAATATGCAATAGAGATGTAATGATCAGCTGCTCTGCTTTTCTGATAGGAGTTTGACTCAAATCCCAAATCTCTGAAGGTATAGACAAATGGGAGACTTACTCAAATTAATTTGCTAAAAGAACAGGTAATCATGAAAATTATCCCAACATCTGATGACAGGGAAGCCCATGGTCATGCACACCCAGTCACCCACACATCCTGTCACTGAAAACAAAGGATGCATATCAGAACTGAATCACTAGGAAACCATTGCAAAAGAGCTATTCATACATACACAGGTAAATTAATTAGTAAATAAGCAGCAGCTTATGTGATGCTGCTGCATCCTCAGCAAACTTGTAACAAAGCCACCAGAGGCAGCAGGTCAAAGACATCATTTTTTTTTCATTGTCATTCTGCAGGTACATTGCAATTATTCAATGTAATGCACTAAATATGGGGTCACACTTCTTCAGCAAAAGCCAATGTCAAAATTCCAATTGAATTCAATGGGAACAGAAATGGCCCTTAAGCAGGCTGACAGATTTTCCTCCATGTCCTCTAAGACTCACAATTTAACACATTTACTTAAAACGTTCTTTACAATCTTTCTCCAAAGCTCTTAGACATCATGAGATTTGCCCTCCAATATACTTGTCTAATCTTTGGCTATTGGCTAGTTAATTACTAACTAAATTTTTAAAGTGACTGCTTTGTGGGGGCTTTCCATATCTATTAAACATTAGAAAAATACATTTTAATGCTTTATACCCAGTCTCTCTTTGTATAGTGAAGGGAAGTTTTTTTAATCTGAATTGGAGAACAGGATATGCTTTCAAATATATGCTACTTGCTGTATTTTACTTTAGATTGGTTTGAGTTACGGGCAAGTTAAGAAAACTGAACAGCAAAGCAGCATTCACCCAAAGGTGAAAAGCAAAACCTTGCGTCCTTCATCTCCCCAGAGCATCCTTGTCCATATCCAGCAATCCACAGAGAAAATCTCCAGCTGAACTGTATGGGAGAGGTGGAAAGCTGCCACAACAAGGCAGGAGAGGGAAAGGTGTCTTCTGGGGCCTCCTAATGACTCTAAACAATTTTCAGCTGGCAATAAGAGATCAGTGTACACGTTAAATCCTGAAAGTCAGAGGGAAAACATCGTGTCACATCTGAGTGCATATCCACATTAATCCTTCCTTTACAATCCATTTGTCAGATACCTACCTTGTAAGTGAGGTTGCAGACACCCAGGTTTGAGATGTATTTCTCTTTATTTTGCCTGAGGACCTTTAGAATTAGAATAGTTCAGGTCAAGAGACCTACAAAAATCATTGTGTCCAACTGTCTGACCACTTCAGGGCTAACCAAAAGTTAAAGGATATTACACTCAACAATTATTAACTGCTATAATGGCCACAATACATGACAACTATTTTACAAGTCTTTTCAAAATTATTTAGTAGTGTCATACAAATATTACATATATCAATACAGAAAGTTTTCCCATGAAATGCTTAAAAATAATAATAAAAACTTTCCATCCCAAAATGATTTTTTTAAAACAAGATCCTTATAACAAGGTATAGCTTCTCCAAGAAAGTTGCATTTACTTTAAAATAACAATGCCAACAACAGAAAACATAACTAGATCCTCATTTTCAGAAAGTACCCCGTGAATGTCTTCTGCAAAGAATTAAACTGGACTGCCAATTCATAGTCAACTGTCTATGCAAAGCAAGAGAAAACCATAGGTATAAAGCAGTCCATCTCAAGGAGAATGGGAAAGCTGCTACAGCATCAATCTGCCGTGGAGTAACCCCTGCTCCTCAGATTCATTAGTGACCTCAATCACAGCTATTAGATGTTTGATCCTGCTCCCAACAGCAGAGTTCCCTTTGACTCAAGATCAAACATTAAAAAGGAATGCTATTTTGTTTTGTTTAAAAATGCTATATTTATTTGGTTGATAGGACTTATCAAGTCATAACTGAGGTCTTTTCAAGCCACAAGAGTCCATGTGATACTTATCTTCAGCTCCTTATAGACTCTAGAATTCAAGTTTTTTTAATAGAAGCAGAGCATAAAGTAATTCACCCTCTGAAACTACCAAGATTATAATTGCTTCTACTCAAATCAGTAAAGTTATCCTAGATTCACTGAAAGTTTAGTTCAGACTGAAATGCAGTTTGAGGTTCCAGGGATGGTCAAATGAAACTTTTGGGTAGACCACTGCATTTTTCAGACTTCTGTTTAAGTTTGCAGGCACGCTTCATTTTCAGATCTAGGATCAGAAAGAATGGAAAAAGGATAAGCTATAAAGCACTTTCTCCCACAGAGTGATTTTAAAATTAAATCAGTGGAGAATTTAATATCAGAAAAAATGTACTGAAGTCACTGACACAAATGTGCCAATACACACCTAACAACTTCTACAACACTTTCGGTTCCTTACATATACTTCTCCAACCCATTTTGATTTTCTGTCTTCACAACACCCCATAACTGTGAATTCCAGCCAAAGGGTCCCTAGACATATGTCCAGTTTCCTAGTACTTTTATACTCAGGCATCTTCAGATGACCACTGGATCATAAATAAAATATTAGTGTAAAAATACAATGCTGCAGCGATTATTATGGCAGTATAAACAGCGTGGCATATACTCTCTTACTCTCTGAAGTACAAGACTGGGTAGTTAATATATACTATTTTATTAACTTTATATCTTCCGTATAAAAATGCATGCATGGGGTTTTAAAAGTTTCTTTTTTTTTTTCTTTTTTTTTTTTTTTTTTTTTAAATAGACAGTGTATTTCACAATTTTAATCCATTCTTGTGTATTTTGTGCTAATCTGAGTTTGCAGTATGCTCACAGTATCAGCATATTTTTGATTGCTTATGTAACAGTGCTTCTTTTACAGGACAGGTCTAATCCCTAATCTGATTCTATATTTAATCACAGGAACATCATGTTTTCAATTTCTGTGACCACTCATACAAAAGACACTCATTCCATATTCTTTCCACAAAGGAGGTGCACAAGAGAGAATCATGATGAAGGGGAACTAATGGTTAAACATAGCTAGAGCCACCAGACATTATTACATATTCACCCACTACATAAAATGCATATACTAACATCATTGACCTTACAGACAAAGTGGAACATGTATTTACAACTGTTTCTTCAGATGGAAAAATTCAAGCAAGTTTTCTTTAACATTTTAAAACACTTTGTAAATCACATCAGTACATCGTCAAACACTCTTGGTCCTAACGCTGCATTTGTTCACATTTGTTATAAAGAATCATAAGAAAGAAGTAATAAGTGCTTCAAAAATGCATATATCTCTGCCTAAAGAACGTGTATTACTGGCACATTTGTCATAGGCTCAGAGAGAAGGATGCAGCACGAACCTCTACAGTCTGCAAATGCACTGAATTTCAGACAAAATTTCCTTGAAGCCCACTGAGATTTAGTGCAGCTGTGAAGCCTTCTCTCTTGCCCTCGTCCCAGCCTTAGCTTACACCCTACATGCAGCTTGGCATTGCCTTTCCTGCAATAGTGGTTCAGGATCTGGTCCTGCATCTGGATCAGGATCAGATCCTTACCAGACACCCAAAGCCTCTAACCCCAGTGCAATGCTTTGTAAATGACTTGCTAACAAGGGTTTGTTGAAATAAATTTTGAGAAACCCATGGGAAAAATTTAAGGTAGTGGCAAGTGAACATATATCAACATAGGTAAAATCAAAGAATAAATACACCAAAACACAAGCAGCAGTCCCCCAGAAAGCAGGTCCTATTCTCCAGGTCTGCATTTCTGTGACAAATGCACAAACAAAACATCACTTTATGTTGCTAACCATCTTGTTCGAAGACAGTGTCTCGTGTTGCTTCTTTACAGTATTTCCAGTTCAGCCTTTTTGTCTTTGGAGATGGTCTAATATGTAAATGACCTTCTTCAGCCTCTTCAGAATAAAAAGGAGATCTTTGGAATTGAAATTCTATTTATATTTATCATAACTTGATAAGAGGAGCGTGTGTTTATTTAAATACTCTACCATTATTTCTTCTTAACAACAGGCAGCTCTGAAGTGCAGTTATAAGTCTGTTTACACCACACAGATATCAAATTGACTTGCTAATGGTAACTTTTATTCGGTATCCATGGGTTACTGTGTCATGTGATTTGACATCAAGTACAGACAGTGCTGATTAGTAGCATCCAGTTCTGTCCATCTCTGTGCATCACTGAACCATCTGGTCATTTATTCACTAATAAGCCCCTAATGGCCCAAATATTCACCGGCCTGTCATTGTGACATGGCATAAAATGCCTACATCTTTCAACTTGCTTTGACATGTTGCTTGTTTCACATCAAAACCCGTCATTTACAGGAAAAGAGCTCAGAGGGGTAAAAACTTGACCTAATCTGCAGTGTTAACACAAAGACAGAGGCTTTGTTATCTGGTAGCCTGACTGAAAGCATGTAAATGGGCATGAATTCATTTTGTACATTTTTCCATTCTCATTTTACAACATTCTTTAAGTTTGGTATCATTCCGAATATGGGTTTTTATGTGGGTTTTGCTGTGAAATCTCTTTTCTTTATCTGTTAATATTCTTAGGAGTGCTTTACAGGGAACTGGATGCCCAGAGACGTTTGTCAGTTTTCTATAAGGAAAACGTGCTTCAATGAAAATGTCATGGAGAGCCATGGAACTTCTCTAAAACCTTCTATTAAAATTAGTATGATTAACAATTTTTCTTTCTGTGTTTCTCATATTTTTGCCTAAATATCAAGAGGCGGCGTAATACTTCCCACCCTGAAAGAGGGGAGATGCATTAACCATCTCATGTGCTGCGTGTTATATTTTGCAGAAGCTTTCTAGATGAGAAAATCTCACAGGATATCATTGCACAGCAAAGTCAAACACATTATTACTTAAGGCTTGTGAATACTTAGTAACTGAAAAATCTCTCTCTTCAGTCCCATCACACAAAACTGCTGAAGAAAGGTCACAATCAATGCTTTATTTTTTATTTTATTTTTAAATCTTACGGGATATAACCACAGTTAAAATAGTTTAAAAAAAAAACAAACACCCATTAAACTAATTGCTGTTGAAATCTTGGTTAATACATCATTAAAATGTGATTAAAGCATGATGTAATTGATTGTAACTAGAACACTTAGGGTGGTTTTATAGCTCTGCAGTCATTGGTGTGATGGGACACATAATTCACCCAGTATGTTAGCTTCACTTGATGTGTGCCTCTATTGGCACACTAGCTTCTTGAAGCAAGCATACTCTGCTCAATAAAAACTTCCATTGTATTGCCTTCTGGCTATTATACTGGTTGAAAGGTGATGACAACAACAACAAAAATTATTTTAACCTGACAAAGCTTTTGTTTTGTTTTGCTTTCAAATAACTTTTTTGTTTGGTTGTTTGGTTGGTTTTGTTTGTTTGTTTGTTTGTTTTTTTGGCTCTAATTATATGTGTGTTGCCAGTGGTAGTTCCTGTTAATGACATGAACATTATTCAGAATAAATCCTCTGCCTGTACAAGCTAGTAAATTTTATCATAGAATTCAGGTCAGCTAATGAATCAATTTGAATTTTGGCATCTTCATGCTGAGATTCAATCAAGTTTAAATTAATTTTGAAATAGTTAGTTTACAATACTTACAATCAAACCCATAGCCCAGTCTGAGGATAGGTACACAGAATTTAATACAAGCATTCAAATATTTCTACTTTTTGATTATTCACTTTACCATTTCTTGCTGCACAATGTTATTCTCAAGGGCATCAATAAACACATTCACTCCTGTCTTACAAGCTTGAGAATACCTCTTGCACTTACCCAGAGCCCTTGAACCCTGACTGGGCTGAAAAACAATTGTGTTTTGTTAAAACTGTTGAGGTTTTGAAACTGATTTCTATTCAACATTATAGCAAAAAAAACAAAGCAGAGTCAAGTCAAGCAACGTATAAAATGATATCTTTCTAACTCCTCAGTGGGCATCTTATTAATAATGTTGTTAATTCCATTTGCTCTAAAGAAATATCCTATTCTATGAAAAAACTTTTGGACAACATTTAATTCAAGTGGAAAATTGCCATTAAAAAAAAAAAAATATATATATATATATATATATCTTTTGATGGCCTGACATTTTCTGATGGAAAAAGCATTTTTGTCAACAAGATAAACTGTGAACAAACCAGGATATATTTCCATTTGTGGAAATAGGACTTAAGGGTACTAAATACGAAATGTAGGTTCTCAGTCCCTTGGAGGATTTGTGCGCTGGTTCTAAATTTTTAAAACCCACTGAGCATGCTCAAATCAGCTTATACAATAATGTTACATATCTGTACTAAGAGTTGCAGCTGGAGAGCAGTTCTTTTGCATCCTATGTTTTTCAGATTTCTAAAATTAAATAACTAAATTTATTTGAGCTGAAGAAATGCATTCTAGCAATTTTGGTCATATCAACACTTCTGAAAACTTTTTATGATTTTGAAATATTTTTTCAAGAACTAATCCACTGAAATTTATTTTTTCTTTTATCATTTGAAATGTGTGAAATTATTTAAAATTTAGCTGGCATAAAAGTGATTACTTGAAATAAGTAATCAGATCAAGTAATCAATTTTTTCATTACATAAATTATGGAAGTGAAACATTACAGGTATTGGGGGAAAAACAGAAAAAGAAAGAAACCTTGAGTAAGAGAATGAATGGTAACCACAACCCTGGCCATTCCCAGGACATATGCTTTGTTTGTCTAAGTGGCAGCGTCTGAGACAAATCCTAGATCTGCACAGCACCTCATAAGCCTGAGCTCACTACCAGCTCTCATGGAATAATGGCAATGGAGTGGGAAATAGGTGCTTATTTCTGAGATTTAGGGGGAAACTTCCTCAGAAGAATCACACTCAAAAACTCCCCCCCCCCCCCCCCGGACATCTTAAATTTATCTTGAATAGCATGTTCTATCTATGTGTGTTACAGGATTTGAACACATCTTGAAACACAATGATGCTGTCAAATGGAATATTTTTAAACCCAAGTGACAATTCATTTCAAAAAGCATAAATATGTCATGCAGGAATGGAGTAGTAGCTATTGGGTGATAGTATCTGTTATCATCAGCAGGCCATGTTTTAAACTCAGAACACTGTTGTCAAATCTCCATTCAGTTTTTAACTGTAGAAAGGCCAGATCACAGGTCTGACATGCTCAGATATTAGCAGAAAAACAAAAATGCTCATAACATAAATGCATAGGTATTTGAAATGCCTAGCCAACACTTCAGACAGACTCCTTCAGATCAGAATTAGTAGAATATAGCACCACTTATTTTTGAAAAAAAAAAGCAACAACAAAAAAGAAAAAAACAACAACAACACGCACAATTGATTGCCCACTCCTAAAACTAGATAGCTAACTGTTTTTCAGGAAATACTTTCCTGATGGCTGATCTTTTGCACTTACCAGAGAGAAGTGTTTGCCTCAGAATAGAGTTTAAGAAGCTCAGTAAGTATTAAAAGGAAATCTTATTATTAGTGTCTTATATAGAAAATAACAAGATTTCATTCGTATAGCACTGCTTGACTGAAGATCATAAAAATTGCACACCCAACAAGTAGTGTAGCACGGGGCTCCTCACCACAACTCTGCTCTTGACAGTACAACTTTGGCCATCTTCTCCAGACTTCCTTAGCAGAGCATTTAATTCCCTGCTCTTCAGAATAAATACCAATTACTAACTGGCTCACTACAGTAAAAAAGTGCCTTTTTTTTTTTTTTTTTTAATATATTTTTAATTCAATGAGGTAACATGAAAACGGTTCCTGGCTACTGAGGAAAAAAATCTGCCACTAAGCTCATACACACTGAAATAGTAGCATATTGCTACTGTTCACTTAGATGAGATTTAATGTGATAACAGCAAATTTTCATACTGTTAGCCAAAGCTGCAAAAATCTATTCAATGAGCCTCTGAGGATTTTTCTAGAAAATATCCACATTTTCAGATAGAAATAATTGTTTGTGAAAGTGGCACTTGTACAACCAGCTTTACAGCCAGAAAACATTAATACTGCACCCTTTTAGAGTAGATAACCTTACTTTTTTTTTTTAACATTCCAATTAATTACATCCCAATTCTGCAAAGACATTTATGCATTCACTTAACTTTTCATATATGAATATTTCTATTGATATAACATGTATACAAGCCTTTGAAATTTTAAGGCCTGAACACAAAGCTAATTACATGCAAAGACCATTTGTAACTCTTGCTCACATCAACTGTCCCATATGTGAAGCTAAATGTGCCTAATACCATGCCTAATTGTTGACTTTCTATCAAGTATTTTGCTTGGAAATACAGTGGTAGAAACTGAATTTTAAACTTGCATATATGGGTATTCAGACCCAAACTGATATGTATTATAAAGAAACAAACACTGTTTATTAATTCAACACAAATACTGTTAGTATGTTAACCACACCATAATTAGGAATGTAAAAATGTATGCCTCAGCATAACTAGATGCAACACAAATGCACACTGTATACACCCAGACATGAGAAAAAGTTTGAAGAATTCAGGTCCATTATTGTTTATGAACAGTTAAAAGAAGCTCTCTAATTCAATAAATCTCGAGGAGGGTCAAATATATGTGTGCCAAGCTAATGCACAGACTCTCATGATATCCATATAGTGACTTAAGGTGCAGACCTAGATTTTTAACGAGTCCAATTCCACCTTCTGAAATAACAGCCACGATGACTAGCCACACAACTCTGCAAGCAAAATGACTCTTGTGCACGACTGACTATGCATGCCCAACACTAGGCAAAGCAGCCATCGCTTTGGCCTTGAAGTCATGCTTTTTGCTACAAGAATGTCAGACATTTTAATAGGTGATGGAGAGGAGCTGAAGACCAAATCTTCCCCTTCCATGTGTGTGTTTGTGCACATGCAGAAAGTGCTCAGCCTCCTAGCATGCCCAGATCCACTAATCAACCACAAACAATCTGATCCCAAATTTTCTCCCTGAAGTAATTAACAAAGGTGGTTATCCCAGGGCCACCAGCAAGCTACCAAGAAAAGATTATTACCACAAACCAGACAGACTGGAGCAAGAACATCACAATAGTCTGATCCACTACAAAGTTATGAGCCGTGTTTCTGTGATAAGAAAATATCCTGGTGTAGTGATACACCATCATATGGGTGTAATGTTAAGATTTGTCACCAATAACAGACAGTTTTTCTGCAACATTTTCTCATTCTGCTGTATCTGATGTACATGCTTGTGTTCTTTATTGTCATCTGCACAAGCATCTGACAATAACTTTATCTGCAAACAGGTTTTCTTTGGAGCTTCCACTGAAAAAAAAAAATGCCAACCTTGTCCTCTCAGCAGTTGTCAGACAACCTTGGTCAGCGCTTTCAGAAAAATCTCTCTTGTTCTGGTAGATTCCTTTCTGGTGATCTACCCTGAGACTCTGGAGAGATCCTCAGATTCTTAGTATGCATAAATTAATTCAAAAATCAATGCCATTTAAGGGTGTACAATAATTCTAAAAATAGAGACAAAGCACAGACTTCGAGGTGCCTAGAATCTCTGCCTTTTCAGAAGAAAAAAGAGACTCACTCCAGGTCAAATCAAACCTACAGCACAAGCAGTAGTCTCACTTTACCACTGCATATAAGAGAACATTCATCAGCAAGAAGTATCATTTCCCACGAAGCGCAGTCATAAAGACCACACCCAGGTAAATCTATCTCTAACTTGGATCTGACTTGAATTCTTTTCTCATGTAACACCCAAAATTCAGTTCTTAGAAGCAACCATCAGAGCACCTGTCACCAAATCCCTCTCTCACGGTGCTGCAGTGCTGGCTTTAAGAGAAATAAAAGCTGCCCTGCAACTGGCTTAACTCCAGAATTAATTATCTGAGATTATTGACCTGCACAAACCTTGCTGATTTCAAGGAAATTCACCAAACAGGCTCCAAAGCAAATGCAAAAGTATGAGTTTTTTCACACTGGCAACAGCAGCCCTTTGTAAGGTATTTCTCTCTTCTGTGAAATCACAGAAGAAAACTCACACCAAGCAGAAAAGGGGCTTAGGATACTTCAGAAACAAATTTTTCATTTTTAACTTTTTTTTTTTTTTTCTTTTGACTTTTTTACTTTTTTCTTATTAATTTCCTTCCTTGCCCCCTGCCTTCCCCAAACAATTCCTATTAATAAAGACTAATGCTGTCATTACCCTGTAACAGATCTCATTTTTTGCTACAGACTTTATGTAGGACCCTTGCAGAGGGAGCTGCAATTTTTAACAATACTTAGGCCACAGCTGCTACAAATATTTGCAGGACATCTATGACTTTTCACAGGGGAACACTGGTACTTAAAAATAGGAGCCTGGATCATTCTTAAATTCATGTGCTCTGTGAGGACCTTCATCATACCTGAGCTTCCCAAGTGCAGTGAAATTACTTTCTCCTGCAAGTCAGAATATGTCCAAATGGAAATGCAAGTTTTCCTCAAGTTAGAGACTTCCAGTTTTCTAGTGAAATGAGAGGAAACAGTTAGTACCTTCCAGTTAATTTCTGACAAATAAAAGAGGCGCTTACTTCAGACTACTCATACAAACAGGGTTGCTAGGTGAGAAAAGTTAGGTTTTTAAAGGACTAAATCACTAGAAATAGAATAATCAGTTCTATTCACTTTTGGCACTTTTATATTCTTTTAATTCCTACCTACCATAAGAACAAACAGAGCTGGACAGCATTCCAGAAAACACTGCTGAAACAAATAATGTATTATAGAGAGGGCTCTTCCATCTTACAAAAGTGAACCAAGATGCTGAGATAAATAATTTGTATTTATTTATATGCTTGTCTGTAGAGGGAGCATAGCTTATTAATAAAATAAATTAATAAATTTATATTAATAATTCCAAAACTCAGACTTCTGACTGAGTTTATACAGGCAATATTCTGTTCTATAGTCAAAACTGTATCAATCTCTAATATTGGCTGTTAAAGCCATAAGGATTATCCTCATTTAGTTTTAAATCCGGTGTATACATAAATAACACTTACTGACATAAACTGCAGTGTATTCTTTATTGAACTGCTTTTCTGCAAGAACAAAAAGTAGGTTGAATGAAATAAAATACCTGAAGAGTATGCCTAGTACATAAAACTAGTAATGTAATGCAGTTGCAGAACTCCATGAAACATATAGAGGGGAGACAGAAGGGAGGGTGCATGTTT
This sequence comes from Nettapus auritus, assembly GCA_011076525.1. Lineage (NCBI taxonomy): Eukaryota > Metazoa > Chordata > Aves > Anseriformes > Anatidae > Nettapus > Nettapus auritus. The sequence continues at coordinate 10,968,262 of CM021771.1, forward strand.
CATAATTACCTACACTTGCACATTTTTTAAAATGCTATCAGGAGTGAGTGAAAGAGTGATTGTATATGTATATTTTAATTTAATTTCAGTTAATAATTTTTTTAACACTTTGAATGGAAACACTAAACATTATTTGTGTCTTTTTGTCTGAAACCTTGTCAAAAAAATAGTTGTATAACTGTTCAAGCATTTATATATTACACAAACTCACCACTTTATAATTTTCTATTACACCGAACCATTCTAGAAAGGGTACTCTCCAATGCTGGTAGGCAAAAAGTGTCCTGTTGTCACATACCAGATGTCAGAGAATATATCACTTCCAGGGACTAACAGCGTCATCATAACTCATATAGACAGATATATTCTATTTCTTCCAACAAATAAATATTTTATCTGATGTTGATCAGAGCAGAATTTTAACAGCTAAATGAGGATGTGTAAGATTCCTGCCATAAAGTCATAATTTCAGTTTACTATACAGACTGTCATAGGAAGAAAAGACAAACTGAGTGGACCAAAGTTCATCATTCCCAGTCCCACCACAAGCAAACACTGACCAGTTGGAATGGTCTCATTCAAGTCCATCACCTGTTTATTAATCTGCTTTCTTCAGAAAACAAAAATACAGAGTCATGGGGTTCTGAGGAAAGTTAAGATCACCCATCACCCAGGAAAAGTTTATTTTTTCTCTTCTGTTTGGTAAGGCAGTGAATCCTTTCAGAGATGAAACAGTTGCCTAAGTAATGGCTGCATACATCTATTCCCACACATTTCCTAAACTCCATTAAAGCTAACGCTTGTAGACCTTTAGCAAGAGATAAGAAAATTTATCCTCTGATGAAAGAAAAATCCTCTGTGTATTTAAATTCACTTACACTTTATTTGTTTTTAAAATATATTCAGGTATTCCTATGGAACTTGTTGCTAATGTTTAATGAGCCAAATCCTTTTAGCTATTTGTCTGCAGCTGTAAAATTCTCTGCTGGCCTCTTCATCAAACCAGAGGTTTTAGCCCCAACTTATTTGAGGCCAGAGAAAAACTGAAGCTCCAGAGGCCTTCCCAGTGCCTGGTGCAGTCTACTGCCCTTTACTTTTTGCCTGTAACTGATGAAGAGTCTTAGCGTGCATACCCTCAGGTGCATGAGGCAGTCCAAGAACTGGCATCCAACATAAATATCCCAGAGCAGTCCCACATAGAGAACACTGCAGTAATTCTGTGGGGGAGTGAAGAGGACCTGGTGAGGTTCACCCTCCTCCCCTGAAGAGCTCTTTTATCAAGTGTGCAGTCAGCAATCTCTTCCAAGACTGCTCAGCCCCTGCCAAGATCTAGAGACACGGTGTGTGGCAGCAGTGCTCAGTTCTAACAGCCTGCAAGTTCAGGAGCCTTTAGGGGGTGGGCTGCCTGTGTGGTCAGTACCATCAGGAGTCAAATCTCCTCATGCAGGGAAAGCTGGGTCCCCTTTCCTCACGGCTACAAAGGGCATTGCATAATGTAACCAGCTCTCTGGGGCACAGCCAGTAACCTGCTCCCCAGAATTACAGTAGTAGCATTACAGTTAACTAAACTCTAAATTGGTTAAGACAGAGAAATCTCAGACAAATACAGCACCGCTGGGAAATAAAAAATAAGAAGAAATTCAACTGCAACCAATGCTGACTTCCTCTAGACAAGGCAACTAAAACAAAACAAAACAAAACAAAACAAAAACTTTAAGGGCTCTCTGTAGGCTATTTGGACACCTTATTTAAATTTTGTAAGAGGAACTGAAAACATAATGATGGTCATATGGAAATACCAAATAGCTCAGCTATGCAGGAACAACATACCCACAGGAACATTTTTATTTATTTATTTATTTGCATATGGTGTCAACAAACACCAATGGATTTGAAGACTAGATGCTAATACACAACAAAAACTGTAATTCCCTTTAACAGGAAAATCAGAAAGAGCCCATGCCAAAAGCTATAGACAGAGGTACTCCTAACATCGTCATGAATTTACATTCTGCCAGAAGCTCTTTCACTAAACATTTAGTGAAGCGCACATTCGTGTCTTAATTTTCAAAAAAATCTAGAGACTATCTTTAATAAATATTTTTTTTCAGTGTTGAGCAGACCTATCTCAGACCCTGGTGTTCTACAGTCGCTGTATTTTTGAATTTCTTTAAAAATTCAGTGCAGTTGTCAGATACATGCTCATTTTAGTTATGCATAGGTGGGTTTGCAGTGACATCAAATGTGCAATTAGCCCATTCCCAGGTGAACATTCTCTGCAGATATGTCACTGGAGAGTCCCTTTCACATCCCTGCCTATTTAGAGGTAGCAATAAACCAGTTGTCGCAGCCTTCACACTTCAAACTGATTTCTGAAGCTGTGCTGCAGCAATACCTTCCCGTGCTACAATGCTGACGGGTGCTGAACGCACCCTGCCAAGAGCTACTGAGGAAGGACCCCATGTATGGACACACCAGCATGGGACTTCTCCTGGGAAGGAAGTGTAGCACTGGTAGCACCGAGGCAAAGTGGCTGATGAATTATGGTACTTTAAAGGACCTGTCTGTGGAAGACAGAAAAAATCAGACAGGTAATGGGAGGGGTTTGGAGAAGTAACCTGGTTACCAACAAGGATAAAGCTTCTCTAGAATGTTTATCTCACTTGCTGCCTACTGAAGGAAACACAGGGAGCTCAGTATCTAACAGACCAGGATAGCAGTGCAGTTGAAGTGCCTCCACCACTCTGCCAGAGTCAAAAAACTTATAGGTCCAATCCTCCACCAATGCATGTCTAAACAACATCAACTTCAGGGCTAATTATACAGTTCTCAACCCAGGGTCGTGGAGCTCCAGTTGGGTAGTACCAATTTAACCCAGCAGAGCATCTCCCTTCAGTTTAACACACGAAAAGTATCACCTATAAAACAGAGTCATACAAAAATTGATCGCCCCCATCTTGCACGTTTCTTCTAGCACTCTCACACAGATTATGGTTATATGCAGTATATAAACCTGATATAAGCCCAATCCCCTCCTGAAGGCCGTGCCATGCTGCGGGTGCTCCCGTGCCAGCTGCCTGTGCTCCTGGTGTTCATCATCATGGGATGGACTGCAAGGCGCTCCCAAGGCTTTACAACCAGTGAAAATCGGCACCAGCTTCGTAATTCTGGCACAACATGTCTTCTCTTTGAAGTCTGGTTGTTGGTTTTTACAGTTCTATTTTTAAAATGTATTAAAGATGTTTAAAAGTGGCAGGGACTTCCAATAAAAGCCATGCTGTCCAGAATCAGGATGCTGGTCCCAATTTAAACTGGCTGTTAAACAATAGTATATCCAAATAAAAGTGTTCTGATTTACAAAATACCTCAGAGTGATTGCACGTTTATTACCCAATTTTTCTCTTTTCACGTCTTCAGAGGTTATTTGCTTTATCTTTTTCTGTTTTGTTTATCTGCAAGGCTTTCTGCAACTACTGCATGGAATTCACTTACCATGTTTAAAAACCAACTGTTAATGGGAAATACTAAAATGTAATAAAGGAAAGATGCTAACAAAGATTTAACATTTTTCTTGGCTGCATGCATGATTTAAACAACATCTTACAATACTATCTGAGCTCAGTCTTCTGAAACGCACACCCAGGATATAATGCAACCAGCTTCTGTTTTTTATCATCAGGCATATCTATTTTCCCAGCATAAACTCAACTCATATTTAAAACTTTATATCCACAGCACATTGAATTTTCTATTCTGGAGAAATGAAGGGACATAGATGGGACATTGGCTGGAGGGGCACATTGCTCCAAGGAGGAGCCCAGAAGAGCCAAGGTAGCTGATTTCCTGGGTCCACCTGGAGTTTGTAGACCTTCATCTCTGACCAGCCTCCTGTTTCTGCTGTGATCCTGGCTGAATCATTTCACATCTCTGTCTCATCTGTTTAGGCTGAACTCCTCAGGGCAGGAGTCTTTTGCTTTGTGTATATATGTAGTGCAAAACTAACTCAAAAAAATAAAGTGATAATAGAAACCAAGTACAATACATGATTAAAAAAAGATACAGTAATGTACAAGGGGACAAAGTTTGATGATCCAGGGGTGGACAACCTTCATACAAAACTTTTGCCAAGATTTTCATCACTAAGGTTGCTAGTGATGACTTTCTGCAGCCTGTACTCATATCTTGTAGTTATGTCACTGCAACATGCAACTAAAACAGGTTTCCTACCCTATCAAATCCCACCACATCACATAATTCTGAAATAAAATAAAGCTAAACATTAACATCCAAAAATCTACAGCATTTTTTAGTATCTTTGGCAAGCAGACATAACAAAAACCTAATGAAAGTTTTAGATATAAGTAACCTACTTGAACTTTCTCTCCCATCAATACTTTTCCTATAAACAGTAAAATATTTGTTTCCTGTTCCAGAGACTGGAAAAAAGGAGCAACGGACAAGTAAAGCACCCTGCCCAAGGTGACAGCTGACTTGCATGTCCTCTGCAGTGCACCACGTGGCTTGTCAGTGAAATAGCACTGTAACAGTGAACTTGTTAGGCCTCCAAGATTCATGGTTACCAAGCATTCCTAAAATTTTGATTAAACATTTTGTTTCCTAGTAGTTTTAAATTGGATGTGTCATTTTGTAAATGACAGATGGCTACTATACAGTAAGCAAGTAGGTTTTTTTAGTTTAGGACAGCAAATACTTGAATACATTGGCACAGAGTTTCAGATTATTCTTTCTACTGAACTCTTGCCAAAAATGATATAATGGTGTCCTGTTTCTGGAAATATAAAATCTGCAAGTGGGTTTGGTTGCCTTTTGTAAAACACAGTGTACTGAAAAAGAGCATTAAATTACCATCCAAATAAAATATTAAACAGATCAAAGAAATATATTTTCCCAGAAGCACATATGATTTTCTGTCAAAACATGAAACTGAAAAAAAAAAAAAAAAGAATTTTGGCAAGGAAATAAAAGCAAATCCTTGCCTTCCAAAAAGCAAAAACCATTATAAAACACACACAAAACAAAGAAAACCCACCAGACAATAAAACACAACGTATATATTAGTACAGTTGAATAAACATGCAGAGGGATGCTGCATAATTTGCCTTTATCTTCTGTTGTCTGGTAGGGATGTTTTTTAAAAAGTGAGTGTAAACTTTGCACAGCATATGTTAACTCAGACTCAGTTCTACTCATTGCTTTTATCAGCTCGAACAACTGAAACCTATTACATTTTCTAGATGTTCAAGAAATCCAGAAAACATGTAAGAATTAAAAGAACATTATCTGGACAGTTAAGTGTAGTACTTGTAGAAACAAGTACTACACTTAACTGTCCAGATAATTTTTTTTATTTTTTTTTTTTTTTTCTCTCCTGAGGAAATTACATTGGTAGCATAAAGGACTTCAGCAAAGAAATCACAATGACCACTGATGTCCAAAGCCCATCCAGGATCCACATACCTTATTAAGTTGATCCATGTAATGTATCTGTTAGCACAGCTCACCGCGCACCAGGACTGTCCAAGCTCACATTCACTCCATCTTGGCTCCTTGGCTGAAAGCTGTGCCCACTCCTACCATTGGTTACTGGCACCATCTTTTCCACACACCTTAAATTATTTCTCTGTTTTCAGACTAAATAATTTCCAGCAGTGGTAGGGGCATTGCTGCCACACCCTAAGTAAGGCATGGTGTCTTAATTTTGTCAAAATTTAGCCAAGGTCCTGATGCAATGTGTTATGAAGTCACTATGTGTCAGAAAAGGCAAAAAGGGAAAGAGCTGGAGAGTTAATGCTATTTCTGATCAAGCTTTTTGTGCATGCCTTTTCCACCTGTGGATGAGGAAGGACAATATAACACCCTACAGTGAACATAAGCAAACCCCAAATTCCTTTCACTGAGAAAAATAGGCAGTAACTCATCATTAGTATGAAGTCCCCCAAAAAACAGCAGCTGTAAAGCAAGTTCCTAGAATTCACTCTAGCCTCCACTATTGCCATGCTTTCCTAGTCCTCTGGCAGGAAATCTTCCTGAAGAGCATGGCATGGTGTATCATCAGGTAGCTTTCTGAGAAGCCCAAGCTGGGTGAGGATGTGGCTGGATGCAAACACATATGTAGTGTTTGCATCACTGTATTTAAAAACTGGTTAAGCTAAGCCATAACCAGAAGTTATCTTTAGTGATCTCCAGTGCCAAAATTTTGTCACTTTGGGTCATCTGTACCCATCTGATGTCCTTTTTTAATTGCTGTTCTCCAAGTTTTCAATTTTTGACTACTGCTTCTATGCAGAAATACAAATTGTTACCAACTGTAAGCACACAATATTAGTTCTTTTGTATTTTGCACATCAGGAGGAGTTAAATTGCTGTTAAATGACTTTATCTTAGCACATGGTACTGCTTTAAGAAAATTATTTATTAAAAAAAACAACAACAACAACAAAAAAAACAGCAGCAATGGCTGCTGGTAAACAAACCAGATACAAGGTTTAGAATTTTTTTTTCTGTCACCTCTTTTGCTTCTCCAGGCAGTAATCAAGATTCAGCCATATTTGTTTCTTACTGATTAGAGTCTGAATTGCTTCTAAACCTCAACTGGTTTATCCTGGTTTGTAAACTTTCATTCCTCAGAAAATGTAGAAGAGATCATAGAATCATAGAATATCCCGAGTTGGAAAGGACTAATAAGGATCATCAAGTCCAACTCCTGGCACCACACAGGTCTACCCAAAATTTTAGACCATGTGACTAAGTGCACAGTCCAATCACTTCTTAAATTCAGACAGGCTTGGTGCAGTGACTGCTTCACTGGGGAGCCTGTTCCAGTGTGCAACCACCCTCTTGGTGAAGAATCTCTTCCTGATGTCCAGCCTAAACTTCCCCTGCCTCAGCTTAACACTGAGTCTCATCCCCTTTAGACTAGATTCAACTAAAACACTAGAGCTACAAAAATAATCTAATGGAAAGAAGAGGCAATGTCCTGAAAGTATCCAGGAATAAACAAACTGCAGGATAATTTTAATATTAGGAAAACGGTCAGATTTTTAATGATAATTTCTGAGATGCAGTAAATGGTGCAGGTTGGGTTAGCTGTTGAATGGTGCAACTTCTGCTGCTCAGAAAGCCAGCCTAAATTGTAGGCTGTAGGGACTAGATGAGAGCTCTGATGAATATTGCTGGGGGAAGGAGGGATTGATTTGCTGCTGCCGCCTATGGAATTAAGTTTTTTAATCGCCAAACAAAACAAACAAAACAAAAAACCTTCTATCATTTGATTAAAAGCTATTTTCTAATAATAATAATAAAATCTTTGTTGAATAAGGAAGAGGTTTCCTTTTTAATTCTGTTCAACAGCAGGTACACGTACTGCTATTATGAACGATCTCTTTTATGCAATTCCTTCTGGAACCTCTCAATCTTTTTACCGGCCAGCTACTCAGCTGCTACACCATGAAAAATGTTTATATATTTATTTATAAAATCAGCCCCATTTTGTGCAACATGACTTCACATTGCAATATCAGACCAAGATTCCTCAACTACTTCTGAATTTAAACTAAAATCCAGCTATTTCCTTTATTACTGTACGTTTTCTTCTCAACACTAAGCAAATTAGTTTGCACATCTTATTTTAACCTACAAGTCACAGATCAGGGATAACAGTGCTTCACCATTTGCATCTTCTATGGGTGCCTGCAATAATTGCTCCTACTGCTATTTTTTTTTTTCCTTAACACCAGAGCAAAAACAGCAAAGGCACAAGTATATCATTTCACTGGAAAAAAAAATGCCTTCAAGATTCTGACAAAGAGTGGTCTTAGAGCTGTGGCATGTTTGCTTTTGAGAATCTGCTGCTGTAAACTGGCTTCTGGAGCTCAATATCCACATGCAATCTTCCTGGCCTGTATGGGCAATCATAGCACTTCATTGTCCAGTGCTATCATTACAATATTGTTATCATCTGAGCTTGAGTCTGACACTTTCTCTAAGACCTTTCAAATAACCCCTTTACTAGGCTTCAGTACCAAACCATTCAGGGCAAATCTCTGCTTTGTGCTTGTCAGCCTTAATAGACTGGATGTCACTTTTGCCTGTAAGAAGTGCCCGCTCTTCAGCTGTCAGTCAGTCCTTGCGGTGTCAGCCGAGAGCGTGGCTGGAGCCGCTGGATTAGAGGGTAGTTACCACAGCTGTCAGATTACTGACAACCTGACACCCACATCCCCAACTTCCTCTTGCTGTATTTGGTTTCCATCTAGCTCCTTGGACCTCTCTTAAGGTGGATCCATCCGCTGAAGTTAAATAATAAATGTTGTAGCCAGCTGGGAAAGTTTTGCTCTTGCCTCCAATTCCTCTTTGAGGCTGGTCTACCTTTTTCAGACACTCACTATCAGCTGCTTTTTCTGAACTTTTTGCTGATTTATGAGGGGAGAAAATCAATTTACTCAGGTCTCTAAGTTAATGACATTATTTCTGCAAATCATGCCTCTGTGTTTGGAGATCTTTTAGTTGTTGATATTAGTCAAGTCACTTGTTTCTCAATGTATTTTAAATTTACTTATCACACCAGTCCTTCAATTCTTCTCCACTTCTACTCTTAAAGGGTTGCATAATGAGCAATTTTGTGAATATTTTAGTTTTTGGAAGTAGCATGTATTATAGCAGTGCTCTATAGAGCTTGCCTTGTGTTTCACATTTCACAGTTGATGTGTATGTTTTCCCTATTCTTAGTACATAAACCAAGACTAAGAAGAAAAAATTGCTTAAATATATTATTTAGGATGGGAAACAGTCATGCACACACACACTTCGTCTGTCTTCACTTTGAGGGACATCCCTGGAACTGAAATGCTCATTCGGAGTTAGTTACCTTGCTCTTGTACCTCCCTAGGGACATGTGTTTCAGTTCAAATGTAACCATAGTTAATTGAAATAAATCATCTATATTCTGCCTGTAGCTGGTCTCAGTTAGTAAGACAGAGACAAAAACTGTTTTTGCCCTCTGCTTGAATTACAGAAAGAAATGCCTATTTTAAGTAATGCTTTCATAAGCTTTCAGGGAAGTAACATGAAGAACACTACTAAGAACTGTCCTTGTGGTAGAAGACAGCATACATGTAAGGTTGGCAGAAATTTGTACCCATGTCTCCCTTGCAAATGTTTAAAATTTAAATTTCTCTTTAGAAAAAGAAATGCAACTCTCCAACAATATTTTAAAGATACAGCTATTTGCTTCAACATGATTGAAACATGTAATGTAACCCTTCCCATTTCAATTATGTGAAATTCTTGTGGAAACACTGCCATACAGGGGAAGTGGTGGTGTCTCATTTGCACTAAATATCACAAGTAACCTACTACTCAGAAGAGAAGAGACGGGTTCTGGACTATCACAAACACTGGACTTCCCATTTAGTAGTAAGTGGGGATGTTGTGTTAAAATCCAGCATAAGGCAGGTAATTTGCAGTACAGTGGGCATTCAATGCAATTTGTAAGGGTATAACACACCCCCTACTTACTGAAACCTGGGGGACTGGCTTGCAAAGTTGGGGAGAAGGATTTCATTCCCCCCTGCCCCACCACCAGCTCTACATCCCTCCGCTCAGTGCCATAGGAACAGCAGTCATGTTCTTGCCAGCTAGCTCTGCCTATCCGCATTTCTATCTACATGTTCAGATGTATGGATTCTCTGCTTCTTACTGCTGGCAGACCCATTCTTTGGGTTTTCAGATTTTCAGTGCACTTTGGTGCATTGTCCAATAAAATTTGTAAGATATATCATGTTTTCATTAGATGCTGAGTAAGTGCATACCAAACAGCTTTTTCAAGAAAGATCAAAGCACTGAAGCAAGGCAAGAATTCTTTGGTTCAGACGAAACCTGCCCAAGACTTCACCTCAATTTTAAATTTGAAATTCTTTTATAAGGTTGCAAACACAAACAGGTGGTTTTTTTTTTTTTTTTAAATGCAAATTGAAATAAGATTGCTTATACCTAATGAGCTGTAGAAGTATCATCAGCTCTTCCATAGATAAGACTGACTCAAATTTAGAACAAAATTTGACTTTTTTTTCTTTAGATAGAAACCGCATTATGATGCATGAACTTTGCTACCTTTTCACATTTCTTTTCAGTGTTTTCCTTATTACATTTCATGCTTGCCAGGCAGACACATGTGATTATGGATACTCCACACCTCATCTAACCTTGCTATTCAGAAAGGCAGGTACCAATGGTTCCCTGCCTGAAACCAGAAGCTGAGTCTTCAGACCAGAAAAGGAACTAACAGGTGATGTGTCAGAAGTTTAGTATCTTACTAAGCTATTTTCATTAAGCAGCAGATTGGTTCCTGGGCTGTTATCACTATGTTATACCAAAAAGAGCTAAGCAAGTAAACATGGGGTTTACCATGCATGTTTTTCTGACTTGTATGAACTATAACCTCAAACCATGTCATATAAAAACGTTAATTACCAAAGCCTGACTTTGTTTCAAGTGTCTTTATGCTTCTTTCCTAGTTCCAGATACTTTCCTTGGTTCTCCAATAGGGAGTTTACCATATCGGAAACCAAACCAATACTTAGAGAGAACTTCAGAATTTGGCCTCTTGATCTTATGATAAAAGATACAGCGATGACATTTCCCAGCCACATTTCTGGAACAGAGCATTCCCTCATTAAATCAGTTAGGGGAAAAGATAACAAGCACCTCCAAATTTGCAACAAGGTTTCAAGAACATGCATGGGGATTGTTTTCTTTTGATCATGTCTACCACAATGAGCCAACACTATTTAAATATATTTTAAATATTTATTTCAATTCTAGAGGTTCTCAAAACATTGCACTGTAATATATTTTTAAGTGAGATGAGGGTTATAAAAATGCATTATTAATCCAATTCAGCTGAACAACTGTCAGAAATGTCATACCTAAAACCATTTGCAAAAATTAATGCATAATATTACCCAGTAGATAGTAAGGCGCAATTCACAGCAGTGGGTAAATCCCTGTTTGAACAGATGGGCTGAAGTGTTGGGATATTGAACTGACTAATTTGGGTACCTCCCAAGTAACCTCCATTACCGTGGGTGTGCTGTTATTTTTCCCTCTCACTGCCAGGTACACTTACAGAGCAAAATCCAGCAGCGCTCCTCCATCCGCCATGCATGACACCTGGGCATCATTCACATAATTCACCAACCCAAGGGAAGAGCTCTGCAAATGACAGCCACACCCTCCCCTTCAAGATGCAAGGAAGAAGCATGATGTACCTAATATGTCACAAAGTCATCTTCAAACACAGCTGGGGACACTTAACTCCTCTGCTCAGGAACTTTCAGGGAATTTTTGGCTGCTCTCCAGCCTAAGTGTTTGCATGTACTCACACCGCTGTTGGTGAGAAATACCACATACTGGCAAAATGAAGTCAGAATTCACCTGGAGATTGACTGTATGAGCTTCTTCCCAGTGAGCCCTTCATCAGCAAGGCTGCTTCCATAGATAACAACCTAATGCAAATCAGGGAAAGGGAGTTAACCTTCATCGTCTCTGCAAAGATGGCAGAGCCAGGCTTGGTGACAACCAGAGGGAAAGATTCGCATATCATTTCTAGAAGTCCTCGTAGCCAGTACCACCTCCTTATCAGTGCTTTGCCAAAGGGGCTTGGAAAGCTTTGAGGAACGATCCTCAGCACCCCAAACCATTTGGATCTGTTGTTGATCCATGCAAGTGTAAAATTACCCCGCAGTTTCCCAGTGAGCCCAAGGAGAAATCTAACATGAAATGACTCTTTTTATCCCCTGTAGGAGAAAAACTAGGTGTTTGGTGACAGCAAAGCCTGGACTTACATTCTAGAGCTAAAAAAAATGTTTTTGTTACATAGCATCTCGCTGAACTCAAGAGTAAGTAATTTTAAGCTGTGGTATCCTGGTTTCTAACTCTCTGTTGCAATACCCAGTATATATTTCTTTTACAGAAAACTACTGGCAATATAACATATTAACAGATTGCTTTCTAAGTTATTTTTTTAATAAAGGTTGGTGAGTTACAGAAGTGCAAAATGTGCTTTAAAACTCTTAATTTGTTTTGTTTACTTCTATAGCTTAAAAAACAGCCAATTGTTTTTAATTGGTGTAAAAAAAAATTGCTTGAGGCAGAAACCTAGAAAACCAATCTTCTGTCTGGCGTAAATTTTTACAGCTGCCTTTTAAACCTCTGAAAATAGGGTTTATAATGGAAGTGCTGACACAACCTTATCTACAATATATCAGTGTGAACTGTATTGCTATAATAAGCAGTTATTATGTATGTGTAAAAATAATGAGAGCCAGTGTCTGAGGAGAGTTAATGTAAAATGCTAAGCAATTGTGGTTGGTTACACAGTATAGGTTAATATTCTTTCATATAGCTACACTTTTTCCCCTTTTGTCCTCCAGAACTCCTAATGAAAATTTTGATACCTGACGGTAATGATAAGCAGCCATTCACACGTCCTTTGTGTCAAGGCTAGAGCATTAATGCTTTCCTTCATATAACATTTTGCATAGCCTAAAGCATCTATTAAAATCCTTTGTAAAATTCATGAAACAAAAGTGGTGGGTTGAGTCTAGTGGGAGAGCAAGTAAGCTGCTTATTAGCAAAAAGTAAAAAACACAGGGCCAATTACAGATCTGAACAAGAAGGGCTACAGAACAGCACAGGGAGTAATTCTTTCTTCAGCCCAATGGGCTCAAGTGAGAGGCAACCTAGATAAAAATATAGCAAATATTCTAAGCAGTAATTAAACTAAAATGTTTGGAGTTAGAAACAGCTCTATAACAACTGAAAGATATGCTCAAGTAAAACAATTGTCTGGTCTCACATAGATGCTAAATTGGAAGGATTTAAGACTGCTCCCTAAAGGAACGACTAAGGGGTAGTCAAGAGGAGCTGTGAGCTCAGGAGATATGTAAAAAATCTGTTTGGTATTTCAAATGCTATAAATTAGATAAAAAATGAGCTTTTCTACTGAACAAGCAACATAAAACTGAATAAACCACAATAAGATTGCCCTTTTTCTGTTATAAACTTGACATTAAGCCTGTCATGTTCAATGACAGCCTAACAGACCTCATTCTTTACCCTTTGGAATTTGAAAGATTGGCAGATGTCATGATTTCCTTAACATAAAAGACCTTGCAGATAATGTTCACCACACATACTTTTAGTTTCATAACTTCACTTCCCTACTTTCAGATTCATTGGGAAAAATTTCCAAATAAGACTTGAGATTTTTCTCTGGTCAATAATTGTTTCTGACCCTGAGGAAAATCTTTTATTGACAAAGGAAAAAACGTGACATGGGCAGCAATTTTTATGATTTGCTTTACTAGTCGAAACATGCCCTTACATTCATAATAATGAGCTGCTTTGCACCAAACAGCTCATTATTATGAACAGAGGGGTATAATATTGTTAAGTTCTTTGGAAGTTGAGTCAAAGCAGAACTAGTTGAGGTTAGCTCTCAACTGGAAGCAGTTTTCCCTTTAAAACATCCCTCCTCCCCTTTAAAACCTTTTGAAAAAACACACGCTTATTTTTAAAAAATTGGAACGTGGCAAGAATCACAACTCACATTTTCTAACACTTGCTTGGTAAACTTTATGTGTTGTTATTCATTTACTTTTCAATGTAAGAATTGTTCCAAGATGTTCTACAAGTCAAGGTCGTTATGCAACTTCTTAGGGGGCCACTCTTTATTCCTGTGAATCTGAGAGAGAATTTAACACCTATTTAAACAAGGAAATCCTGCCCTGCACTTTTGCAGCCAAGCACTATCAAAATGCAATGAAGCTGCTGAGCTGTATGGTGGGAGGGAAGCAGGAAGGGTAGATGCAACCCATCTTGTGCAGCCAAGATCTCTGCTTGCATTTCCAGAGAAATATCTCAGGCAGACCAAGGAAAGGTCATCAGCTTACCTGCTTCTTGGTCAGAAAGCACTATCCCATGTAGAAGATTTGCCACAGAGAATCCTTTTGGAAAGCAAAGTGTTGAGTGGAGATCCAGTAAGTGCCCTTGCTCCCAGGATGCGTGAGGATTTCATCCCTCCTGCTGTCATACAGGCCACACCTTCATGCTTGGATTTTGCCTGATTTCACTCAAAATCAGCCTGCAATCTCACAACAGCTCTCTGCAAACCAAATGCATTTGTTAGCATTGAGGAACTTCTCCTGCTAGACTAGAGAGTGTACAAAAACCATGCCAAGTGTTTGCAACCTCTTCTCTTGTGACAGGTTTACCCCTTAGGAAGTTGTATCAGCCTCACCAGCTGCTCGCATTGACGTGGACACCTGAGCCCATGTCTGAAAACAGACACAGCTACCCAACTTACATACAAAGGTGGATAAATAAACAAACTATATTGTGCCTCCAGCATGCACACATCTGTCTACAAAATCAGAATCCCAGGAAGTGTGAGGTTGGCAGCAGGTCATCCAGTCCAACCCCCTGCTCAAGCAGGGAGACCCAGAGCAGGGTGCCCAGGACCATGTCTGGGTGCCTTCTGAGGTTCTCCAAGGAAGACTCCACAGCCTCTCTGGGCAGCCTGTGCCAGCGCTCGATAACCCACATAGTAAACAAGTGCTTCCCAATATAATTGTGTCACCTTACTAAGATCTTCTGCATTAGATAAATACTTCCATTCCAGGACTGGTATGTTTTAGGGAAAGCTTTTAGGAAGGCCATCCACTCCAATGCCAGCAATAGTTAGCAATTTTTTGTGTGTGTTTTTAAATTCAAATTTCCATGAGCTTATTGGCTAAATATCCACATTCTGTTTAAATCTAGATTATTTTTTTTTAATCCTGCCATAAGAATATGTATCATATACTTCTCAAATAGAATGCATTAATGCAGCATAATTAAAGAAATTATAATGTGTCTTTCCCAGTCAATAGTTATAATAAAATAAAATAATCTATTTATTGTTATTTCTAGTTCTGATACACTTCACTAAATAGATTTCATCTGTTCAGATTTTCACAATATGAATTTATTAAAAAAAAAAATCCCAATTGGTCACATTTTATTATAACAGTTTAACTACTACCTCTTCAAAAATAGATCAGTCTAATTAAAAAAAAAGAGGTTGTTGAAGAAGCATATAGCATGGATGACATAATTGCATTAGAATAAGAAAATCAATGGAGCTGACCAGCATTTCACTCCAGTTAGCCATTTACATACATTAAAGTCACAATGTGGATAGGAGTAGCATAAATATGACGTAAATGTACTAGACATTATATTCAAAGGAAAAAAAAATCAAAACACAAAACCAAATCTCTTTGAAATTATTCCAAATATAGCATCAAGAGCATCTTGTGGTTTGCATTTGCAAAATGAGATTTCTTAAAATGCAATTTAAAAAAAAAACAACGTAGCTCTGAACAGATAAAAAAAAATCCAAGGCTGTATCTCCCTATAGTTTCACTAACATGTTAACCTACTTACAGCAATTAGTGCTTCATTAGTAAGGCTAACTAACTGTTGCTATGCCCTGTAATGATTTGCCAGGTTTTCTATATACAAGTGCATAATCAATGTTTTCCAATTACTGCTATAGTGCAACCACTATTTCAAATAAACTAGATAATAATACAAACCCATTACTGAATCTGGAGTAGCAGAGGCATTTAATTGCAAGGCAGTTCTTTTCAGCTTTTAAAATTTTTCACACTAATGAAGTGTCATACAAAAAAGTTGTATTGATTTTTCCACCACATGGCTTCAACCACAAATATGTAATTATCCCTTTTATATCTAGCAAGGGGATTAAAATAATCTATAGTATATAGCCTTTACTTATCCCTGATGGGTCTAGTAGTACTTTTACCCTTTTCAAAATATGCAGCTTTTTGATGAATGAACTTTCGGTAAAATGTTGCTTTATCTGCTTCATATCTCTACTTTTTTTAAGCTAGCCAGCATGCAAGGGTGGGAATTTTAACTCTTCAATTCTGCCAGTAGCAGAAGGATAAGAAGCTTGCCTTGGCGTTGCTGAAACCAGAACAAGTCTGCTGCATAACCAGGTACACAACACCTAATTCTGGTGGTCTCCAGCTGGATGGTCCTGATCTATTCACTTCGGAGACCAGGAAAGACAGATTTGGCTCATAAAACAACTTCTAGTATTTTCATATTCTCTATAGAAAATAGCAGTTCATGTATGCTACTGACATAACATGCTCAGCTAAGTGCCCCTTGATTTGCTTGGGAAGATACAAACTGATGCCTGAGTTCTGCAGGGGCTCGCAGGTCCTCTGCAAAAAGAGCATCCCCTCTGCATGGAGGGCTCAGCCCCCAGGGCCTTGCTGGGATCTTACCTTGGGAACACCTACACCTACAACATTTGGGATTTTCCCAGCACTGATTGGATACTTGAATTTTAAATGTCATTTTAGGAAAAGGATGCCAGGTGTAAATATGTCGAAGAAATTACTGTTCTACCAGATTAGACTAGGACACATGACCAAAACTGTTTTTTTTTTTTTTTTTTTTTTTTTTTTTTTTTCATGGATATTCTACACATTCTTCTTGAATTGCTTGGAAATAAATTTATTTAAAATTAAATAATAATAATAAAAAACAACACATAGACTGCAACACAGCTTTAACATGGAAAAAGCTATGTTCTTCACATAAGTAGGTCCAAAACTGCATCTCCCAGT
The DNA here is from genome assembly GCA_011076525.1 of Nettapus auritus. NCBI lineage: Eukaryota > Metazoa > Chordata > Aves > Anseriformes > Anatidae > Nettapus > Nettapus auritus. The sequence goes on from CM021771.1 coordinate 10,984,983, forward strand.
AGTTTCACTAGGAGGATAATCGACTTGCAGCTGTTAGTTCATCCAGATGTTGGAGTTCACTGAAATTTGTTGGTTTTCTACATGCTGTACAATATATATTTTACACAGAAATTTGTGCAACTCAGGAAGCATTTTGAGACCATATACACCACAAAACTAGGTGGATATTTTAAAAATACAATTATATGTTAAAACTCAGTGAAAATAGAAAACTATAGTACAGCCATTGAATGACAAATGTTTTTGTAGAAGCAGGTATCATCTTTCCTAGATTTTTATTTACTTGATGACAAAGCACCGAGTACCACCTAACTGATGTGGAGAAAAAAGGTATTTGTGGATATAATTAAATGATATTTAATTAATGATAAATATATTGAATAGACCACTTAGAAAAAAAAATAAGAACAGTTGCAATTTGGAAAAAAACAATTTAAATAATAGGAAATAGTTAATGTGTAATTACCAAATAGAGTAAAAAATAAAAAACAAGAACTGCAAGCCTGAAACATTGTAATGCTCATTTCTTTCCAAAATAAATGCATGCTATTCCTGGCAGTACCTATATGGGTTACAAAATTTCTTTAGTAGGACAATGGACTGGAAAATCCAATGAAAAATTCAATATTTTAACCACAATAATAAAAAAATCAACTAAACTCAAAACTATGTCCCGTCCAACTAAAGCTGAGTAACACTTTCATGATTTTTAATATTGCATACCTCTCAGTATTGTGTTTTTCACTTTTAAATATAGGTCAGTTCCATGTTTCCCTTTTATTTTTATAATGTACAAGACATAATACTTCTCATCTCAAAGTTTACAATAAGACATTTCAGCATTATATCTTACTCAATTTTTCATTCTTCAGCATATAGTAAAAAAAGCATAAAAATAATTACATCATTTCTTCTATTTAAAATACCTTATATCACTTGCACAGGATAATGACTAAAAGTCATTGACATAAGTTGAAAAAAAAAGTTCTCAGAAGTGTTTAAGAAAAAAGCATACATGCACCTTGTGGAAGTGTTTCCAGGATAATAAAAGGCCATTACCTTGACCGCTGACATGAAGCCATCAGAGTCATATTTATTGATGAAACTTTCAGCTCCCAATCTGCTGCACTGAATGAGCATCATACAGCTGTCAGCAAAGGCAGAGCACAGAAACAGTGATAGCTAGTGACATTTTTTGTTCATAATTTATGAAAACAAAATACCTTAGAGTTTGTAAAACACAAGAATAAAAAAATTGGAATAGTCCCCTTAGAGAAAAACAGCCCATAAAGTACTTATCTTAACAGTACATCTCCATTACCAGAACAGTTTGCAGATAAAACTGAGGACATTCATGAAGAATTAATTGATAACCCTTAAGTAAAACACTCCATGTAAAAAGAAATGCTATGTATCTCTTGCGCTGCCAAATCCCAAATAAGCCTGAAGTGAGAAAGACCTAAAAATGAATGTCTTTAAAGTAATCACACCATGAGAATGCTCATTTTCAAGACCCTTTTAAAATTAATACCATTAATAAATTATTGTAATTTGCATAACGTTGTAGGAATTGACACAATTACATGAGAATTTAAGTATTACAATATCTTAAAATGAGAATTTTTTCAATATTTTTTAAAAAAACCACCATTTTCACATTAGAAACAGGCAAATGGAGAAATGCATCACACTACGTTACACATCTTCCACCTCTTCCTTTCCTCCTGTTCAGACAAGCTACACAACTGAATCTGCTTGGAGTTTCTTGTGTGCCAGTGCTCTTGCTCACAGACTGAGGCAAAACACTGGGATGCTGACCTTCACCACACAACATTGCATCCCTGTCCGGGGGGATGCTGCCAGCACCACATAAGCCAGGGAAACATACAGCAACCCCACCTGCACCAGTTTTGGGGGCCCACTCAGATTTGCCCACCAGCAGCTGACACATTAGCATTACTGCATCCAAGAATGACCCAGCTTGAGACAGTGGATGTTTTATATACTTCTATATATTTCTGATTTGCTGAGACTTGCGTTGCAAATCCCGAGGGAGTGCTGTGTGCAGCTAGCTCTGCTTGGGAAAGCCTTGGCAGTTCTGGGAGAAAAGAGCTAAAGATTGTAGTAGTGTTATGGTTCTGGGTAGCCTACTGTAGGTGGCCCTTCTTGAGCAGAGGCAGGGAGCAGGTGTCCTTGAGAAGTCCCTTCCAGCCACAGCCTCTCCCCCAGATCAGCAACTGAGCGCACCAAAAGCCATCCTGCGCATAGCTCTTTTCTGAGCAACAGATATTTGGCACTAACTCAGTTAATAACACGTAAAGGTGCTTTCTAGTCACACCAGTCGCTCATAACATATCAATAGCCCTGGTAAGTAGCTGCGGTGCCCCTGGACAAGAGGCCCCAGAGGAAGACGGGCAGAGCAGGGCGAGCAGCCACCTGGCCTCCTGCAGCACCAGGACCTGCTGGGGCAGCCAGGGCCTGGACAAAGGCAAAGCTGCAGTGCATGAAGTAACAACAGGCAGTACAGGCAGGCTGGGCTCAGTGAAGGGTAGAGCATTTTCTTGCCCATGGATTTGGCCTCCAGCCTTAATATCAGCTGTAGGTAGTTCAGCATCACACCACTGCTTGAAGGGATGAGTACCAAAGCCATTAAGAGGATGATTACTGTTCCAGCAGATCAAAAATAATGAATCAATCCGTGTTTATAAAGCTCCATGGCTGGAATGTAGATAAGCTTTCTAAACCAATACACTGTGGACTCCCAAACATAAACATACTCTCTCTGTTTATAATCTTCTTTAGATTTGTTCCTTTTTGCTGAATAGAGACTTCAAAACTAGACCCTTTCTTTGCAGTATTTTGTAGCAATCTATGAAGTGGCTAAGTTTTAAGGCAAAATGCTTGAACAGGTGATCTTTTCAAGACAGGCTGCACAGGAAGCTGAAGTACTGTAGAATAAATATTTTAAAAACTACCTCTACTATGAATTAAACCATTTTTAAGAATATTATAATTTTTCTAAGGACTTACAAAAGTCCCTACTACACAGTTGTGCACTGTATACAATTCAGCCTACAAAATATTTTTTTTTTAGAAATAATTTTATAGTGAAATAATTATATATCCCAATGTTCCTTAAAAGTATCAAAAGCATGCTATCATCACTTAAGCAACTGCACAAACTCTGTTTTTTGTGGTTGTTTTTTGATTTGTTTGCTTTTCAAGTAGTATTTAAGAGAACATTTCATCAAATATTGTATGTATGCCTGTATAACATAGTTTAAGCGTTTACCTACCTGTATAACAGTGCAGACCAAATGATGTGGCCAGTTTGGAGCCCAGCAACTAGTGGCTCCACAAGATGTTTTTCACTTCATAGGCAGCTTAATGCGTCTTTGAGCCCAGACTAAAAACTTCAGCTACAAGTCCTATGTTAGGTAAAAATAAATTTAAGCCTAAGATAAGTATATGGTCAGCTACTGAAGTTCTCCTTTCCTTTAGCCTCTCTGTTGGTAAAACTCTTGATTAAATTGAACCCTGAGAAGAATCTAACCTCTGGTCCTTGCACTAGTTTATGCAGCATGTGCTCAGCACTGCTCTGGATGCAGCTCACTGGGAGATTTGCCAAAATGGAGCTCAGGATGGCAGGAACACCTAGGAATACAGTGGCATTTCCAACTAACCCTGCAATCCACACCTGTTGCATTCGCGGGTACGCATGGTTTGGATAAATAATAATTTATGCCAGACTTTTTCCTCTTGTGACTTTAGTTTTGATATCACATCATGATTCAAAGCCTGGTGCACCATAAATTTTCTCCAAATGTGTAGTAATTCCTTGGCGCAGTCTAAAGTTATGATTCATTTATACTGGAGTGACAGCATAATACCTAGGTGTCAAAATCCATTAAAACTGTTCAATGTCTTCTGTTTATTTTTAGAACCAATTGAGACTTAACTGATGGTGAAAAATATACAGTCAAGTGTGTTTACTTCACCTTTACAAAGAATCCGTTATAGTCCCAATTAATTTGTTATTCCTGTCACAACAGGTACTGGATACTTCAAAACTGTCATTACCGTTTCTCTCTTTCTTTAGCTTTTTTTTTTTTTTTTTTTTCCTCTATATGACAGCTTCTGTTTACTTTTAACCCATTAGTAGGTAATGTTTTATTGTTTTGTAAAATAAGGTATTTCACACTATTTTCCATTTTAATTAAAATAAATGTGATGAATAAACATATTTCCTAACGAACTGAAATTTACTGTGCTCAGATTTCTCTCTTCCTGTCACAATCAGGTGGTTTAGTGCTGAATTTAGTGACCATTCATGGGATTATACATCTTGTACACTGGTATGATTGGCCAGATGGAAATTAAAAATATAATGCATGAGACAGTTATAAGCACCAAAATAGTTCTTAATACAAATCCAAAGCAGCTTTTTCCATGTTAATTGTTAACAGTGTGTTTTTGCTTGTAGAAAATTCAGAACAGGGCTTTGTAAAAAACAAAATGGGCTCTAAATCTCAGATCCAAGCATCAACTAAAAAGCAATCAGGAAAACATAAGAGCAGCTCTCTCTACATAGCTGTAAACATAATTTTAAAGAAGAGTGTTTGTGGTTTTTGCATTTGAGGAAAGGCAAGAGAAATACTCACGTGAGTGTTTTTGGAGTCTTTACCTGTGCTGAAATCAAAGCAGGAATAAAGTGTTAGGGGAGAGTAATCACAGAATAAAACTGGGGTTGAATGAAAGCCCAACTATAGAAACATGCATATCTTTATAACTATACATATATATATGGTTGTGAGGAGAGGGAGGGGAGTTGTATTAATTTTTAAAACATGGGATTAATTCTGACATCACTCACCCAGCAGCAAAGGTCAGACAGACATGGACATGACCAGATGCTTGGGAAGAATGGACCCACAGCCCTTTTTGCCCCGTGCTGGCCTAGCAGCAAAGCATTTAGGCACATCACAGGAACGTTGCACATACCTCCCAGCCAGTCACCTAGTTACTGGGTTTATTTAGCTTCTGGACAAACAAAATACAGGACTATAATTCCATACAGTACTTGATATTACTTAAAGGCATCATTGGTGACCCCACTGCTGCTCCAGCAGCATGGATTGTCATTCATTTTTGAGTTAGGTTAGCTCATTTAAGCAAAATGAGGCATCACTTTTTTATTTTTATGTTATAAGGATTTTATTACAATTTGGATGATTATACTCTGTAGTCATAACTATGTAAAATTAAGCATAAATAGCTTAACTGACTCACAGGAATTAGAAATGAAATAAGCCTATTAAAGTAACTCTATCCTCCTGTCATTATATTATGCTATCTACAGTATATTTTCCAGGGTCTTGAATTGTTCAGTTTTAAAAGTCTTAAGAAATAGGCTTTCACAATTTCCTTTCTACAATTGATCCCTAACCTAATAGACCTTACACTTAGGTAAATTTTTGTGATACTCAGTTTCATTCCAATTGGATTTCCTTGATTCACCCTAAAGACCATACCAATATGCTCCCTAATTGTTGCACCTTCCAATTTTTATGGGTTGCAGACATACCCTCTACCCTCTGCTGCTTTTTCTCTTGGGCAGGAAGCATGTCTTCCCTTAGGGCGATGGTGGCACAGAGCTGCTTCATTGCATCTTCTGTGTTGTTTTGGTGGCCCAGGAGTCCTACCTCAGGGAAAGCAGCACCTCTTGCCTCAGCTCAGCTTCAGAAGCAGATATTTTATTATTATTTTTGGTTTTCAAGCAAAGTTTTTTGCTTTTGCCATTTGGCTGGGGCCTGTGAATGTAATTTTGAGCTCTTTAGTAACGATATCATGTCTAAAAACTGCAGCCATTACAGTTGGAAAACAATATCACAGTATGGAAAGAAGGAACATGTCCTGTGATTGTGTCTGTTATTTACTGAAAACAGTTAGCAGTTATTACCCAACAATTTCTCCTTAGTTAAAATTTTCTGACTGAAAAATTGTGTCTGCACTCTTAACAGTCTCTTGGAGTATTTGCAGATATGCATATTGGCATTGTGCTCTTGCCTCCTGCCTTAGTTAAAATCAAGAAGAGCATATTTCTGTATGAAAAGAAATGGTGTTTTTTCCTTTGTAAGATTATCCACACTTAGAAGAGTGTCTTTGTGATTTGTTTTTTTGACAGTGAACAAAATTTTTGTAAGAGGTCATTTTCAAACATTTTAGAGCAACTATGCCAAGTGATTGGTGGTGCTGCAGTAGGAGGAACAAGCAGTAAGATACTACAAGGTGCTGGAGAAGCAGCACCTTCCCCTGCGTTATTGCATGTAATACCTTTCTTGGTCAAAACTCCCCGCCCCCCCCCCCCCGATTCCCATACCTGTTAAATCACATCCATTTGTCCTCCCAGTTTACAGAGGTGGAGCTAATGCCTCTGACCTTACTTAGCTCAAGTGACCCCTAACAGTCTGCATTGCCTTCATAGACAAAAATGCAACAGTTAAAAAATAATAATAACAATAATAAACCCCCACACACTCCATCTAAATTCTGTTAATCAAAATTCAGTTTTTTGGGAAAAAATGTATTTTGTTGATTGTGGGTTTTTTATTTGTTTTCAAAACCTGTACACAAACCCAACATGTAGCACAAGGAAATAAAAACACCAAACACCAGCACAGCCACTGTCAGTGAACCATACCCTGAAAATGTGTGCGGGAAACCCACGAGTCTAAGCCCAGTCATGACCAGGAATGATGTGGCTTACATTCAGCTAAAGCTAACTGGCCTTAACAGTCTAGTTTCAATTCTCATCAGCCAACTCTACTTTCCAGCCTTTTCCCTTTCATAAAGCTACTTTTGCGTAAATGTAGATGTTCCTATAATGATGTGTAAAGGTCTATTGAAAATCTCATCACCATGCATTAGGAATGAGAAGAACAGAGACTTTTGATACATCTTCATGAAAAGTGTAATAAATATTACAAAGCCATCAATGTAGTGCTAGCAGAAAACTAGGAAGATAACACAAATATTATTTTAATAATCAGATAACTGAATCTATTTTCAGAAAAGAGTAATTGGTCTTGTTTTGAATATCAAATTATTGGACTGAAATAGGAAACTTGCAGGTGTCTGCAGCAGAACTCTAGCTGCCTACACAACAGTTTTTGAGCATATGAAATACAACAATCAAAAAGGTATCAATATTCAAACGGACACTTCACCATAGAGCTGAATTTTCAGCTGTAAAACATGAAATTGCATGATCATAATTTCTAAGATAGGTCATTAAAAATTTTTCCAGTGTTATGTTTGTTTGCAAACATAACTAAGAGGAAAATTTAAAAACAATGTTGGAGACAGTTCATCAGCTTTCACGTCCTCCTCACTACAGACATTAACAGCTACTCACACACAGCTGCTTGATGCATCTTAAAATACAAGTAAATACAGAGGTGCTCCCATGCAGAAGCCCAGCGGTGTTTTGCATCTGCAAGAAGTGCTTCCATGGCTGTGAATATCTTGGTCCACAAACACCACTTCTCTTCCTTGAATCTGCTGAAAAAGAGCAATAGAGCATATTACTGAGGTCTTTCTGGCCTGTGGTTTTAACATTTAACTGGTGACAGATTTCATTTTTTTGTGTGTTTTTTGTTTCCATTGTTGGGTGTTTTTGTTTTTTGGGGGTGTGGCATTGATATTGCAATCTATATCTGTAGGAGACAGAGGAGGTAAGATGTAGGAAACCTGTAGAATAAAAGCACTGGATAACACTTTTGGGAAAGAAAAATCGTGTGTCCACCTAGATGTACCCAGAAGTGATTATTTGGTTACATTAGCATTTTCTTTCTAAGGTACAAACCTAGTAGAAAGCTGTCTCCAGTAAGAGGTGAGCTTTTCCACAATCCATTTAATTCACAGAGATTTATCCCCTTTCTAAAGGGGAAAAACTTAATTTTTGCCAAACATACCAAAGTACCAGGGCTCAGCCCCTACTACTGATTTCAGGCAAAATATGGTATTTGGCAGTGGAACATACAAATTTGAGTAAATTCCTGTAGAGATCGTTTTTGCTGATTTTAATAGAATAGCCTTTGGGATCATTTCTTGTTTTCTTCAATTTGCAATATAGCTACTATTATTTAAGTGCAAGGAAAAGACCCAACAGAAGAAGAATGACAGGGAAATACATGTACAGCAACATATTTACAGCAAATGTTTCAATTTTGTAACAAATGGGAAGGTTTCTCTAACTTTTAATGAGACCTCACTTCATTAGTTTTTCTTCTTTTCCCCAAAGACTTGCTCCAAACTACCACACGGCACCCTCCAGCTCTCACTGTGCAAGTCCACAAACAAGCTACATGCTTTTTTTGTGCCCACAGTTATGGTCCATCATTATTAACGCCTCTCGTTGGATGGACAAGGCGCTTCATCATGAGCAGCCATCCATCAGCACTTGCCGAGCCCGCTGTCTCCTGACCTCTGCGGCAATCATGCTGCATCACGGAGGCCAACTGCCTGGTTTAGCAGCGGAGCCGGGAGCAGGAGCCAGCCTCAAGATTAAGTGTGCTGCTTCAGGTTTCCATTCCCAGGAGCTGCGTGGGCTGATGTTGTATTGATTGCAAAAGTTTACCAGTAAGTATCACAAACAACAATAGCCAGGTCAACGATCGGTGATGCCTGAATATGAATCCCCGAGGGGTGTCGGGCACCGGCTCAGGCTCTATGCTCACGATGGCTTAGCGTGGGTTGGATAAGGCTCACAGCGAAGAGAAGAGTGAGAGCCTGCAGCTTGCAGTGACATTTAAGGAAGTTACATGTGGGAACGGAATGAGAGACGACGATGCAATTATATATTCCCTGGTTTCCCACTGCAGCAAACCCTGTCATCTCTCAGTGTTTATGTGTACAGCTGGCCCCACGTTCACTGCACTAAATAGCTTCAGGTACTAAAGGATGGAAGAAGAATACACAAACGCAGGTATTAGTAAGCATAAACCAGAGATATGACACAGCAAAAAATGTTTCCAAGCTTCTCTTTCCCTACCAACCGTATGGGTTTGGCATTGGGATCCAAAGTAGAAACTATTAATAAATTTGTGGGCTTGCTCTGAGAGAAAAAAAAGACACAGACTTTCCAAAACCTGCCTAAATCTGTGGAATAAAACATATTGACGTTGTGAAATTCAGTAGTTGGGATTCAATGAAAAGCCTATATTTAACTATACTGTAGCTTGTTTTTATCAAAATTAAAGCTGAGACTCACTGACTGTCCTCTGGTATGAGAATATATCCAACAATCATACTGAAAATCTATTTTAAAAGTTTTTATGTGCATTACTTTTAATGCCTACCTAATAACTTATATTTAAAAGTGGAAGTGATACTGAGGCTTTATTTGATATGATCATTGTTGTATTAATGAGACATTTTGGAATGGTTATTAGTTAGAATAATTTTTAAAAGTTCTCAAAAACTTGCAGTCAATTTGTTTTCCAGGCACTCCAATTTAACAAGAAATATTCTTTATAAAATATGAAATATGGAACATTATAATCCATTTAGAGCCTAACACTTCAACTTATCTGAACTATTTCTCACAATACTGTTCCCAAGCATTTCATAATTTAAACAGTAGCAAAACATAGCTATCTTCACTAATTATAAAATTCCAGAGAAAGACATGAAAAACATGTTAAAACTATCTTCATGACAATTTTTTTCTTAAACACTATGGCATCTGTAGACATTCTCTTCTACATTAGTATTACTGTATATTACTCTCAGAAGCCTTCCTGCCATAAGACAATCAAAAATGCCTGCCATGAAAACGAAGATTTGCAACAGTTGTATTTTGCAAATAGAAAACCTACGCAAAGATTTCTTACACCTGCTTGCATTTTGTTATGTTCACAAAATTCTGATGAGCAAATTGATCTAACGTGGGCTGTAAATGATTAGCAATTAGCACTACATAGACCTTACCTGCTGATCTGGTGAATGCACTCCTATACATCTGAACACCCTTACACATTTGTTCACCTCTCTTCATATGGCAGGCTCCAGGGTGAGTTCAAATGGGTAGCCAAAAAGCATTTCCCCATGCCTTCCATGTAAGGCATATATTCTCCTCTGAAACACACATAATTATGTGACTGTTTCATCACTGCAATAACATTCTAGGAATCTACAGAAATTCCAGAATTTATCTAGAACTCTAACCCTGGGTTTTAATTGTCCTGCTTTTTGCTCTTAAAGTCTTTGACCTAAATATGTTTTAAACATTAAAAATAAATGGCAATAGGGCCTAATTGTTGCATTTAATATATTTTAACTGCAGTTTCCAATTTATCATTTAATTCATGGAAATTCTATGACTATGTGTTGCAGAGATTAAACTATGGGATATTTTATCTTTTGCCTGAAAATGAAGATAAAATAATTGTCCACTGTGCAACTACAGAAATAAATGAATGAAACCTGAGCAAACTGACAAGCTTGTTATACAAACAGAAATAAGAACATGTTCAAAAAGACTTTAGTACCATGGAAACCATTGACTCTTACTAGATTACAGCTCATATTACTGCATATTACCCTTGATGATACTACCACTGTTCATCAGAGAAATATTAATGTCATTGCAAGTCTGATTATGAAAATATATTTCATACTTTATATAGTTATGTAACTGTACACCTCAAAAATTTAAGTTGTTTCTTTGTTGTTTTTGTTTGTTGTTGTTGCTTTTTATCAGAGACCATGTATTTTCAATACAGTAGTTCAATCTGTATAAAAATAATTGAATGAGAGAAAAAAACATATAGTATTATGTTTTCTTCTATGCATATTCTGGAAATTGTTATGAAAGGTACAAATTAGGTGAATGAAATACAACAGAAAATGCATAATATCTTGCTGATTTTTTTTTTTTTTTTAACTGTTTTAAAAGATAAAGGTACGTACTGTAATATAAGATGTAGGGTACAAACATTAATAGTACATGGTACATTAACATGTATACTGAGATAATATAAAGATTTGGTTACAAGCTTGCCAGCTAGTTAGTTATATTATTTGACATTTGGGACTAGATCCAGTCTTACCGTTCTGATTAAATACTATTTTTTGTGCCCTATGGAAGTACTTGTACTGAAGTATTTGCAGTGCTTTTGGATGAAAAGTGATTGTTGTGTAAATACGGTAACAAGAGAACAAAGCAAAATGTGAAAATAACTGTTAGGCTTTAGACAACAAAAGCGCAGATGCCACAACGTGCAGACCATCGCATCTCTATATTTGCAATTAACATGAAACAGTTATGAGATAAGTATCACTTTATAATTAGCAGAGCACTTTTTCAAGTCCGTTGGTAAAAGCGTTTAATAAGCACATTATAACCCATGGGTTTCTATTAAGATAGTACACAGCACTTGTAGTTATTCATAATGCAAATCTGCAGCTATGGGGCTTAACAGCCTGGGAAAATCTCATAGAAACATTTTTTATTTTTTATTTATTTATTTTTAGGTTCCACTGTCTGTGGATTTTTCTTCACAAATAACTCAGTCAAACCTGTGCTGCTGCAGTAACAGTGAAGAATTGTACCTATAAAACTCCGTTCCTAGGCAGCCTTTCCCCATATCTGAGACAGTGGAAGTTTTGGAAGTGCTTGCTTAGCTTTTGCCAGCCAGTACTGTGCAATCACATCTCCACTGCTGACAGGGAAGGAGGATGCTGAATATGGAAATGTTATTTTCTCATAATTCTTTCTATTCATAGGTAACAACAGCAAAACTCATTCCTCTAAGCTGTTTACTATTACCTGACAAAAGTAATTAGAACAAATGAAAAGGAAGAAAGGATTTGTGTCTGGTTGCAGCAGCTAGCTAGCTTTGGCCTGGATTGCATGTGACAGTACCAATGCAGTGCTTGGTGCCACTGGACTGAGCAGCGTGTAAAAGCCATTTGAGGGAAAAAAAATAATGATTTTTTTAAAAATCTTCATTTTAACCTCTCACAAAAACCACTAAGTTTCTTTGTCATAGTTTATCACAGTAAACCTGCATTAATACTTTCTAATCATAGTGACCTCATCCTGCCAGAATGCACTGGCCCCTAGTCCTTGCTGTAATGTTTTCTCATTAGCTGCTCAGCTTTGGCCACACTGGTTGTAGCAACCAAGCACTGCCTCAGGCACCACTGGAATTAATTACTGGGAGAAACACCGCTGTTTTGAATTGTCATCTTGAATTTATCACTTGCCACTTAATGTAACTCATGTGACCTAATGCCTCCTCCCTGTCACCGGGGCTTTGGCACCAACTCCAGTGGGTGATGGTGGGGCATCGAGCATCCCTCCCCAGCCCACCTGGCACACAGCTGCTCCAGGCCTGCTTTAAATCCTACCCCGGAGGCAGAGCCAGCTAACGATGCCCCCAGCAAATTGCAGATTACCCACACGTCACCCTGCATCTGAACCCAAGGAGGACGCAGAGCTGGACCTGGTCCACCTGACAGCCACTGCTTGAGATGATAATCTTTCATTTTGCTGGACAGAGCGACACTAGCCATTTGTCTCACTCATGTTCTGTTTTTAAAAATAATGAAACTGACTGTTCACATACGGATGAATAAATAGTTCCAAGGGACCTTGCAGAGTTAAGCCTGTGGCATCTTATAAATTGTGAAGAAATTGCTCATTAAATTATTCTCAAAACAGAATATACATCAGTAATATAATACACATATGAACTTCCTCTGCTTCCTTCCACCTACATATATTTTCCATTTATCTTAGGATGAAGGATGTTTCCATTGCTTTTTTCTTTAAATTACATAATAAATGCATTCTTTTTCTTAAGAAAAATAAAAGTTTATACAGTGTAAAATACAAGTTTTACTATGCACATGCTCTCAGTGCCAAGTCCAAGGTTTACCTGTGAAGAGCTTATATGCAATGGACTCATTTGACATTTTTCTGACACAAAAGGAATAGCCAGGATGCCCACATTTCTGCTGGAAGTTTAACATTTGTAAGTTCTATTGAAGAGCTTAACTCCTTAGGAGATGTAATTTTACTATTGTTGAAAATAGGAATGACTCAGTGTAATAAGCCAAAAACACCTCACAGATAAAAAGATAAATATAACAAACCTGCCTTTTAGTAGCCTTTTAACAATGACAATTCTGAACATGTTTCTTAGACAAAAAGATTTCCTCTTGCTACCACACTGTATACTCAGCACAGTAAACTTAGAGAGATGTATAATGCGATATAAACATTAATAGTTTCACAATTGTGTTTTAGAAAGACTATTTATAGAGAAAATACAGAATGCCTCCCAAAAGTACACTTAGACGTAAGCCACCATAATCTTCTTGCTCATGCAGCAGGAAATCTAATACAGCAGCTCAATAAACCTGTAGGAAACAAAGATTTTATGTAGCATTAAGAGTCACAATATTAAAATACCACATATTACATTCAACTACTCTTACAACACTCATTTTAAGAGCCAAGAAAATTAAGTGCCAGATTGAGAGTAATAATATCATAACATTCAGAAAGAGATTGGAGAAGTACAAAAATATGCGAAGCCCTCACAGTATCTTTGTTGCTTGGGTCAGTTCCAGACACTGGATTTTATTGATGTTTTGAGTCATCAACAGAAAATACTGCCCCAACACAGCAGTATTCTCCAGAATGTACTGGAATGCAAATTCTCATCAGCTGGCTCAATAAGATTATTGCAAAATGTATACTTCATTGTTCTTAACAAAAAAAGGTGAAGTAATCATCATCACTTATATGCCAGTCAAAATCCAGGTTTGAGCATAGGTGCATAAGTGAGAAAATATACATGCATGCTTGTGAGAATACATTAAAATCAGGTAAAGATCTGTGCAGAATGACCTAGACAACTGATAAAAAACATTAATGACATTTGCTACTTTTTTTTTTTTTTTTTTTTTTTTTTTTTTTTAATATTATTGCCCATGTTATTTATATTATCTTACCTTGGAACTACTCCCCAAATCATTACCAGAGGTAAAGGTTTATAGGCTCCACGCTCAGAATCAAGGCTCTAGGACTGAAGATAAGAACAGAAACTGGGAATCCCAAAGTATCCCATTCCCCAGATCTGAAGCCCTTCTTCCCCTTCTAGCTAGCAGTGAAAGATGTATTATTATTTTTTATTATTATTATTTTTTTTTTTTTTTTTTGGCACCTCAAAAATTGCTATGGCTTTTGAATTTATTTTCAGGTTCATGACTTGTTATTTAGGAGGGGTAGGACTGCAAAAAAAAAATGCTGGGTGGAGAAGGAAGGAAAGAATATTTTCCAGCCAGAGACATTTTGCAGATGTTTGCTTTGAACAGAGCTTTGGAAAGGTTTGGTGAAATGGATTAATAAATGAAGCACAAGTGCAGTGATCAAGATGCGCAGCAAATAGCAAACATTTTTATTGTATAATTCATACTTGTGTATGTTGCCTACATAGTTATCTAATCATAACAACTTCATCCATGCAACTACATGAAAAACAACATTATTTTTAACTGCTCATAAGAAGGCTACAAACCCCCCTTAGAGAATGAAAAACTTTTTTTTTTTTTTTAAACATAGCATATCCAATTTTAACTATAAATAAAATTTAAATAAACACAATGCAAATGTGCTGATCCAGCCAGAATTCTTGAGTTAGCATTAAGCTTTGAATAATACGAACTGAAAAACAACAACAACAACAACAAAAATCCCAAGGTGTAAGTATTTTGTGCTTCTATCACACATCTGAAAAAAATGATCTTGACCATGAATTTGTGGAACCTAAGTGTTCATTTCATGCTATTATTTCTTTTTCAAAAATCCATATTTTAAACTGGAGGAAAAAACAGCTGGCATACAAAAAAAAAAATCCTTGCAAGAAGAAAACATATCTAAAAGCAAATTGTGTGTATTTGTTATTAAGAGGCTGAGTTTACGCAAGCAATTGTCATGCAAGCAGAGTTGTAAGTAATAATGTGGCCTTTAATGACGGAATGATGGACCTGCCAAACACTAGCTCCTGCCATACACCACTTGTATTTCCCTGCACAAAGATGCCCATCTGGGAGTTATTAACATATCCTCGTCAATTCAGAACCTACTTTAACATAATCCATATTTGTTGGAGGAAGTCCAACATCAGCTAGAGAACAGTGCTCACGTGATCCAATGACACATTTCAAGCAGCACACATAAAGCATGCTTGGGCAGCTAAGCAATTCAGAAATGCAAATAACAAAAGCATCTTCTTACTAGATAAAAAGGACAAATCCCTTTTGGCATAACATCTTATATACTCTTAATACTGTATGAAAACAACAGAGAGAGGAAAAGGATAAAGCACTACTTTTCTGGAGGTGCTTTTCTTTTTATTCCAAGCATGCTGATACACTCAGTCTCGCACCAAAGCTGATGTTTCCAAGACCCAAGGAATGCTCTGTTGCATGGGGGCAGTGGGAGAGAATGGAAATTCTCTTAAATCAGCAATATCATGTTTGCTTCTATGGTGCTTAGAAAAGTGAGCATTGTTTTTTTCAAAGGGGCCTGAACTCTGCAACAAGGAAACCTCTCATTAGAAAATTGCTTTGTCCCACAGCATAGTCTACTTTTGGAAGCTCATGTTTTCACAGAATTACGTTTTTATTTTTCATTACAATTTTAAGTAATTCACGATAGATATGGCATTGTTAAATGCAGGCTCCGTTGAGAACCACATTCATATTGGGCTAGATAATAATGCAAAGATATCAAAGAAAGAATTAAGTGGGGTTGTTGTTTGTTTGTTTGCTTTTATATCTGCATTAACCTCAACACAAGTAATCCGAAGCTGTTAGTCCTAACCAGACTGTCATGCCTCAACTTCCCACAAAATTCAGCACAAGTGCAATGAAACTTAGACAATGAGAATTCAGTATCACTTTTTAAACATAATTTTTTTTTCAAACATAAAATAACAGGAACACCTGTATTTTTTTTGTTGTCTTTTTTTTTTTTCTTTTTTTTTTTTTTCTTTTTTTCTTTTTAATGTAGGAATCAAAACAGGGAACATGCTATTCTATCCTTTGAAGAAAGACAAGTATGTAACCTACCAATGAAAGCAGTAAGGGAACTAAATATGCAAATAATTATTCATTTGTGCAGGTTAGTCGTGCAAGAAAAAGGAAAGGCTGCAGTAGAATAGGACTGAAGATTTGAATCATCATAGAACACATTTTTGCAAACATTTACTTTTAAGTGCAGCATAAACCCAAATGAGTTAAAAACTGTTTCTTAATCCTTGGTCAGAAATGTGAAATTTCCTAATACAAATTAAACCAATACTTGCAGAGTCTCATAGTTTAAGCATGTGCTGAATATTCAGTAAAAAAAATAAATAAAAAAAAAATCCCCACACTTAAAATGGTTTTGAACACTTTAAATTCTGAAATGAGAATTTTCTGAAATTTGGACTTTTTCTGAAAATTCTGAAGCGTGGACTGTTTTCAAGGCTATACTGGTACTTCTGTAGGTTTGCTACATTATCAGCAAAAAACCCTGAAACTTCAAAGCAGATGAAGTACTGAGAGAGTGCCAGCACTCATGGAGGGCTTGGCACAACACTTTGATGTACAGGATTCCAAGATGTTGACAGCTGAAAACTAACCCCCTTTTTAACCCTCAGTTCAATGGAACATGATATTTACTGACTTCAATTTCTGACTGGATGAAAACCTAGAAACCTTTTTTCCTCCTTTTTCATCCAGGCTTACTTGATGTTGTGATTTCTGATGTTCAGACTAATATTGTTTATGACCTTTAAAGACCTTCAGGGAGATGCTGTTTTCCCATCACCCAGCCACTATGGATGGATTCCAACTTATGTCCGTGAGCTACAAAAGGGTAGTGTAAACAACAGCTCCCCCATTAAACTTCAGTTTAACATTAGGACTGCTATCCAAAGATCATACTTAAAGATAGCTGAAGTGTTACTATATTCCTTTGCGTAGCTCAGTCATGACCCTAATTAATGTGTCTAGGTTAGACATGTAGTTCTTTGAGTAATGGGTGGTTTTGTTTGGACAATTAGGCAGAGTTGACAAGGAAATTTTCCATCAAACTTGGTCATAAAAAGTACATTATTCAGCATTATTATGAGTAAAACACCATTTATTACCTGAACTTTACAATACACCATTATCAATCTTTACCTGTCATTAAGGTATGTTAACATGAGATCAAAGAGGCAAACCCAACTTAAACAAACAGAGGTGCAGAGAAGGCTTTTAGGCTTGCTTATTTAAATTGAAACAAGTGCAGTTGAGTCTGTTAATTAGTTAGAATTTCCTTTCAACTAAAGATGCAAATCAACTAATCACTGAAATCTCAGAGCATTTCTTATTCACAAGTCACAGCTGTGCTCTTTCTGAGAGAAAGTACCTAAATTCACCCACAGAAATACAAAAAAAATACCGTTGGGCTGTCTTCTGGATGCAAGTTTAGATAGACTCTCTTGTCAGCTGTTACCTAAAATATTATTTACTCATTAAAAAAGTGAACAGACAGAGGTCTCTTGGAGGTTTTGTTTTAAGGGGTCAATTTCTTAAAAAAAAAAAAAAAAAAAAAAAAAAAAAAAAAGATTCAAAAGTTTCTTAGTAAACTATTTTCATTGCAGTAGACTCCTGCATTGGAGTCCAAGTGCTCTAGTCATGGAACAGGATGCCTTTATCCTGAGCACCATGTACACTCTTTCAAATACATATCTAGGTCTTTCACCTTCCCCTGTGCCACCAAACAGCCATTTTGCAAATCAGGTAATGGTCTCTGAAAGAACAACCCTGTTGTAATACTGAACGTTACTGTAATGTGAACAATGTTACAATATTTTTTTTTTTTTTGGAGATTCTACAAGATGTAGACTGTTGGGAAAGTTTTTGACCAAAAATAAAAAATTTTAGATGTGTGAGCACATTTTGCTTTTTCCAACTACACTGCTTGACAGTCTAGCAACTAGATTGCTATTTATTACATCTGCAAAATTCAATGGATATTTCAGAAAACCAAGAAGGACAAAATTAGAGATCAAGTCAATAAAACTTGAGCCAAATCTTTCTGAAATTTCCAAATGATTTAGATTCTATATTTTTCAGTATAATCGGAATCTCTATTCTTTTCCAAATAATATTATGCATATAGTAGACACACTTATATATCCCCACTTTCACAGGAACATCTCCCTCACAGAGAAGTACCATATCAAATGTGTACATAACATCTTCTCATTTAATCTCTTGACCAAAACTTCTATATTATTACGCTCCTGACCGTTTTTTCCAGCACAGATGCAGGTCAGTCTGTAGTCTAAAAATTTATAAACATGGCTTCATTTTTTATCGTACACATATGCAATGCATAACAAATGGTAGGAGGCTGCAGTTAGGAGTGGGTAGTAGTCTTCAAGGTTTCAAAAAATAAGTACCACTTTTTGCCTTTATTAGGAGGTAAAGCATCACTCAGGATTGCTCCCTTATCAGTGATTTTTAAGATTCTGCTAGATTACTGGAAGCAAAGTAGATCATTTTGCTAGATATCTTGCTACTACTCCTCTCTTGTTAGGCTTATTTCAACATTCACTAAGCTCATTAAGCTCTTTTACACAATGTAACCATCATCTCCAAACAAATACCTAGTGACCTTAACACTGACCATATGGGTAAGAGGGGAGAAAGAACCACTTTCTATGTATATTTGCACATTTCACATATCTGATCCCAGCACAATGAGACGTGTTGCTTTTTTTTTTTTTTTTCTCATTATTTGTTTTACAAATATGCGTCCATTAAGGATTAGTTTAGAGTCACTGCAGAGATTTCACTTAACCCTATTCAAAGACTTTCATCTTCTGTTCTGAACCATATGAGCCATTTGTAACACATAAATGAGAGCTTTGAATGCTAATACCTGAACATCACCAACTAGAAGTAACACACTTCCTGTGCACCTAGCTGAAAGGTCCCATTCCTGCAATATACACACTTCCACTGAAGGCATTGAGACACAAAAAAAGAAGACTACGCAAACAAACCTCAGAAAGGGAAGCTGACACTCCACTACATTTGTTCTAACTTTCCCTAAGAAAAGGTGTCATATTAACATTAGTTGGCTATTCAGAATATTAAAGAAAAAAATGGACAGAAATTCTATCTGCATGATGACATTTGACAACTTGGTGCTTAATGTGACATGAAAACAACAAATTTAGGAAGAACATTACATAATGCTAATGATTTGTATGTAAAAATGATCAAAAATACCTATGAACACAGGTGTGCCTTATAAACTAAAAAAGCAAGGATCGTTCTTTGTTAATAATTATCTGGTGTATTTTGAAACACAAAATATATATATTCACATTTGAATCATTCACCAGCTACTGAATTAAAGCTTCTTGTGAAGTCCTATACAGTATCTATTTACTCCATACAGTTAACAGTGCACAACTGAGGACAGAAATGGGATAGAGCACTTTGTAATACCAAATCTTTAGAAAGAACTTACTTCAACAGAATATATTTATTCCAGAAATATCTAAAATCTATTTTAGCAGAAGAATGAGGTTGAAAATTCTTTTGTGAGGTATGTTTGTGGATCTTTAACACCCTCAGCGGTCAGGACCTCTGTATTATATCATCTGATAGACAGATTAGACAGTGCCAACATGTATCGTAGCCTACCTCATTCCAAAGATTTAAAGCTGTACTATAAATATGCAGTACACAAAATAATGTGAAGTCATTCTGATTTATTAGAAATACATTATAACTACCTTCATATTTTCTCTAACACAAAAGTAACTGGAAGCTTTCTGTCATGATCATCTATGCTGAACAAAATAATTTCTTCTTCCAAGGTCACCAAGGCTGCCATAGGATTATTTTTTTTCACTAAAATGCTAACTTCTCCTTAAGACTTGAGTTTATTACTTTACCAAACATGCTGAAAACAGTTACAATGCACAATCAAGACGTCCCCATTTCCTCCAAATATCCCCATCTAGCAAATAAAGTAACCAATCTGACTTGCCAAAAGGAAAATAACTGTAAAAGCTTTGAGCTCAAAAATAAAATAAAATAATTGAAGTACAATAGGTCTTTAAACAACTAGCTATTCAGTTTACATGAGAACTGCTCTGATCACGTTCTTCAGAAACAGTAGTTACATAATAGTTTGCTTGTTCTTAGTCTTCCCCGTTACATGCAATATTCTTGCTAAGAAATCTGCACTCTTAGAAATATTGTTTTGGTTTCTTAGACACAAATCCAAGAGGGAGCTTGTCAAGCAGTGCTCCTCAGTTGGTGAGTGAACAGATTTATTTCCAGGACAGTCATAATTGAATAAACAATATTTACTGACTGTTACAATGGGATAAAGTAACTGTTCAACTGGAATGACAGTCTTAATTAACTGCTTTTACTCTTCCCAGTAATGTCTTTGGTAGAGGACTGTTACACATCCCTCTGAAGATTTTACCATTTTCATGGAAGAGCACAAGTTTTCCTTTTATAATCATCTGCAGACCACAATGAAAACCTAAAATGGACTGTGCTGCAAACACATAATGCCAAGGCACTCCAAGAAGCAAAAATGTATTTTTGCACTGCAGTAGCTTCCTGCCATGCCAAGCCATGGTAAATATGGTTGGGACAGTCAGTATTCTCCCAGAGCCTACCACTGAGGATCACTTCCTTTAATGTTTCAAAGCATTCATTTCCAAGGATCCTGGCATCCCTTCCTTGTACTCAGCATGACCACATCATCTTTGCGCATGAGTCACAAGCAGAATTAGCTGTGTCAGTTGACCTTGGCAGGTGCTTGTTGAGCCTTTCCCTGAAAGTCTCTGATGACGGAAACTCTCCTCCATGTGGAGGTCTCCTCAGGACATTGCAATGTTTACTAAGTGATTTTGACAAATGCTTCTCATTACATTTATGGTCTGTATGCTGCTAGTTTCAACTTTTAATTTACTATTTGCCTTCCTCCTCTGCAGGTTCATTCACATGTTATTTTTGCATGTGCTGACAGTGTGCTCAAGTTGAGAACCAGAAGCACAACAAAAGCGATGGCAAACCATAAAATTTCTTGTAAATACTTTTGGAGGAAAAAATCCCACTGAAATTAGAGTATTATATGAATAGCAACCAACTCAAAAATACTTGCAAGCAAAAACCAGACTTTTCTCATACTTTCATATGACAAAGTATTTTAAAAAAATGCATTCAAATACTTTTTGACAATGAAATAACTCTTTGTGGATGATTAGCATCATAATTTATTACAAGACAAAGTGTAGAAGTGAATCAGTAATACAGTACAACAGATTTTAATAATTATACTATTTAATTTCATTGTAAAAAATATGATTTTGTTGAGCACACCTCTTAAACATTCTATAATTATTGGACTGACATTTGCATTTGATTTTAATGACTAAGCTATTGAGTCAATTGCTTTACATTCCTTTTCCTTCCTTTGACCATCTTTGTCACTGAACACAAGTTTCTATCCTTTTGCAATAATGAATCTTCTTCTGTGATGCTCTACAATAAGAAGCAGATCTTGTTTCCTAATAAAAAATATCATGGACTATGACAAGAAAATTGTCAGAAATTTACTTTCATAAGATAAAGAAGGAGGAATATATAAGCAGAAAATGGAATGTACCCCAGAGTTTTTGAAATCTAAATAAAGCTGGGGGCAGCCTGAAGCCTTCACAATGCAAAGAACACCAGTTGCAATGCCAAGGACTCCAGAAGTCAGAAAGAAACAGAAGAGGTAGAAAAAAATGCATAGGAGAAGATATTAATGGATGTTGTTCTTTTCTGGTTAGTTCTATTTTTTATTTTATTTTATTTTATTTTTTTTCATACTGTCAGTGTACCCCATTCACACTTCAGTAAGTGTTCTAAGAAAGCAGAGCCTCAGAGCCATCAGGACAGCCACTGTACAACAGAAATGCTCCTGCTTTGCAGAGATACACAAAGTAATCTCTCTGATTCCACATTTAGAAAAGATTTCACTGAAAACTCTTGAAAATAGCACTTTTTTTTTTTCCCAGTAGTTACATTGTTTTGCTCAACCTGATCTATTGCATTCCATTATATCTACAAGATTTTACCTTTTACAGCTCATTTTTAATTGCATATCATTGCTAACTTTTGTGTAAAGAGACAGGGCTCTGCCATTCCTGTTAATTATCCAAATCACCAGTCCTTGTTTGCATGTGTGTGGCCTTGCCTGAAGCTTTTAACCACAAGTTATGTCACTAAATCAAAGTAGTATCTGCTGTAGTGACAAAGTATGTACAAAAGATTGCAGAACATTCCTTTAAGGTAATTGGAAGTAGTATTTCTAGGATTACAGTACTCAAATGCAAATAATAATTTGGTAGAGGGGTGAGAGACAGGGATCCTGGAAGGTTATCATGTGCTGTGAATTAATATACTGCTTTCCCATTGCACCACAGCCACAACACTGCAGCCCTAACTGACTTGGGCAATCTCATACACCTTTAGTAACAACAACAAAAAATCCACAACAGTGAGATCAGCACCTTAACTCTTGCCTCATGGTAGCTCCAGATGAATTGTGAGTGTGTGAGGAACGCTCTGGAAAATGTTCTTAGTCCTATTTACACAGACCAATGGCTGCTGCTTTTCTCTTACCATATTCCATTTATTCTGATTCTATTTTTTTTTGTTTTTTAGTGTTAACTAATAATATTGAATTTATTAAATGAAGTAGAAAGATCCAAAATTAAGAAAAAATTAACTACTTCCTCATTATTAAGCCAAAGTTGTAACATGTATTGGCATCTGTGCACATATGCAGATATCCTGCTCTTAGCATCATGGTAATATTTTTTATTTATTTATTTTTTCCCCTGAAGGGACACATCTAGCCTTATCCCTTACTTATGCATCCATTGCCTTCTTTCATCCTTTATTTTCTGTCTTAAGTCCATTAAAATAAGTAAAGGATGATCTGTACATGTCCAAAACTTCCCTTTCACCTTCACAATTGCAATCATATTTGAAGCAGATTTTTTTATTCTTTTAATTTTTCAGCTTTTCTCCTTTTCTTTTGCAAAAAAAACCTAAAACCTTCCAGAGTGTTTTATGACAGCACAAGAGGCAGAAAAGGGAAAAGAAAGATTCTCCCACCAGAACGAGGGAGCTCATGAGACAATAAGCTGATATGCAAGGGATTACTTATACCTATCTCTAACACTCCTCCTTCCACTTCTCATGAATCAATAACTGGAGTGGGACTAAATGGTGGCTTCCCCTCTTCCCTATCTCTGGTCTCTTAAATCTTTAATACAAAATGGGCCTTCTGTAACATGGCAGGCAGAGGTGCCCATTCAGAAAAGGCACTTGACTGGGACTACAAGTGGCAGAAACAATTCTCGCCTTGCAGCTCCGACCCAAACCCACATGTTCCAGCTACTCACATACATACGGATCACTTGGCAAGTCCATGTGTCCACTCTGACAACACTTTCTTCCCTCAGCCCTAGAAACCATCCCTGCCCAGGGGATGGTTCACAAAGAACACGTTCTCCTACCAAGTAAGGTTTGATGGCTTAGCATTTTCTTTTTATTTATTTGTTTTTTTATTTATTTTTAAGTCCTGGGTAGTAATTTTACATCCCAAAAATGAAGCATGAAAAAATTATAACACCACTGTTGTTGTGCAAATATTTAAGTTTTCATGTTGACTCAGAGACAGATATTTAGTACTCTCTGTATAGGTTAAATAGCATGGTATAATGCCTTCCTTTTTTCTGTTTGTTCTCTTTGAAATTATAGTGCCAGGCCAAATACAAGTCACACATCACACACTCGTCATCATATACAGATTTCACAATAAATAAGGAATGCAAAACTTTCAAGGTCCTGTTAACACCAGCTTGCCAGCTCTGTGTTGTGTCTCTCAGAGAAGAAATATCTGTTTAGTAAGAACCAGACTCTCCACCAGTTTTTGTGCTCTGAACTGCTATCACCTGCAACTTATTCAGGCCACTATAACTTCTCGCTCTATCACATGATCTGTTTCTCAGTTTTGCTGACACTACATGAATATTTACATTGCACAAAAGTCTTCCAGTGCTCACCAGTACCAGCACAAACCTGCCTTCCAAAGGATGTTCATATGGATATCTTCATTTTTTTCTCCCCAAAGTTTTTGACAAAAATCTGAGAAAGTTTCCTCTGATCTGGGGAGAACATTTTTTCAGAGCAGTTTGCCTTCACTTCATGGTGAAGGTTGTCAGCAAAAGTATACTGGGAACCTCTCAAAGAGGGAAGGGGTCTCCCAGACATCTCAGCAATACTGTCTTACAGCTCATGTGGGCAGCAAGGGCTGTCCACTGAGATAGAGCTTGCAGATAGCAGCAGCCAGGCTCATCTCAACTGCTACTGTGGATGCCTTTGCACCATCCTGCCCTGGACCTGCCTCCAAGGGCAGAGTTTTCTGAGCAGGATAAAAGGGAAGGCTTGCTTTGATAGAGCTGTTTTTAAGTAGTCCCAGAAAGTTCAGGGAACATGGTCTGTCACTATGAACATCAAACAGTTTCAAGCAACCAAATGTTCCTCTTTCAGAAGAAGTATGTGCGACTGTCCTGCACTAAATGCACTAAGAATTCTGCAATACCTTTAAAGTCAGTAGGAACTGTGCAACTCCTCTCCCATGGCAGGTCATCCACAAGACCAAGACCTAAATACTAACCTATTTTACAATGAAAATATTGCATGAAGCAAGCAGGATATGGCCTCAGGGCAGACTGGTAAAGAGACAAACAAAAGCCAGGTCATTACCTCATTAATCCTTATTACTGATGTTACCAAGGAGAAAACTATTCCCTTAAATTTGCATTTCTGCATTATCCCTTGCCTTTGGGTCAACTCAGTCTTGACTTTCAGCAACTGGTGTGTTCACTGAGAAATAAAAAGTTATACAGCTGACCCAATCCTCTGTTAGAGTAATTAGAAAATCATGTTATGTTGTTGGTGGGTTTTTGTTAAATCATGGTCCTCGCTATTCATTAACATCCAAGTGCTGAAAAGCCAATAAATTATTACCAAAAGGAAATGTAAATAACTTTCTCTGAGGAAGGACTGCATACAGTAGGCTGGAACCTCCTTCAAGTTAATTGCAACACAGTTCACTAATGAAACTTTCCATCTATTAAATCTTAACAGGCATAACTATAAAAATGGCGCCAAGCTCTCTCCTGCCTAGAAATGTCCCAGACAGCATCTGTAGAGACTTCACACTTATTGTCTTTGCAGGTATTTATAATTATCCCTAAGTAGCAATTGCAACATACAACTGACTTCATACTGGTTATAGAATTTTTGAATTAATTTGCATACTGGAGCTGGCAACAGGAAAGAGCGTAGCAACAGCACTTCGTTCTCACCAAATACTTCATAGTGCATCTGACCCAAGGTGCTCTGAAGTCAACAGGAATCACCTTCCTTTGATTTCACTGAGCTCAGGATTAGGGCCAAGATGGATAAGGACATCACTAGCACTTCAGCCAAGATCTGTGTCTGCTTTTGAGGCAAAAATTTGAATTTCCCTCCTTCACACCTGTTCAAAAGAGACCACACAGTATGGCTGAAGGGTAACTTCTTTACATGCACATGACAGTCCTGCAATTTGCTTTCGCCTGTTCATGGCTGTGTAGACTACCTTGATCCCATGCTACTCTTGATCTTGTTCTTAATTTCCTCCTCTCATCAGCCTTATTAGGTATTCAGACTCCTGACCTGTGTTTCTGGTCTGCAAGACTTGCCCAAGCAAGCTTTTTAAGCTTTGCTTTTCTGCCATTTCCTCCATGTTTTCCTAGCTGTCTTTGCACTTTATTTTCTCTTCAGCTACAAAACATTTGGACTAATTCACTCCTGAATATTTCAGTGACTGTATACTTACTAAAACATGGCAAAGACTAAAAAAGTGTCCTTCTTTAGTTGAGACTTGCTGTCCAAAGAGTAAAATGTTCTTTCATTCTTTTCCTCTGTTCATATAGACTACTGAAATGCAACCTGTAATTATATTACAAGTCAGGATGCTCTGTCAAGGATAAAGTACCAGCATTTTTGAAGGCCTGAGACTGGAAATAAACACATGGATGAAATAACCATAGGTCTGTATACCAGTCATTCTCACATGTGATATTTTAAGTAAACTGGAATGCCCTATACCAATGATCTCATCTATGATTTGATCTCAACAAGCTGAAGCCCGGAAGAAAGTTTTTGCTCCAGTATATGCAGATTTTATTCTTTGAAACTGAAATGCTACTTGAACAAAATAAAAAGCAAGTAGAGAGTTGAGAGAAAAATCAAAGGAGCATGAATTATACTTTGATGAAAAATATTTAAAACCAAGTCCTATATACAGAGTAAGTAAATTATTACAAACCATCACAAGCACATACTGTTTTTCAACCTCTGTTCAAATGGACCTAGAGTGGAAAGTTTGCAGTTAATTACATTCTCTGTTAAGGCATAGATGGTGGGTCTTCAGGATTTCCTATATTTATTTAGAATACCTATTAAAATGAGAACAAACACAATATATACAGACACAATAATAGATAATAGGATACATCACCTTACCTACATAGACAGTCCAAAACTGAGCATTTGTTACTTCTATACTTGTGTGCCAAAGACCAAAGAGAAAAAGGAAAATATTTTCTGGATCCAAAACTTTAAAGACATACTTAAAACTTCAGCTTCTCCTTGTTATCTCTGTTACTAGAATCCATACAATTATACATACACCTTCTCTTATTCACATTTCATGACAGCCTCCCAGAATCTATGAATAACAGTGTGGTATGATTTGAAAGAGTATGTGCATATGCTTAAAGAAAATGAAAAATAGGATAAGCCTGGTGTTCAACCTTTACTATACTGCATGATGGATGTAGAGCTGCTCTGCAAGAATTTATGAATACTGCATGTTGACCTGGTTATTGAAATGTTTATTGTATGACTATGCTGAGTTAAATCAACAGGACTATTGAGGAAATGAGGAGGAATCACTCAAAATAAGCCACCCAATGGTAACTTTTTAGAGATAGTTAAGAAAAAATGCCTGAACTATCTCCTGTGAAGATTCTGCCTCCCAGAAGCAGAGGCCCATTATATTCAGTTTGGCACCTTCCACATGCACTACCATCTCTTAAATAATTCTGTTCTATCTTTTCAAGCTCTCCTCATACCATTTGAAAAGTCATCCCATATTTTTGTTTAATAAGAAATTGGCTTCATTGATGAAGAGTGGAATTTTCTTTAGAAATTCTGACTCTAGAGTATATCATGTTTTCCCTCAGAATATCATCACTCTGCCAGCCTATTTCTCAGCTCAAACTATCTCTACCTTGCTTTCTTTTTCCTAGTGTATCACCTAGTTCAGTTGCACTGCAGATTAGTTCCACATGTAATATTTTTATTGTTTCCCATCTATTTACAATTGCTTCTTGAGAAATGAGAAATTATGTTTGTCATACTCCATCCCCCAGTCTACAGTACACTTGATGGAAGTAATAACCTGTCTTGTCTAAACAGTTAGCAGAGGCCAAAGGACACACAGGCATGTTGCTAATGCAGCACCCAACACAGCTTCAGAAGGCTTCGACAAGACCAGTCTCAGCTGCCGGTCTGTTATCTTAGTACAGACATTTTAAAAACAGAAGAGTCAGCAGTTTAAATAATATCACGTCTGATGCCAGCAAGCTGTTGATTTTTATGAAAATTAAACTACTACAAAAACTCTAAGTTTTAAATAGGAAACAGTATTGTAGAGTTTCATTTGTTACAATTAACTTTTTTTTTTTTTTTTTTTTTTTTTTTTTTTTTTTTAAGTGTACAATATTAAAACAGTAGTTAACTGACACAAAGAGGAGGAATAAATATGCATGCTCGATTAGGGAAGTTCACCACAAAGCTACCTCACTGTGACTCCACTATCAATGAAACTACTCTCAATTTCTTCTTCTTCTTTTTTTTTTTTTTCCCCATCATTAGCATGGATTTATTTTTTCTTTACTTATTTTGTAAGATATTTATTTGAATTTAGTTAGTAATTTCTGTGGTACTAAGCGTATCTATCTCAAATTTTTATCTGATTACTCCTATTAAAAGTACATATATATATATATATATGCCCATGAAGTTCCCTATTGGTTCTGTGGCCATTAGAAATACCCATGCCATGCACTACAGGATTCAAACATAACACATTTCTCACATGTAGTTGGCAAGAATATTTACAAAGAGATATACAGGACTAGGTAGATGTCATGAGTTCTTATTGCCAGCTGGTACATTATCAAAAAACTCATGCACTCAAGTGCTAAGCTTTTGCCGTGACTTAGGTATTTTCCCCTCTTTTCCAAAAGCCCTAGCATCTCTGCCTTCTCCATCAGGTAACTCTCAGGTTTAGCAGTAAAAATTCTTTAGACTGAAACATATTTTTACTGTGGGAATTAAAATTTCTGATAATGTATCATAATTAAAGAAAACAAGATAATTTTATAACTCTAACAAAGAGCTGAAAGCTAAAATTTACATTCCTTATGTGAAAATAAAGGCCAGTACTTCTTTTGAATTTGAGAATTCATCACTTTTACCACTGAAAGTGAAAACAAAATGTCCACTGGTTATCCATATTTCACATTAAACCAGAACTTAGAAGAATTACAAGACTGTTAATAAATAAAAATCAATATTTGAAATTACTGATTATTTTGCTTCACAAAGACAAGTTTTAATAAAAAATGGTCTAATTATTGCTGTTAAATGGAAGCTTTGATGGGTATTTCTGCAATACTTCGCACAGCAAATGAGACTTAAAATTTGTGTCTAAAATAAGTTGCATCTATGTGATTAGAAACATATAGCACATTAAAAGTATAGTGTTGAGAAGATTATGTTAGTAAATTTTGTATTCAGCACAAATTATTTTGAAGTTATATTGAATTTTCTCTTTTCAGAGAATCATAGTTTTAATCAGATCTTCACCCTCTGTACATACTTTTCCAGAAATCTGCTTTCTTTGCGGGGTTATCAGGATTTAAAAATAAACTCATTACTAGGAACGGTTTGTGGATATCCCTCTGTACACCATGAATGAATTTGCACTGGAAGACCTCCAAGTGCACTTACCACTCATTCATTTGTCAAAAATATGAATAAGCAGCCCACATGACAATTAAAACTGCTGTCAGTACAACAATTATAGCTCCTAATGCAGTCACCCCAAAACACATGTACTAGATAAGAACGCCACCAAAGAGGGAGAAGCACCAACGTGCCCAGAGGCAGTCCCAGCACACTCTGGAGAGCTGCAGGCACCAATGCCCCACTTGCCTGTCCCAGCCCCACTGTCTGGCAGGGATGGCTCAATAGTGAGGTCTGCTGCAGACCTGCAAAGGATGTTTCTATCATGAATTGCACTGGTTGATGGCTTTCTGGGTAACAGATATTCAGCTGTTCACACAAAGCATTTCAGACCTGGCCAGTCTCACTGCCAGCCATATCATTAAGCACTCAGCCCTGGCAGGAGTGGAAAGGGCTGAGTAACAGCTGATCTCATTGGTCATTTCTTCTTAAACAGCTCCTAGGCTAAGATACGCAAGGTGCCCTGATACTCAGTGGCCTGTGAGGAACTGCTTGAGGTG
The DNA here is from genome assembly GCA_011076525.1 of Nettapus auritus. Classification (NCBI taxonomy): domain Eukaryota; kingdom Metazoa; phylum Chordata; class Aves; order Anseriformes; family Anatidae; genus Nettapus; species Nettapus auritus. The sequence continues at coordinate 11,014,772 of CM021771.1, forward strand.
GAAGTGCCTGTTTATTTTTTTTTGCTTTAAAAGGTCTTACAACATTTTTGCCCTTGTTCTGTTCTATCCAAGAAATTAATTCAGTCACTCTGCTTCAGGTGCAGAAAGAAAGAAACTGAAGCTGAAGAAACATTTATTATTCAAGTCCACGTTTTTACCACCTGAATTGACCTAGGCATCCTTTTAGATGACCACTTGGTCAGATATCCACAGGAAGCCACCTTTGCTATCTTTTTCCTCTGGGTGGTAATATTGCCCTCTGCACAGGGCTGCACTTTGGAACCACTTGGGTGCAAAGGTACAGCAGAGTCAGCAGTGTACACATGGAGACAGACTTTTTTTTTTTTTTTTTTGAGTGTATGGCAGCTGGGCTCCAAAAGAGGTGTGTGGGGCAGCGTGAGATGTTATTCAGAGCCATATCACTGCAGAGGGCCTGCTGGCAGCTGAGCCCAAGGGCTCCCCACCTCCGGCGTGACACTGCCACTGCTGAGAAGGGCAACGGGCAGGGAAAGCTTCAGATGGCAGTTTGCAAGGTGTTGTTTGTGGGGCCTGTGGGAGTCTGGTACTTGTTCCCTCACACTCAGTCCATGGCAGACGAATCCCAAGCCTTCCCAGACGTTCCACAAAAGCTGTACATTTAATAGGGCTTGCAAAAAGACTAAGGGTTTGCTTCTCAAATAAAGAAGGGATGAAAGGAACTTTCCTGGGGTTGTGCTGGCTCAATTCCTGTTTGATTGACTGCTCATGCTGTTGTGTTGGTGGTTATTAAAGCTGGTTTAAAAAAAAAAAAAAAAAAAAAAAAAGCACAATCTGTCCTATGGGAATTTCCTGTACTTCAACATTTGTTTTCATTCTGAAACAGCATTACAAATTTCAAAATAATGAACACTTTCATGGAATGAGTAGTCCTAAATATAAATTAAGTATCATTGTGTGTGTGCAAGAGCATATTTTCAATCTGAAAGGGTTATCTTTTTTTTTCTCCCCTAGACAATTACAGGGGCTTATAAGAGCTTTATTTCCTGATTTCTCATATCACTACTCTGGCTGATTGACCCAGCTCCTTGGGAAGACTACAGCATGCACTGCTGAGCCGCCACCATGACACTTTCCCTCCCCCTCCTTAGATTCCCTGGCCTGATCAAGTCCTACATACATATGGAACCATGAAACTACTATCTGAAGATTTCCCCAGAAAATTCAGCAAGAACCAAGCTACCAACAACTAGTTCCTACACCCTCCTTTCCTTAGGGTCCTTTTATGAGGTGCTCTGAGATGAGGAGAGTACATGACTTAAAACTGTGAACATCAGCATCCTCAGTTTTCAAACAGTCCTCTGGGGCTACAGACATCCCAGGCAGTTCAGAGCAGTCTATGCTAATCCAATCCCACCTTTTGCTTAGCTTCAGTGCAGAACTAGCAACAAAATCCATCTCCTTATACCCAACATGGCTGTAGTTTGAGTGAGGATAAATGAGAACCACCAGCTGGCAGAAGTGGGCACGCAGATAACTGTGTTTCAGTCACTGTCCTGCATGGTAATTGCTGCTGTCATGAGTGCAGCTTGGTCTTATTTTCTTCCCCCTTTACTCTATAGTCAAAAATGAACAGGTGACATTCTGCTCATCTCCAAAGCCAGAAAAAGAAGGCACCAAATGTCCCATCTGGACACCTGTTGAGGCTGCAACAAGACCCTCATTACAATTTCTGCATTGTGCATCCCTCAGTCAGATCCCCCCATCTCTGGCTGAACTGTGTGGCTGTAAGGTTAATATCACTGCATCGCAGCCTACTAGGCAGAATACAGCTGCGTGAGTGTCTCTCGACTTAAAATAGTCTTTATGAAGTGCTATGCTTCAGGGAAATAATGTTAGCAAGGAAATGTCAGATTCTGCTCTAGTCGTTCAAGAACAAAATCTAACAAGGCAGTTGTCAGCTATTATGCTTTTGCACTGAGAAATTGTACAATCCTTTTAAGTTACATATAATGATTTTATAGCCTTTTAACAAGAGGAGCACTACTGGGTAGGATTTTAACAGGGGATACAGGACTGGTGTTTTTTATTTATTTATTTATTTTTAAACAGGCTGAATTCCCCAAGTTCTCCCTTGATTTAAGCCATGGTCTGTATTACAAACAGGAGAGATTATAAGCATCTGAAGCAGCCATGGTTTTGATGAAACTCTCTTAAGTAATGATGATCCGACAGCATTCAGGCAAGTCAGGGGTCAATATGACCTTATTTGCCTGCGCCTTTCATTAGGAGCACTCTTTCTGCAGTACCATACTTCTAGTACCTCTGAATACACAGAGGATTCATGCTTCAGTTCTGCATGTATTAAGAATGCAGCCATAGCAACTACTAGCATTAATGAACTATTTGCTTATGCAGTAATAATTAACTTCCATTACATTACTTTGTGTGATTACTTTCTTAATTGCCTGAATTATGCATCCATTTAATATTTAATAACCATTCTCAGAAATCAGACACTGGTAAAAAAACAAATTGCTCACAGTTTCCTTGCAATAATTAAGCTCACAAGAATAAATGAAACCTTTTAAAAATGAATGCCTTGTGATTATATCCTTGCATATAGAACAAGATCCTAAATTAGCTATTTATTAAGTCTAAATTTAAGACCAAATAGTACATTTTTCACTTACGCCTTGGGAAATCAACCTATACAGTACCTGACATCACCAGCATAATTAAGTGCCATCTATTTACTTTGAGAGTCACGAATTCTGCATTAGTATTTAGAGCATTCAGAAGTGTGTGGGGAGAAATCTTTTAAAATGCCTCTTTGAAAAAATAGCATCTTCTTTACCTGAGATAGCTGCTTAGTTGTGCTTAAAGTACTGGAAAGATCCATGAAGCGTAAATAGACTTCTGATGGGGAGGGCTGGGGAGGATTTTTTTTTTTTTTTTTGTCATGTTTTAATTTACATACAAACAATGGAAATACAGTGATACAGACTGGGGTCAGGCTTACCAAACAGGATGAAATTCATTGTCGTATATGAAAATAATGTTTACAATCAAAAACAAGCAGTCAGCTACTTGCTTTTTTTCCCCCACGTTGTCATCTGTCTCTCTCTGAGACCTCGTGCCCTGCTAGCACCCAAGCAAAGCCACATGCTGATTTGCAAAGTGATTATGCCATTATGTTATTGCACATCAGCTTTGTTTCCCAGTGGTTTGTGATGAAGTCACAGGCTTAAATAAAATGTGTGACTTTTATTGTAGGCGGTTTTGAAGAATAAAGTCTATTGAGCTGGACAAGACAGATAACTGCCATGAGGTTTTTGTGTTTTGCCTTTTTTTTTTTTTCTCTCCTCGAGTTGCAGCTGCAAAACTGCTCTGCCATTCCACATTATGGCAGCCATGTACAGATGTGTTTATCTGAACCATAACACTGCTCAGCTGACGCTACAGGGACACTGGCATGTTAATTCCTGTTTTCCTACGTGCACATACTGCAAACAAAACATGCACAGAGAAAAATATATTCCAGGCATCCTGCACCCAAGTGAACCAATCCAACAAGAAGGAATGAGAGGGCTTCTCTGCTGAGATGCAGGTGGGAGTGGTGCCTGCCCTCTCCCCCATGCCCATGCAGGAGCCTCCTTTTCCCCAGGACACACAGGAGCCAGGGCAGGAGGGATAGTTCCTGGTGAGGGTGTCAGGAGCCAGCCATGGCTGCTAGCCTGAGCTCCCAAACTGAGCTAAATTGATGCCAATCTCACTGGCTGTTGTTACAGTGGGCAGCATCATTAGGATTTGCTTTTTAAATGATCTCTCAGCCTGTAAGTCTGAGAGCTGCTAGCAAGGCAAGGTTAGAAAGAAAATGATGGCAGCATGTTGATGCTTCACAGACCTCATGATAGTTTCCGTCTGTCATTATTTACGTCTGACTAGATGCGTCATGTCAGCTACCTAGAAGGCACTTTAATATGAAGCTCTTGTTTTCCTCTGCCTTTGCACATCCAGACTGGGTACTATTATTTTTTTTGCATCACTACACTTAGGTGAAGCTTGCTTCAATCTCTCTGTAATGACACACAAAGAAATAGAAATTGTTTAGCTCGTGTTATTATACATGCTTCTATTCTAACAGAACTCTTCGACATTGTTCACAAAATGGTGAATATAAATCAATAAACAGACATCTATCAAAAGGTCAGCTTAATTTTATTTGTCCAGCTTCTTTACCAATATTTTAAGTAAGAGCATTTTTTTTTTTCTTTAGTTGCTGATAAATGTTGTATTTGAGGACTGAAGCGGCAACCTATAACTTTAATGGCTGATGACAATTAGTAGTTCAATTAACATGTTATTAATACTACATTATAATGTGATGAGTTCTGTCAGGGTCAATGTAAATAAGGTTACAGCTATCAAGTATGTGTCAGTTTTACCATTATGCTACCTCTTGGTAATTCAGATTCAAAGCATTCATTGGCAATGGTTTGGGATGAAATATGTAATTCACTCCTGAGGAGTACAGCTAGCCCTTAATTCAATCTGGTAACTTTTTACAACAATATTGGCTCACACAATACAAAAGGACCTGATCCTTCAAGCCTTCCTGCAGACAAAGCTCTTGCTTAGAGAGGCACTGCCCCTGACCCTCCTGAATGGGTTTGGCAGGCACCAGAATGCCCTTTAAAAGCTGTCCCCCTGCCACATCCTAAGGAATGAATCAACCATAGCATTTATTATGTGCTATTTATAAATATGTATTTATATACATAATATATGCCCCAAAATAGCAGTTGAATTATTTGGTGGACTGACATTGCTGAATAATCATATGAACTTATTAATACAACCTACATTGCTTTGTCTTCTTGTTCTGTCACATGAAATTAAACTGCAAGCTCTTTGCATGCTTTCATTTGGTTGTGCTCTGAGGGGTCTAGCACAGCTTTCGGTTCAGTAAAACAATCAACAGCTCAATAGTGTTAAAAATTATTCAACAACACTTGATCAGCTGGATTCTGTTCATTTATGTTTGGATTTTTAAAGTTATAAAATAAGGTAAATTCAAAATCCATTTAACTGGTTGACTGCATACTTGCACTGCATACACTATGGAGCTTTCTCAAGAATTATGTATTTTTTTCTTAAAAATATTTTACTCTGTTAAATGTACTTATCAGTTTAATAGATTTCTCACACTACCTTCTCTAAAATTTAGTAAGGCAGGTAGTCTTCTGTAAGCATTACTCACTCATCCAAATGAAATCATTACATCATTACCAAGTTTTCTTATTAACTGCATCAGAGTAGAAGTTACTAACTTAAACTTTTTTTTTCTGAAAATGATAAATGTGTTACCAGATCAAAAACATTTATCTAAATCTTTAAATAACATTTATCTTCAGACAAACAACAAGCAGAAGATAATGCTTTCCTAAAGTTATGAGTACAGCTGGCTGAGTTACTCATTGAACTAAATTCAACAGATACATTTTTATATATTTTAGTTCCTGAAACTAAATTTCAGGATTTATTGTAAAGGTGCTGGATATTTGACATTTTCCTCTGTGAGAAATATATTTAAAAGAATTTTAAGCTCAGAATAATTTACAAGAAGCTCACTCCAAGTGGCTGTTTGTTATTATTTGTATAATTAGACTGGTCACTTGAATCATAGGACTTGTTTTTCTTTTTACATGACTGGATGATATTAGTACTGCAAATATACCACTAGTCTGCCTTCATGGAAGGTGCCCTAATGGTTAGATTTTGAAAGCATTCTATGGGGTTGCCATTGAACTTTGAAGCATGCCTTTGATTTCCACCAGCATTGTAAACTGAGGGAGGATGATGAGCTTCCCCCCCCCCCCCCCTTTTTTTTTTTTCCTGGACAGAGTGAAATATTTTCATAGGAATTAAATCCATCTCCCATCACAGGCACTTAATGTGTAAAAAGGCATGCAGTAAATGAAACCCCAGAGGTAGCAACCTGCTTACTATCAGAGAGGCTATTACATAAAATGTTCCCCATATGTAGTTTATGGTGAGCACATCTGAAATATAGCCTATAACTCTTGTGAAGAAATCTTTATTTTACCTCTTATCCTGATTCTATTAGTAAAAATTAATATAGTAATACAGTTTGCTCCTTGAGTTTGTCATTTTGTTGTGTTGTGTGTGTGCTACCAGTATTTTTCATGCAGTAACTGTTATAATTATCACAGGCATGAGACTTCAGGACACCAAGTGACAGGAAAAGCTCGTGACAGCCCCTGAAGTGACAGCACTGGGCTGTAAACTGGATTATAGCAGTTAAAACTTTTTTTTTTTTTTTTTTTTTTTTTTCCAGAAATGCTGCCATGAAAATGGTCTGAACTGCGCTGTCTGATTCTCAGGATTTTGTGTGGTACAGATACTGCACAAGATGATGGAAGCGAGTGGTGGCAGGGACCTCACGAGGGCCTCAGATGGAGAGGACAATTCTGTATGATGCAGGATAGGGCCTTTGGTGAAGCAGAAGAGGGGCCATTTGGCAGACTGCTCCTCAATTTTCCCCTTAAACTGGGATTAATGCTGGGTGAAATGAGAGTTAAATGACAGCCCCCACTAGAAAACTGCTAGACACTAAAAAATGATGAAAACCCATATTTGCCATTTTAAAGTCCAAGAGGCTTCTAAATCAAGTGCTTTCCCTTGTTTAACTTTGTGGGTTTTGAAATTCAAATGTGGAGCTTCTCCAACTTTTTTGTCAGCTCTGCATGCTAAATACACCTCTCAAGTTCTTCAGCATCTTTCACGCTGGAAATTTATAGATTGCAAGCCACAAGCAACACTTAATATTTGCAAATCCAGCTGTAGCCTCCTTTTAGACCAAAAATGCCTTGTAATAAATAGCTTTTCTTCAAATTTGACAAGAATATTATCCCTCCTGCTGCCGAAGCTGCTGATGGCCTGTGTGATGAGCAGCGAGCAGTAGGTGGCAGTCACGCCACTGAGCTATTTCCATAGTCCTCCCACACTGAAGCATTGTTAAAACGAGGGGAAAATAGTATCTTTGGGGGGTTTAAAAGGTATCGTTTTCAAAAAGTGAACTTCTCGAAGGCCTCAGCTTTTGCAGCAGTAACAGGCTGTTTCAGATGCAGAGGCACAAGAAGCCCTGAAACTTAGTTGCCTGATTTTGAGTTCTGAGTTTGTTTGGATCTCCGGTTTTTGGGGAGTTCTCTAAACTTATGGGAAAGCTCTTCCACCCTGAAGAGGAGCTGTGACTGCCCTGGACTGTCCTTGGCTGGCCAGAGGTAGCATGAGGATCCACCACAGTACTGAGGCAGGATTTATCCCTCCCAGCTGGGGCACAGCTGACTCAGATTTGCCCACAGGCAAACTGATGGGGTAAAACCAGAGCCCTCACTTCGCAGGCATGCAGAAAAGAAAAAAAAAAAAAAAAAAAGTTTCATTTCCCCTTCTATTGTGCACACAATGAGAAAAGTAATTTAACATCATCTCAATCTTTTTCCTCCTATTGAAGTGGCAAATATCATTAAAGATAATTGTCTAGTATCCGGGAAGTTACACAGCAGCACAGATATGTCACATACACACAGGACTATTAATCAGAGAGGCTCTCTACATGCATTCATGGAGCTCACATTACATCTCCTAACAGATCAGCAGCAGCAAGTTCTCAGGTACCTTCTACACCAGTATTTAACAATTGTGACAGATCAAACTAAAATTTGGATTTATACTTCTGGAAAATATTGGCTGATTCATGAATACATTTTCTAATTAAGATCCTGTTACCTTGTTCATCAACCTATGCATGAAGTAAACCAGAAGTAAACTAAGAGAAGCAAAAAGTATTTTCTAATAGAGAAATAGAAAACAGTAGATTTCTAGTTACTTTTTTCTTTTTTTTACACTACTAAACCGGTGCCACAAACACCCCTTCCACCCCAACTTTAACTCCCCAACTTATTTTTGGCACCCTTTTTTTTTTTTTTTTTTTTTTATGTATTTGCTCTCATTTAAGGGACTGTGGGACAGAGGTAAGGAGGTTTGTAATATTTCACTTAGAGGGATCATTCAAGCTCTTTGTGGCATTAACTCTCATAAGTTTAATTTTATTCCTACAGGGACATAGAATAGCTTTGGGAAACCACTGAGCATTTTTTATTTCCCAACACAGTAGCTGGATGTTATGAGCTTTGCAATTCTGAAGGTAGGCTTCCTGAGCACAGACATAGCTCAACAAAACCCAGGAATGCATTGAGCTTGCACTGCTCAATGAGATCATCTGAGCAACACAATAAAGATCAACTTTTTGCAGATTTGAACCATGTCTTCTGCCATATAACCCACAACAAGGTTATGCAATACAACAAATATGCAAAGGGTCAGATTTGTACCATGATATCTACAGAAGCACCTCGATGTCCTTCTTGTAGCGAGATCTAAAATTATATTTAATTTGGAGATATATATTAAGTCTATACCCACCGTTGTAGAAATATGTTAGAGCTTTAACTGGTTAAGGGGCTGACTGAAGACACCCTCCATGTTTTAGAAATGACTCATCAAGGGGTCAAGAGCACACATGTCTATCTTATTCGTGTTCAGCAGGTAGAAAAAAAAATAAATTAAGTGCTGTTGTATGATATATAGAGTAGAACAATATCACAAGGCAGAGACTGGGTAAACTACTAGTATTTGCTGGGGAAATGTAAGGACAACTAGTATCTAATGGTCTTGATTATGAAAATAGAAAAAAATACTTTGAAATATCTATTTTTTTTCTCTCTATTTAGAGCTATGTGGTACTTCCAAAGTTCAAAATGAAAAACTTGAAACCTGAATAAAATTAAATTTGTTACAAAACAATAAGTCCGCAAACTCAAATCACCACAGTGCCACAGACTTCCCAGGAAGCACCTTGCCTTCAGAGCTCTGTGTGTTAATGCTGGTTATCTCTCTGTAGCCCTACAAAAAGGGGGTCAGGGACCTTTAGCTGGGAATGACAACTAACTTCTGGTTGAACTAAAACCAGTATTCAAGTCAATTGATCTGACATCTTCAAATCCACCATAGTTCCTGCTAAGTTGCTCCAAAATCTGATATTTATCCTTGGTGAACATTTATATCTTTTTCTAATGAAAATGGGAAGGTAGCAAATGAAAAGAAAGGAAAGATAAGCTTCAGATAATTTCTTTACCCTCCTAACCCTCAGCAGCAAAGAAGCCATCTCAGGATTGTTCAGTATCTCAGTGACTATTCCTTTACAAAATCAGCTGAGAATTGAGGGCCTGAAAAAAAAAAGTGTCATTAAAGAAGCATATAAAGACCTCTAGACAGATGCCTTACTTTGCAAAGTGCACTAAATATTTAAGATTCATCTATGTAAAAATAAAAAGGATTCAATTTCTTTGGCCATGCAAATAACAAGCTAACAATGCCACCAAGAATTCAACAGAATGAAAGCACCCACAGAGATGCCACTATCCCTTCTGTAGCAAGCACTGTGAATTAATTGAAACATCTTTAACAAACATGCTGTAGTTCAGACTTGCAGAAAAACCCCAGCCTGCCTAGCAGATTAAGCTGGAAAGCAACAAAAACAAGTTTATTTTGTTACTGATAGCTAAAAAATGATCAGAAATCTTCAATACTTCCAACAGCCAACCAAAACCACGAAATTTTTCTGAAAAGATGTACTCACAGCAGTGTTGCTAATCAGCACATGAAAATATGAGCACATTATCCCAGTCACATCATCTAATGTTAGCAATCAAGCAAAATGTAGGATAACATCAAGGAGATTAGGCTGGCCTTCTGTAAAGCCAGCACTGATATGTAAAACTAGAAAAATATACAAGTTAATTCTTGTTAGTACACTATGCACAAAATAAAAGGGCAGCAGAAGGTAGGAAAGGTCATAGGAAAGCACCTTTTTTGGCAGGCTTTTTGAAGGAGCCAACAACCACCAAAGAGTTGCAAAGTTGTGTGGTCAGCTGCTGCTGCAGTCGCTCTTAATCAAAATAGCTTTTCATATTAGTGCCAGATTCAAGTCTTCCTTTCTCTGAGAGGAAAGGAAGCTCTTTTTCACATGAAGCTTTCCCTCAGATATAAACACTAAGCAGTACCAGTAATTATTATGAATGATATTTGTACTGACTTTATACTCATACTTTAACATTATTTCTAATTTCTGTTGCGGAGGGTTGCAAAATCAAAACAAGGACACAAGCTATTCATGTAGTGTCAGGGACTGCAGGAACTAGTGTGTTTTAACAAGGCTTTTTTTAACAAGGCTTTTATAGGCATGCTAACAAAAATTGTGTTGGAGCAGGCAACTTCCTACATCTTCTAGAAATAGGTTCATCAGTTACTTAAAGAAAGATGATCCATTGCTTGAATGCCATAGATGACACTGCAGTGTTACACTGTACTAAAAATGTTTTTTTTTTTTTTTTTTTTTTTTTTTTTAAATAAGAACCCATTCTTCACATCTTTTAGGTTATTACTGAACTAAATATTAGCCAGTACTCTAAAACAATATTTAAATAGGTCATAATAATTCTGAATAATGCAGCCTTACAGACATAAGATGATAAATGAACACTGAACTGAAAATACTTTGCCTACTTTCCCTGCAATATATATACATTAGGTATTTGGGGGTTGATTTTTCTACCTTTTTAAGAGAAATATTCAATGAGAATATTCCCTTGTGCTAAAGAAAAGTTCCCCACAATGTAAGAATAAGATGTCAGATTGGCCTTTTACTTTTCTAGTTTTTCATTCTTCACCATTTTCTGGGCTCCTCACCTTGCAATTTCCTTTGAAGACAGACCTAAAATGCTGATTAATGAATAGGCACAGAAGAGCAACCTCTCACACCTAAAATTTACACGTCACTGTTCATCAGTATATTGTTCACCCTTACCAGGAATACTTTCATAGGCTCTTCAAAATACAAAAGGAAAGATAATTTAGATAATTTAGTTTATTCCCAGAATGTAAGTTCGGGTTTTTCTCTAAGTGCATAATAAAAAAAAATATAGGAATTGCAAATTTAGTACTTATCTATTTTACTCAACAAGTTCATTTTGATTTGTGGAATGGAAGACACAAAAGGTGTCATATTCCAAAAACTAGTAGAATTCAAGGTAATTATTTACTCATCTTAGTTACTGTTTCTCAGCTCTATATACATAGCTCTTGTGCACATTCCTTTCTCTTCCTCCTTATCTTTCTCAAATTTGCATTGTCATATTTACTATACACATCATACTACTACGTTGTCTTCATTCATAAATTAAATTTCTCTTCAGTCCCAAGCAGCAACTTCTCAAGGAAACCACTGTGCTCCTTGCAAGACAAGAAAGAGAATGAGCACTGATTGACCACAACTGTTTTATTTTATTCCATTTATTCGTCTGCACTATATTTCATTTATTTAATTGAAAAAATATATGGTGAAAAGAAGGTTTGCATCCAGTACATGCAGTAAGTGTAAATATCAGTACATGCAGTAAAAAGAGTACTGACTTCAGAAAGCAATTAAAATGAGAAGGAGAATGTATTTACTACTTCTCCAAGTTTTACAACTCAACATATTTAGAGGAGGATCCAACCAAAATTTTTGATTCCCACCCGTGAACATCTTCATACATAATTTCAATAACTATTTGGTGTCCTTGAATATTACCCAAATTCATAAGGTATACCTTTTCTTCTACCAATATCTGCTCAGAGATTCCATCATCAATCACATTTGAATTTGCACTATAAGCATTTCTGGGCACATTAAAGATTTTGTTAGACCTTAATAATTGGTTTGTTGCGCTACCAAAGTCAGACTGCTTTTCCCGTTGTATTTGCACTCAGGAATGGACCAGAAGAGATTGCAGTTCTGGCAGTATTCAATTTATATATGAATTGCCTGCATGCATATACTTCATAGATTCACTCAAGTAATCAGACTGTAGATGCTCACCTACTCAAATGCACTTATCCACCTAAAAGACCAGCAGTGGACACACTGGAAAATACAGGATGAACACATTGTATTTCTAACCTAAAACTCTCCAATGCTTTTTTCAGGAGATTTCTTGAGTTTGCTGTTGTTTGCACATCTAGCAACCCATGGCCAGGCATATCAACCAAGTATTTGCCCAGTCTTCCAAGGAGCCTCTACACACCTTTGGTAAGGCACATAACACATTTCTGAAGAATGACATCTGCTTTCTGAACCAGTTTTCTATAGCCTTCATTTGATGGCCCTTGGCTCTTGTGCTGAAACAGACAGTGACAGATCTATCCCTCTCCAACCCTTCATGATTTTGTAGACCTCTATAACATCACCCTCAGTTGTCTTTTTCCTAGACAAAACTCCCAAACCACTCAGCCTTTTGTATCAAATCCTTTGCTTACATGCTTGTTTCCCTCTTTTGAATCTTCCCAGTCCTCGTACATCCTCACTGAGATTAGAGAGTCAGATCTACGTGCAATATTGAAGGTGCAGGTGAACCACAGATTTATATGTTGGCATAATGATGTTATCTGTTTTGTTCTCTGGTCCTTTCCTCATAATTCCTAAAATTTGATTTGCTTTTTAGCCTGCTGTTCAGCACGGGCTGATGTTTTCATGGAACTATCCATCATGAGCCAAGGTCTCACTCCTGAGTGGCAACAGACAGCTCAGAGCCAATCATTTTATATGTGAAACTAGGATTGTTTTTCCCCACATGCATCACTTCACATTTATCTACACTGAATTTCATCTACTATTTTATTGCCCAGTCACACAGTCTCTTCAGATCCTTGTGTAATTCTTCACAGCCTGCCCTCATCCTTACTATCTTGAATAATTTTGTATCAAGAGCAAACTTAGTCACCTCACTTCTCTCCCCCTTTTCAAGCCCTTTTATAAGCATATTTATGAACAGCACAGTCCCATGGGACACCACTGGTGAACACCCTGTGTTGCAGGAACCAATCTCTCACCCCTTAGCTGTCTCATGTCTTTTAAGCAATTAAACTGTTTTTCTCAATAGCTGCGATAGTGATGGGAGGACACAGAGACAGTAGTTGTGTAAGCCTTCTTACTATGAAGAACAAGGTAGGCAAGAAGAGAAATAAATTGATTTTTTTTTTTTTTTGTAACACTAGATGCTATTTGGTTGTTTCTAATATACACTGGGCTCATCCAAGAACACTATGAAGGTTCAGTTATTTTTACTCAAGTATCCAGGATTATCTATAAAATAACAACAATGGTAGTTTACATGAGATAAACATTAAGGGATTTTATGACCTTTTGGAGCTTCAAAAGGCTGGCAAAAAGTTATCTCCTGAGTGCAATGCGCCAAACCCACTTTGACATGGCAAAGTGGGGTTTTACCTGACTAAATGAGGCCCCCTATTAAAGGTACCTGTTCACAATTATCTCTCTGTACAGTGACCACACTGATTTCTCCACATTATGCTTTTGGAAATCCTCCTTAAAAGTAAGAGTGCTTTGCTTGCTTATGAGGAAAGGTTATTATTTTGACTCAGACACAGTACTGACAAACACAGACATAAATTTACCTTCAGAGAGACCACTGGCAGAGAGAAGCAATACGGAACTGCTTAGCTTGGGCAGTTATATACACACAGAGCTGGATCCAGTCCAGCTATTTCTGATCAGATTTTCAGTAGCTTAACTTTAGCCTTTGTCTAGGAGGAGTAAAGTTAATCACGGGGTGCTTTTAACTGCCCCTGCACATGTCCCTGTGCAGTGGCCACAGGATCTGTTTGGATCCATCACCAGCCCGCCATGCTCTGCTGAGCACATAGGGGATGGCACAAGCAAGGCAAAAGGAAGGTAGCACAGAAAGTCTGGCCATGGATTCCTAAGTAATGTGATCTTGCAAGAGAGGTAAAAAGTGGTTTTACAAGGTGAAAAGTCGTGTTGTTCCCAACCCCCCCCCCCATATTTGAATCATTCAAACTTCAGAATTAAAAAAAATAAATAATTCATTTCATGCACAGAGCAGTTTACCCAGTTTGGACACACAAGCACATCATAACTTTAAGACATTAAATAAATTAAAGGTGATTTATGATCTGACAACTCAGTGGTCATAATAGAAATGTGTTATGACTCCTATTCTTTGCACATACACAGTTTAGTTCAGGGTTTGCTGCTGTGTAATGACGACCACATAGCTCCTTGTGATCAGAAGAAAATACCTCAGTGCAAACCATAAATCTGAGGTTAAAAAAAAAAATGCCAAAGCTGCCTGCTTAAATTTGTTTTTCTAATACCCTCTGTAGGCTTCCAAAATCAACCTGGTTTCACTTTTGAGAATCATAACACTGCTATTTAAAAGCCTGACTACAGATCTAAAAGCCTAATTTTAAGCACTCAGATTTGAAACTTGCAGCCTTATTTAATAAATAAGGAAAATAAAGGCTGTGGAATACCTTGAAGACAATATGAGGAAGGAATTAAGCTGCTTGCTTGTAAATCTCACAGTATGATACTGCTCATGCAGTGAGGGAATACAGTTCTTACCTTCAAACAAGCACTTTAAACTACAGCACTTGAAGGCAACTGGGAAGATGAACTTACTGACCTGGTAATTTCTAGGACCTCTTTCCAAAGAGCAGATGGGATCACAGACAGCAAGTCCATTCTCTCATAGAGATGAGTAATAACAGTGGATGAAAATTATTCCCAATTATCTATGAACAGTTTTTTGGAATAAGAATAATTTTTGATAATATACATTTTGATAATCATTTTGATATTGTGAAAGCATAGAAAAATCTTTTTTTTTAAAATGAAAATTAGAAAGAAGAATTTATTAACAAAAATTTAGCCTTCTGAAATTAAACTTTACATTTTAGAGAAAATATAATTCTATAATAAAGATACAAGGCAGTTCTTACGAGTTTGGTTTTTTTTTTCCAGAGATGAAGCAATATTGTACACTGATAAATCTATATGTACAGATACTTTTTTTCCCCTTTTGACTTATTAAAATAAAGGAATAAAAACACTGAAAATAAAGTGTACTGGTATTATTGAATTGTAAAACTGTCACAGAGTTTACAGCTAGAATGCCATTTGAAATCTAAATATTAAACACAGAATAATGCCTCTGGAAAACAGTTGTGGAAGAATGTGATATTTGTTAAAATGTCAGCAATAACTCAGCAGTAAGGACTAGAAATATTTAGTTTACAGTACCTACGTATTAGTAGTTCCTCATGTGGGTATCACAATACTAATATTTTAATTATTTCATTTTTCATATGAACAAAGCATATTTCATTCACTTTTTTCCTCAATTTTTCTCTCATATCAACTTTCAAGATGGGAGACCAAAGAGAAAAGCCTTTTTGTCCCCCCCCCCCCTTTTTTTTTTCCCTTTCAATGTCAGACATTTTCTGCATTTCCAGGGGAAGGATACACTGATACATCCACCTAACAGCTTGGCTCCATACATATTTCTTTTTCTTGCCTGACCACAAAAAAATATTAGCCCAGGACACACACCGGCAGCAATTATCATTCCATCTTCACTTCAGTAGACAATGAAAAGAGGATATTCATGGTGACAAGGAGCTGCAGTCCTTTGATGATAGTGGCATCAGTGGAAACAAAGTGAAACTGCAAATACTTGCTGGTTAATGCACCAATAAGATGCAACAGTAGTTCACCAAACTGAAATTAGCTCTCATGTTTTATAAGCTACTTATAAGGTCTTCTTAAAGCATTTTTGTGCATAAATAACAGTGCAAACAATTTGTTTTGATTTCTTCCTCATCACATCATTATCATCTACATCTGCATCTTATTCTGCCCCATTTTCTGAGAACTGATCTCTGCATCAGCAGTCCATATGTCTCTTTCTGTAGTGAAATCCAGTGGAGGAACATTTCTGAATGGTCTTTCCTGAGACATCATAGGAACATTATCTCCCCCGACACTACAGCTCTTTCTGGGTTATCGGGGCTACCAGAATATTGCTTTTTTGAGGGTCATGCTTCCATCTTTCAGAGGCTTTGAATGCTCTGTAGCTGAACAGTAATTTCTAGAGAGCTATAGGCATGAGCTGAGCTTGATGCACTAACAGAACTGGTGAGCTGCACCCCAAGGTCTGTCTTCACTTTTCCCCTCCAGCGCCATTTACCACCTTCAAAGGGCTGATTCCACTCAAACCTCCAAAGTTACAGTCAAGAAAGAGTCTCCAGCATACAGTAGATACGTTTCATAAAATTTCAGCTATGGAATTCATTGCTGCAAGAGCCAAGTGAGTTAACTCATTTGGCTCCAAGCACCACTCAGCACCAAGAGGCTCAACTCACTGGCAGTAAAAGAAAAAGCTGTTCTTACTGCTTTGGCTTTTGTGCAGTAAGTCCTCATCCCTCTCACCTCATGCAAGCATGTGCAAACCCTAAGAAAATTATCTTTCCTGTATACTCCTGGAAGATAGAGAAGGAAAAGGAGATGCAAATAAAAGGTTAAGTAAACCTGGTTTCAACTTTTTTTTTTTTTTTTTTTCCCTCTTCCGTAAAAAGACAGGTCTGCTGAGTCTAGAGAAAGTTAGGTCAACTTAGCTTAGTAGCAGCTGGTAACAGTAATACAGTAACAGATTAAGCTAGTTTCCACCAAATCAGACAAAAATCCTCATGACATGAGACAAACATTTGTGGTCAGTGTAGTAGCCACAGAAAGAGATAAATGTGTTTGAGTGGACATGACTTCATACAGCACATGTTAGTCAAGTACACCAGCCAGCAGCCAACAAAGAGTAACTAACATTTTTCCTTTGCTTAATTGTCTATAACATTAGTCAGAAATCATATTGTTCATGTAGGCAGCCATATCACCTATCTGAAAATACTGTCTTCTCCCTGATGAGTCACTGATCAATAAGACAGGGACCAAAACCATCAACAACCAATAACCAAGACATTTTCTCCTGTTACATCATTCAAACAATCTTTCCTAAGTTGCTGTGTACATGAAAAACTGCGGACACTCCAAGCAGAGTACCAAAAAGCAGGAACGATCAGAAACAAGTGAAAAAAATGCATTTTTCACCTGATTTAAATGATTTTCCAGATTCAGCCATAGGATGAAAAACAGCTACAAGCCAGGTATGAATTGTGGGCTGATCCCTTACAAAAAAAAATGCAGACAAATGCCTTTTGTGCTAGGTTTCAAAGCTAATGTTTTTCTGTGTGATGAAGCTATTAGAAGAGGATCAACATAACATCCATACCACAAAAAAATCTCAGTGTCAGATTAACTCAAGTCCTTCCTCTGGATAGGAAGGAGCCATTTCATGAATCTGAACATTCTTAAATTTAATGAGTATTCATAACCTGGATCAAGTGTGTTTGCATCTTGAAGCCAGGGCTAGTTGTCACTAATCATACACACCCATACTCCTCACTTCTTGGAAGGGGAGAGGTGTTTTGGCTTTCTCTTCTCTATTCAGTACAGAAATTAAGAAAACAGCCAGCACAATAATAATTGGAAGTGCCATAAAAATCCACAGTCAGCTTAAAAAGAAAGCTCCAGAAGTTATGTACCACTAACAAGAATTATATTTTTTAATTTAGTAGTTACATATAGAACGTTATATTACAGTGATCCTGAAGGTCAAGTCACCCTTATGCCAATCCCAGTTTATTTAACTAAAAGCGCCCAGTCTAAATTTTTAACAAGTTATGTTTAGAAAGGTTACACAGTTAATACAGATGGCTTTCTTCTTTTCCCAGCTTGTGCTCCTCAGGGTATTAGAGACTGAAAGGGCTGTCTAAGAGCTAGGGAGCATTCATAGGGGAGCATTTAATCCTCATTGTGAAGAAAGACAGTCACTCTGCAAATGAGAGCTAAAGAAAAAGATCATAGGTTATGGGTCCAGTTTGCAGAATCCTAAAATGCTATATCACTTGAATTAAATATATTTTTAAATTAAAATATTTTAATTTTTTTTCTTAATAAAACAGAACACTGGAAAAAAGTAGAAATGCTAAAGCAGAATTAGACTTGGCTGTAAGTGCTGTTTTTATTCATACTTCATGAGACACAGGAGGAAAAAAGGACTTTTTTGCCAAATATGTATCTGCAATTTTTTTTCCTGGCAGTATATATTCCTCTTCCCCTTCCCTCATTCCCAAAAAATGGGGAAAAGTTTTAGTTGGTTTGGTTTTGTTATTTGTTTTAAGTACTTGAAACATGTTTAAACTATTTAAAGGTTTACTTTACATTTAGAATTGTTTTATTTTATTATTTTAAGATATCTTCTCAAACACCTAGAACAAGTGGCAGAGATCTGTCTAGATTCAACATTTCAGCAGCTGTGAGTTATTTTTCCATATAGAAACAATTTGTCTTGAGAAATAACAAATGGCAATTGCACATTTTACATGGAAGACATGGCAAAGAAGGCAGCTTGCAAAACATGAAAAATCATGCAAAATCAATAGATCCAGTCCTCAGTCTGAAGCATTTTAAAATGGCAATGGTCACTCAGGAAAGGATGTCAAAACTACCACTGTTCTTTTCCTCATGTCTTAAACTCATGTAGTTCTCATCTGTCTCCTAAATTAGCCTGAACTGGAAGACAAAATTGTATAGAAGTCATTAAAGGATCATTTGTGGTACGGGGCCATCATCTAAGGTGGTTGTTTTTTATTTTGTTTAACCAAAGTTCTACTCAAAGGTCTCTCATTTGCAGAGGTATCTATTCCATTTTTATTCAGGTCTCTACCCTGGCAGAACAGCCTCTTCAGATCCAGACTTTGAAGGTTTCTCTCACTTCTCCCACTGCTTCTTTCCCTCCCATCTCAGGAACACACCCAAATCATTTTCCCTCACCCACCTCCAGCAACCCTCAGGGATAAGACTCCCTAAATCCTTCCCTTCTGCCTCTGCAGTCTTTCGCACACAATTTCCTCCAAAACCTCCAGAAGAGGCCCTTAATGACAGTAAGTTTGGTCTGCAGCGCTCTGAGCATCCCCATTTGTCCACAGACAGCCTTAGCCACAACCTTAATCATGGGAAGCAGGGTACAGGCTCTCCCTTCCATTGATACACCTGGCCCTCAAAGACAGGTTTACGTTAGTGACTAAAGCACTGCTTTCTTGTGTCACTCGTGTTCATAAGACAGTGTAGCATATTGCTGCACATTTTATAAATGAAACTTTATTTTCATTACTTTTTTCATGACCAGGTTTACCTCTTTTAAAAGACTTTTTAAAAAAACTTGAATATGTTGCCAGGAACTAAAATAATGGAGCATGCAATATGTAAGGCTCAAAAATAAATATTTCACTAGCTGTGAGTGACAGACTAAACTACTGCCTTAAAACAGATTTTATGGAAGGAGAGAGACAAGCTGGGAAGAGATGGACAACATGGCCCACATCTTGGGAAAACTTAAATGGTCCGTGCTGGAGAAAGATCTGTCCCGCACCGGCACCACAGGCAACTGCCATGACCAGGCCTTCCTCCTTCAGCTGTGAGGAAATGCTGAGGTAGCAAGGCAGTTCCGTCCTTTTCTGTATTTCCCCCAGCTATGTCCAGGCTGAGAAGATGGCTCCATTCTACTTATGGTTCCTCAGACTTCCAGCTCTTGGTTGTTCTGGGCCTAGAAGCCCTGCTCTGGCCTTCTACATCAGAGCCATTATTTTAAACAGAGCCATTATTTTAAATAGTACTATTTTAAATAGTAGTAGTTTAAATAAATTTAAAAATTTATTTAAAATAATAAAGACCCTTAAAGAATTCACAATTTGACAGTGAGTGATGGCAGATCAGAAAATTAAGATGCTGAAGACCTGTTTGTAGAATTTTCTGAGCACTTGAGGCAAAGAAAAAAATAATTCTACAGCAAGATTATGCAGGATAACTCTTTTATTTTGCTTTGTACAATTTCTTTTCTAAACTATTACTGGCAGGCCTCTCTGGCTCAAACCTGATTTCTTTTTTCATTTGTCATTTTACCTTTAGGATAATGGTAATAAAAACCCAGTGGTTACAGGATATTTTTTTAAAGGAGCTATTGGTAGGGTGTGGTTATTTGTTTTAAGCCATGTTTTCTTTGAAATTAATAGGAATATAATCACAAAACATAAATGAAGATGTTTTGAAAAATCCGGAAGGGATTTTTGGAGGGTCACTTTAAACTTTCTTAAGTCTTGCATCAGAAAGACAAACACAAACATGAATGCTGCTACCAAATTACAGCAGGACGACTCAGTATGTCATAGCTTAACTGCATGCTGTGTTCCTCTCCTGCTCACCAGCTTCTGTGTAGCACTGTTCTACCAAGGTTCTAGATCAAACAAACGATTAATTCACCAAGTGCTATTACTATTTTTTGTTCCCACAGATTTTTGTTTAGTTGTGGTGGAATCATCTTTTTAACAGCTTTTCCACTTAGTTGATTTTGCTAGGTGATATTTTCGACAGACGTGTATGCCATTTTATTTCTACTTTTTTATGAGGCAAATACATTTGGGAATGAAGCACAGAAGAGACAAACTTGGATGCATAGGAGATGGCTACAGAAGCCTTCTGGTGCCAGAGTCCTGAACTGGCTCAGCTGTCCTGCTAGTTGCTATTATGCAGTGTTTCCAGTTTTCTGAATTTTTTGTAGATGAAGTACATGAGGGCTGCTCTATTCAGGGTGACATGCAGTTATTCACTCAAGGTCTCATTTAGTCCTGTGGCTCTAAACCAAAGAAGCAGCAGCCACCAGCTGTATTAAGAATAAACAGAGTACACATAAATACCTGCTTCTGACAGATTTGTAAATAAATCTGCACTGGAAGGTAGTTCTTAGTACAAAGTACTTTTGTGCATACATACTACCTGTCTTTTGGGGGACAGAGGAAAGAGCGCTATAAAAGAAGGGAGACAGGGAGGCACCTGCAGAAGCACAGACAAGCAACAGCAGAGTCATGGCACTCAGAACTTACTAAAAGACACGCAAGAACGGAGAGTGGTATGAAAAGCTGCATGTGAAAGCACGGGCTGAAGAGATTACTACAAATTGAGAAAGAGCTTTGCAAACAAAATGGTCATAAGCATCTCAGAGGGAAGCCAGAGACGTGTAGAAACAGCAATAGTTTATCCCTAGAGATACTAACTTAAAAATCAGTTTTAGTTTCTAGATATTAAAATTTGTGGGTAAGTCAAGGCAATAGCAGTTTGTAATTTTTTGTTTTCTTCCTTTAACTTGTAGAAACTAAAGTTCAGAAGATATGGGTTTTCTGGCTTCCAGTACATCTATCCACAATAGGAAAGTTTTAGCAATACTAACGCAAAAGATTTTGTATGCCAGTAAGTTATCTCAAGACAATATAAAAATGTTTTATGCCTGCAACAGAATTTGCTGCCCTAGCGCAGACTAAGGCTTACTACCAAAATAAGGCTTCCCGTTTCCTCTGAATAAAAATGGAAACTAACATGCTTCAAAAGGTGAATGGGTACTTGCAGAAATTATTCCAGTCCTGGTTTAGATCCAGTATGGACCTTGCAGTCCATGCTGTACACCTGGTATAGCAACACCTCCAAGTGCCATCTCTCTGCTAGGGTTAGGAACTGCCACACAGGACATGTGGATGCCCAGCAGCCGAGTGTTTCATTATTTTTTTGTTAGTATTGAAATCTTAAATATCTTGGTTGTACAAGGTAGCCAGTCACTATACACAGACCATCGGGTTTCTCATCAGTTTTGCAGGCTGCCCAAAACTTCCCCACAAGCCCAGCTCCAATCCAATGCAACTCCATAACACAACTCCCATCAGCAATGCAGCAGCGTGATCAAACACTCTGCACATGCAGCTACAGCACGCACAGCTGTAATTAACTGTCCTTTGAACGCTTCAGCCTACAAGTAAGCTGGTACTAATTTACACATGCATTTTTGGAAGACTTTCCTTCTGTCACTGGCAATTCTACAATGATGTTCATCATCAGACCCAGAAAAACAGACTGGATCAAGATGCTGAACCTGTCATTGCAACACTACCACACTGTCCCTAGGTTTGTTGAACACAGTGCTTATCACGGCAAATGAGCCCAGAACAAACCAGTGATGTTTTTATTACGAAGTTTTGCAGGATTTCTTAAAAATTCCATCTGTAGCACATTGATTTATAAGGCAATGACTTTTACTTTAAAACAAAACACTTAAGACTCCTGTTGACTGGGTATTAGCAGCACACCAGCAGGTAGAATTTGTCCCTTAGGTTTTCTTCAGGCTGCTCTAACAGACTTCTATACTGTACATATGCAAAAAGGGGAAGATAATAGTGGCAATAAAGAGCTGCGGCAGCTAGCAGTAAACTGAAGAGAAGTGCTCTGCAGGAAGGCTTCAGAGGCTTCTCCATTTCCAGGCACTGCACAGACTGCTGGCTGGATACTGACTTCGACTTCTTACAGATGAATAATAGGAAGCACCGGACTTCCACATTTTAACTGCTACATATTCTCAGCTCCTTATGCTTTGTATTTTCACTCAGATCAAGAAAGAGAGAGAAGATATCATGGTAAAAAATAAGCATAAAAAGAAGAATATAAGGACTTCACACTGCCTTTTCCATCACACAGTTGTTTTAGAGATTTTCTGATATTCCTTCTATAATTAACGGCAATTTCTCCAGCTCAGAGTAAAGGTCTTGCCAATGACTTAGACCATTTTCCCTCCCTACTCTGATTTCATCTCAGTTAGCATACATATGCAACAACTATAATATCCCTGTGTTTGAAGAACAGCTATACTAATATGGCCATTTTAGATTGCCATCTAAAACCTAACATCTTTCTACTCATTTCACTTAACTACTTAATAGATAGTACTTCATGTAGGTTAGTTCCCTTCTTATGAGTGAGTTTATGGCAATTACAAGTTTTGTGCATTCTCTGAAGATTTTATCATCAGATTGAGAATCCGCAGCTCCCAGTACAAGAGCTGCCACTGTCACCTATTTGAAATATTCCCACTGTCATTACTCAAAATATGTTTAACCCCTGATGAATAACTGTGATGCCAGGGGCTATTAGATTAACTTGCTTTGCTGAAGGAGACCACAATAGAGTGGGGCACTCCTTGGGCCTCATTCAGAAGTCCTTTTTGGATAAGGAACCTAGTGTTTAACCCCAGAACTGTCTTAATATGTCCCTTGGCACAAACAAATAACTCTTCCAACCCAGGACGTTCTGTGCTTCTATGATTCTCCAGACAGTGCATACTTCCTCTCCACGAGAAACATATAGCTTCATTGCAGTTAAGTACAAATAACAACCCCCATAGCAGTAAGAAAAAAAATAGTATCAGCCAATCCCCATTACAAGGTGAAAAACCTGCTTTGTCATAAAAATGCCCATGAACAATCTTGAAATTTTAGTGAATACTACCCACTAGAACATGCATCTGACGCTGCTTGGAGCACTTGTATTCCTTGTCAGCTTTTCCAATTCCACCCTTCCCCTTTTTTCACTGCTCTCCTTTATTTCCAAAATTCTTATGTTCAAATGCACGTTGCTATTCCACCAACTTCAGTCATTCTCTCTACAGAGCTCCACTTCTATTACTTCTTGCTGTGACTGAGGCAATATAGCAATAGCTACATTTCTACATTTAGAAATCCTGAGTGGTCATTTCAAACAGTTGCAACTTGCTGATCACCCTTCTTCTTCTTTCCAGACTCACCTCCTTTCTCCAAAAAGATCACTTGAAATGCCATTAATTTATGTAATAAATTCTACTTTTAAAAGTGCAGAATTTCTCTCATGCCCCACAGAATTTTAATAAGAGGATTTAGGAAAAAAAGACAGTGGAATTTGCACATGCCAACTTCCAGTTTTAGAATTTATATCACTTTTCAA
The DNA here is from genome assembly GCA_011076525.1 of Nettapus auritus. NCBI lineage: Eukaryota > Metazoa > Chordata > Aves > Anseriformes > Anatidae > Nettapus > Nettapus auritus. Next base: position 11,038,659 of record CM021771.1, read on the forward strand.
CCATTTTCCAGCCTCAAAGCTGATAAAGAAAATTTTATACATATTAGCATTTTAACTCGCAGATGTTTGCAAGAATTTGCACCAGCAAATTCTTTCCAAGTTTCATAATAGACTCACAAGAAGGTTATTTCCTTTGATTTATCTTTGTTGAAGTTTTTGTCTAGCTGTAATTGTTACAGCCAGTAACTTGGGCAGCCAGTTAAAGTTACACACAGCCCTCCTGTCCTTTATTGCAAAGTAGAATTATGCCATCCTTGTAAGATCACAAGCTGTACCGTAAGTAAAGGCTTTAGTTTCAAGGTGCTCTTGCTATACTGTTGGAAAACATTACTATTTTCTAGGTTTGTGACATAATTTTATTTTTATATTAAAATCCTCTTGGAATAGGATCACTGCCACTTGCACAGGTCTGGCTACAATCAAGCCAGAAAAAAGAAATCTTCTATTTGAATATACATTGGCAGTACTTCAGCAAAATTTGTAATAAAAGTGTGAGAAAAATTAAAGAGCATTGTAGCCTTAATTACAAGGAGTCTTCTTTTCTGCTTTGGATTTGCTATTTTTTTCAGCTCTGTAAGAGTAGCAGACTGATGTTAGAGACAGATAAGCGGCTGTAACGGACCACTGGTCAGATCCAGTAATGACAGTTCACATGTTCCTGTACCAATATAGGTTTATTACAATTTTATCACCCCACTGCAACTGTTTGAAATCAGCATTGTGACCAGAAATTCTGGGTGATCAGCCAAAAACCTGTTGTCTGTAAAAATAAAAGTCAGATGAGAAATACTGCAAGTAACTAATAAACAACAGAAATGGTGTTTTTACAGTATTCTCTGGAATCGCAGCTTGACCTTAAACTCTGGAAGTGTCTTGCAGGATACTTGGCTTCTCATTTCTTCTCTTTATCTGCATGTACTTAAGCCCTTTAGGAGCTCCAAGCTAATGCCAGTGTCTTCCTCCATTTCACAATTCCCCATCTACCACTATTTCACAGTCTCTGTACGAGTTTTTCCATTTTGTAAGCATTTCTGTTCTGCTAGATCTGTTTCATGTTTTATAACTTCTTTATTAGAAATGAATAGCTTTTCTTAAAGTTTTCACCTCCATAGTAATTTACCTTCAGGGTTAGGGAAAAAAATTTGGGATATTTTTGCTGGCATTCAGGGACAATTTAAGTTGTAAAAGGAAATCTTATTTGTTCCAATAAAATCATAACTCATCTCCCAAAGGAGCTTCACTACCCAGGCATATCATCTGATTAGCTATGATAGGATGCAGAAATCCAAAAAGTAGGCATTAATTCACTACATTTATTTTTTTGACATGCTTCATTGTAAGGTACATCTTGAATATAGAACACCAAAGTTATTAGAGCAGAGCTAAACGTAACTGTAGCAGGAAAAAGTTAAAGTTCACCCAATTGGGACTTTGCAGTGTAAGTTTCTTCCCCTTACATACGGATGTTAATTCAGCAGAAAGTGAGGTTTAATATTTTAAGTTTAATATTAATCATTTGGCATTGTCCACTAACAATACATTTTGCTACATTAACCATGTGTCTTTTTCAATAAGCTGTTCCTATTTTCAAGGCTGTACAAGTTTAGAAATGAAAGTAACTCATATCAGGACACTTCATTTTTTCCTGAGGATTGTTTTGGTGAGTTTGACAAGTGTCATACATTGCTGTAATGGAATACCGTGACTTGTACATATTTCAAACATTCTTAAATCAAAAATATTCTTGAAGAATATAAATGTAATATTCAAAATATTGGTCTCAATAACATTTTATCACCTCATAGACATATTATTTAGAAACAATAATACTACAAAAATGACCGCAGTTTTTGTTGGAGGAGACACTGATTTTCTGGTTGGAGAACTTTAAAAAACAAAAAGCTTCCAGAAGCTACAAGCACAGCTGTAGAGTTCATATATTTAAATACAACCAGATCATCTCCACAATTGTAGAATGCCTTGACTATGAAATTCTGTGGTAGAGCATTTTTTGGCTCTAATTATTCATCTTTGGAAAACAAGTCTCACAGGATTTCCTCCACTTAGAGGAGTAGCAGAGGAAGTTCTCAGTAACAGCCTGTTTACTAACAGCTACTGAATGCAAATTCTCGTTCCTTTGAAAACAGCAAAACAGAAAAAAACATACCAACTTCCAAGTGGGAACGTGTATCTGATGCACAAGATGACATCATCTTTATTTCCAAATTTTTAGTATAGACAAATTTCTGCTCATAGCTTTTCTTGCACCAGGTATGTCCAAGATTCCCAGTACCCAGCTCTTCGCTTCCACTGTTCCCAACTGCTTTAATAGATCTAAGGAACCTGAAGAGTCTATGGCTTGCAGGTTTATAACCACATGAATACTATTTGGATCAAAGACCTTCCTGATGTCAGACATGCACTTTGTAGTGTAAAGATATTAACTGTCAAGAGTGGTGACAATTTTCTGCTGAAAATCTAAAAGAGCATCCTTCTATATTTTTGTAATTAAAGATGTTTTTAATACATTTCCTTCAAAACAATAGTGATAGCCACCATACTTAAATGTTATTGCTGATGCTGTTTATAGACCTTACAGCTTGTACACTGCTTTCACTAAACAAGTTTGTCTCAATATATAGATCTTCAAAAAAATACTAGATATGTCATCTCCTTTTGCTATGCACATGAGAAGGCTCAACACCACCTAAATCACGTCATATATACATTTTAGAGTGTTATACTCTCAGATCCCTTTCTAGGAAACTATAGTCTATCTTTAACTAGAGAAAAAGATCTCACAAAGCTCTGATTTATTGTCACAATTTATTTGTAAGTGCTTTATTGCCTAACAATAGATCAACTTAGCTAGCTTTAGGCATTAACAACAGTACATTAGTAGGCCAATTATAACACTAAAAGTTTAATTTGTAAACTAGTAGAAATCATTATTGTTTCACAAAATGAGGTTTCCATCCTATTACTAACATATATTAGTATTGCCAATTTTAGCCTAATTGTGGGTTTGATTTAAGATGCTTAAGTCAATTTTATTGATAAGCAGTGTCATCTACAATATATTACAGATTACCTGAATGTTTACAGACAGAAAGATAAAAACAGAGCTGTAAGAATTCTTTTTGCTGTTCCCTACATGTTGATTACCTTCAGGAACCAAACATAAGGGGTGCCAAGGACAAGCCCAGCATGAAAAAAAAGTTATGTAATGAGTGATATAATTCATCTTTTAATTATCTAAGAGTTTTCTCCTGTTAGGGGAAGAGAATGTGAATACTTGCTATTGTATTCACACAGCTTCCCAGTAAACTTGTAGAATTCAGATGGTTCAATAAAGAATCACTAAACTGAAATGACCACAATTTGGCGGTGTTTTTATTCGTTTTCTTTTTAACTAGCTTATATTCAAACCAAGTAGCTACAGTAATCTTAATTTTTGAATTTCTGAATTTTCTTCCTTGCTATATGTACTGCACATTCTATTGGTTATGGTTAGATATCTGTGGATGCCATTGTTCCTATCATGTCAGTGGTAGAAGTCTGATTTTATTTTGGTGATAATTTTAATTCCAGGGCTTCCAAGGGAGACTCTCCTTTGCTGGAGGCCATGAAAGCATATGAAATTTGATCGGTGTAGTCCTTAACTGCACTTCTAAAACATGTTATCAGGCTTCGTGTTGTGTTCTTGCAAAGCAGTAGATAAGATGCTGAGAAGCTACAAAGAAGTAGTGTCCCTCCCATCTTCCTGGCAGGAAGAAGGGAGCCTGGTTTAGCCTGATCCCGTATTTAAGTGTTATTACAGTGGTATCCCAGTTAAGAGAGATGGTGTGCAAATATTAAAAAAAAAAAAAAAAGTGAAATAAGTTATGAGGGATGGGCATGTAAAAGGAAGTGAAAGAAATCAAACCTTCGAAGAATTAAATATTCCAATGAAAAGTAAAGTAATCTGTGTGTATATGGCTGCTATTTAAGGTATATAACTTCTGCAAGAATGTGGGAGATCAATCCCTCAGGCAACACATCTCTCTCTTCAGCTAGCAAAAATATTTATTCTACTGGTCCGTGATGTGGAGGAAGCACGCAGGGCAGGAGGCTATGGCATGGAAGTACCAATATGGTGACAAGTCAGGTGTCAGCTTATGCCAGCACTACCTGCAGGTCTTTGCTTTATCCTTGAAAACGTTGACAGCATCTTGATGGTTTAATTAGACAACTTAGAGGTCAAGGATGCACATAATTTCCTGTAAGATTCAGATAGTTTCTTACAGGAAGTGGAAGTCAGCCATATCTAAAAAGCAATAGGAGCACTCCACAACTTGGAGGTAGACAGACAACAAGGGTCATACCTTAACACAGTAGCTTGAACTCATCAGCCTCAAGGTGAAATTAAAAATGGGATCATCTTAATCACATACTCCTTTCATCTGAATGCCATCATTCCTCTCTAGGGTTTTTGAAGCCTGTTGTCTCAAAGTTGTTATTTATATACTTCTGCCAGTTCTACTGTTTTTTTTTTCTACAGTTTTTTTTTCCTCCTCCTTTTTAAAGAATACCTTTTTTTGTTGTTGTTGTTTTAATCAGGAGTTAAATCCAGAAGTGTGTCAAGACAAGCATGGAGGCATCTTAAAAGCCAGCAGTTTAGTCTAAACAGTATACAGCTATTAAAAACTTTTTCCCTTATTTTCTAGAGCCAAAATTGCTATTGTGCATAGGAACTCAAAGATCACACAAAAATATAGACAACAATGCAAAAGAATTTTGCATTGTGTTTTGCTTATTAAGCATCCTTATTGTTTTAAGCAGTAGTCAATTAATCATTGAAAGTGTTGCCCTGACTATAATTAATAACTACAGACAAAAGACTATAGGCAAAAAGACAAGTTAGATCTTGATAAAAGCAAACACTTCTAAGAATAGATTTTTGCTCTTTACCACTCCTGAAGCTCACAGATCACACCAGAGCCTGTGGCTGAACTACTGAATGTAAAAAGGCAAACAAATATGGTCCTGATAAAGCACTCATTTCCAAACCTTTACATGCAGGAAGAGAAAGCAACTGATCAGACAGGAAGGACTGAATAGTAATACTTGGTAGATAACAACAGATACACCAAGAATAAAAACAAGTCCCTTCATATTTCATGCAGAAGCATTAAAACACACAAATTGTTACAAATATATGAAGATCTGCAAATCTGAATGCCAAAATTCACATGGAAAAGATAACAACTTTCCATAAACAGATAATTTTCAGCTCTAGGCAGGTGGGCAGGGATGGGGACTGGTGCAGAAGGTAAAAGAAAATAGTAGGTGTTTGAACTGGTTCCTCAGATACCATCACATGTCCCAGGTAATCTACAGCTGCAGTCTCCAAGACTAGTGAGCTCCTTGCCACAAAAGCGTGAAGGGGATTGGTCTTACCCTTTCCCTTCTGCCCCTGTGGTCCTGCTCCTACCCCAGCTACAACGTTGATTCCCCAGGTCCTTCCCTTTGAACTCCCATCATTTCTGCAGGCTCCACCACCGGCTCAAATGGCAGTGGCTCAGTGCTAGTTGAGCTTCTGCCAGGGCAGCAACACCTGTGCAGCATAAGTTTGAGAGAGAGAGGAGGGAATGGGACTGGCCCTCTTTGCAGCAGCACTGAGGCAGTGATGTGCTTTTACTCATGAAATTGTCCAAACTGAACTGCTCCTAGAGGTCCATAATCCAATAAATCTTCACTGAATGACAATAACTTCAAGAGCATGGTCTATATCTAAGAGGTGTAAGATAGAATAACTCTACCAGTTTATGCAAAAGTTTGTTGTTCTAGTGTGTTGTTGTTTTTTTTTTTTCCCCAAAAACAGTTTGAGACAGTTCATTCTGCAGAAGAAGTTATAAGAAAACATGCCCTCTTAATTCCCTCTATGTCAGCAGAAGTCCTAGCATGACTGAGTTTCATTTAATATATGTCACTAGCCAATATTGCTAAGCAGGGGAAAAAAAAAAAGTAATACACACCTTGCAATTGGAATTTTACATAAGTACAGATGACAGGCTTAACTGAAGAACTTATTCTTCAGATTCATCAGCAGCAAGTTCCACTACCTTCAGTTAAAGCCAAGATGGGCTTGGTCTTTGAAGTTAAATTGAATACTTTTTTCCCCTACACAACATTCCCTGACTTACAATAGGTGCTACACATATGAAGTGACAAACAAATTTATAGTTTCAATTTTATATATGAGAACATATACATCATGATATAATATATTCATTCCCACCCTGTGTATGTACTAAGTAAACATAAAGACTAGAAATGTATGCATTATTTCTTGTTAATTTTGTCCTAAGAGCAATATATTAAACTCCAAACCCATTTTCCATTCTTTCCTTTGCATCACATTTCACATCCTAAGTTATGAATGTGCAACACAGGATGTCATTTGGATGTCAAGGAAGCAATCAGCTGAAGACTATCATTCAGAAGTCATTTAAAGGCAAACTGAAAACATTTTTTTTTAAAGCCTTTAAAAATGCTACAATATATTAGGAATATAAGAATTGCTTCTATTACTGCCTGGAGTGCTGAATTTTTATTCATACTTAGGATTATTGCCTTTACAAAGTACTAAATTCAGCAAGAACATGGCATAAATTATGACAGTGATTTCCATGTAAAGAGACACTACTGAACTCAAGAAGTGCACAGTAAAATAAGAGAAATAAAATTCCTTGCAAGATGCACAACAGAGGCAATATAGAGTCAAAGCACTCTCAAGACCAAAGTTTATCAGTCAAATACAGCTTAGATTCCAGACTAACTCTAGAAGCAACCCAGTCTCTGCTGACTCCATCTATCATGACTCCAGCAGCCAGACACGATGCTCCTACCTTCCCAGTCTATGAAACTGCTTTTAGTCCCACATCACAGTGAGCATCTGTGGGACCCAACACAAAACCTTTAACTGGTACCTGGAAGACTCTCTAAAGGAGAGCTCGCTCCTTACAAGAGATCTGTTAGGCTGCAACTCCACAAACAATGCCAATAGAGACAGAGCAGCCTGAGAGGAATACGGATGGGGCAGAAAGAATGAAAAAGAAGATAACAGATTCTGAATAAGATTTATATTTTTTCGGATATAAATTATTTGGACATATGCTTCTTCAACCATCTAGCCAACTTAATTACTTTTGCATTGTGTTGGGCATTTTCCAACCCAGTTCTACAATCACAGGAATAGTGCTAATCCTGAGAAAACTAAAGCCCAGAACAGATCTAGCCACTCTCGCAGAAGTGATCCTGAAATTATGATTAGGTTCTACTGAGCTTTAATGAGAGCAGCCACATAATAATTCTAGCATGCACAGAGCATGACTGTCTGCAGTCAAACTGAATACAGCTATAACCCATTAACAATCACTTTCAAACAGCTTTAAATACAGATTCTATGGATATGAATAAGATTATCTTACAGAGCATTTACAACAGAAACAGGAGCCAAAAAGTCACAACTGTTTTTTCAAGTAATTTCAAAAATAACTTTGTACTTTATATGAGCTATTTCACACAAGAGTTTGTATTAAGCACCTTGGTGCCATTCACACAATTACTTTCACAATCTGGTAAACCAATGAAGTTTGCCAACACCTAGCAGCCACAAAAGGCAGATCCCAGTGTCCTTGGTGAGTGAGTGATACACAAATATATATATATATATATATATATATATATATTAAGCTGTGTCAGAGCAAGGAACTGACCCTTCCAATGTTTTCATTTTTATTTCCTAAGTAAATATTTGTTTGAATTAGAGTATTTTCCATACAAGAAAAGAGTTGCTACAGAAAAGATCCTGAGCTCAGTAGAGAATGGCTAGGCAGCACAGAGTGTTACCAGGAATTTGGAACTTGCAACCAAAATAGTCACAACGCATACTAACAAAACAATCAACGCAGTGCTAAACTATTATTTCACTTTCCAGGACAGTTAAGTAAGTACAGACACAGGACAAATAGGAACACTTATACATCAGAATTTCTGATAGGAATTCACAGACTTGAGATCTATGCCAAGCAGGAGGATCTATACTGAAGCAGGAGATCCCTGGGGAAATGGAACTCACAGCATTATTCTTTCCAAATAATAGTATGGGTAAATAAAAACAGTTCAGGAAGGATGGGCTGATATTGTCTGTGACAGTGAATTAACCATCAGGGACCAATTCCTGCCTTTCAGTAAATATTTTCAGAAGAATGAAGGTAAATTCCACATTTTTAAGAGTAGAAAGTGTCTCTCCAGCCATTTTCCAGCCCTAGCTACCACCTGAAAGTGGTAGCAACTAGGGTATCCAAGGAAAGGGAGTTTTTCTTTATTTTAAGAGTGCAGAAATACTCTTTTTTCTTTCTGTAAGCATAAATTTGAGCAGAAGGGGAACTTTGAAACACTTGAGAAAGTATTTAGAAGAACATTTTACATGTTCATCTGTAGACACAAACTCAATTCCAGCTGTGAAATCCAGACTGGCCATCTTACATAAGGATTCTGCACAATTCTGCTGTTCCAAAGCTATAATTCCATATACATATATGCCAAGTTCTTTCCAAAAAAGGCATCTAGGCAAAAATCAAATCATTCAGAAAAGTCATTCTAACATCACAAAACTACATCTGAAAAAGACTATTGAATAATTGAAATAAGGGAGTTTTTTAATGAAATTTCTTTTTGTGGATAATGTGGAATAATTTTGTTTTAAAAAACTTATTTGAAAAATTTTAAATGCAAGCTATGTTTATCATTTTCCCAAAAAAAAGTTCAACTTGTAATGCTGCTGAAAAAGGTTGCATAACATTATGCCAGTTTATTCTAAAAATGAAGAATTCTAATTCTAACACTTACTCTACAAGTCAGCAGTCCATCATTTAATTTGGTCTTTTTACAATCTTTTTGAAACTATCCCCCCCCCCCCCCGTTGGTCTGAGTAAACAAAACCATAAAGGAATCTGACAGCAAATGCTTATATTCAATCAAAACTGAGTCCCACTACTTTAGTACAGTAGCACCTCATGACCAAGATCAGGTTGGACAGTAATATCAAACACAAAGTTTAATCCATAAAGCATTTTTTTACCCACTATAATTCTGGAACATTGAAAGTTTGAAAAATACCATGTTGTCTTACAAGCATTTTGCAGCACCAAATTTTGTCACATTGTTTGGCAAGTTACATTGTGCAACTTCCAGAAGTCCAGAAAAGGCACGTCAGTCTAAATTTTTGTCTTAAAGGATTATTAAATTTAAAAATTCAGCCAGGAAATCTCAAACAGTTCTGCTGCTGGGCAAGTAAGACTCCTGCTCAGCAGCAGAAAGTGATTTTTGGCCATGGAAATGACACCTGAACCATATTTAAACAGTAATGAGTAACTGCTAAACTCAACATTAATTGAAATAATCAGCTGGCAAGATTTCAAAGATAAGTTTATAAACCTCTATTAAAAACTAGATAAATTACTACAATATAGAAAAATTCTGTTCAAAGTCCTATTACAGAACACCGAAATAACATTAAAGTTAGGACCTGTCATGTAGAACAGAAAAATAGCATTTTTCCCCAAGTAGTCTATGTTATAGGTTGCATTATATTCCTCAAAAACAAACTGTATTGATAGCAGGCAAGAGTAATATTACCCAATCTAAATATATAGAATTCCAGAAAAAGGGCAGACAGAATGCCAAAAACATGAATTATGCGTACTTTATCATCAAATTCCCATCCTACTTTATAGCTGGAGCCGGTTTTGTATGGAAAAAGAAATTAGGGTAGAACACATATTAGACAATTTTCTCCATAACTGGTTCTTATTCACCTTAAATGTAAAATTTTATTTAGTTTATATCATAGGAGACATCCTTATTAAAGTAGCACATTTACATAGGTCCCTCTGAAAGGATTTAATACACACAAGACTGAAATAATTGAAGGAAAGACATTTTCAGACTGTTCTCAAAAGAGCTTAGTGAAGAAGAGGATAACAGGAAAGAATTACTTTATTATATTGATTTTCCTGGAAAAAAAAAATCTAAGCAAGGTAGGTCAAATAAACCAATTCTCTTTTGTAAAAAATCAATACAAGCTTGAAGAATATCAGTGAATTTACATGTCAAGAAGTGTTTATAACTGTACTGCAAAACAAGATCTGCACATTATTACTCTAATAAGGCAGGTAATAGAAGAGACTATCTTGGTTTGTTACTGCACACTGCTATTTTAAAATTGTTTAAAGTGCAATGTATCACATTTTTCCTAATCTAATCAGTCCATTAATCTGAAATATGACTGATTATATATTACATTGTAACTCCCCAAAACATGTTGAATCATAGCATGGCTGGCCCTCAGTTGCTTATAACACATCTGAAAATGAAAAGTACTTCTACACAACACTGTAAAGAAAATTGTATATTTAAATCTTTACCCAAGCCACACATTCTTCATCTCCAGGACACTTCTGTTCTATGGCAAAAAGATATCACCTAAAAAGCTAAACTCACCAGTTTCTCCTGCTTAACTTCAGCATCTCCATGTAAAACAAGGCTGAAATTAATGTCTGCCAGTACCTCAACATTAGGAAATACCTAAAACTCTACTAGCTTCTTTTAATGAATAAATGTATTTTCCACATCAGATATCATTTTCATATTCATGGTTTGCAATAACAATGAAGTAATAACATCAAATAACATCAAATATCTGAAAAATTAGTCCCCTTTACATGATTAATATTCACAATAGTATACTCACTGTCTTACATACTTGAAACTGGAAATATTTTGGAGCAATAATCTCAGCTCAGTGTTATCAGTTACTATTGTTAGCACTAGTCAGATGAATATTAACTGTAGAACTGACTCAGTTTCTGGCAGGACACGTGCTGAGGACATAACACCTGCTGGTATGTCCTGGCTGTATGGCCCAGCTGTGATGAGGAACCCAGGTTTTCTAGCTCCTTTGCTCTAGGGCTCCAGCCACCCTGCTGTATCTCTCCCAAATCTGATTCTGCCCTATGAAAGACACAAATCCAATTTACCTGAATTTCTTCTTTATCTTCTCTGCCTTGTCCATTAAGGCTACAAAGAATTTGTCTGCAAAATTTGTTGTTTAAAGCAACATCCCCTATGTCCATCAGAAAATGGTAGGTGATAAACTGGAGATGAGGAGCTGCAGGTCCTCACTGAAGTTTTGGTACTAGTAACAGAACTTCCACTAATTTTGCCAGGGATAGTATTAATGTGGACAAAACACATAGTTTAAAGTATCTCTCGTTGATAAGCCTTTTCAAGAAAAACAAATCAGGGAACCAAGATCTCTCCAGCTTAAAAGCCATCCAATACCGCTGAGAAGTCACACTGAGTACTTGATCCTGTTTCTTCTGACCCCCCTCTTCCAGTACATGGTCAGATACTCAATCCTATTTCTTCGCATTATTTAAGCTTCTTCTGAGATTATTCATTAGAGTATGCAAGAAACTAAACAGCAACCTTAGTAGAGTTATCCAGTATTAAAATAGCATTATCTGATTCCCATCAGCAGAGGATGCAATCAGTGAGTTAAAGCTGATTGTTTATAAAGACCACAGAAGACATACTTTCCTCGCATTTCCAAAGAACAGCCTTCCTTCTGCTAAACAGATGAGTTCTGCTAGGACAGTTAAACCTTTGAAAGAACTAACAGAATATCTTCTAAGAGCTACAGTGAAATTCTCCCCCCACCTCCCAAAGTACTCCAAAGTAGCATTAAGGTTTTTCATTCCAGCTTAGGAACCACATATATTCATGGTTTGCAATAACAAAAAAAGCCACACACTTTTTCCATAACCAATTAATTTTACATTCCTCACAAATAAAGACAGCAAAGATGTAACACAAGGACAAAGGCTAAAATGTAAAAATCAAAGAATCATTCCGGTTGGAATAGACCTTCAAAGTCGTCAAGTTAGAAGAGAATTTATGCTCAAGATACCCATTGCACAAATCTCCAGCTTCAGTTAAAAGCACCATCAAAGCCTCAGATTAGAACCTCACCAGGCTGCACAGTGATCAAAAAACCTTTCCAACCCCTCACCTTCAGTCCATTTCAATGAGATCACATCCTGTGATCTGAGTTTACAATGGGAAAAATCCATATATTTGCATATATTCCATACTGCACATAATTCAGTGTTTGTTTATAGCAGTAGTTGACACCTCTGACTTTTGTTTTCTTTTTGTCATTCACTCTATCCTGTTTTCTTTTCCTTCCTTAGTCAGTTCATTTTATTTTCTGCCTAGCTATCTATCACTTACATATTTTTGTCTCTGCTAGCTTCTCCATGTTATTCAATTTTTTCCCTGTTTGAATACACATTTTTTAAATAACACAGTCATGTGAATGCACATCTTTTGAATGACAGTCAAATGCCTTTGCAGGACTACAGTTCCAGCTTTACTTTGTGTGTGGTGTTTTAAATGAACGTAAACTATTATAACGATTGAATAATTATCAAGAGAGCTTCCTTGAGAACCTTTGTCTTTATTTATGCATTGATGACTAGTAAATATAGTATGTTTTATGTATTTTTGTGTACTTTATGGCAGAAAATGTAAACAAATATTAGGTAGAAGAATTCAGAATATGTTACTCACCACATTCATTTATTCTGGTAACCTAAGATGCATTTCATGTCACCCAACAGAAGTGCTTCTCATTTTCATGTTTCGTAACTGTCTGCTAGGTTTAAAATAAATAAATTAATTAATTAAATAAAATATTAAATTCTCAAAGTAAGAGCAGAATTCTACAGCAAGAAAACAGGACACACAGCCCTCTCCGCATAAGGGGGGACTGCCTCCTTTGAAATATTCTGTTACCTGGTAAATGACAAGGTTTAGCCCTCACCTACTCTGGGATTTGTCTGGGTTATAGCTGGCAGTCAGCTACCTGTATGGGTAGTTCAGTATAAACTTGAAGCAAAGACAAAGAAAGCAACCACGGTCATCAGCAGACTTTTCATCCTGCTTTAAACTTCATTAAGCTTCATCAACACCAGCTGCAACTTTCCTTGTTTGTAGTGATAGTTGAGTCAGCAACCAACTATTGCATTGGCAAATAATTCAACACAGGCAAAGATACATAAAAAAAATTTATGTCAGTCCAAGGTAAATTAGAATTGAACCCAAAGAAACCAATAAACTTAAACCAACAAGAAATCAGACAGGGTTTCTTTTCTATCAGCTACCATTTAGGCAAGCTACGTTTGCTTCTGCAGCAATGGTCCTATTGTTTTAGGGATTTCTTTATTGATCTTCAACATTTAAAACTTATCCTAACTTCTTTAGCATAAAGCTGTGCTTTGAGGACATATTTCACCTCTACAAAGGGAGGGACTGAGCACTGGAAAAGTTTACATATAGCAAACAAGAAATGCTAGCTTAACTCCAGTTTTTCACTCCTTTGGCAGAAAATAACTACACGAACCCCAAGAAACGCTGTACTTGTTACATACCCAACCGTACCCAGCCAGTGTCAAAAGTTCTGCAAAAAGTTACTGTCAAAATTATTACATTAGTTACAGTTATTTACAGAAGCAAAGCAAGACAACTGCTGGGGAAGAAGCACACATTCTGCCTCTTCTTCCAGCAGCTCCACTAAAAATAGAGCCTTGGCCCTGCAGGGTATGAAGAGCACAGACACTATTCCTATCCTAAAACAAAAAAGCCTCCAGCAAAGCACCCCTTATCATCACAGCCACAGTGAACCTGCAAACAGAGGGTAAAATCAGAAAAAAAAAGTGACTACCTGGAAACCAGCACAGACCCCTCACCTACAGAGCAAATCCAAGACTTGGCTGAGCTAAACCACCCCCTACCCCCTCCCCAGCCATTATATAGCTCCTGATCAGGTAACCAACCTCACCTGCTCCAACTGCTCTGCCACCAGCTCAGCTGCCCTCCTGCCTTCCTCGGTACTACCCAGCCCCTTGCCTGCAGCTGGTGCCTCCACAGCTTCCCCCCAGCCATCAAGGGCCTTGCTTGGCACCAGGTGTTTTAGGAGCAGTGCCAGCTGCCTCCTCACCCCATCCTGAAAGGCATGTGTGGAGGTTTTTCCCGAGTATGCTGGTGTTTGGTGGAGACAAACAAGTCATCAGTATAAGAGAGCTTGTTTGAAGGGCTAAAGATGCATGTTTGCTTCTCACATGTTGTTAAATGGAGCTAGATGGCTAATTTAGCTTTTCAACAATATAGCAAACATATAGAATTGTTGTAATAAAAGCAAGTCCCATTTACCTGTAGGTGTCTGAGCTGTCCTCTCACACAGTTATATGGAAATGTATCTCAGTACACAAATATCAGGCATGTTTGTGCTAAAATGTATTTATTGACAGGCACCCTTGATGATTTATAATGTAGAACAGTGGCAAAGGAGAGCAGACTGGTCATGTACTGAAATATACCTGGATCTCTTTGCCTATTGCTAATGTCTAGAAGAGGTGATCACCACTACTATATGGCAATGAGCTGTGACAAGATGGCATCTGGACATGAGGATATTTTCTTGCAGAAGCCAGTGAAAGCCCTCATGCTGCAGGGACGGCCTCAGGAGCTGAGCATGACTTCTGCCTCTTCAAGGCTGACTGGAGCTGCAGGCTCAATGAGGACACATTCGTGCAGTAGTTTGGCACTCCCAGCCTTCCCTATGACCCTGAGGTGTAAACACCAACCCCATTAAACACCTGGCTAAAGGTTTTAACTGTAGTGATGGTGGATGAATAGGAGAAGATGGATAGGAGAAGTAGATGAAGGAGTGGATGAATAGAAGAAAAACTGCTCTTGGTTGTCTGATGCAGCATTACTATCCCTGCCAATTCAGAGATAAAATACATCTCAATCTCCTTAACATTGCAGGCAAAGTTTATTCTGCATCTTGAAACTGGCACAGACTGATGTAGAAGGAGGCATGTTTTCTTATAGCAGGGAATTAAACAGAAAACTTCTGTGTGCCTACTGTTCCTATCTTTTCACTACTGAAATTGGAAACACTAGGTTTTTGGAATTAAAAAACAACAACAACAACAACGAAAAACTAGCATTGTGGACAGAAAACATATATTAAAAACTGCCTTTGCCACAAAGTGATAACAGTTTGGTTTGCTTTGACAATGCAAAAAAATAAAAAATAAATAAAATATCAGGCAAAGCTATCAGGACAGACTACTGTGTTATCAGCAACAATCACCCAGTGGGCAGCTTCTGCTGTGCAATGCACTTTTTTCCTGCTAGCAGGAAACATTTGCTGCTCTCAGAGCTCTCCTTGTAAACAGTAAGCTTCTGTCTTTAAAAGCAATAAAAAATCTTATCTCTTCCCTGAATTCCCTCTGTTTTACAATACTCTATTCATAATGATTGCTACCTGATTAGCAAGCTGCCACAGACTGGATGGTGAGGGGGACACTTGGCTTGCTTTGCATGCTGTCCTGTGACTGCAACAGAAATAGAATATCTCTACAGCTCCTCCTGTTACAGCTTGCTCCTAGGAAACTCTTCAGAGCCCAAAGTCCTTCATTGTCAGTTGTTCTGCTCTGTGCAGGGAGAGCATTAGGGGAACCCTACCAAAAACGTTTTTTGTTGGTATTTTTGTACGTATAACCAGTTTTTAACTGGCAGACATTTTTGAGTAAGAGTTGCACTGAAAATGTGAAATGCAGTGACATATTTCTTGTTAGGATAAGGATGAAAAGGATGAAAAGGAATGAGAAGTCTGTAAATCCTTTTCTTATGACATGATTTCGTATTTGCATGCCATTTTCCATGTATATGAGTGAATAAAAGAGTGGAGGAAGAAACAGGGAACATGTCACTGACTGCTGGTGCTGCTGGCAGCAGACGACTGCTGTCACACCCAGCATTGCCTGCCCGGACTGCTGCAGTGGCTGGGTGACTTCTCTCTGCCAAACTGCTTCTGCAAGACCTTGAAAGACCTCATGCTGTAAAGATCTATCAGTCTGCAGCCATTATTAGCTGCAGCTGTTTGCTGTAATAACATGGTGCCTCTCATGAGAGGAAACAATTTTCTTATTGGAAGATGTATTAGTACATCTGTGAGAAATAAGGAAATGAATTGCGTAAATAAACATGTTAGAGTGAACCCAAACAAACAGAAATGGAAATCCTTTAACAGCTTTAAAGTCTGTTTAATAAATATATCATCAACTATTTCATCTTCATGTATCAATTATATAAAATCAAGGAAATGAATGTAAATACATAATAAATTGTGTGCTGATTCAGCACATGTGTTTTATAGAGAATGCATTATATCACAGCATAACCTTAATTCTGACCTTAAATAAATATTATTACAAGAGAACTCTCAGATTCCAAACATAACAATAACAACTACTTCTGGAAAAGACAACCATGAAAAATTATTTATATAAGCATTAGTGATATCTACTGACCAGCCCCAAATGTAAGTCTGCACATATGTATTTCCTTAGAATAAGTGGAAAAATACTTTAATAAATTACCCAGTAGAACTAACAGAAGCCACAGCACTTTGAAATGCTTAAAAATACTACATCCAATTCATATATTAGACTATTAAAAATGTCCATAACTGTATCCATTAACTTGTTGATTTAAAGAATCCCCAGCAGACTGACCAGACTGACTGTAGCATTGTCATGAAGTATGTATTTATAATTGAATGAAAGTTTATCTCGGTGTTTACTAGGGGACTGAGAGCCCAGTTTTAATGTCTGTAAGTATTTATTTTTCTTGTTTTAAAAAGTTTGTTTTCTGGTGAGTCATTACTACCATTTGACTAATAATGGATTAGATATTTAAATTTGTTTTTGTTTTGTTTTCCCTAAGAATTTCTTCTTAATAAAGCTGTCACAAAGGGAAATGTGCATGTGGATCAGCCCAGCTGACCATGGCAAGGTGCGAGGGCACTGCAGTACACATTCTTTCACCCTTCCACAGTCTCCTTTCAGCAGCTCTTAAGGACTTGATTCAAGCATCTTTCCAGATGGCAGTACCAAAAGAGCTTGAGTATACTTCTATTTGGCACCTTTTTGCCCTGCCCTTGCTACAGTTCTCCATATAGCTCACAAAGAACTTCAGAAAATTGAACCTAAATGAAATTACCTTGATAATACAGCGCTCCTTTGGAGGCCACCTTTGAGAACAAGGTACAATACTGCAAATCTCCAAGCTGAGCAGGTGTGATAATGAATTCAAGAGCCGAGAATGTGTCACTGTGAATTCAGTTGTTCTCAAAGCTTAATACGTGCATGTTGCAATTTGATGATGCTTTCTACAATCGCAAGGTTGTTACTGTCAGAAACAATCTGTTTAGTTTGCATATTTTCACATTTTTGTGAGCTGCCTAGATTCTATCTTCTGCAATTGGAATGGAGATTTATCAATTTATTTTATTTTTCAAGATGAGTATCCTTGCAAAGGATCAAAAAAGGTCCCAACATTCAGAATTTGGGAAAATTCTGGGGCATAATGATATTCATGAGGATTCAGATTCCACATTGATCTGACCTTGACAGATGCGATGAGGCCAGAGGATCTCAAAGAGCAAGCTCCAGGGGTGAGAACAATCCCAGGAGCATTGCAGGGAGGAAATAACCCACTCTTGGTTTACCAGACCAGTACTCTGAGACTGGACAGAGAGGCTTTCATTTCAATCAATATAAAAACATGGTATGCAGTGATAATCAGTGTAACAGACTGGGGCAAGAACACTTCTAAATGTTTATGGTCTTTGTCTTGGAAGTACCAGACAAAACCATACATGTTCTCTCACTGATAGTATAGAAGTAAAAGCTATGACCAAAAAAATAAAAATGTATTACAGTAAAAGCTACATTTTATAAGCCATTTCTTATTCTACTAGCTTTTCTCTTATTAAAGAAATATTTAAGTTTATGTAAAGTCTTGAAACCAAAAAAAAGGAACACCAGTTGTCTGCTCTTATGAACTACTTCAAAAGTCAAGCTCTTTTTAAGTGACCTTCTACGTTGCTAATTGAACCTTGATACCATATTTCACATACATTATATGTCTAACAGAGAGATAGATATATACACACACCAGTCATATGCAAACATGTAAATCCCATTCATGTCACCAGGCACGACATGAGCGCACACTCTGAAAGGTAGCCAGTGCACGGCCTCTGGGTTGTTTCAATTAAAAGTAATTTTCTTGACACTGTTAAAACTTCGGTAGGGAGCTTTGTGAAGTAGAAATCTCTCATGGGATATCTACATTATCACGCTATTGACACAATTTGGCTTGTATCACCGCAATACCTGCAGAAAAAGCAGAACTTAATTACTGGTCAAGACAGCGAAGAGGAGAGCAGGCAGGGTGCTGCTTTCCTTCAGGGGTGCCATCCCCCAGTGGGCACTCAGAAGCATACCCAAGTTCTTGTCTTCACAGGCGAGATATTACTGTGCTGAGAGACTTCAACAGAAATGTAATTATATAAATACGAATTTGGAAAAAAAAAAAAAAAAAAGAGAGAGAGAAAAAATAATAGATAGTGGTTTATAATATGCCTTTGAAACCTTAGCTCCAGCTATTGGTACTAACATGACCACAATTGCTGTTCTTAAAAAATTCCAAACACTGAATATGATCCTGTAAAGACTTAACCACCACAACTCTCAAAAATAGTGATGTCATGGTACAGGATTATATTACCTGCGTATCTCGACCACCACATGCACCTTTTGCACAGCATTACATATTTACATGCACACACACACACACCGATAGGCAAACCCTGGTATGTCCTGCAGCATGCCATTTTGCTGTTGCTGAGTCCTTGACAATTTCAGAAACAGTATTTTGTTTTCTTTCAGGAAATGATCATTTGATAACTGCCTTGTTTGTGTCATGAAGTCTTAACGATTTTGTAAATTTCAAGACAAATTCAATTAAACTTTTCAGGAAATCAGGGCTGTGAAATAAATGGCATGTGGCACTTGCAAAGCAGAGGTTAATGGAAAAAGTATTTAACGGAGCCAAATATAGCTAGATATAAAAACAAAATTGTATATTCAGAAAGGTTTTTGCAAACTTCATTTTAAAAGAAAAACATTTTTGGAAATAATCATATCAATGGTTTCCCAAAAATATGAGCTTTAAATTTGAAAATGATCTGGAAAAAATAGCAAAAATTTAGATATACTTTTAAAAATTGTCTACATTTTTTGAGATAACAAAAAACATTTTTCAACCTTTTCCAGTGACAACAAGCTCGACTTCAGTGTTACAGAGTTTCTAAACTTCAAAAAAAGCATGAGTTTTGTTTAAAAGTAATAAATTAATGCTGTATTTTTCCTGAACTAAAGCTTTTGTGTTTATACTACCTTTAACAAGGTTTGATCTATGTACCTTGTGTTTTTTTTGTTTGCTTGTTTGTTTGTTTTTCTGGAGAGAAAAAAAGAAAAAAGATTTGTAGTGACAAGCCTAAAATCACTTTTGTATTATTATTCCATGAATTATATATTACTGTCAGCAAATTTAGAGGAACTTCTAAAAAAATTCCTGCTTTGAGACTACTCACCACTTTTCAGGAGGTACTCAGCAGTGTGCAGGTTTGGGCCCACATGTCCTG
The DNA here is from genome assembly GCA_011076525.1 of Nettapus auritus. Lineage (NCBI taxonomy): Eukaryota > Metazoa > Chordata > Aves > Anseriformes > Anatidae > Nettapus > Nettapus auritus. The sequence goes on from CM021771.1 coordinate 11,058,331, forward strand.
GATCAGTGAAAAAATTATGAAAGCAACACGTTCCTGAAATGTTAGGTCCTGCTTCCTTTCCCCTAAGGCTGTCTGGGTTTTTAATGTAAACTCCTGAAGTTTATATGGTTTGTCCTGTATTATTTATTTCCAAGCTGTTTTGTAAATGTTGGAGAGAAGTGTAACAGAACTCAGAAATTTTATAAACTCTAAGTTAGTATTTTCTTTTTTAAGATGTTAAACTAAGTGCATTCCTCTTTCCGAGAGATAGTCTAATGAAAGTAAAATTAGTCCAGAGAGTCAATTTGGGAGTTACTCTCATATCTTTTTGACTCAAAAATACATTTAAAATTAACTTAACCAAAAGAAAAAGAAAAAAGAAAAAAAGCTGATTTTTTTTTTTTTTTTAAAAAAAAAAAGCCTTACTCCCTAGAAAGCTTAAGAATTGTTCACCACTGTTCACTTAATTTAATTTTTATTTTTTTAAATGCAGTTAGCATCTAAATAAACCTTATCAAACATTTCTTACTCTGCTGACAATTTTCTGACCTCCTAGTTGAAGATCTGAGCCCTAACTTGGTTCATGGATGAGTAATCACAGCAGGTCCACAACAGAACCTATCCTAGAACTACAAATATATCATCGGCAGCCTTGTAAATCAAAGCCTCAAAGAGCATCATTTACCCTGAAGCTAAAATTGCTTGTTTATCAGATGGTGCCTAGCTTAGCATGGAGTGGTTCCTTGTAAATCTCAGGGACCTTTTACAGCATATACTTAAGCAAGCACATTGGCTCCTGGGAGACTTTCTGAGAGCTTTAATGACTGCAGACTGCTAAAAGATCCAGGCCCTGGTTTAGTTAAGTGGTTACTTGTATAGTTTGGCTCCATTTTGTAAACTCCCAGAGATAAGGTGTCTGCGCTATCTGAGGAAAGAGCAAGCATTAGTTTCTTAGGAAATCTTTATATCCTAAGTGTTAATGTTCTTGTGTCTTTTGGTATTTTGACCTTTGTCTGCTCACTTTTGATTTACTGTGGGAGCAGAATCTTTTTCCCCTAAGCCTTTCCTATGTTTTATAGCTACTTTGAAAAGAACAGTGAAATACTTGGAGCACAGCTTTTAAAAGTAGGCATAAGGCTGCAATATTCATAAATACACTGTACAACTCCAGACTCCCTAATAGTAATGAAGCAAGACCACCCATTTTATTACATATTATTGTGGGTTATTTTATTCCATAATGAAGTGGGTGGTGACAGCAACTGGGTGGACTGCTGCTTGGTGCAACCCAAGTTAAACCCCAGACTGTGCTCCCATTAGTGTTTTGCCCCTTTAGGAGAGAAAAGCCCACAGGTTCTGGTCAGACAGTGGTGGCACTGGTGGGAAACTACCCACAAAAATCCCATTGGCTTAGAAGTGTAAGCACTCACTGTAGTCATGAATAACACATTGGCTGGATCTACCCTGAGGACACCAGTGGCCAGTCAGCCACTTGCTGATAGATGCTTGCATACACTTGATGTAATTCGCTAATTGTAGAGCTTGTTATCTGGGTTTCACTTTTTGATTTGAATTAATTAGAGTTCACCTCGATACAGCCACCTGCTGTGCTGTCACACGCAGCATACATTGGTACAACAAAAACAAGGAATTTTTTTAATAGGCTTAGTCAGGCAAAATCTGCTCCCACTTAGATGTGTGAAATGACATCACTGCAATATCACAGACTAAAAAGGAGAACATCATTTATTTCAGGCAGCTTAGTAATGATGTAAATGAGGAGAAAAATGGTTCTGCATTTATAGGCAGAAGACCCAACATATTTTAAAATCTAAATTGACTTTACCAATTATTCAAAATCTTTAAGTATTTCTCACCTTGCACATTTTTCCTTATTCCAAGTCAAGAACAAGTTCTGATTTTTGTTGCTGTTGGTGGCGATAGTAACATTTCTTAAACCAGGCATTTCCTTTTGTCTTTTGAGTGCTAACTTGCTACAGCACCAGTTCAAAGACTTGCCCATGTTTGTGAGCGCAAGCACAAGCTGATTATCACAGAACTGAAAATATACTCTCCTGCTGCATGTTTTTCAAACAGGAACTAACCATTATAACACAACGCTAAGGAAAAGGCAAATAACTTTAAAGGTGCACAGAAGTAGCTGCCTTCCAAAACCATCACTTCCAAATTGCATTGAAAAATATGAGTTTCCTTTTCAGTAGGTATTTAATTTTGACTATGTCAAACTTATTTTGTATACATTTGTATTTGTTTGCTTTTTTTTTTTTTTTTTTTACATTTTAAAAACAGTATTGGACACCAAATCCTATTTTGTTATACACAGTGCAAGTAAGTAGGCTTTTTTACAAGAGATGTCTGAGTATATGGAGTGCATCTGGAGTTATTTTTTCAGCACAGGGTCCACAATGGATGACATATTTATGCCATTATTGTGCAAAGGCAGTGGAGCTGAATATGCATTACCTGTTGCAGTGTAGGTTCAGATACCAGGAGCTCGGAGTAAAATAGCTCACCCAGGCTGCAAAGCACTGTGTGCTCCTTCCCCTACCACTTGCCTTTTGTTCACCATGCAGTACTACTCCCTGTTGTGAGCTGGGCATTCATTCAGGGACCTCTTCACATCAGGACACAGACAAGCTTCTTTAAATCTGATGTGCTCTCTTTGAGATTATTATAACAATACTGTTGATAAGAGACATCATGATAGCTTCTGATCTTTATTGAAAGGCAAAGTGAAAATGAAATAGCAATTATAGAATGAAAATTAAGTCCAGATAGCTGGCTATCCTATGGTTCATATACATTTTGGATTTTGAAAATAATAATTCTTAAACCAGTAGAGGGGTTTTAACACTATCCACATTTCCACAGTAACTCCTCTGTGGCCTTTTACAAAATGTATCTGTTACAGGAAATTGACTTAATCTTTGTAAGAATTAGATTTTTTTATTTTTTATTTTATTTTTTTATATATATATATATATATTTTTTTTTTGCGAATACAAACTTCTATTAACAGCAAAATTTGGTATGGCTTGGCACTTCATAAATCCTTAACGGATCACTTCATTTCTTCACTCTACTCCTATGACAAAGTGTCAGTATGCTCATTTGGCAAAGGGAGAAATCAAAACAGGATCACAACACCCGCTGTAACTATGCCCTAGTTGAACACATGGCTGCTGCTTGCCCACATGCACCTGCTCCAGCAAGGGCCAACACCAGGCACGATGTGCTGTAGCACAGGAGCTGCACATCCCATCCAGGTCGCTGGGCAGATACTACTGCCTTAGCTACATACTTCAGGTACAGTTGCTTGAGTTGAAATTACGCCTTTGGCTGTGTATGGCCAAAGAGAACTACTGGCAAAGTAACAAATTAAAATTGGGATTTTCTTGTTCCAAAAGCAGTGTCATTTTTCTAAGCTCCCAAATAAGCGACAAGTAACAAAACCACTGTATATGCTTGTTGGACATACACATTTCAGTTTTGTCAGCTAAAATACAAATGTCATCCAGAAAATCAGGGTGAGCATCTTAAGTGGAAGAAAAGCCTTCCCGTTAAATAAGATATGTCATAGTAAAAGCAACAAAAACAACAAAATTATCACATGCAAGAGATAATGACATCCAACACAAAAAGAAGAAAAGATGTGCATGCAAGAGGGCACTGCAGAATGGAGTTCCCAGGAAAGCAAACATATTCAGTGGCAAAGGGTACTGTGCTTTAAATTTGGAAAACAAAAAGCTGCCAGAAGGAAAGGCTTCCTTTAGTAAACACTGTCCAGTTGTTAATGCAACTCTCTTATTTCAGAGAGGGCTTGAGGAAAGCCCATACCAAAAAAGAGGAGGTGTTTGAGCCTTCCAGGCACTGATCCGATGGGGGGATGCAGCGATTGACCGCCATTCTATGTTTGTCTTTGCATCTTGCATCCAGGTCAGACTCCCAGGTTTAGCACTGCCCAACTCTCAACTGGGTCCTGTTTGGACTTCAGGTCCACAGTCCAGGTCTAATACCACATTGCAAGCAGTGTGAAATATAAACTGTGCAAACGAACTCATAAAAAGTGAGTCTTCCAACCAACACATTCATCTGAGGAAGAATCATAACTGACCAAAAAAGGTTTAGTCTCTTCATGCCTGTGAGATGAAGGGCATAATCCTGGACCCACTGAAGTTGAGTGCAAAAACTCTCATGACTCAATTTGTTTCAAGAGCTGGTCACTTCTGCGTGGCTGTATTTTTAAGGCCATCCATTACTTCAACACACATTCAAATCAATATTCTTGTAACTATATAGAATTCATTGTGTTGGTGTTATTAAGAACTCGACAAGAGTTGGAATTTAAAGGCAAACAATTTTAAAATGGACAAATGGTGTTAATTTTTAACACTGGGGGTAATGAATCAAACTCCCACAGGCAGTAATTGCTTCTCCAGCCCTGGAAAGCAGCTCTGGAAGGTTCTTAGGTCAAACAAATGTTCAGCTCAGTGCTGGAATAGGAGGCTAAATTTGTGAATACACACATACTAAAATGTAGATGCTACAAATCAATAATCCAGTAATCTCTTCCTGTCATGGCACTGAGAAATCACAGGAACAGCCTCAGATTCAGAGAAACTGGGGATGTTAGGATGTCTCAGTTTTACCTAGCCACAGAAATACTTGTAAATGGAAAAAATGGCTGAGTTAATAAATGCTCGTTGGGAAAGGCTATTTCTAAAATGCTCCGGTGGTTAGCTGGTAGCTACACAACTCCAAAGCATTCCCACATCTAGACATACTTCTTTTGTCTGAGTAGGTTGCTGTCATTGATTTCACTGGGCAAAAATTTTAACACATTTTCCAGAGAATAATGTTTCTAACAGCCTTTCATGAAGTGTTTCACAGCTATGAAACATCTCATAAGTAATAGGATTATTACTCGCAAGTATGAGTGTGTGATTGCTTTTAGAAGAGAGGCACTTACTTCAGCACCAAAACCAAGCAGGAGAACGGCAGGTGAGTCAGGCTGGTTTGCTTTTAAGGTAAGTGACGGAATACCTGTGCTATCTCTGCCCATATAGAAGCATCAAGTACACTTTCATTTAGACTATGCGACCTTTTACTGGCAGATATGCTGTGCTCACATTTGTTTACAGAGCATGGCATAATGATCGCTGTTAAAATAATACCAATGAAAAATGTTCTACTGATATTTTTTTGCCCTGCTTGATTAGCCCAGGGGGATAACAAACCTTCCCTAAACCATGAAACCTACTAAACTCTGCTTTGAAAAAAATTAGTGCCCCCTGTTTTCTCTGGTCATCCAGCACAGCCCAGTGGGACACAGGGAGAGGGGTTCAGTGGCTTAACCCCACAGCCCCAGCTGCTCCCTCGCCTTCTTCACAGGGAAATGTGGTCAGACTGCCTGCATAGCTGGTGCTTTTATAGAGGGAAATAAAAAGCCAGCCGTACTTCACCCTTGTTCTTGTGTCTTTTGAAAAATGGAGGACTTGTTGCAGAGGCAGCAACCAGCAAGCGATGCCCATGAGACACCCCACAGGGTGTGCCAAGACTGTGCAGCTCTCAACATTTCCATATGTATGGAGGATGGAAGAAGTCAGATGCTACCTTAAAATAGGTGGGATCTCTGCACCTACAGAGAAGGTGACAATAACACTGATAAATGTACTTATCTCTGAATTTCCTCTTAGGGGTAAAAGAGTCCTAAGATACAGGCAGCTCAACAGAGAATGCAGCATTTCCATTCCATGCACCAGCCCAGGTAAATTCAGGCACATTGCACATTTTTTCTTCCTCCATGTGCCTCATTAGTACCACCAAGACACTGGCAGTAAGGTTTGGTGGCTTGCATTTGTTGTTGGTTTATTTATTTGTGTACTTTCACATTGATCTGTAAATACATCTGGGAGCACTTGTACCATCTGCTGCACATTTGTCAGTCACCGAATGGAGGGTGGACATCTGGGGATGTCACTTTCTTTGTGCAGATTTTCCCCCATTAGAGCCACTAGTTCCTTTCTAAGCATGATGTGAGCAAAGAGCCTGGCTGACCACACTGAGAGGGAGGATGGATGTATCTACATTACCTCCAAATCCTTGGGATCTGAATGTTCTCCCAAAATTCCTTCTGCTCTGCTTAGCTCAGAGCAAGAAAATAGTGCAAAATATAAAGGCTGTAATACGACAAACTGAAGTGCCTTATGTGTCCAGAACATCACAAAATCCCAGAAAAAAAATTGAAAATTATTGGAAAAAATAACATGATTTAATATATTCCCCTCAATTCTGTTTAAACAATTGTTGTACACTTACAGACACCAAAGGGGATTGTTGGGGTGGCCTACCTGGGCTCTGGAACCAGAGCTTTGCTATTCACTGGTACTTTTGTCACAAGTGATTCAGCCTCACCTCCCCTTTTTCCTGTGCATCTACTGTCTGCACATTCACATCCACAGCTACTCACAAGTACAATATTACTACATAATCGCCTACGCAGTATTACCAAATATTTGTGGTTAAACCTTGACTTTTGGGACAACTAAAAGATAATAAGATTGATTTTAACATTTGAGATTTTAGCCTAGCTGGAGCATTAATATTTGGTTTATAAGAGAAGCCATTTACCCTGACCACTGAAATTCAGAGATAATTAACTGTGTCCAGCTATCAGGCTGCCAGAAAAACTGTACTGACATCACAAGAGGTGATGAAATAACTGCTGCCTGTTCCCAGAATTTTCTGCTTCAAAGGCACCTGGCTTTACGCATCCTGTGCAGCAAATGGTACGGTGAGGACATCCCTGTGCTGGGAGAAGTAAGCGCAGGTGCAGTGAAGCCTGCTCAAGGTGGGCTCTTGCTGACAGGGGAGCATATGCTGGGACCATGGCAAACTGAGTGCAGCATCTGAACACACGTATAGCTCTGCCCCATCATAAAAACTCAGCTTAGTTGAAGCTGAAATGTTTCTTGGGTGTAAGTAGATCTGTATAGCACACATGCATGCAAGTTCTTCATATTTTCCACGTGGTTTACTAGATGGCACCCTACTTAGAGATTGTCATTATTTAAAAAAAAAAAAAAAAAAAAAAAAAACGGTTTCCTACCACTCATAGTTCCCAAGATGCATAAGAAAAAGACGTGTTTTGTGACTGTGCTAGTTGTCATGCATTTCTCCAAACGGTAACATAAATGATAACAACAATCAGGGAATAAAAAGCAAGCACTATTAAAAACAAAAACCACAACCACGTCAGAGGATGGATGTATGATCAAACCATCGTATTCCTGGATTTTATTTTATTTTAAAGAAAAAAAAATAAATGTTGTTCTTACACATTGACTTAAAATCGATCTTCGGTAACATTGCACTTTTGTGTTTACTGTAGAATACACTACTCAAGGTCCTACCAGATGGCTAGCTGACTGATTTGCCTACCATGCACTTTACCGAAACACATCATTCAGGAAGTTTTTTTTGTTTTTCTTCTAGCTGTACAACAGTATACCAAAAGGATTTCAGAATTATCTTACTAGCAAGAGCAAGCTCATAGATTATTGAAGGCCCTGCTCTTGAAAGAGTTTTTATCATTATGCATTATGTTAGAACAGGGAAGTTTTCAGGGAGCTGCCACGAGTGCCACTGGGATGCTCCTCCAGGAGGGAAGGGGGAGACCTGCTGGTTTGCCTCCCTTCTGGGAAACCGGGCTAGGTGCAGAGTGACTGCACACTGACTGAAGGTTGTAAGTGCATCTCCTCGTATTTTCCTTCAGAGTCACCTTGCATTTCATCTAGGATAAGTTATCAATATGAGAAAATATATAGTTGCAATATGTTGCCAAGAAATCCACGATTAGCATTTACTTAGATGTGTTTTCAACAGGAATGTAGATATTCTCTTACCTTTGTATTTTACTTTTCTTTTTCCTTCATGGAATTGTTCTCATTGTTCTGCTTTCAGTATTGCTGCCTCCAGTATGCCAGTAGAGATGAGATATATGTCTCATCCTGGTGTTGTAAATGAAATGAAAATAAATACTGCTTATCACTTGCTCTTGACCCATTTTCATGCTCATTCTGTTGTTCTTTAGTGTAACATTACAGCTATTTCTGACAATATGGGAGTCATGGATAGAATTTCCATTCTAAAGTGGCTATGAATATCAAATTCTTCCCGTATGCGTACAATAGCTAGGAAAAGGACATTTGTAGACTCATCTGCAAGTGCTTTTCTGTAACGAGTTAGTACCAAAATAAATTAATTAGTAGCGCATCTCTGTCTGGATTATATTCAGCAGGACATAGGGTGGAGAAATCATGTTAGCTAATTTAATACTTCCAAAGGTGTTGGAGTTAGGTAGAGGGGTCATAGTACAAAATCAAAATGCTAAATACTACAGACAGCTTAAAAGCTATGCTTGACTGAATGTACTGATATTTTAATTTGGTTCTTAAGGTTCTTAATTTTCTATTTGAATTGCAAAATAAGAATACAATAATGGGGTTTTGTTGATAACAGTTTCAAAAAACGACAGTGAATTGGAATTTTTCTTTTTTTTTTTTCTTTTTTCTTTGCTTGAGGCAGGATAAGCAGTCCATTTTTTTGTTTGACCTCTGTATAACTGGAGAATATGTAAACATATTGAAACTTTGTTGTTTTCTACAGTGAGGGAATGAAGTGCATCGATTGCTTGCGATTATTAGCTAGAGTGGGATAAGCCTTCTCCTTATTATGCAGATTAGTGAAGCTCTCAGTTCCAACATATTGTACAGATGCAGGAGAGCAGCTGCTCTTACAGATGGCAAGTACACAGCTCCATTAGTATGTATCTATTGTCTGCTCTTGGCTTGCTCAGAGGATGGAGAGGATGGGTAAAGAGGAATTGTTATACAGTGAAATGTAAAGGAGAACACATACTCTTAAAAATCCATACCCAAGAGACTATTTACACAGCAGGGCAGACAGCAATCAAATTAAAAATCCACCCTAAATAAGGACTTTCGTATGTCACAATTAAGCTTCTATAGTTTTAAAAAAGATTAACCATTAAAACCAAGGAATAGAATTCAAATTTTGCAACTAAATGATATTAAATAAAAACAAATCCTGGGAGGTTCATTGAAAATTTGGTCATGTATTTGGCTTTTCCAAAGCTTTCTTTAACAGCCCCTCCCCTCTTCTTCCGCCATCAGAAAAACTTACTCCCCCGAAGAACAAATCCTCGTTTATTTTGCATAATATAACAGACAGAAAAGCAGAACTGTGCTTCATTTATTAAACTTTTCACCATCAGATTACAGCATTTCATGCAATTTTTTGCATTAATGAGAGCTGAAGCAGCTAAATTTAAGTTAGTATAGACAACATTGATTGTGCATCTATGTCAATTATTCTTTGCAAAAATGCTAAACAGAACATTAGTTAACCATGTGGTAATTTTTAATGTGGCTAACAATTCCTGAGGAAATATATTGCTACAGGCTGACTACTGAAAACAGAGTCAAGTAAAGGACAATTATTTATAACACAGTCTGTGGCTGGATACACAAATTATGGTTGTACCAGCAGGTTTTATGATATACTTAACATACACTTCATCCTTATTTTTATTTAGTATAGAGATGACTTATAGTGGAAGAGAGTGGTAAAGGTACAAAGGAAAAAGCAAGTAAACCTTCAGTTACTGTTTCACTCCAACCTGACCATGTGGGACACTGAAGATGGCTAAACAAACTCAGGGAAAAGAATATGCACTGAGATCAGATGCTCATATTCAAGTCTTGCAGAAATTTCTCCCATCCTGCTAAAGTTTGGAAAGAAAATAAATCATAAAGTACCCATGCTAACAAGTCATATAAATGTTACTTAGTTTTACTTTAACAAAAAACGTAAAAAAAAAAAAATAAATAAATTAAAAAAAAAAAGCCTTCTCTAGAGCTCTCTGTAACCTAGAGTGTAATCTACAGGCTCTCAGTTTTCTCCCTGCATTCTGGGTACACAGCAAAGAATGGAATTTAGTCACATGTTTAGACTTTGCAGAACCAGCTTTACATTTCCCTGCTTTGCTAGCTGCTGGCCTTGTTCAAGACAGGGCAGGAAGAGAAAGAAATATGTCATCTTCCATGGAAGTCAAAACAAGAGTAAGGAAAGGAAAAAACCTAACTTGAAACTACTCCTTTGTTCTTAGGGTTCAACCATAGTAATATTAAAATCTGCCAGGGATCTATCAGACTGGGAACAGGAGGCACGAACAAAAGCAGAGGACTAATACCAGCTGGTCCGGATCTCAGCAGCATGGGGCCCCCAAGACTCTTACAGGCACCATTGGGTCTGTTTAGTGTTTGGGAGGCACTTGTCCTTAGGGACAAGCCTTTCACCTGAGGCCATCTCAAAAGGTGACTTGCCCGCGAGCAAAGTCAACTGTATCTAGGTTTGCATACCACATCAGGTACTGTCACGTTCAAGTACTGTACAAATACTGAATGAAATGAAAGAGCTGTCTTTCATTTTGCTGTCTTCTGTGGGAGACAACTTGGTTTATGTTCAGCATACTTATAAGTAAAACATTAAAGATCACAGCAAAGTGCCATTCTCTTCTGTTTACTAAGGTAGTAGAATTGAAGTTGGTCATTTTATTTTATTTGGGCTTGGATACCTGCAGTCATATACCAACTGCTGGGTGAAGCTGCTGTATTTGCCTCTGCATTCCATCTGAACTTCATCCTGATGAAAGCTTCATTAAAAAACAGAGTGTTTTGTTTCAAGAAGTAGCTGAATTTTATTTTTCAACAAGAACATAAAAACACTAAAAGATACCGAAATGATAAGGAAAGAAACCTGTTTGGGGCAGGGCAACAGCAGAATAGTTTTCTGTCAGAAAACCAGATAAGATTTTAATTGCCTTAATGTGTTAGGGTTTTTTGTTGCTTTGTGTTTTTTTTTTTTTTTTTTGCCCCCCCCCCCCCCCCCCCCTTTTGTTTCACAACTGGTGTCAGGCAATTCAAATACTCAGCTTTTAGTTGAGAAGTGCATCTATTCTCCTAAACTTGATCACATCAAACTGCACTTTCAGAGGCTGTTCTGTTTCCCTTGAAGTCCTACATCCTAACTAGCAACAGACTTATTTAAGGAAGCTGGAGGTTTTGGTTGATAGGGTGATTTTTTTTCAGGAAGTTGAATAACAAACTTTTCCTTCTGACAGCAATAATTTTGATTTCTACCTAAGAGAAGAGAGTAGCTAATCCAAGACACCAGGGTGGCTCTCCTGCTTTGCTTGTTCACAAACCATCCAAAGATAAATGTCAAAATGTCCATACACACATGCTGTACGCTCCGAGTCTAAAACAAAACTAAAGCAGTTTTGAGCCTCCGTGCAAGGTGAGTATTTCGGAGCACAGCCTCTTCAGTCTCTTCAGACAATAAGCTGTGAGCATCACCATGTCAGGCAGCATCTCAGGCAGCCCCTATGGAAAGCTCCTGTGCCTGGAGATCTATAGATTAGAAGTACATTCAAATTAATCTTGTATCTGGCCTCACAGATTAAATGGATACACTTGAAGGATTTGGTTTTCAATGAATCTTACAGGATTTGAGCTCAGATGAAAGCGGAATTTTTACTTTCCTCCCAAATGTACCCTCTGCATCCGAGTCTGTAGCAGCAGCACAGTCCAAGTGTGACTCCAACAGTTTCCCTCTTCCTAAAGGCTGTAATTTCTGTTAATCTAGCCAGAAATAACTCCCCAAATATTAGCAATATTAATGTTGCTCCCATAGCTTTTTTCTATTAATAATGCTAAAGGTACATAAAGATGACAGACTCATCATAAAAAGATAACTTGTGGGGGGGGGGGGGGGGGGGGCCGGGAACTTGTGGTGGACCACATGGCTCCAGACATTTCCTAGGTCATTTATTTTCTACTTTCTATGTTGGCCTTTTTTTTTTCCCATCTTTGCTGAACATTTTATTATTATTATTATTGTTTCATGTTAATAGCACCTAAGTGTCTGTGCTCTTTTCACAACATTTAACTGTAAGTCCTAGTACAAAATCCTGTGATTACTGCTTAATGCAGAAAGATCATTCTACTTTCAGTACTTTTCTACTTGGTAGTTTTATCTGTAAGGAAGTGCACAGATTACTTAAGTGTATGAAATAGAGCAATGTACTTCAGACCGTACTGCATCACCTGCATGTCCCAAAAGCTAGTTCTACTGTACATTTGAAGGTCTTTTTCCAACACCATTTGAGACTAATTTTTTTTTTCCCCCCAAACCCACTATCCTTAGGAGATATTTGATTTGAATTTTAAGATTAATTCTCCAGATGTCTTCAGTATGATAAATTTGAGAAAGGCAGGGATCCACCTTTATTAGTTCTGAATTTAGAGAGCTGTTAATTCAACCCATCTCTACTTCTACTTCATAAATTTATGCCCTAAACTTATCTTCTGACAGTGTATATTGGTTCAGGTTTTAATCTCTTTACCATACTTTCTAATATATCAAAGTCTTTACTCTGTGTACTAATTGTGCCACATTGGTTTGCGAATTTCTAACACAGTCAGTACAGTAACATTTAAGAACACAGCAACGACAGAAGTGGAGATGCATTGTTTTCAGTACAGTACAAAGAGAGCAGCAGAAGTTTCTGCCGTGTAGTTTGCCATAGTAAACCTGCCAAGCAAGACCAAATATAGAGTTGGCTTCAAGGGATCCAGGAAATCAGAATTAGTTTTCCTGGATTCTGTTTTGAGTCTAGACTTTTTTTCTTTCTTTCTTCACCCCCTTCCCTCCCCCAGTACAGAAGACCATAATACACGTTTGTCATTTTTTCAATTGACTCTTTTGCCAGGAACAATTTGTGAAAATAAATAAATAAATAAATAAATAAAATTACCTAGACTCACATCATTACCCTATCAGGGAGATGTGGCAACAGGCTGCCAGCATGCAGGCTGTGTAAAGCATGGGAGATGGAGACATCTTTTGCTAAAGTCTGAACTCAAATGTTCTGAGATGACAGCCTGTGATAAAGCACTGTCTATTGATTTAAAATAAAAGGCTAATAAAACAGAAATATTATAAAGTCCTGCCATAAACATTTAAATCCATAAATAACTAATTCCACATTTATTTTAATAACTGTGTTAAATATACACTTGTAGCAATACGCTTCCTCACTTTATATATGTATATATAAAGTTATATATGTAGTAGTAAATGTTCCATTCAAGAAACCATGGAAAATACAGGGGATATTATTTTGAAAAGTTAAAGGTCTTTTCTGATGTTGTATTCCTAGGCTTTTTCACATTTTACATGGGCATGCAATGCATGTCTACTTGTAAATCTGGAATACATACATTCAGCTTCCTGGTGCCTACAGCTTTACAGAAGAGATTTTAATGTTTGAAAGCCAGTCATGAAGCAGAATTTGAATGCAAGCTTTCTGAATTAAACCTGTTGGATTTTAAATGCTTATGTCTTTTAAATAAGATAATAAGTCAGGGCTGCATTTCATTATGATATTTTATTATTATAAAAACTAAAGCAAAGAACTTTCAAACCAGCTTTTAATACAGGGGAATCATGCAATATAAATGGTCATTACTTCCAACATCACAAGCAGTTTCTACGCTACTCTGAGGTTAGAGGGGCTGTTTAGACATTTGTGCTCCATGATGCAAGACTATAAAATCATTAAAGACCACAGTATACTACTTTTCCCAGCAGAGTGCTGGTTTCTCTTCATTCTTGTTAAGTTCATACGCTAACGGGAAACAAATCCCCTCACTGAAACTCACTGAGCTCACTGAAGACAGTCTGAGGACAAAAACAAACAAAAAAAACGTTCTAGACCACTCGCTTCACAAAAGAAATTTCATCACATGCAGCCATAAGAAGACAGCATCTCCATCCAGAGCACCTCAAAAGAGATTTAATCGGAATTAATTTTGAAGAACAGTGAGGACACCCTGGGACAGAAGTGTGATCTGGCAGAAGGCTCCACTGCTTTCAGCAAACCTGAAGACAAAAAAGCAACTTCTTTGGACTAGTGCAACTCACTTCTGTTGAAGGAAACAATTCTCTAAGCACCTGAATAATTCAAAGGAACTGTGAAAATTAAAACAAAACAAAAACACTTAACAGCTGGGGTAAATTTTTCTCTCCTACTACAATGAAAACCTCCTGGAGCTCTTTCAGATGATAGTCCTTAAGTAGTAGAGCATGTATTGAGCATGAGTTCCTATGCAATGTTTCCATGCTGTATAAACCTTAGGATTTCCACAACTCTTTCCCTGATGAGGTTAGTAAAATAATTTATGCAAAATAAATGAGAAAATAAAAAGGTCAGTCAGGATATCTGAACTACAAGAGGGGGTTGTTGTTTTTGTTTTGTTTTCTTCCTCCAGAAGACTGTTTAAGTCTCTAGCTATCAAGAATGCTTGAGAGAGACAGATAACAGACAACAAATGAGCAGTTTAGATGCCCTTAAGACTTCAGGATTCCTGAATTTTAAGCAAATTATTTTCAAGACAAATCCTGCCTAAATAAATAAAAATTTAAACTTAAGAAAATTTTACTGCCTGCCATGTCTTCAATTATTTCATGTAAAGGAAAAAAAAAAAATCAATATTCAGTCATAGATAATGGAAGCCTTGGTTTTGTTTGTTTCACTAAAAAATAATAAGAATAAATTATGACCAAGACAGAGAAACCCAGCCCAAGACAGCCAAAAAATAGTATAGTCAGTTCCTTTTGTGTTTAAAGAGCAGTATTTTTAATAATGACAGTTGCACCTGAAAGAAATAACAAATGATATGACGCACGTAGATGTAGGTTCTGTGTTTGATTCTTTTATTTATGTAACTAAAAGACCTTTGTTCAAGGAAAAAAAAAAAATCAGCTCCTGAAAATGATCATTTTCTATGATGGCTCCTCTTGGTATCATCCAAATTTCAAAATTTAAGTAGAACCTTGTATAAATCTTTAAGCTGGTAACAATCTCATAGTCCTACAGAAGCTAGAAGTACAAAGTACTTCTCTTGTTGCATGAATGAGGTGATAGACAACAAAATACCTTCCTTACGAGATGAAGTGTCCATGACTACCTTGAACATTGAGCTGTTACATTTTCCTATGGTTCATATTAATCCTATTCCTCAATGTAAAGTCTTAAGATAATTCTTAGTGGGAAGATAATTCTTCAGTCACAGTTTTCTTTCTCAATTTTCTATAAATATCTTTTTTTTTAAAAAAAAAGTCCACACGTTATAGTAGAAAAAAAAGTGTGATTATAGGTGATAAGTGTGCCCATAAGCATTTGATGCAAATATGTTTAAAAAAAATACTATAAGAGAATTTTGGACTATTTAGGAGGACAGTTCTGCAGGAAAGACTTTGGGTTGGAGCTCGGGAGATGGCAACGTGAACAAAGTCTTACTCAGTCACTGTCCCTCCTTGCCTTTGCTTCCAGCAAGGAAGTGGAAATATCTCCCGCCACCTTGTATGTTCAGCTCTTAAATTCTTTCAGAGAGGTATTTTCACCATTGTGATACACAATAATCTCCTCTGGGACCCCTGTGCATTGGTCTACTGCAAATAAACCGTACCACACAGGGGCAAGTGCAGAGGTTGGTCCAACCCTAGAAGTAGTGACCTGTTTTCTCCTAAATCCTACAGGCTCCCTGCATTTTTATTTCTCTGAATGGAGGGGTTCAACTTCCAGCAAAGTTTCCCTTGACAAGTGAAGCATTGCTAAGTAGATATTTCCCTCCTCTGTCAGTCAGCACTGCAGGTACTCAGCAGCCAGACACCTGAATCCTACAAAAGAGGATGTGCCAGGAGCATGTTCTCTTTCCCATATACTATTTTTAAGACATCTGAAACATACCTCTCATCTTGTCACCAGAAGTGAGCTCTCAGCTACTGAGAGCCTGCCTTTTCCTTTAACTTGAGAATATAGGTCAAAGTTTTTGAAATACCAGAGGAAAGATGTGCACAAACATTTCCTGCTCCAAAAAGTTACATATCAGATCATATCAGCAAAAAAATGAGTGCTGCAGGCTTCAAAAGCCAAACCCTGATCAAATCAGACTGTTTGTCAACCTGATCTTGGTGCTGCTTATGTTGTATGTACAAAATTAAATAAATAAGAAATAAAAGGAAAGGCCCTTAACAAGGGAAGTTTCTCCATCCAAGTCACAACCAGCCTGTACTGGGACTTGCAGCACTCCCTGAGCCAGCAGCCAGAGATGTTTCTGTTGGACTGATAACGAGGCCTTGACTCTTTTTGCGTCAGCGTGATATTGTCATGATACAATTCTCATCAATGACACATCAGCATTAGTGGGGACTTTGGCTGCCTTAGAAATACCAATGGTAGAACTCTGCCCAAGCTTGCCTCTAACTCCTTATCCAAACACATGCAGATGCTTGGGCAAGAGGAATGGAGAAGAACAGGCAGAACAGTATTACTAACCCTATTAAAAGGGAATTCTGACTATTTCAGTGAATGAGAAACTGTTGCAGTTTGATACCGATAGATTGATAAAATTACTTACAGAATAATATGCTCTGAACAAGTCTCCTCTAACCTCCACCATCAGAAAAGTTCACCTTGCTTAGACTTTTAAGTTTGCAAGGATAAATTGTCCCCTAAAATCTAGGGCCATTACCCCTCTATATAAAGTGTACTTAAAATGTTACTTTTAAGTGAAGTGTTTCCACTTTCTGTGCACTTTTCCCACTTCATATTTGCAATGAAGTTGACATTCCCAGTATCCTGGAAATAACCGCAACATGCAGATAAGCATGTAGTGAGCCTGAGGAGCTCCTTCACTACTTTGTCTCATCCCTGTAATTGTTCTGACCCCCATATCACATCATATATATTCAAATGGTCAGCAACAAGAGACAAATATTTCACTGCCCACCACTGTTTTTGTTGTTGTGGTTGGTTTTTGTGCTGTTGGTGTTTTTTTCCTTAAACGAGATAAAGGGGAAAGAAGTTATCTGTAATGGGAGTAACACTTGGTGTAACATAGGTGCTCGGCATATGCACCTCTATGTACAATATTAGGGAGCTTTATACAGAGAGTTACTAACCTAAATATCTTGGAAAACCACACCCAAAGTAACTTTTGCAATTTAGTTCTTGATATGAATCACAGAATCATAGAAACACAAGGTTGGAAAGGGCCAACACAAAGCCCAGCTGCAAGATTGCAAATCGCTAGGGTATAATTAGTGTCTCAAAATGACCAAAAAGAATTGATGATTTTGTGGGTATCATGCAAAAAGCAAGAATTCTGTTTGAATTGCTCACATAACAGATGTTTGCTAGGATCCACCAGGCAGCCTGCATACACAGTTATGCTAATTTGGCACTGTTTCCCTTCAAGTTAGCTCTGAGTCATTAGAGCACGCAGCTAGTAGGTCCTTCTGTCTAACTAATAATTGCCTATTATTGATATTAATTAACTTTTTTTGCACCTTCTCTCGGTTTTGACCTAGTATCTGTTGGTAGTCTAATCACAGTGGCCTATTAAAAGTCAAAATATGGGGGCCTATAGCAGTCACGAGCCATTTATCAAAAAGCAAACAAGGCCAATTAAACAGGCAGCCAGACAGTTGTCTTGATTTGCCGCTGACTGTTTCTTGATCACCATTATAAATTGCTAATCGGGCAGAAAGTGCTAAGCAGTGCATCTGCAGGGGGTGGTTATTGCTCATTCCCTGCCTGGTGACAGGTGAGGGAGGCTAGTGATGGTCTTATTGATGTGAACTGCCCATCAGTCGGTAGTTATTGTTAAAGTTCATGATGCTACAGCTGATCCTTTCCTGCTGAGAGTCAATCAAATTAATTAGTGCTAGAAATTCTTCTGTATTATTCTAACACAAATACAGAAGGAACATACTGTAATTTGCTTCCAGAGGCAGTGGGGAAAAAAAAAAAATCTCCATGTATTACAGACTAGGGGGGAGGGAAATCAAATATTGCTTCTTCCATTACTTTATAATAAGGGCTGCAGCTAAAGGTTTTTATAGCCACAGATCAAGAGATCATAATAGAAGCATATTGACAGATTTTTTTTTTTCTGCAATACTCCAAGGAACTGGCTGTAGCAGGAAAATATATCAAAACCTTATCATCAGAGCTGAGATCTTCTGTGAAAAATCAATAAAGAGTTATACATGGTTTGAGTTTAAACAGTTCTCTGTAGTCATTTAAACATAGTGCATCTGTGCAGCTTTTTACCTCTGGAGACCAGTGTAGCCTAGCAACTGCAAGGCTTAAACCGATTAACTACAAATGAAGTACTGTACACCTATCAAAGCAATTGCTCATGGTCGCCTTTGTTGCAGGGGCTGAGCTAATTGAACATGATACAGTATGAAGATAATTAACACCCATGAGTTTGTTAATTGCCTGTTAGCATTACAACAGTCTCTGCGTTTCTTTTTAACTTGTTCTTCTGCAGCATCTTCCCCTCTTAAAAGGGTGCAGGACTCATTTAGTTGGCAATGATACCTTATAGCTTGTTAACCCTTTTCAGGGGAAAAAATAACCCATGCAGAGTAATGAAGCAAACGTATGTTCTTGTCAAACACAAACTCCCACTTAGTCCGAGCAATTTGCAGGGAGAAGAAATTGGGTTTACATAGACTGCACAAAATATGTTTATTTTCAGGGCTAATTTATTTCAAGCAATTCAGCCATTATAAATGCTTTAAAATATCTTTTGTGGGCTGCTTTTATGACTCAGCTGCTCTGCCTTCTAAACTGAACGATAAGTGTCTTTTAGGGTTGGAATATTAATTGAAGGCAGCATCTGGTCAGCAGCTGACCTCCCCTACTTGTCGTCTTTGTTGACTACCCAGTTAAAGCTAACAGTTTATTTGCTTTATTTGCCAGCTTCTCCTTCCGCTCAGGGGGTGGAGGGCTGAACTCAACTTTATTCAAGCCAAAGAGTAGTGGCAACTAGTATAAAATAAAATTGATTTTCTACAATCTATTCATCTCAAATAGATTTAATCTGAGTAAATTTCTTTAAAATTAGTTGTGGTTGGAAAGTATTTCCTTTTTTATACCATCTTCTGAAATTGTGAAAAATGCATATGAAAGCTCATAAGGACAATGTAACATCTGCAATATAATTATATAGGACACTTCCTTATAAGGAGACTATACTTAAAGGGGAAAAAAAAACATAAGCAAAATAGACAAAAATAACAGTATTTTGTTACTACAGGCAAGGCTCTGATCTTTAAGCTCTACTTCTCCAGCACTACATGTAAATTCCCTTGGCTGCATCACAGTTGTTTAGGGTAGATTTTCTTAAGTAATCCCGGGTTTCTTAGCTGTTACTGTCATAGTTAATACTTGCAGAGAAGCGGTTCCCTTGAGAAACACTACTAGTGCCCAATTACAAGTTCCATCATCAATCATAAGTATTATTTATTCAGCAAAATGAATTGCTAATTAATAACTGATGAGCATTATGGCCTTGAAGTCTGTAACACTATTAATTACCTTGGCAATTGGGATTCTGCTGGTGAAGGACTACCAAGCGCATTTTCTTAACAATTAGTACAGAGAGATCACAGGGTGCATACCTGCTTGCTATGATAACAAAGGGGTAATGATCTCTAAGGCTTTTAGAGAGCCACATAGTTTCTGTAAAGAATAAACAATATTACTACCCTACTGCACTGGACTGTATGCATAAAATTGTTCAGTGACAAGTAGAAAACTCTTTTAGACAGTGTAACGACAGAGATTTGGCAGTGCATCCCAAAATGAGTGTCCCTGCATAGAAGCAATGTGGTAGCAGTATGCTCATGCTAGTATTCTGCCTTGTGCTTCATACCCCATGGTGGCTTGGCTGGTACGGCGTGCTGTGATTAGTACACTCACACGCAACTTCAGACCTCCAGCAACTGCTACCTACAAAGTCTCGTAGCGACTAGCCATTAGCATTCACTGTAAAAGTGAATATTTAATGAGAAAAGAATGCAATCCACAGAACAAGAAGCTTTTTAGTGACTTCAGTAATCACAACGCCGATGCTAACGTTGCACTATGAGTTGATGTTTTCCTCCCAGTCCTTTCCATTCCTCCTTGGTTTTCTTTCCTATTCCTGTCACCTTGTATTTTGAATGCAAATTCCTTGGGGCATATGCCGGGTTTATATTTGTCTGTAAAGTATCCAGAATATCTATGGAGATGTACAAACAACTTGAATACTGCCCAATAAACTGTAAGACTAAGATCAGCTCCTGCCACAATGCCAAGATTTGTTTTCTGATCATCAATAAAAAAAGTTAAGCTATCTCAAGAGCTCAGCTAAGCTCCTAGACTGTGATTGCTGCACAGTGATAAAGACCAAAATTATTATTTGTAGAGCACAGAGGTCTTCATGGGGATGAAGCTCTAACATGGTACGTGCTGTATAAAAACACAGTTTCTAGGTGCAGTACAAAAGCACAGCCCTATATAAAAGCCATCATACACGCATCTGTTTTCTTTAAAATGCTAAAACAGGCTAGAGGATTTTGGAAATGTGCTAAGTCTGTCTTTTCTGCACTGCTTTGATAGCATGCTGGTGGCCAGTCCCTGTTGTCATTTTAACTCCTTACCCCAAGGCTGAATTTTGCCTTCATCAAATAAAACAAACAGCTGTTTTTGCACTGTGCAGTAAGACGATGTCTGCCATCCCATCAAAAAGAGGCTATCTGCTGCAGTTATCCAGCATGGAAGTGGTAATAATAGGTAATCAGCTTTGTCAGAAATCTAAGCCTACTGGATAATTCTCAAAGAGCAAAAACAAAACCCTACTAACTCAGTCTTATTCATCACTGCAACCATTTTTACTGGAAACTTCCCACAGTGTAAGCCCAGATAGTATATCTCTGATCTGTGTATGTGAAGTGAAAAAGAATAAATACGCTGTTTTCTGAAAAAATACACATTGACAGCAATGATCTCCCTGATCTTTCTAAAGAGAAATCTCCCCGATCTTTCTAAAGAGAAATCTCCCCGATCTTCCATGAATGGCTTACACAGACAGTTTTATTTGGAGACAGGAAGCTTCTTTACCTTTCCTTCCTGAGCCCAGTAATTTCTACTGAATGTCAAACTAATTTTTGTCTCTGTATTGGCTAGCTCTAGAAGTCAAAAAAATCCTCTCCCTAAAAATTCTGTTTAAGAAAAATGAAAAATAGATTATGGAAAAAGGTTTCTTGCTCATGACACCTGCCTTCATGTGAAATACGACACATTACAATTAACTGTAAATGCTGTTGTTTTTAACTTGGTCCTACTTACTGTGGTCTGCTCGGATCCGTGTTTCTTAACTGGAGTTTTGTGAGCTAAAGGAAGGGTAGTGCCCTGTGCTGCAGGAGCGGAGTGGGCCTTGCCACCGACCACCACCATTTGAGAGTAAGCAGTTGGTGATAACTGACTTAGAAAGGCTTGGCTGAAGGAAATCCTTTGATCACTGCATGTTCATGTGCTCTTGCGCACCCATGTAAAACAACATGGTTGAAAAGAGACAGCATTACGGGTAGAGGGCATGAACGTGATCTGTACCAGATTTTGTTCCCTCTGCCCAGAACAGCCCTCTGCTGCTTTTTTGGCAGGCCCTGTGCTGTTTGGTACCCTGACATATCCTCACATCATGACAGCATACCATAAAAGCAGAAGTCTGGAAGCAAAACAGCTTTAACAATGTTTGGCCATCTGGCTTCATTTGTTCCAACGCGGGATCTGGAGGGGCCTTGGTTCTGATCCCTGGGGATCTGGCCCAAACCTGGGGCCACTGCTGGGTGTGGGGTGTCAGTGCTGCGTGTGCTGTCTGGGGTGTCCAACAAGGCCAGGCTGCATGCAGGAAGCCTCCAGCACCTCCCAGGATGGTCCAAGATATCATTTGGATGAAAGACAGAGCTTCCCCTGCAGCAGGCATTTTGGCAGCTGTTTGTAGTGCTACCAGCTTTACAAATCATAAGGACGCTGAGGAGGGCCATCGCTTCACCCTTACCAGCTCAAGCACAGTTACGGTGAGCAGCACTCACCTGAGCCTGGAGGACTCCTGGTTGAGCCAGACCCATTCCACCAGTGGTAGCATGGCAGTCCCAAAGACAAAATTAAAAATAGATATATGTATATGTGAAGCAGTTCTTACCAGCTAGCTCAAGGCCCAAGGCTCACTGCATAGCTCACGAAGATCAGACATGCGCTCTTCTGCTCCTAGATAAGAGCATGCACCTTTACTAGGACAGAGCCCTGAAATGCACCAAGGGAGCTGCCACAGAACTGCCTTATGCAAAGCTGTCCTGAAGCCAGATCATTCTAAAGCATCATTATTTCCTCAGAAAACCATGCTTGAACGGTGCCAACAGGAACCCTGGAACCCATAAACTTACTCAAGATACTAAAAGCTGTGATACATTTTATCTGGTAACAAAGAAGGTGTTTTTTTTTTGTTTTTGTTTTTTTTTTTTTTGTTTTTGTTTTTAAAACTCATTACTAAATACTGTAGGAATCTAAGTTGAAAACATTTGCTAGGAAACATTGCACAATAGTCTAGGATAATAATTCTTGCAAAGATGAAACATTTTTCATCAGTCTCCAGCTGTACTTCCTTTGGATAAAGGAAAGAAAGCATTCAAGATGTTGGCTAAATTATCTGTCAAGCTCAATCCTAGAATTATCCACGTCTGCACAAAAAGCCTGTGTTGAATTTTGCATTTCATTCTGAGAAACTTTTGTAGACAATTAAAACACCAGGAAGCATGTAAAGTTCACAGCCAGAGTTGCACAATAAAAGATCTCATTTCATGAATAATACCTACTACCAATGTTAAAGCTTACATTTTCTTTCTTTCCTTCCTGGCCAGTGCAGCATGTAAACTAATCATAAGGTGTTTAGATTAACGCCTATTCTGTATTTCATAAAATATAAAATCACAGACTTTCTATTCCCTGGTTGAAGTCAAAATAAAAAAGACAAACAGCAAAACTGCCTACCAGTAAGATCACTCATTTGTTCAATTTCATCAGGCTGGTATTTGGTCCTCCAGAGATGAGATGCTCTCTACAGAGTTCTTCTAAGAAGTTACCAAGGAAGTTAATGGAAGATTGAAGCTAATGGCACACTCCAGAGAAAAGAAACTGGAAAATTGTGTTCTAAAAAGCAGCCTGAGCTGTTTGTTTGAGACATGCCTTGCAGAAACCTTCAGCTCTCCTGTATGACTAGCAAAACACTTTTCTCTGCAAATTTTCATTCCCCTCTTCAATCAACTTTCTTCTTGCCAAATTCCTCTTCATTTCACACTGTCTGCAGCAATATAGTTATTCAAATTCAGTGTCTACTTAGCACTGTTTATGATAAAGATCTGGTTTAAATGTAATGTATGATATATTATAGATAGTAGGGCAATTTGCAGAACTAGTACAGGCTCAAAATATAATTCTTACCAAAGGAACATAAAGTCTAACAAACTTTACAAAAATTAATTTCCCATTTCCATTTATGGATAGCTTAACTCAGGGTTTTGTATAAGATCATTTTGATGAATTAAATGTATAACAAAGATTTTAGGGAAGACAGACTACATCTTCCATTGTAAACTGCATCAGATGTGGACCAAAATACACGTTTCAGAGGTCAGAATGCGGTGCAAATAGCCTACAGTTTGTTACTGTATACTGAGCTACTGAAGGGAAAAAATAGGAGAATGTAAGGGAAATAAAATGGAGTACTGAATATCCAAAAATGAGTAAAACTTATTTTTTAATTAAAACATTGTAGAACAGTATGGAACAGAGTCTGTAACAGAGAAAGTAAGGAAACAATTCATAACACCAACAACTAGTTTCACAAAAACGCTACTAAAATAGAAGCACTTTTCTAGGCAGAGGCAGGCTAGAGGAGGGTGGGGAAAATATTTCATGGAGGAATACACAATCCTGAAGGGAACAGAAATGAGATTTTACAAGGCTGTTTGAGCTAATGTCAAACACAAGAACAAAGGAGTATAAACTAAAGCTAAGGGAAGGGTCAGACCCTCAAGGAATTTAGGCAGAATTTCTTCAGATAGGGAGTAACGAACACATAGAATAAAAGGCAGAGGGCAGAAATGAAGGGTGGGAGGAAACACCCTCCAAACTCTTCCAAACAGTTATAAAAACAGAACCAGAACTCTAAAAACAGTAAGCAGCATTATGAAGCAAAATTGTTAACTGAAGAAAGAGACATAAATGGTTAGGCTTGTTTTTTTCAAGGCTTATTTTCTATTTTTCTCCTTCACAAAGGCAAGGTGGGAGTTGCAGAAGCCCCCCATGACAAGGAAATACTCCTCATCACCAGCAAGACTTCTGGCCATCCAGACCCTGGTAACTTGCTTATGGCACCAGTACTGAGAATCAAAGTCCTCAACTCCCCGTCAAGATGCCACTTATATCCAAAACCACCCCAAATCCACAGATACCTTCCATTTTTCAACTCCCACCAATTTCAACATGGCTGAGTGAAAAAAAAAAAAAAAAAAACCTCTTTGAAGCTCTAGGTTTAAGCAAATTATGCCTGTAAATGTTACATATTAAACACTAAAGAACACTGAAAAGGTAAATACTTCACTCTCCCGCTTCTGGAGTTTCCTCAGCTGCATGCCTGAAAGCATTTTACCCACGCTAAACAATCTACCAGCAGCAGTTTGCACTACTCCCCATGGGCAATCACTCAGCAGCCTAATATATTTCAGTAATGATTTTTTCCTAAGATTCAGCTTAAATTTTCTCTTGGTTAATTTCACCCCATCACTCTTAGTTATACCTTCCTGTACCGTCCTAACTGTTCTCGCTCTCTCTCTTTTTGGAGTTCAGGCTCCCTTCAAACTTATCTGTGTTTCCCATCAATCATCTTCTAGCAAAGTCACAGATATGGCAGTTAGCTTTTTTTTAAAAAAAAAAAAAAAAAAAATCTTTCCTCATCATTCGGTCTCTTCTGCCCTGATTGCTTTGTTGCTCCTCTCAACCTCCTCAACAGTTTGTCAATATTTTTGTAACGATGCGTTTTCTAGGATTTCATGCAATATTGCAGGTGTGGCTTCAGACCGACACCTAGCAAGGCTATTGCTACCTTAATGTAATGCCTATATACATAAAAGCCCAAACTTCATCGATTGCCTTTACTTCTACCTTCACATTCCCAATTCATTAAAGACATAGAGCAACAGCAATAAATGCTGTGGGTTGTATAGCTCAGTTTTCAAGAGGTTCCTGCTTTGATTGTGACCCTAGCATGCAAAAAGTCCAAGCATACAAGGCACAAAGAGGTTTCCAAATGTGATCCTTCTCTGCAAGCCTGATGAGAGCATGGTCCCAAATGCAAGTAGTAAGTATTTAGGAAAAATAAAACTGGTTTTGAGTTCCTTCAAAAAAGCTCTCTGGAGCTTCACCCCAACCATATCCAGCTAGACAGCTGTGAGCAACCCTGTCCAGCCCCAAAGACCCTCCCCAGTCATGGCACGCAACTCAAAGATGTGTTCACAGGGAGAACCTGGTGCAAGCACAAAGTAATATCCACGTGAAAAACTTTTCGTGTTGCTGTGGGTTTTGTTTTTCACTCAGAAGACCAGAGTCAGAGTACATAAAGAGCAAACCCATCAGCTGTTAAACAGAAGGCCTCAGAAAAGCTAAGCCAAGCCTTGGGATCATAGTAATGCCAAGAGCCCTCTGCTCCATAGACCTCTGCCAGACTGCTGCCAGCTCACCCATAACCAACCCACAAATGCGCAGACACGGCCAGTCTCAGTCACAACCACAGAGACAAAGAATTGTATTCCCATCAAGGTAATTTAAAATCATCCCTTTTTATCTGCTAGGACACAATAGGTAGTGTATTTTTCAGTAATTTATGACAAATACTCCATTATATTTATAGCCTTTTTCAGAGATTTCTCATTCTCTGGCTCTCTTTTCTCCACATGGAGTTTAAGAAATAATATGCTTGCCATGTAACCACATAATAGGCAGCGTGCCTCCTGCAGGGTAGTGCTCACATAGTTCAGCTAAAGAGATGTGAAAAGACAAACTTTAGTGTAGCCACAACTCAGACCGGACAGTGATAAAGCTCTACTCACCAGGTATTCATACGAGCTGTAATACAGCTCTTCACAAAGAGATACATGGAGGATTACATTCAGTCCTTTCTCAGGGGAAGAAGAAGAAAAAGAAAAAAGAAAAAAAAGGTGTGCTCCCTATCCTGAAATAGGCCCAGAACTGATTCAGTGCACCTGAAATGAGTTAGCAGGTAATTGACTCCTCCCTGCAAAAGGAAAAGCAACAAGTGAGCACCCAGCCAGGGTTCCTTCATGAAGCTGTGATGTGATATCATGTTTTCTCATATTTTGGTTCTTTCATAAAGATTTATCCGTGATCATCTTAAACAAAATCTCTCTCTAGCTGCATTTGCTATTCACTTCAGTAATGACCAGTGATCAAAATCAAGTCTGTAGACTTCCCTTACTTCATACTGAATGAAAGAGGTCATACATTTTAGTACCAAGTGAATGGAAGACATTATGAAGAAAAAATTCTTTCACACCTTTACTTAACTTGGTTTGGTTGAAGTTCACCCATATGTAAAGCCCTAGTAAGACAGAGTGCAGGTGTATAGGGACAGCGAGTGAATTTCTGTGTCTAAACTAGTTACTGCTCATTAGCTGAGCAGCAGTACTTCTACCTGCTCTTAACCTATAGTAATTAGGGAATTGAGTATGTGAGCTTAAACCATTCATTTCAGTTCACCCAAGGGACAAGTCCAGGCCACATACATTTCTGAGAACACAAGGTATGAAAAACAGAAAGAACTCGTTGACTATCCCTGCCTCCACACCACCAGTAATTTGTGTTTGTGCAAATACCAAGGCAGCTACAGACTTCAGAGATTAGCTATTCTCCTGAAAAATGCTAGGGAAGAGAAGAAACCTGCAGTGAAGTATGAACTCAACCAGCCAAGAATAATGTACTCAAGCAGCCAACTCTACTGGTATTTCTTTGGGTCAGGCCTAGACATTTCGTGCATAATTGGGTTACAACATAGAAAAGTAACATCATTTACTTTTTAACACAAATTTCTAGGAGTTAATTGCCACACCAGTTCAAAACAAGGACCTATCTAACACAGTGGAGAGGTGTTCCTACCAAATTTTCAGATTTTTTAGAGCAAGTGCAAGCAGCCCATGGCAGGCCAGAAGGATAACTTATGCAGGGGAGATCACCTTCCACCTCCCAACCATTCATTTGCTTAGCCCCTACAGCTTGCAAGCTTATGTTCCTCCTAAAGGCTCATGCACTTCTTCTAATGTCGCTAGGAAAAGACCATGTAAATGTCTAGCTCTTTTTCAAGTTTCATTATCTACTTTCCTTGGGCTGCACCTCATGGCAATAAGTCTCATAACATGAATTCAAATACCTTTTTTTTTTTGATGATGATGATGAAATTTGCACTTTATCATTTCATTGATTGTCCCTTTATTCAGGTATCACGAGCAGAGGCAAACACAGGTTCTGGATTTACCTTCTGAACAACATCTGCTGCCCCATGTGTCCCTGTCATGTCCCTTCTTGTTTATCTTCATTCTAAATTAAATAGCACCAATCTTTTCACTCTCACCTCATTCAGAAGTCTTTTCACATCTCTACAGACTTCCATCATCCCACTACAAGCCCCGTTATTTCTACCGTTTCGTTTGTGAGTCAGAATAATGAGAACTGAATGCAAAGAAAGGCTTTTATAATAACGCTGTTCTAATATTCTTGCTGTCATTTCACTCTCCGACTCATTCCTTTCATTTGGTTTTTAACCACTGCAAGGCACTGAGGGAAGCCCTTACTGGACTGTCCAGGGCGATGCCTACACCTCCTGCACATGTAGTTAGGGCGAAGTTGGAGTCAGCAATGTGATCCAGGTCTTCCCTCATAATCTCTGCTGCCACAGGTGCCCCTGAGCCCCTGTTCATTCATTCTGTCAGACCAAGGCAGCTGATTGCATTTACTGCTCTCCCAAGGCCAGACCCTGAGGATTTTAGTCCTTCTATTAAATCAAACTTGTCCTGAAGGCAGTGGTAGCCTGCCAGAGCACAGAGACTGAGACAGAATCAGTCCTTCAAACCGGGCAGCTCGGGGCTCAGGCCCCAGTCCTAATAAGCACCACGGGGCTGAGAGGTCAGAGGAGAGGAAAGCAATAATTGCGGAGTGTTTATTCTCAAACCATCAGTGTGACATCTCCCTGTCCTGCCAATCCTCCCCCCACAAGGCCTCCTCTGCTCTTCTGTGGGTGCTGAGGCTGCAGGAAGCTGCTAGGCCATGCCACGGCTGGGCCTGCCAGCAGTGCCCTGCGGGGGCCTAGCTCCCTTCACAAGTGCCTGGTGCTGGTTCCCATTGCCTACAGCCAGCCACAGGCCTTCCCTCAGTCGTGGCACTGGACACTGCAGGAACACCCTGCTGAGGTGAAATTTGGTGCAACCAAAACTGCCAGCCCGGCTAGTGGGCAGCCCTCAGATCAACATGCATCCAGCAGACATGCCTTCCACAAAAACCTCGTGTTGGCCTTCTTGGGTTTGGGATGAAATCCTTTTTGAATGACCTACCAAAAAACTGCACCATTCTCCTGACTTCATATCGATCCAGGTGCATGTGGACTTACTTATATATCAACTTCTTATTTGAACCTAAAAGAAGCAATAATGTTTATGGACTGGTAGAAAAATATATTTGCATGTGTTTATATGGCAGGTATCTGTATGTATTCTTAGGCACTGAGCTACTTTGTCACTACCTGTTATTAAAATAAAATTTAATAATCTGTATCCATCAACTGTAGGCACTACTGACCAACAGGGACTGTCTCTCAGTCATCATGCATTGCTAGCATAATGAATATATTTGTACAAAATACACAGAGGGCATTTCAATTCCTAATACCACTATTCCTGTGCCATTTGCATTTGTTATTTGTATTCATGAACATTTCCAGAACTAGATAGGAAAATAAAATATTTATTTTTCTTCAGGAATTTGAGTGAGTTGTTGGACAGTGGGTAGCAGAGTGTGTTCATGATCCAGACTTTCGCATGACAAACTTGCACAACGTATAATAATAACAATAAAAAAATAGACCAAAAGCTTAAAGGGAATAAGGCAGCGCAGGCATCCTGCCACTCTCTCAGCAAGCCAAAGCCAGATGAGCTGAAACATGCTGCAGAGTTAATATTATAACATCAGTTTGAAATTCATCTCATATTAGGCCTGGCTTATGAAAAGGGAAATATGAAAAGATCAGAAAAAGAGAGAATCTTATTGCTCTTCTTTTTCAGGTTGCTTTTTGAATGGTCTTGTTTTTCTGATGTTTCACTTGGCTTTTCTTTTTATAAACTTGTTGTTTCATAAAGCTATATTCAGAATATGAAACATCTTCTGAAACAGAACGGTGTCATCAGGGTCACTTGGTGGTGTCTCAGTCCCCCAAATTACTTAATTTGTGCATTTTTTTCTAACTCCATTTCGAGCTGATGGTCTTCCATCATAGGCTGTGCATAGAAGCCTAGGGAACTATACTATTCACAGCGTGCTGAAGAAAAGCATCATCTATGATTTCAGATGCTTTATGACTTTATAAAATAAAATTAGTCAGGAGACCAATTAAAATATTAACCCATAGCAACCCTTGATGGATTTCAAGCTTAGTATAGAAGAAAACCTTGATATTTGCCAAGTAAAATGCAGCATTAATTTCAGTTACCAGCAAGATTATTTTATTGAGTTTTTATTAGCCTGAGGTACTACCTGGTGCAGATCAGTGTTCTAGGAAACAAATGTTACATTCCCACAAACACACAAAAACATCTGCTTGACAGATACACTGCAAAAAACTACCCAAATCCAAAGCCACCCCTAAATGTTAAAAAAATAGGCACAGAGCACTGAATTGGAAAACACACAGCACAAGATCACAGTTAGGATGGGCAGAGGAGACAAAGATTTTCACTAGGTGTTGGGCACAAGGCAGATCCTGCACCATCCACCTTCCAAATCTTGCACTTGCCTTCCACCCACCACCTTCAGCTGAATCTGTGGGAAGCAGTGGAGAGGGCGAGTCTTGTGAGAAAATGAACAGCCAAATTAGATCCAGATTTGGCCTTAAGAAGCCCATTCTGGATATGGCCTCATTCTTGCCCAAAAGTATGCTGATTATCAGCCGGGCTCTGGGAGTACACTGGGTGACATGCACGCCCCTGTATTTCTCAGTCAGTATTCCCAGATTTGGGCTGGGGCACATTGAATGCAGTAGCAGACAGCAGAGTTAAACTTGTATGTGTTATGGGAGATTAAGGTTAAAAATTGTTGAACTGCTAAGAGTTATTTTTTACCAGGTCTTTTCCTATCGTGCAAGAAAAGGGGGTTTCAGAAACGATTAAAATAGTTGTGCTACGGGCTAGCAGGGAAAGGAAACAAAAATGAGGTTGGAAGTAATAGGTCCATAAATCTGACATCCAGTGCCATGGTCTTGCAATACGATCTGGACCAGCGAAGAGACCCATTGATTTCAGCAGCTCCCATGTGCACTGAGACACCCAGCACACAGCCTGTCGGAGGCTTGCACTGCTGCCGCAGAAAAACGGCATTGCTTGGACAAGCTCAAACACATGCTGTGCAAGGTAGGGTGCATATTTCCGAAGTACTTTTTTTTTGCAAGAAGTAATTCCTGTGGATCAACTGGAATTCCTAGATTTTCCTAAAGCACTTGCCATTGCCTCATCAGCATCATTTGCTCTGGACCACTTCTTTGTACACCACGCAGTGAGTGGTTCCACTACACTCCTTTCTCTCAACAAACTTGCCAAAAGTAGTCTCTGAAACTTATTGGATAACATTTCTATATAACATTTATGGAATCAGATCAGTTAAACATTTGGCTGATTCAATAATAAAACAGCAAATATTTTTTTTTTCTTGGATTTTAAAATTATGCAAATAGCATTATGAGCTGC
>CM021771.1:11094389-11150371 GCA_011076525.1 Nettapus auritus
CAGCTTATGCCATTTGAAGGCACTATTTATAAATGCTCCTACACTGCAGAAAGCAAGGGGCACCCACGGCAGCATAATGCTGCCCGAAGCAGGGGACTGGTAGCCTGGAGCTAAGCACCAGCTGAGCACCCAGTGCTTGTGCCAGCACACCCTGGGGTTTTACTCTGGCCCGTGCTGCTGGGGCACCGCTGCCAGGGAGGCTGCTGCTGCCAGCTCACAGCTCCACACAGCGCCTGGGGATGTGGGTCTCTACCACAGGGTGAAGGCCAAGTCCAGCGGGACATCTGTTCTGTGGTGCACAGCCCTCAGAGATTCCCTCGTTTATTTAAGTGTTTAGCAAAAATAAAATAGCTCAGTTGTGTGAAATGCAAAAGGAGAGCCAAGCCCTACATTTTCCCACTGAAAGATAACCAAAAATCTTATCTATGCCCAGTACAAATGCTTTCTCATACTGCAATAGCCATTCCAAATACCACGTAATCACTGACACGTGATAACTTCCTCCAGTAACTGCATTTCCCAGAGCTTCTTGTGATGCCTTGGCTAAGATTTCCTCCACAATAACTTTTACACAGACTGTATATTTTTCTCCTGGTAGAAGCTTGCCAATGGACTTGAAACTATGGGCAGTGACCAGCCTTCTCCAGCACAATACTGCCTCTGTAAACCTCCTGAGGGCATCCACATGCACTCAGAACTGTCCATGCAGGGTCTGGCAGGGATGGAGTTAACTTTCTCCATAGCAGCCTATATGCTGCTCTGTTTTGGATTGGTGGCTAAAATAGCACTGATAACAGCAGTGTGCCTAGAAGTGTTTGCATGGTTTCAAGGCTTTCTCTTCCCCTCCCCCTCCTCTTGTACTTCCCCAGCAAGAAGGCAAGGCATAGGCAAGAAGAAATCTTGTGGAAGTTTTAATTACTTTTCACAGGCTATTAGCAAATGGAACTCACCAAAAAGTTTTTCGAGTTCTCCACTGCAACTCAGCTCTTTAACCACAGGTAGTTCCTCTGCACGTTATTGGAGCCACTCAAGAGATCTGGGATTAAGGAAAGTACAGACTATGCTGCATGTAAGAGTTCAGAAAAAAAACACTGATAGGCATTTTAATAAATTAGACAGTGATATGTTTTTAGCTACAAGTTAATCCTTCTTTCTGAGACTGAATATCGTATTTCTAGCATACTTGGTATTATGGGTGATTTAACTCCTTAACATCAGTGATTGATTTATTATAATCAAAGCTTGAATTTTGAGCATGGCAAAGCTCATGTCTGTGACAGTAGAAGACTGACATGTTCTGCAATGATCAGTTCAAGTCCCAGGGCACAGCCTGCCCAGAACAAAGTGTTTCCAGTAGAAGAATCTCAGACCTCCATATTAGCCATGTTCCCTTTACCCAAGGGAAAGTACCCAAAAGACTGAGGCTTTTTGGTGCCATTCATTTTTCCTGTTCCTCCCTCACTCCCTGCCCCTAATACGTTTTTATTCAATAAAAGCATTAATTCAATCAACTCTTCTAGAGACATTCCATGGCACTCCAATGAGTAATAAAATGTAACACCTATGCTGAAGTGTGCCAGGACTATAAGACACCAAGTGGAAATGAAAACTGCCTTTTCTCTTCAAGATCTTTTGGCTTCCCACAGTAATGACACCCAAAATTTACAAATTAAAAAAAAAAGAGTGAATGATCCAACACTGTTAAACACCCATTTGAGGAGTAAGCAAGGGCAAGCAGTGCACACAAGTCCTTGCTCCAACCAGTGCAAGAGTTCTGACAGCCAGCAGGTAAGTAAATGCCTTGCCCACAACCAAGGAATCATCAATTAAGCACATAGAAACAATTGTTTTCATCAAAAGTGCTGAACAAATTAAATTTATAATTACTTGGACAAATACTACATTAAAAAAAAAATGGGGAAGTAAATGGTGCAGTAAAGTCAGATTCAATTGAAATCATGGTGATATTCTTTCATGGCTATACATAATGTCCTTGTCATTAATAAATGAACAATTACGGGTAGACATATGTTGTATTGAAGCACTTGAGCCTTTTGCCAAAGAGAAACCTGAAATCAATCATGGGTGGATTAATAATGCTGGAATTTTTTAGGACCTAATACTACTGTGTTCAGTCCTTCTTGTATTTGCTCTACAGAAATATCCATGCAGACTACTCCAGGCATCACATTCTCAGTTATCACCACCACTGTTGTATACAATAGTGAACGTATGTAACTATAACTCAGAAATAACTTTTCTAGAATTCAGCCCCTGACCCTAGCAATGACTGCATGCCCAAGGCCTTTTTGTACTCAATGAAAAGAGACTCACTCAATGAAATGCTATTAGACTAAATAAACCCCTTAAGTGTTCAGGTTTTGTTAGGGTATCAAAATAAAATACCAAGAAATATTCCATTCCAGTTTTGTATAAGATCCAAGGATAGATTTTTATTAAAACATACTTTTTAAAGGTTAAGGTTGACAAATAAAAACAAATGCTTTTTTCTCTATTAAACACATGCTTATTTACAAAATACAAGCCTCTTGTACTCTGCAGATATATCATTAAATTTAGCCTGACATGGAGTCCTTTGGCTGAGAATCATTATGAAAATATTATTCAAGCTGTTTTTAACCAGTTCTGTGGATAGCGGAAGTCTCAAGCTTAGCAAGTGAGGAAAGAAATTCTGCCCAAACACATTTTGCCTCCAGGACATACATTTCTCCACAGCAGCTGAAAGCCAACTCCCTCAATGAGCAGTGTTTCAAGTGGTGTCCAGTCACAGGTTTACTTGGCCAGTCCTAGACAATGGGGCATCTGTAGAGATGGGGTGTCGTACTCCAACCTTGCTGCCAGAGAATTTTTCCCCATCTCAGCTTTTACCTTGATGAAGGAAATTAAAGTGGATCCAGTGTTCGTACTCTGAGTGTACTTCTGGAAGCCACTAGGCTTTGAAGAATTCCCATTCATCCTCAGCATGACGGCCTTGGTCAGAATCTGCAGGGAGCAAGATTCAGGCAACACACACCCTTGTTTCCTTTGTTCCTCCCTGACCATCAGCACATCACCTGTGGAAGGCTCAGACAAGTGTTAAGCTCATTTTTCACTGCAGCACTACCATCTCGGGTGGAAATCTCAAGGTTTGACCCAGGACTCTCAGTTCCAAAAGGACTGCTGGACACCCCAGCACCACTTTGAGCATTCAAATATTTAAACATGTCCATGTTTAGCAAATGAGCTTTTGGATATTTGATAACTTTATCAAGCTACCTTCTGAGTCTATGAGCAAAGATGATAGAGAATTAGCATTAGTGTTTGAGGTAAGGTAAAAGGAGAGCAAGACATTCTTGTACATTTGTTATGCATATTTTGGGGAGTTATAAACTTTAGTTTTGCAAAGCAATTTTCTGACTTACACTGACAAACAAATCTGATTTGAAAAATCTTACATCAGCAAGGTTGGTTTGCAGATGTTATTTGCACCATTTATTTATCAAAAATAACTAGAAAGTGTTTTTAAAACATCATTCCAAACTGTACAAATAGGAATGTGACATAGGCTGTCTGTTTTACTTATACTGTTTTACTGCTTCATATTCTGAGCAAACAGAGAGGCTATTTTCCCCAGGGGTTCAGGAGGGCATACTATTTCATTTCTTCAGAAAATTGTTTCTCTGGATTTCAATCTTTTTAGCTAGATATGACAAAATATAATATCAAGAACACTTATGTTTTTTATCAACTCTATTTTCAAAGCATAAATAATAGATCAGTATACATTTATGTCAGGTGACCAAGGCTTATTTCAGAAATCAAATAAGCATTTTGCAATTTTTAAATGATGCTGTACATTTTCACAACAGATCATTATGCCTTTAAAATGCTTTCAAAAGACCGATTTATAAGCATAGACCGATTTTGAAAATATTTCACTAGTGTTAATAATACCTCACTCAGGTGGCATTCAATTTTCTGGATCCTTGGGTTAATGAGGCAAATAAATCAAAATTAAATTGGCCTTGGAAAAAAAAAAAAAAAAATTGCATCTATCACATTATACATCCTGAGACTCATTCCGTATTGCTCACAATGACTAACAATATTCCAGCCCCCAGAATCACTGCACTTATAATGCATCTTGCGAAAGTTCTTAGAGCAGCTGAGATTTTAAAATCAAATTGATCAGACTTCCATGACAAGATGAACATAATGACTTATTATAATATACTGGGAGTATTCTCAGTAACTTGTACGTAGCCTTAGTTAAGTAGTTTCCATCAAGTGTCCCTAGATTTCATCACCATTTGGTCAATAATCTAACAGTCTCCTTCCAGAAGGATTTCACCACTGCAAACTTGTAAGTTTTAAGATAACCCTTAAAAAGAAAAATATATTCTGCAACCAGACTGTCATTCATTGTCTCTCAAAAAAAAAAAAAAAAAAAAGCCCCAGCAGCACAAACCTATAGCCAAATAGCTGAAACAAACGAAAATTCTAGCATTTTTTTAGGGAAAAATAAACAGTTCCACTCATACTGTAAGAGAAGGAACAGTGAAGAAATATTACACACATCCCTTCTCTAAAATATGAAAGGAAATATTTTAGAGATATTAAAAAAGGGATTCTGCTGCTGAGGAATACCAGTGCTGTCAGTTCTTTAAAATAAAGAAGATTACTATTATGTTATACAGTATTGTTTACAGAGATGAATAAACGATGCCTAAGTGGTTACTAGAAGTAATAAATTCAGCATGAACAAATAAGAACCAACAGATACTGACAGGTAACAATGCAGGGGTGCTATTGTTACTTGCAGCCAGTCACCTGCCTGCACAGTGGCATCCTTTGGCTGAGGGAAACTCCCAAGGGAAATGGAGCCCCCACTGATGAGCTTCCACACCCTGCTGCTGGACCCACACGCACCAGTTGAGTCAGCACCACAGACAGTAGCTTGGTCTACAAACTGCTCTGCTTTCCAGCTTTTTTCTCCTCAAGATTTCCATATACGTGCTAATTACAAGTGTTTTGTTTGTTTGTTTGTTTTTGGAAAATACTGCACTTTTTTCCCCCCACAAAATAAGCTAGTACTAGTAACATTCAAAATTAAGGAAAGCATGCAAAAAGTTAACATTGGACAGGTTGCAAGTAACACAACAGCACAGAAGCATGTTTGCAGAACTTCCCCAGGCAGCACCTTCCTCATGGCTTTGCAGAAGTTGTATCATCAAGAGCTCGATAAGGATGAACTTATGTAACAACCTAATGTATTTGTTTTGCTTTTCCTCACAGAGGAGGAACAACACTATGGTGTCATGAGTTTTCTAGCCATTGTTAGAAAGTCTGCCAGCACAACCCCTCCACCTTGAAGGAACTTCCACTAGAAAAGCTTATGCTTATGACCAGTTTGTGACCAGGTGCAAATCCAGTGAGCACATGCAAGGTGTAGTAAGGCTTCACTCAGTACCCATTTCACACCAGCCTCTTCAGCCATTTGCCTCCTGAGCAACTGTCCCAAAAAGGCCAAACCTTACTGTGGATTAGGTATGGAGTTTAGAGAGCTTAAAAGAAGCCATTATAAAAAGGTGTCTCCTACAAGGTGTCACCTCAGTCTAGAACAGCACTCTTCCCAGCTCCAGAATTACAAATCATCTTCACAGAGGAGAAAGTTCGGTATGCAACTCAAGCAAGCCAACAATGCTCAACGCCTGGCTGCTGAAGCAGCAGATATTTTAGAAGAACAAGGAGCGCTACTTCAAGTTATTCCTTTGAGTTTTGTTCAAGATGGACAGCACTGATGCAAAGTCACCATGCAATGGTTATTCAGTTGCTTGCTTAGAATAATTTTATTCTGCTTAATTTTATTCTGATTTTTAGTCCACAGAACAGAAGACAACTGGTATCAGCTCTCACTTCCTCCGATTTCTAAAGGCCTTGGTTTGATTTGGGTTTTTATAAGTGCCTGCCAATTAGGCACTACCATTACACAAATATTTTTTTTAACAGGTGAGATAGAAAACCCAGCAACTAAATCAAGTTTCTGCTCAAGAAAAAGATGAAACATTGAAAAGGTGAAACATTGTTGGAGCAACTAAACCAGCTTTGTAAAAAAAAAAAAAAAAAAAAAAATCAATACATGGTGACTGACATACTCTCATATGTTCTGAAAGACACTTAAAAGCATGTAGTCTCATTATCATGCATGTGACTACCATAAGTATTATTATGAGTGATGTGAACACATTTTTAACTGCTTGCAGGATGGGGCTCTTTAGCCATAAATCAGAATATTAAAATTATTTTGGAACACAACAAAAAAGGGTTAAAGGGACTCCCAGGGAAAAAAAAAAAAGGCACTGTAAATCAGGCACACTTGAACCAGTGTTAATTCAAAAGCCAAGACTCATTTGAAAATGTCCACCTGTAAATCAAAAAGTCTCCAAAGATTAATTTCTGTATTTACCCTATTTGCAAAATATTTAACTTAGAAGCATCCTTTTTTTTTCCTGAAATAATTGCTTACAAGATGAGAACTATAACAAAATCTCAAGTGTAGTAAAGGTAATTGCTGCACTTACTGCTCATGTCATGTTGATGTATTACTATGTATCAAAGGTCACAGTTCTGTACTCATACATTATCAAATTTGAAAGAGCAATATTTGATTCTGACCAACCTTTAAACTGCCCAGAATGTGTGTGAAAATGGATGTAGGGCTAACTTGGGTTTAAAAAAAAATGAACCCATGTTTCGGAAGCTGAGGGGTCAATCAGCCAGACTGACAGGGTTAGGTGTCAGTTCTGTGCATCTAATACTCCCTTAGATTATCAATGAGGTGCAGTACACTGATCACAAGCTAAAGCAGCTGTACTAATGAAGATGAAACCAGCTGAAAAAATTAGGTAATACAGGCTTGTGACACAGGGCACTACCTTGTGGACAATAATGCAAGAATAAGGACATAAATCACCATTTAGATACAATAAAACCTATACTAACTCCCCTGAAATGTGTTTGCCGATGGAATCACTGGCAAAAGTCAGCATCTTCACAATTCCACAGCCCTCCCATGAAGTTGCCACACTATTTTTTTTTTTATACCAAGTCAAAGCAGAAAACCAATGCCTTTCACTGCACATTTGCAGCCACGTGCCAGGCTGACCTGTGAGGGTGGCTGGCTGCTGATGCAAGGAATTCTCCCAGCTGTTGGCAGCGCACATAAATGGGGCTTATCAGAACTTACTCAACCCTGAACAACTTTCTTTTTCTACCTATGTTATTCCAGCAGTGGGGATAGAGTGGCACTAAAGAAGCAGGGAGACCTCCCCCATCCTTGTTTGGTAGTATATGAGGACCTTAAATAAATATGAAATCCAAGTTGACTGAGTACAGCTAGCACAGAATGAACTACTAGAGAGAACCATCGCATTAAAAGCCATTTGTCGCTACTATGCAAAGAGCCAAAGAGCAACCTGCCTCTTATTCTCACCACCTATCTTAGGTGAATATTCAATAGCTTTTTCAGAATCATGTTTTTCCATAAGAAACTACACAAACAGCAAAGGCAACATTTTTCAACAACTGGCAATATGATTTCATACTTTTAAGGATTTGCTTAATTTGGTAAAATATCAGATTTTAATAGGCAGCAAAAGTTTAAATATTTCCTCAATTACAAGCAGAAAAGCTAAGAACAACATTTTTATGAAGTCTATCAGACCTTAAGAATTCACACTAATCAACGTCTTTGTCACTGGTTTTAACGGAGGTTCATCCTCAGCTGATATAACTTCTTATCAAGGCCATTAAAAGGATTCAAACGATACTTCTGAATAAAGATACTATTTATACTGCATACTACGTAAACACACAATATTTACTAATGCAACAACAAGGGTATTAAAATAGAAACCTATTACAATAGAAACAAACTATAAATATACAGGATCTCCTGTTTAAATAACAGCTATGTACAAAATATACAGTATATAAGTACAAACATTCCTTAAGAAGTACCAACTTTCATATTACTTCTAAAACATCATGTATTTTTGTGTGTGAAATGTTGTATGCTAAGAAATTCAAAATTAAGTTTCCTCAACTGAGTAGAACTCCTTGAAGTGATGCAAGGAATTAAGAGGGCAGATCATTTCAGGATAGCTGGGAGGTCTGTTGTTGCTTGAGTGTTCTACAAATGTAGCATCTCTATTTTCATTCAGGCAGCAAAATGCAGAGAGAATTATCTCAATATAAGTTACAATTTAGAGTTGAATTTGAATTTACAAATTGAATACTCCAAATTGCTGGTTCTCCTGTATTTCCCCCCCCCCCCCCCTTGTTCTCTCCTGTATATCTGATTATTTCAGAATTTTGCTGCATGTACTTTTCTCAGGCAGTTGCAATCTTTTTGCATATTATTCTTGTCATACAACAGAAGGAGAATACCTGATTTCACAGTGGAAAAGTCTTACAAAACGCTCTTAAAAAAGACTAGCAATTTTTCACTTAAAATGCTTAGCAGTGCAGTGCCAGGTGCGTACAGAAGCCTGGAAGTATGTTTGTTCCCACAGTGACTATGGTGAGAAATAACCAGTATTACAAGAACTGGTCAGGACCCTCCCTTCTATGTAAAAATTAAGTCCTGATCAAATTGATTTTATGCAGCCTTGGAAGGGCTATATTATGATTCAGTGCTTCAGATTTTGCACTGTTGCCAAGTTAGATGATCTATCAAGAATCTTAGGAGTGTTTGCTTTAATCTCAAAACCCCAAGGTTTGGGAGCAAATTATTGTATAATCAATATGTTTCATTTTAAAACCCTTCTCTCTATCCTGCCCATCATACACCTCTGTAGGTCTTGTTCTTGCAGAGGAAAGATTGCATGTGACCTGACAGGACCCCAGAGAGGTTCACAAATCAAAAGCAAATGGTGAAGAGAAGTCAAATTCCTTGAGACTCATGATCAGAAGGGACAGCTTTTTTTTTTTTTTTTTATGCTGGAGGACAGCAGTTCTTATTGTTAAAAGCTACAACAACCTTGTTGCATACACAAACTACCAATAGAGATCAAGTGCAAAGCAATTCCAGCCTACTCACGATGCTGTCTTTTTCCTCTGAACAGACAGATTTCAGAGCATGAATTACTCAGCTTCAGACTACCAGACAATCTCAAGCACTCATCTCTTCTGATGGAAGTTTAGGTTTTCCTCTGACCGTTGTGAAGCATGGTGCGTGAACACACCGAGAACTTAAATCCAAAGCCCTGAGCCAATCAGCCCAGTAGGGACATAATCAAGAAGGTGAGGAATTAAAACCAACTCTTCTCATCATCCTCCACAAACTCCAAAATTTCCAGTTCATGGTCTTTGGTTGACAGTTGACAGAGTTGACAGAGGAGATCACTGCCACAGATTGCTAATTACCAGTTTTCTAATTAAGTTTTCACAAACATTTTAACTGTATCAAAACTTTCTAGCAAAAACTCTTCTACGAAGCATCACCCATGTCCCATAATTTAATACATTAAGTCAAAAAAAGACAGGAGAGGCATACAACATGAAGAATCCACTGGTAACTCCTGTTGACCTCTCATTCTTGAACTCCATTTTAAACCCCTTGCTCTCTGCAAGCCTGGTTGGCCAAGTTACTAGGAACTTCAAAATTTTCAGTCTCTTACAGTTTTTTTCACAGTGAACTCACTTTCTTCTGAGCTTTAATATATTATGCTTGTAGTTTTTTTAAAAAAATGTTTGCAGTGTACAGATTATTTATGTGAAACTTCAGCAGCTCACTGTGACAAGAATCTAGAAAGGTTTGCACTTACTAGTTTCAGAAAGTAAACTAAGCAGGAGATGCTGAGACACTAACTTTTAACCACATGACTGGACATGTGACTGAACAGAAAAAAAATCTCAGAGATACTATTTTAAAAAAAAACATCAGCAATACATGGAAGGAAGTGAGAGTAAAGATTTTGCTTCAACATACTGATCAAGTGACATTTGCCAACAACATTGCTAAGCCATATCCATCAGGGTTATTTTCTAGTGAAACATTCACAGAAAGGCCATACCCCTGTGGATTCTCTTCCTCATTGTGGAAGATCTGACAAGCTTCTTCTGGAGTGAGTTTTTTTTTATTTTATAAATAAATCTTTCACTACTCTTGTAGTGAAGACTTGAAGATGAATTTTCAACAATTATTGAATAATTAACAACTTCCTCTAACCTACTCACCCATTACCACAGATTCACAAGTACACAAGTATTGCTAAGAAAATACAGTATGGAACCACAGACAAGAGGGAGAAGTATTTTTTTTCCCCGAAGCCTCTAAAAGGTTAAGGTGTTATAAGTAGTAATTACTATTAGTAATTACAGAATCACAGAATCGTCTAGGTTGGAAGAGACCTCCAAGATCACGAAGTCCAACCTCTGACCTAACACTAACAAATCCTCCACTAAACCATATCCCTAAGCTCTACATCTAAACTTCTTTTAAAGACCTCCAGGGATGGGGACTCAACCACTTCCCTGGCAGCCTATTCCAGTGCCTAACAACCCTTTCAGTAAAGAAGTTCTTCCTAATATCCAACCTAAACCTCCCCTGGCGCAACTTTAGCCCATTCCCCCTCATCCCGTCACCAGGCACGTGGGAGAACAGAGCAACCGCCACCTCGCTACAGCCTCCTTTCAGGTACCTGTAGAGTGTGATAGGGTCGCCCCTGAGCCTCCTCTTCTCCAGGCTAAGTAGCCCCAGCTCCCTCAGCCGCTCCTCGTAAGACTTGCTCTCCAGACCCTTCACCAGCTTCGTCGCCCTTCTCTGGACTCGCTCAAGCACCTCCATGTCCTTCTTGCAGTGAGGGGCCCAAAACTGAACACAGTACTCGAGGTGCGGCCTCACCAGAGCCGAGTACAGGGGGACAATCACTTCCCTGGACCTGCTGGCCATGCTGTTTCTTATGCAAGCCAGGATGCCGGTGGCCTTCTTGGCCGCCTGAGCACACTGCTGGCTCATATTCAGCCGACTATCAACCAAAACACCCAGGTCCTTCTCTGACAGGCAGCTTTCTAACCACTCATCTCCCAGTCTGTAGCTCTGCTTGGGGTTGTTGTGCCCCAGGTGCAGGACCCGGCACTTGGCCTTGTTGAACTTCATACAGTTGGCCTCGGCCCATCACTCCAGCCTATCCAGATCCTCCTGCAGAGCCTTCCTGCCCTCGAGCAGATTGATACACACACCTAACTTGATGTTGTCTGCAAACTTAGTGAGGGTGCACTCGATCCCCTCATCCAGATCATCAATAAAGAGGTAAAAGAGGACTGGCCCCAGGACCGAGGACTGGGGGACGCCACTAGTCACTGGCCTCCAACTGGATTTGACTCCATTCACCACAACTCTCTGGGCCCAGCCAACCAGCCAGCTCTTAACCCAATGAAGTGTGCACCAATCCAAGCCATGGGCAGCCAGTTTCCTGAGGAGAATGTTGTGGGGAATGCTGTCAAAAGCCTTACTAAAGTCAAGGTAGACCACGTCCACAGCCTTTCCCTCATCCACTAAGCATGTCACCTTGTCATAGAAGGAGATCAGGTTTGTCAAGCAGGACCTGCCCTTCACAAACCCATGCTGACTGGGCCTGATCGCCT
Organism: Nettapus auritus; assembly: GCA_011076525.1. NCBI lineage: Eukaryota > Metazoa > Chordata > Aves > Anseriformes > Anatidae > Nettapus > Nettapus auritus. The sequence continues at coordinate 11,106,039 of CM021771.1, forward strand.
GCTTGCCCTGCAAGTGCCACATGATGATGCTCAAGATAATCTGCTCCATGAGCTTCCCTGGCACTGAGGTCAAACTAACAGGCCTATAGTTCCCCAGGTCTACCCTCCGGCCCTTCTTGTAGATGGGCGTCACGTTTGCTATCTGCCAGTCGAGTGAGACCTCCCCGATAGCCAGGACTGCTGATAAATGATGGAAAGCGGCTTGGCCAGCTCTTCCACCAGTCCTCTCAGTAATTAGTAACAATCCTAGAAGTTGAAAAAATTTTAAGTTTAATTGAAAGGAGGAGCAACTTTCTGCTGTTGTCCTCAAGAAGTAGCTAGACAGTCTTACTCTACCAAGTTATCAGTCAGTCACTTATTTTGGGATTAATTCTAAAAAGCAAACAAGCTTTTTGTTTGTTGTTGTTGTTAATTGCAATGACATACTGTTTCTGACATTAGAATTTATTAATCTGGGGGGTATGATGTACTGCCATGCAATAATAGCCAAAGCCTGCTACATTTTCTAGAAGTTTAAGGTCTTACCTTCTTTAAGTGCTTTAAGGCCTTGTCCTGTCAGATAAAACAACTTCCCAATCTCCTCCCAGCTGCTGCCCCTGTTGGGTTTACTGCACTGTTCTTTAAATCCTTCCATCAGCTGCAGTACTCAGTACTGCTGCAGTACTCCTGTACCATAGCCTTCTTGATCTTGACCTCAAGGCAAGCAAATACACCCCTAGTTACATGCTTTTGATAACTTCTAGACCAGTCTGTAAATGAAGGCAGCTTCCACATCACTTTTGTTTGCTTTTCCTTGCAAGCTTCTACTTCTCCTCCTTGTAGACTGAGCAGCTCTCTTGAGACAAACTACTTTCATAATAGAATTCCACTAAATGATCTATTTCTGTCAAAATGTCTACGGGCAATCAATCATGTTCTCCTTCAGAGTAGGTATTACTGTAAAAAGTAGCATTCCCTTATTTCCATGTTCTGAAGTGTTCTTAGTAACACTTAAATTTGACCAACTGACTCACATCAATTTATTTTGAACTAGAGCATTCATCTTTAATGGCAGATTGTACATAACCAAGATAATTCCTCTGTATACAACTATTTGGATAGAAGGGAACCTCTGCAATCACTCACAATATTTCAGAAGCAATAAAAACCTAGCACCAACAAGTTTCTCAAGTACTACTTCACTACTCCACTTCAAGATCTAGGCCACAGGAAGAAAGGGAGCTTCTATAAAACTTCTCAGAAGTGTGATTTTCTCTGGACCCAGCTTTCAAGTATTTTTGAAATAAAATGTGATTCAAGTACATACTAGGAAGTCAGAATACAGCCAAACATGTAACCATAGTATTTTTCCTGTGCTTTCTTCCATCCACCCTCAACCACCAACCATTCATGAGGCAGTCTGCAATTGGATTAAATACCACCAGCAATTAGCAAGTTTGCTCTGCATAATCCTACTTCAAGTTTTTCAGGGTCACAGACATGACTAAGTGTGGCTATTCAAAATCTAAGCTTTGTTTTCTTGGCATGTATTTTTAGATTTTGATCTAGTTCCTCTAGGACAGTATCTTTCTTACTATTGACTCTTGTGGTAGACAGAAGCCAAGCAGCACCTGCTGCAGAAACAGAATCCTTTTCTGTCATGTGTCAGGACTGGGGCACACATACTTGGCAGGAGTTCTGTGAATCTTACTGTAAATTGAGGAAAGCCTAGAGTCTATCATATATACCTCCTGAGTATGAATTTACTTGCAGATTAATTCACCTTCTACCCTCATTTATCATACCTTTAAAACACTGAAAAATTAGGAAGTTAAAAATAGATCTCTTTACCAAAATACCTGGATATCTTCAACATATTTTGCAAACCTTCTGAAGCACTCAGGAGGGAATAAAAAATGGGAACAATTTGCTTGGATACACTGTTCTTATTGCCTCTTTTTCCTCCCTTTCCTTTCTCCCTTAAATCAAAAAAGCCTTTCAGGGAAACTGTGCCTAAAGCTCACTTGCTTTCTCCCCCCAAAATTCTAGGTAGCTCCTGGTCTTTTGCTCTTTAAGAAGTATTTATTTTCACATGAGGTTAACCATCTTTACTTGATCCTTTTACTAAACTGACAGTATCAAGCATTCCTTTTGCAAGCTGCTAATATCAAATTTAAGAACATTTGGAGGAATAATGCTTCCCTGCTTCTCCTCCACACCTGATTCACCTCTTTAAAAAAAAAAAATCAGATTCCCAACAACCTTACCCAGCTGAAAGCATCAGTTCCCTTGACAAAAGCAGAATAGCTGACAGACATCTTCCAGGCTAATGAAAAAAATAATAAATAGCTCTAATATCAACGGATTGTTTTCTCAGTCAATTCAATAGATATTATGTATTACAGCTCAATGATTGCTTGTTAAGGGAAAGAAATAAAATTACTCTATAAAAAACAGACACCCAAGATAAGATTTTTCAAAGGAAATAATACACACCTAGAGTAATCTCAGACTCTGAAGGGACAGTAAGTAATTCATGCATTAAATATATCATACACAGGTTTGTGTGTCAAATTTTACTTGTTGGATGTACTGACAAGCATTAGAAACAACTAACGGGTCTGAACTACTTAAGTACCTTATGGTCCTTCCAACAAAACAGCCTCTGAATAGATAAACTAGTGACGTACAAAATACAAAGGAGATGTTAACATGTGAAAGTCTTACAGAGTAACACAAATATTTCAACTTTCAGGCAAAATTATTCCCATTTCTAAAGACATTTTGGAATGTAAAATACATTCTCTTAAAGAATGTATTCCCCTTTGTACCCTGTACCTTTCTCATATTCTAATAGAATATTTGAAGGAAAAAGAGCCTGTTTTCTTTATTTACAACTAAGATTGTTACACACAAGACAGTTACTTGTTTTTACTAATTATTGTTTATATAAATATAGCCAAACATCTACAAGCACTCCTTTAATCACTTGCCTACACTCTGTTTAGAATTCTACTAATTAAAATATGAATTGCAATTTACTTAGTGAAACAGAAAAAAAAGATTTCCTCATTTATCTAAATAGAGACTTTCTCCTAAACTATCTTGATGAAATGGTTGAGCTTTTAAACTAACCCTAGAGAATCAAAACAATTATTTGGAAAATAAATCATTGCTGTTGAGGTAAGAATTAAGTCTCTTATTAAGAGATGGTTACATTTAGAAATGTGTTTTACTTGTGAAGAGCTTTTGATTTACTGAGATTGAGCCTTTTGCTGCCTTTACAAAGTAAAGCCATTTCACTTTGGGACCAAGATGACAAACAAAAGTTTGAAGTTTCCCTTTCCTTCCATATTGTAAAGTACATGGAGGACATCACACATATTATAAAACTAATCACAACTACTCAAACTACACAGGCTCAGCATGTGTTTAAAAAAAATAAAAAAATCAGTTTGATTTAGATGTCTCTTTTCTAGGCACCAGAAACATGCTAGTCCAGGTTCCCAGTTGTTAAAAAATAACAGTAAATGCACACAAGTCCTTAGCTTCAAAAGCTATATAAACACATCCAGCTTCAGTAATCCAGCAGCAAGTGTTCATTGCAATTTTAACCATAAATACAATCAACAGACTTTAAGCATAGTTGGAAAATCTTGGTAATCACATGTAAGCTCCCACCACCAATGAGGGATCTATTTCTATTGTAAGGAAGCCATCTTAGCAACATATATACATGCTCCTTGTAACATTGCTCTTGAACTTCTACAAAGTAACTGTGGAATTGCTGCATACAGCAGAACAGAAGTTCTATTCAGTTCCAGGAATCACAAAGCAAATCTTGCTGCTAGATGTCTTTATTTTCCTTTAACAAAATACACAAAGGCACAAAATTCACTTATATCTTGTCATTATTATACAGGTATAAATAGTGCTTTGTATTCAAGTACAATCAAGTGCAGAGACTTTCTATATTTTATGTAAACACAAAACAGTTCTGTATGTACGTGCCTCTGGTTCATCTGCAATGCAAATACCAAAGGAGATGCAATTTTTGTGAGTGTCATTTAACTTAATTCTGTCAAAAAGTTAGACAATGAATAACATTAACACCACTGTAATGACACTTTCCATATGCTTAAGTCAAATGTCGGATGACACCTCAGCTTGTAAACATCTGTGTTTAAGATGTACTCAACTTAACAGGGAAGAATTAAAAAGTTGACTAAACCAAACTTACTAGGTTAGTTGTGTTGTGGCCAGTTTGTGGCTCTTCATTTGACAGCTAGAGAGGTCAAATTTTAGGTCACCTTTAATAAAACTTTTAAGTTTTTAATATGCAAATTGAGCAACGGCTATGACTGTTAGACTTCAACCAACTATACGTTCTGTGAGATAACTTATTTAGAGACACATGCTTAATTTACAATGCTCACTTTCACACATAGCTTTGACATACTGTGGCAGTTGAGGCAGTTTAAGCTCAAGCGAGATTTTTAAGTTGTACCATTTAAAAAAGCTCACCTGAATAGTAACAACAGGCATGAACAAAGCTAAAAACTAGCTACTGAAGGCACTTGAAGTACTTTATTCAGCTTTCACTGAAGATTCTTCACTTTGTTCAGCTGAAATAGCAGAATCTGAAATAGAGTTTTCAGTTGTTGAAACATTTTCTGCTACTTCTTTTTCAACTTCTTCAGCTAGCCCATCATTCAGCTGCTCACCACTTAGTGCTTTATCATCTGTCTCATTTGTCTCAACGCTCTGGGATCGTTCTTTAGATTCTGTAAAAAGAAAAATGATCAAATAATGATTTTCAGAAATGAAGATTTAGCTAATATTTGTACAAGGCCTGTGAAAATATTTTGCAATACACACAGATTTCAACTAGTCACCACAAAGTTCTGAACTGCCAAAAATCATTTTTCTGAAAAGGAAGTCACAGGTAAAAACTGTGAAATTGAAGAAAAAATAAAATACTATGGAAAAAGAGTTCACCAGACCCCACTGAAAATATTGCATATTATTTGCATCCGTTCACACTCAATCTTTCTAGGCTTGTTTGTTTAATGAGAGAATGCCAGAAGTAAAACATTATCTTAATTCAGCTTGTGCTTGGTAATGGAAGTGTTAGCAAATGTACAGGTTTTTCTGTATAAGTTCAATGAGCACACAGAGCCTAAATACTCTACTTGGTGGAAACTACATGTAAGGAGCCAGGTAATTAGAAAAAAAGACAGAAGAAACCAGTTCCCAACATCTCAAAACTGACAACAAAAATTACTGAGTATTCTTAATCTTCCTACTGGCAGCTTTCTTTCTCCTCATCTGAACTCTGCTTATTTTCTTCAGCCTCCAATTCTATTAATGAGTTTGTGCCTTCTCCTGCTCTAGCCCCTCCACACCTAAGTTACGTTCCTTCTTTACTGATGCTGTTGAAGCTTTAGTCACAAAGGAAGTATAGGATGGGAGGAAGAAAACTCCATGCTTTTAACTCACATGTAGTATAGTGCAAACATTCATCTACTCAGATTCAGTCTTTTATTCCTCAGAATTATGATCCAGCAACCTGTAAAAGTGATTTTTTCTTAGCCCAGTCAATGTAGGGACTGAGGGAGCCATGCATTCACTGTGATTAGGAAGATGCTGAGCATCTACAATGGGCTTGAGGACAGCCCCAGGGACAATTAGCCACTAGTAGGAACTTCCATTGAAAAGCAGAAAGCCTGATCAGATACATGTTCCAACCACCTATAATCAAAGGAACAGGAAAGGGATGCTGCTCTCACGGTTATATTCTACTGAAAAGCATGGAGACACTGTTTCCATAAAGAGAGTCATATTTATTTTACATGACCTTTCCCTTCACTTTGTTTAACAAACTTAGTAAAACTACTGAAACTCTGCAGAATACAGTTAAAAAACAACTTACATGGAAAATGAATCTAATAATTAAAGGTCTGACAAATTAAGGAACTAAAGAGTAGATACTTTACAATAGGAAGCTGTGGCAGTCACAGCAAGCAATGCTACTTGTTTGCTCCAACTGCAAATATGATCAACCTGTATTAAATATATAGTGATTTCATTTTAAATACACTGACTAGTGGAGAGTCCACTTGATCTTGATACTAAGTTATTTAAATTACTGCTTTAAGTGCAGTAGCTGAAAGATAAAACTCTGAAAGAAAGTTTAAAGATGACAAAAGAAAGGTAGCACCCTTGAGGATCAGTTATTAATACATGATTTAACTGAATGCAGCTACACATATATAATCTCAACAGCAAACAGCCTAAGGCAAGTTTAAGAACTGTATTAATGCAATCTTAAAAGCCCTGCTTCTGGCTACAGAAGTTCTGTTCCTAGCACTTCTGCTTAAAGCTTAGTACTTACAAAAGCGTATGTACTTCACACTGCGAGAGGTCAACTACCCCTCTTTTTGTTGCAGAGTATTTCATTGCATAACCAGTGGTATCCCAATACTGTATTAGGTCAAGTCCCAATACTGTAGTAGGTCAAGTAGAAGAAACATGTCTGGTATGCAGGTATTCACAAAGCCAGAAAAAAACGTAACGAATTACTTTAAAAAAAGTTGTTAGCAAGTCATTAAACTTGAGTTAAGCTGACAAGGATCTACTGAGAAATCAGAATTCTAGCCATACTAGCTGAACTAAAGAAAAAACACAGCAGATACTTGGATCTTTTAGAAGAAATAATGGCTTACAAAAATATAGCACACATGCTGTCCTGCAAAAATAGTGCAGATTTGGTAAAGAAGCAGCCAAATCTCTGAAACAATTCTTCCAGACCAGGTTTGTTTGGTTGTTTTTTTTGTTGTTGTTGTTTTGTTTGGTTGGTTCATTGTATTTTTGTTTGGTTAGTTGGTTTTTTAAACAGCAAACTGAGACCATTTTGACCAGAAACTTATTCCTTAGTACTTTGTCTTTGACCAGTTTTATTCCTAAAGTTTCTGCTCCACCTGTAACATTTGCCCAAGGCCATGCCACTTTTGGTAGAACTCATGAATAACCACATACTTGGAACAACTTGGAAGAGTGTTATTTTTGAAGGATAGCATTACTGTGAACACTTCTGTTTAAGTACAAACGAGATTTTTGCATCTGCCTTTTAAATGGAAGTCCTTTCAAACATACTAACAGTTGCTGTATGTCAAAAATCTTCAGATGTGCTAAAAGCATTAAATCATCAAAATATTTCATCAGATGGTCAAAGAACATACAATCTGGAAACAGCAAGGGAAGTTGTCTTCATAAAGTCCAGATTTCATCATGGTGATCAGAAGTTCAAAGTAATCTAATGAAGACCTTTGAACACCAGCACTAGATTCAATACAAAATACTCAAGCTGACAAGTTTTCTTGTTTCATCTTTCAAAACATTGTTAAATGATAAGCCTACATTAAGGACAGTACAACAGTACCAAACATAAGGAAGGCAAAATCAGAGTTAAAAGTAGGTCCTGGTGTTTTAATGTTCGGGTCTTATACAGAAAAATAATACTTCTAAATGCTCAGAGACTAGCCTTTGATAGGAAAAAAAAAAGCCACTTAAAGTACATTGCTTCATTCTAATATTAAAATTTCCCAAGTTACACTGCTGAATAGTGAAGCATGATGTCTGTGCCAATAATCTCTATCAGATTGACAGCTGATGACTCCACATTTCCAGAGGATTACAAAATCCAAGGTCCAGTGCCAACAGCACTCCACGTAACATTCTTCAGTTCTCATATCTATAGGAGTAGCACGTAGCATACTTGTCACTGCATGAGCACACAACTGAAAAAAGATTCAGCTTCACGCTCTACTCATTAGTAAAGTAGCTGACTAGTGAAAAAATATTTATAGCATTTCTGCATCACATTAGCTTGCATTTTTTCCCAAGCTATATAGCTATGGTTTAAATGAGTTACACAGAAGGTTTGGATATCCCTGTTGTCAACACTGTGGTGAGCATGGCTTCTTGATGTTAGTGTTTGTTTACATCTAAGCAAAGATACTCTATTCTTACTATGACAGCATTTATATTACTACAGTGAACAAAAGCCTTCCCCAAAGCTATCCCTCCATAGCTTAAAATTACAATCAAGGAAGCCGAGTTGTTTCAAATTAGGGTTCTGATGGAAAAAGTGATTTACTGAAAACGATATTCTCATGAGTAAGAGATTACTTTGTGGCAAGACAGAGACAGATAATGCACGATGACAAATGGGCTGGGTAGCACCGGCCTATGCTGCATCAACAAGACATCTCAGATATTAGTTATGTTAAATATTAACACATACTCTATTTCCAGCTGCTTACTAATTACCAAAACAGAACGGTTCATATCATCTTGTAGATGAAATATTCAGAAAAGATCAGAATATTTAAGCTACCTAAAAAGAGAAGTCAGCATACCAGTTACTTATTTCTTATGCCTCTTCTCAAGACTTTCAATATAACTTCTTAGAAGTAAAAGAACTGGTGAATAATCCCCACTGTGCTTTTTGTTGTTTTTCATTTATTATTTGTAATTAATGGAGCATACCAGAATACAAGACCACACCAAAAAAAATAATACTAATTTGCAGTGTTAAAGGTAAGCTGAAAATTTCACATATACTGCAATAAAAACATTCTATGTTTTATCCTGAAAATTCTGCTTCCATAAAAAGCAAGAAGTATTTTGTAGAATTTTCACTCCCACATCTCAGGTACCTAAGGAAAATCTTGCACTAATTTACTTTGTTTTTTAACCATCTATAAACTGGCTCAGCAGCTCAAACACATTAAAAGCATAGTTTGATAAACATTTCCTTCAATGATAATACCAGCTTAATTAGCACCCCCCTCTCTCAAAACCTCTACGAACCTACAGTTGAGTAACACGTAGAAATACTCAAGGCACACCTCCAAAAGCTGAAGTCTTTAAGGGCTTTTCCATTTGATTCACACAGAAGAAAATAACCTGACTTTTGAAGACCCCCATAATAAACCATGTCTTTTCTAAAACTTGTTTCTTAAAGTAGCCAAGAAGCTACCAAATCCATACTCTACTCACTGAAAAGAGAATAGAGAATAAGACAACTTGAGAGCAAAGGTGAAATTTGCATTGTCTTAGCTAGCTTCACAGATCTGATTTAAGACTTGCTTCACTACTTTTATCATGAAAGAACATGTAAGTAGTTACATTCACCGCTATCTCTGTTGCCATTCTAACATAATTCTCCCTCTCCTCAGCTGTGCTAATACAATTGTTAGAATCAGGTATATTGACATATTTAAGGCAGACTGTAACCTGTGGCACAGGGACCAATTCAAGGAAAAGATAAAATGTCTTCTTAATCCACAATACTTGAATCTGAAGCTTTTCAACTTGTAGTGGGTTTACGTGGCAAGGTTTTGGTAGCAGGGGGGGCATAGGGGTGGCTTCTGTGAGAAGGATCTAGAAGCTGCCCCATGTTCGGTAAGGGCCCCACTGCTGACCAGAGCTGAGCCAATAAGCGATGTTGTTTTGCGCTTCTGTGAGAGCATATTTAAGACAGGGAAAAAACGCTGCGCCACTCAGCAGCTGGGAGGGTGAGAGGAGTGAGAAACAGCCTTGCAGGCGCCAAGGTCAGTGAAGGAGGGGGAGAGGTGCTCCAGGCGCCGGAGCAGAAGTCCCCTGCGGCCTGTGGTGAGGACCATGGTGAAGCAGGATGTCCCCCTGCAGCCCATGGAGTACCACGGTGGAGCAGGGTTCAACGCTGCAGCCCACGGAGGAGACCACGGTGGAGCCTGTGCCCTGAAGGAGACTGCGGCCTGTGGAAGACCCCTGCCGCAGCAGATTCAGGGCCGGACCTGCAGCCCGTGGAGAGGAGACCACACAGGAGCAGGTGACCCGGCAGGAGCTGCTGCCCGTGCGGGACCCAGGATGGAGCAGTTTGCTCCAAAGGGATGGACCCCGTGGTACGGACCCATATATGGAGCAGTTCTTGAAGAGCTGCTGCCCGTGGACAGCCCACACTGGATCAGTTCGGCAAGGACTGCATCCCGTGGGTGGGACCCCACAGCACAGGGGACAAGAGTGACCAAGAAGGAGCGGCAGAGAAGAAGTGCTGTAGACTGACCATAACCCCCATTCCCCCGTTCCCCTGCGCCGCTCAGGGGGAGGAGGTGGAAGAGGGTGGATGGGGGGGGGAAGGTGCTTTTGGTTTCTTTCCTTTGTTTCTCACTTCTCTAGCTTGTTAGTAATAAGCAATAAATCTTACTTTCTCTCTATGCTGAGTCTGTTTTGCCCGTCACGATAATTATTGCGCGATCTCCTAGTCCTTATCTCAACCCTTGAGCCCCTTTCATCGTATTTTCTCCTCGCTCCTCTTTGAGGAGGGGGAGTGAGAGAGCGGTTGTGGTGGAACTCAGCCGCCCACCCGAGTAAAACCATCACACAACTACACTGAGTGATATGTCAAAATTAATTTCTTCCCTCCTGCATTTTGTTCCATCCTACAAAACAAGACACTATCCCCTTTCAGGTGACCCAGCAATGAATTAGGGAACTGCACTGAAAGTGGCTGAGGCCACTTCTTCACTGAAAAGCAGTTAAGAGAACAATGACACCAGAAAAAAGAAACCAAGCAAGTTTTCCCTACAATGCACCCTTCATCAGACCGCACCCAGAGATGGGTACAGTTAGATAAGTCTCGCCTACCAGTCTCACTCAGCCTTCCCATGCCAGAAATTAAAGCAGATGCCATTTTGTACTCAGAATTAAAGACCAAACAGAAGTATTCGGTTACATTCCAACAGTTTCCTATAGGCAACACCTTTGCAGACTGAACATCAGGGCTGTACCCCTCTTCAGTAACTTTTTTCCCCACATGCTCCCTTGTTTTGAACTAATGCAAAATTCCATTAAGTATTCAACAGCACAGCCAACTGGAGATTCTTTGGTTTGAAATTATAATTTCTGAAGTCTTTTAAAACACTGCATCTTCCGGTTGGCTGTATACCAGATGCCTACTGTATCTGCAGACTATAAAATGTCTCAAAAGGAACTATACTAAATTAAAATTGACAATTTGTCTTTGAACTCCCTGATTTTAAACAAGGCAGTTTTACTAGATTTTCCTGCCCTGAGGAAAACAGCAAAAGGAACAAAGGCAGAAATTCCAACACACCTTAATCAAATGACCTGCTGAACACAGTGGAAGTTAACCACTTCAGGACATATTCTCTTCCTAACTAATTTACAGCACTGTTTTCCATCTGTTTATCAGTATCACTAGAGTGAAGAATTTTGTTACGCCATCATTTGCATGAGACATTCTGCTTAATATAATGAAATTTTAGGGTTCAAGAGAAGACAGCAGCAACAACAAGCTAAGCTAGAATCAGGGATAAGATTTGAAAAAATATAAACTGTACCTACTATGAAGTTGTTCTTACAAAAAACTCACATCATATATATGTAACATTTAAACATATCAGTGAAATCTGGCACATTCAAAATTCAAAATTCTCCCAGTATGCATGGGACAGGGAGATTTCATTGGACTTTAAATAAGAGCAGACTTCATGAGATTAGCACATACCTTCTGTATGCTGATTCTCCTGCGGTTTTCTCTCTCTTGACTCTGGATGCTCAGTTTCCGATTGCAATTCTGTAGGTTGCTTTTTTTCAAAACTGAAATCTGGTAGTCTTGGAGCCTGAGGTCTTGTTTTTCTTGCAGGATTCAGGAAATAGCAGTAGGCACACCTAAATGCTACACAAAAGCACACCCAGTAAGTAGTTTCACTAACTAATTTAATATTTCACTTCATTCCTCCGCAATACCCTGACTGTCCAAAATACTAAGAATTAAATAAATTAATAATAATGCCTGAGAGTATGTCCATCAAGTTTACAGAAATTGTTCCATACAGATCCCTTTTCAATTTCAGCATACATTTGCTTCTTAAATACCTGTTTGCTATCACCTCTGCTGCACTTGTGCTTCCGTCCATCACTGTGAAATATTTGACCACAATGAACAAAATAATGCAATTCAGTACCACAAGATGTTGCTACACAATGTTATTCTATTCTTTGCTACAAAAGACCTAAGCTGGAAGATAACTTTTTTTGTTAAGATGTCACTATGCTCACCCTTTGATTAAGTGGATGCTATGGACACTCCATATTTCCCTCATTATTTGCTCCTTGAGGAGCATTCTGCTCCAGTGATACTTAATTAAGAAAAAAGTTTTGTTCTGAAGTACAGTATCCCACATAATAGTTAAGTGAATATTTTCACTAAGACACAGGGGATGAAATGATTACTTCCTGCACATTTGAACTGTGAACACACCTGAGCTAAGATGATACATAGACTAAATATATTCAGACGCATAGGAAACTTTCAGCCTATACTCTTATAGTGTTGTGTATTCTCCTCACAAAATTAAGAGAAACAAAATGAAATAGAAGACTTATCTAACATTCCCTCATTTTTTAAACATCAGGCTTACACTTGTGGCAGAAAGAAGGCAAAAATAAAACATCTGTGTTCAATAAAGAACTGTGTCTGTCTTAAGTTATCGTCAGCCATAAATTCACATATAGCCCCCCTGGACTTGTTCCCACTCCTTTTCTGATACCTCCCCAGGATCTTCTTGCCAAAGAAAAATTTTGTTTAAGTTCTGGTAAAAGAGGAATACTTTAATGTCAGATAGTTTCTCAATATAAAACCCTTCTGAGAACCATTTTAAGCCAGTAGCAATTTTAAGGGATGTACTGGAGGAAGCCTATTTCTACTGAAGAGCTTTCTACACATAAAATCCTTGGCCTGAAGGTTGCAATAAAGTACTTCTTTAAGTCTTAAAGCAAATCTTAAGATACAGAGCAGTAAGTTACCATAAAACTGTTCCCATATGAAGCGACATTTCACAGTGTCAGTTAAGTATTTAACTGCAACCAAAATGAAGCATGATGCATGTTAGTCATGAAACACAAACTAACTACTACAGTCTGCTACGGATTAGTTCTCACCTATGTATTCAGGCCTGCTACACATTAGTTCTTACCTATGTATTCAAACTCCTCCTTCAAAGCCATACCATTGTGAGAAAAACACTGCTGGCATATAAGGGCATACCTAGAAAACATGAACACTATATAATTACATACCTTTAAGCAGTAACACACTGAAGTAGGAGATGCATTTTACTATAGATACTGACTAACAGCTTAGGTATTTACTTTTAAGATGTAATTTCCACAGTCAAATGGATTTATTGTGTAGGGCCAACTAACCATATATTTAAAAATATTTTTTAAGTTGGTTTAGAAAAAGTGAAAGATTCTCACAGTTGAACAGATTTTTAATATCAGCAGTATCAGAAAATAATATCCAAACTATTTACAAGTTTGTACTTCATTAGAATACAGTCAGCATGAAAAGTGATCATGTTTAACATGGAAATTCAGGTACATCTGGAGAGTTCTAAAGGCAATCAGAAAGCATTTATAAAGGTAATAAAGCTAAAGTCATAATCAAATAAGTTGTGGGTTTTTTTTTGTTAAATATAATGTATTCACCTACTTGAGTATCAAAGATCTTTCTTTTTGTATCAGACGGCTAATATTGTTCAAAGTAGAGGCTAATCTTGTCAAAATGGTTGCCATTTTCCCTACAGATTTTTTCCTATGAAGCACTAAGAAACAGCCATATCATAAGAAAGTTTATGACAATTTGCAATACTTTTAACCTTGAACCTTCTGCTTTAAAAAAAAAAAAGTTAAGAAGCTCCATATCTCCCACATATTTATGTACTCCCTTTAGCAGTATTTTACCTGTTCTGAGGACCATCACCAACCAAATACTCAATAACTCTGTCCACAACTCCTCTTTCTCGAGGAAGAATAGGTCTTGCTAAAGGAGGGCCTGGAGGATGAAGACCTAGGAAAACATGAACTATGTCAAATTGATTTTCAACTATGCTACTGTATATAAATCTTTCACTATGCATGTTAGTGCAATAGAAATTCTGCCTGCTTAATATGAATGACCATATTTCTTAATCTACTAGGAAAGCTGTAAGTTTTTTCAGTCCACAACAGTTGAAAGTTCTACTGCTCTGTCATCTTATATTAAACCATTTTACTTTCACACATTAAGTTCTTTAGAAATTATTAATTTAATAATGTACTTAATGCATTAATAGCATTTAATGATTACTCACAATGTTGGTTTTTTTTTTTTGTTTGTTTTTTTTTAAAAAAAAAAGCAACTTAGAATTGAGTTTTCTTTATACTGAATTCTTTATTTCTGAATTCTGCATATTCAGTTATTCAAGTTCACACTAATATATCTGGTAGAAATCAATTACAACACTAAAGGAATGAAAGATGTTACCAAAGAAGCCCCCACTGGTTTCTGTACGGTTACTAGATGGCAGGAGCCTAACTGGAAACATGCCCAGTATATCCAGTCTACGTATTAAACCAGCTAGCCACTTGATACATTTTTATCTCCACATTTATTGGAAAGTTGGATATTTTCAGTTATGCTTAGTCTAAAAATCCAAACCACCCCTATTGATACAGATATTTTTTAATTCCATGTGTTTAACTACTATCAAAATAAAACTCCTTTAAAAACAGGTAATAACAATAGTTGCTACCACCTTCATCTCTGCTTACATAGGGCATTTAAAGCAGATGAATGGCACACATTTGTCTTTCCACACACAAGGTTTTAAAACTCCTGCTCTACTACAAGACCATTATGAACTGCCAATTGCCATTTATGTAGCTTTCAGTCCTTACTTCTACCTTCCCTTCTGGCCTTGACACAGAAGCTAGGCATAATGAGCAACAAAATTTGGTAAGAAACATCACCAATGTTTCAAATAACTAAATAGCTAAAATCACTTCCCAAGGACACATTCCTGGCCAAAAGGCATTTTATACAAGTCAACAGCTTAGGTGGACTTTTATTGATGACATTCAGCTTTTGATTCTTTTTTCTATTTACTATCTGTCTAGTATTTTTCTTGGGAAGATATGTTCTATTTTCTTGGGAAGATACATCTTCTTAGGAAGATATCACAGAATCTCCTATAAATGACTTAAAAATATAAACAACGGACTACCAAAAGAGTAGTTTTTCTTCATAAATTGAACTAATTCAAAAGGGCATTTAACTGAAAGATACCAAGGGAAAAAACAGTGGTTTTCCAGCTTCTCAGATGATAGATTTGTCTTTCCTGTAGCACTTTACACATGCCATGGTGCTGCTCCCAGCTAAAATCATTGCTCCCAGCAATACAGCTGCTATTTTCATACATATATGCACAGAAATAGCATGTATGCCATGAGTATAGAGGCAAAGACAACACATTAAGTCTTGCCATTTAGTATACTGATCCAAGATAGGCTTTCAGTTTAAACACAGCATTAGATGTAACAGATAGCAATTACCATCTCAAACCTGGTATCTTTTATCTCTCACAGATGGGAGCAACAATGGAAAAAGTCACTTATACCGGAATGTGCTATATTCAGTTGTAAAGCTGAAGTATGATTACCTGGATACCCTAGGACAAATGTCAGAAAAACTGTTTCAAGAAGTAGGACCCAAATATTTGGAGCAATGTTCTCTCCAAGTCCTACATGCAGAATGAGACTTATCTCATCCTTACCATTGCAATGTTCCTGTCAGTTCTGGAAAACTGACCTGAACAGACTGTCCTGATCTTTACAAGCTGTACTGGGTCTGGCTGGGATGTTAACTTTCCCTGCAGCAGCCCATACAGTGCCATGCTCTGCACTTGTAGCTAGAACAGCAGTGTTATCACACCAGTGTTGTGTCTGCTGCTGAGAAGTGCTGGCACAGTATCAGGATTTTCTCTAACCCTCCTGGGGGGTAGGCAAGAAGTGAGAAAGAAACATCACCAGGGCAGCTGACCTAAACTAACCAAAGAGATATGCCATGCCATATGATGTCACACTCAGCAATAAAAGGTGGAAGAAGGAGGAAGAGGGGAGGGGTGGGCTTTCGTTGTGAAAACGTCTGTCCTCCTCGCGAACACTGGCTACGTGTGTTGAGGCCCTGCTTCAACAACGTGGTCAGGCATCGTTCATTTGCGGGAAGTAGAGAATTTCTTTCCTCTGCACTTCCATATAGCCTTTACTTGTTTTGTTTTGCTGCTCCCTTTCCCCTTTCCCTTTTTCCCTTTAGTTGAATTGTTAATTAATAATATTTCCTTAATATATATATATATTTTTCCCCTTGAATTAAATTATCCTTATCTCAACCCGTGAGTTGTTCTTTCCTTTACTTCTTCCCCTCCTCATCTGAGGAGGGGGAATGAGAGAGCGGTTGTGGTGTTCAGCTGCCTAGCACGGTAAAACCACCACACAAGTACAATAAATTTGAATAGAAAATACCACAATTTACATGCTTAATATACTTTAAGAATAACTCTTGCTTTCACAAACAAGGGAACTGAAGTCAAGAGATATAAATCAGGGAATACGGTCCCAAATTATTCTTGTATTCTGGAAACAAGTAGTACTCAAGACTAAGAAAATCCTCAAAGCAGCCACAGGAGAGAAAAAAAAAAAAAAATCAGTCCGTACTAGCTAGGCAGAACTCTGTATTTCCTAGATTTTGAAAAAGCTGCCCAGAGAAGACTTCAAGCAAAATACATTTGCTAAAGCTTCACAAAAGACGACCCAATGCTTCCATTTAAAAAGTGAATGGTCAATGTTTGACACAGGTCAAGGCAAAGATCTGAAGGCAAAGATCTGAAAGACTAAAAATCGGCAATAAAATTAGAACTCTAAAATGATTTTCCTTAATATATGGTTAACACTCAATCATGTATATAGTATTATATTCAAAAGATACCATTTTCATATGACCTGTATATCACAACATATCAAAGTTTCTAGTAGTTAAAAATAAGAAATATTAAGTAAAAGTACCTAGAACATGCTCCAAGAAAAACTTCAATTACCTGCCTACTAATAATTCAAACCAACCATCTCAGTTCTCATGCTGTTATGGACACCAGTAATTAATATAAACATCAAAAGCAATCATCGCAGAAAGACTGGTCATTTTTGCAAAGCTTGGCAAAGTCTCAACTACCTGCTGGTTATTAATTTTCAAACATATGGGAGCTCTGTGGTAATACACATTAAATTGATTCTCCTCTACAAAAATAGTATAATGAAAATGAATTATTAATCTTCTCCACTTTAGAGATAATTAAGGCTATTCATATTTGTTGCAAGCCATGCATAAACTTAGTTGCAATGATATTACTCTTACAGATACTGAATTTACATACTTCTCACTACAGTTACATGACTGAAGTTTTATGCGATAAGAAGGTTTGGGAAAATTCAACAGAAAACAGGGCTTCCAAATTGACAATTACAGCTGCTTCCACTGCTGCATACAATAGAAAAATGCGTTCATTCCAGTGAAAAAATGTGCCTATAAAGCATTAAATATTTTCATTAATAGGCTTGACAACTGTCCTTTTGTTTTCTTTTTTTTTTCTCTAAACATATTCTGCAGTAAAGGCTAACATTCAACCAGCTTATTCATTGTGCCTGAATCTTTTTCCAAGAAAAAAAAAAAAAAAAATATAGCTAATACTGTTTTATCATATAGCCAGACTCTTAACCAAGAAGGAACATGTGATCTTAAACTCTGTAAGGAATCTTCAATAAGCAGGTTTCAGTAAACACCTTTTGAAAAAAAACGACCAATTTCTTTGTGTATGAAGCTAATTTCTGGTACTTCAAGATAATCAAAAAGTATTAATAGTTTGCCTTTGCAGTTCATTCCAGGGATAAAAGCAAAAAAAAGTTAGAAGTTTCATAATACAGGTAAACAATTACTAAGCAAAAATAAGGCTTAAAGAATCTTGAGAAGAGCTAAAATATCACAACTCTTTGTGACAAGTTTATTCCACTATACTAAATACTTTGAACAGGCATATTAAAATTCAGCTACCCAAGATTTTCCATTAAGAGACAAGGTTCCAATGTACAGTCCTACTTTTACATTGTACCATGGAGGTTGGTGAGCAAGGAAGTACAGTAAGACTTGACCTGAAGGTGAAAAAAAATTCAGGGAAATGCAGCAGATAAAATATTCTTGATCATTGTATAAAGAACATAGAACTACTTCAAATTACAGTGGTGCTGAAAAGAGTCCTGGCAAGTTGCATCCCTTTTACTTTCAAGATGACATTTTTATCTCCTTCATTGTTTTCTAATCCAACTTGACAGACATCTTGCAACAAATGGAAGTCCTGGCACTACCCTGTCCTGCTTTACCTTCAATGAGCAGAATGAGAACAACTGCATCCCTCTCAAAATCTCTCAAATTTTAGAACATAAACTAAATTGCATAAGAGGGATGCTATTTGATGAACTCCATCCTTTCTGAACAGCAAACCAGAAATTAAGGGAAAAGCATTTTCAGGATATGAAATCAAATTTTAAGGAACATCCAGATTTTGACCTGTCAGTAAACACTTGACTATTGTACCAAACACACCACTTTAGAAAAATTCAGCTACACCACAGACAACTTTTCTGGCATATTTGCTATTTTACACTTTAATCTATGAGTATAGATTGCATGAGTATACCTCCTAGAGTAAAAATTTAAATAAATGTCAGGATGCACGTTAAAAAATATGTGCAGGGTTTAGTGAGAAACATGAACGTATTCGGAAAGTGTTCTCCTCTGTACCTGATTTATATAACTGTAGAGCTCTTCTAAACTAAGAACATAAAAAGGTATGCTATATTGTTGACTACAGAATACTGCAAAGTTTTATTGCCGTTTAAACAAAGAAGCCGTAACAGTTAAATGAGCTCAGGCAATAGGTTTCAGCATCAAAAGGTGCCAGCTGTAAAGAGTTATGGCTAATTGAATATGGAACTCCTGCTTAATCAGATAACTGCTCTGCTATTTCCAAATGAAATGCCATTTCCATACTGTCTGAAAATGGCCTATTTTATTGGTAACCAGAGAAAACAATATAAACTGTAAATAACATTAAGTGTTCTGTTTACCCATTCCAGGCACTGAAGTAGCAGGGGATCCAGGGTGCCTTGGTGGAATGTTTGACTGCAAGGATGGCACAGCAGTTCTTTCCGATGGCCCACTCAGAGCGGATGCATCCCTCTGCAGATTAGGAGATGCTGTTACTGGAACAAGTGATTTTGGAGAGCCTTGTTTAAGAGTTGCAGGAGTGGGTGTAGAAGCATTTCTTTGAGCTGTGGTCCTCTGACGAATTTCTGACAAGAATATGTACGTACTGAATTTAACATTTAGCATTACAAGTAAGAAATAGTAGAAGCATATTAATACAGCCACTCCAATCAGCCAGAAATAACCAAGTGAAACAAAACCAGAAATGTCCATAACTAAAGATCACCAAGCGCCTGGTTGATCACACCATAGAAATAAAGCCAATACACAATGCAATGTTTTAATAGTAATGATTGTTAACTGTGCATTTGGGGTAAAAGCCTTAAAGAAGGCAATTAGCAGATGCCTACCTTATAATTTTGTACTCTAAAGCAGAATGTTGGAGATACCAGTAGGCAGATTCAAACCACTAGTATCGATGGAACTGACTACCTTTTTATGCTATGGCTTAAACGTGTTTCCAAGCATTTAGTAGGGGAGTAAAACTATTCAGCCTGGATATTTGAGACACTAAGTGCCCAGAGCTGTTAGGAAGTTTGCAGATAAACAAAACAATTCTAAAATGATAACAAAACATATGCAGATCATCATAAACAGATTATATAGTTTTGTTCACTCTTTTCAAGAACACTAACAACAAACCGTGTACTTGGATTGTCACAAAGCAAGAACAGGCTCTACTGCGTTGTTCCCTTACTTTTACCTCTTCTTAATCCACTACCGTGGAGTTACTACTATGTCACTACCATGAAAAACTTTATAGGTTTCTTCAGCTCTTCTTACCTGAAGCCAGAGCTCTCATTAACATCAATGGGAATATCATCCCAGTAACACATTATAGTTTGGATATTATAATATCAAGTCACATAAAGTTGAAGTTTCATTATATTTATACATGAGTTTATTTACCAAAACAGTGCCCAGGAACAGCCATCCATACCATCTATTTCTCATTCTTCCTGTACCTTAACACCTCTAGAGAGTCTTTGAAACACACTATTGCAACATCACATTGAAATTTACCCTCATTTCAGGGCTCTGGACATTAAAGTGGCTAACACATGATGGCTCGGTCTATCTAAAGCTATAACCCAGGAATGTCTACACCTAAGGCTACAGTACCATCCAGAACAACAGTTTCTAGTATCCACAATATTTTGTATGAACTTGCCTAGTTACCTCTGCAACAAATGGAATTTCATATTGGAATTGGACTTCAAATTCATCTCCCTAAGTTTCAAGATTAGAGAGATTTTTTCTGCTGACTTTGCAACAGGCTGGAAGAGTTTCAGCTCTTAGCAGGAAGTTTACAAGTGGCCACAGGGAGATAGGTATGCTGAAGTCTTATGGAACAATCTCTGTCCCTGGAAAATAAAACACTGCCCCACTAAGCTTTCGTATGTGCTGGTGGGACGGTAAGCGTGAGAGCTTGTACTGCCTAAGGAAGAGCTGCTATCACTGGAGTACTAGGTCAAACATAAAAGTTCAGTTGGAAAATCGCCAACATTAGGTGCCAAGAAATTGCAACAGATGTAGGCTATGTTCTTGCCTACTGATCTGTACATATGAATAGAATTAGTAAACACTAGAAGGAAAAAAAGAGACTAGCAGTTTCAGTGAGAAGACTGCAACCACACAAGTCTTACTAAAAACCCATCTAGCTCAGTTTCATATTGAACAGAGCAAATTATTAGCTTTCCCCTTCCACATCCTCATGGGCATTGCTGCGTTAACTGACGTAACTTGATCTTCCAATTTAGATCACCCAATGGGTATGAAGATCCTTTATGTTTATAAGTTGGTATTAACAAGTAAAATTGGGCCCCTTGTTATTTATACTGCTCACAATCCAGAGAACAGGATAAATTAGTGAGCTGGCTGCAGAAATTCCTTAAAGGTTTCCTTAGTGACTTGTTTCGATTTTGAAGACTGCATTTTAACTGAGAATTCATCTATGATAAACTTCACTATTGACATTTGAGAGCCTATTGTGAGAGACTTTAGTAGTAAGATTTCAAATCTACCTACACTAACTATAACACCCTCTCCATTTACTCATTCACAACTCTGTGTAATTCTGACCAACAATCATGACTCATCTACAAACAATATATTGTATTAATAATGAACCTCTTGCAAACTTTCAGGCTTCCATAATTAAAGTCCCACAAGTAAAGTGTCTTATTGGTTCTCTACTTACAATGTTGCTAATGCTGAGGTTATATGAATGAAGCTTTGCAGTTTTCCAAGCTTCTCCACCCCCGTCCCCGAATTATTTTCGAGCATCTGCTAACCAACTGTATGCATAACTTAAAAGCAGACCTTTTATTCTTCAAGAGTACTGCAGTCCAAATTTTGTACTTACTGGCACTGAACAATACTGATACATAGGAGACATTAATAGGGCTACTCACAACTGATCAATCGGTATGATCTCTTAAGGAATATTAGGACATTGTTACTGGTGAGACCACCGTATCTTTCATGTTTACAAGCAAAAGTATTCTATTTCTCCCTCACTTCAAAACTCCCTTATTTTTATACATCATTTGTGTAAAGAGCTAGAGCACAATGCAGGCCAATATGTAATTCACACAGCTCGTTGGCTTTAGTGGTAAAGATCAACTAAGAATTTTTTCTTCCTTTTGGTGCCTTTACCCAATCCACAGCTAACAGCCATCTGTTACTGCATTATTTTTAATTCAGATCATGCAGCGATCTCAATCACAACACAGCCCACTAACAGTTGTATCAGTACAATTAAGGGAGCAGGTATCAACAATAGGATATTGTTGTTCTATATTTATTCCACTGCCAGTATATACAATTAACTTATTTTCTTCATATGGCCAGAGTACTGAATGCTCATTTACTCTAACCCTCAAAATATTTCTTAGTAGATAGCTCCTTCTGGATTTCCAAGTGTTTTCTTATGCCAAATCTCAAGATTTATACGAATCATCTGTTAAAATAATTAAAATTTAAAATAGCAATTTTAAAACTGACAAAAATCACAAAAACTGCAAAAAGATCAAAGCACAAAAAAGTTATGATTGTTTTTCTGAAAATTAACTACTCTGTAAAGCTAACTGATCAAATCTTTGTACTAAATAATTTGATGTACATTTCCATTTCAACTGGTAAGTCAAAAATTCACCAACTCCTGATCAACTGCCTCGTATACAGTAAATCCAATCTGATTATATACTGGTCGTTATTTACTCACTTTTTAGAAAAGACATCATTACAGAGCTTAAGATAATTAGTTGTGCTACATGACCAGTTTGTCTCCAAACTGAGACAAGACGATCAAGGAAGGGTTAATGTTAACTTGTAAGCTTCTATTTTATTAATTTCCAATTACTAATTCTACTGGATATTGCATACAAGAAATTACACCATAACCACATTAAGGTGTGGTAAGTTGTATACGGCACAGAACAGAACCTAGTATTTGCTTGGGGCAGATACTTAGTGTAAAAAATAAGCTAGTACTTTTTGATACCTAGAAATTGAATTACTGTATATACCACAAATGGGTTATTTAGATAAGTCTTCCCATTTTCACAAGCTAAAGGCAAATACAGTGTCCCCCTGAAATACAATAATTTGAATAATCAACTTTACATGGACAACATAGAGAAGGAATTCTAAATTCAGTGTGTTGACAGAACAGACTGGATAAAAAGAGGGATTTATATTGTACATGAACAAAATCATGCTTATGATAGCTTACAAAGTTGGTTTTCCAATATCCTTGCCAAAGTTAAACTGCATTTTTGTTCAAAATGAAGCAAATTGTTTACACTAATGTGGATGCACCCAGAGAAGTTGCATGTTTGTTTCAATTTTCTCAGTTGTCCTCGCTTAGTCTCTTGTTGATACCATGATACGGTCCAGGAGCAGCGTTTACATTCCTCTCAAATGGAACTAAACTGAAAGGTGCACTCCAAGCTAATGTGCATCAATTCCATGTACCAGTCTACAGCTAGTACTAAATAAAACCCCATTAAATACAGCGTAGACAGCCTCGTTAGCAACAACTGTTTCACTCTACAAATCTACTATTATACCACTCTTAATGTAGACCAGAGCCTACCATGCCAAGCTTTTGGAAATACTTCCAACTCTCTCAAACTTCTTTCAGACCCCTTCTATTACAAATCAAGTCAAAGTCAACTGTGCACCACATGCTAGATCCAACTCACTTGTGTTTGATAACTCTGAGCCCTGGATCAAAAGCATGTGCACTGTGCTTGATAAACACAAGCATATACAACAATAGCGAACTATCACACAATGTACAAATTGCTTGTCACCATTGCTGCATACATAGCCTAGGGCAGCAAGGAAATGAACAATTTAAGAGTTTCAAAAAATGCTATCAAACTCTCAATACCACCAGGGTGACTAAAGACTTCTCACTGTCTATTTCATTTATAGCTAGTTATCTCTAGATCTCTAAGTAGAAACAGATGGCTCCAGGCACTTTCACCCCCTAGACAGCATGGGAAAGACAAGGAAGGAGCAAACCTGAGAAAACGTTGCTGTCCCTAGGCCACCAGAAGAGA
This sequence comes from Nettapus auritus, assembly GCA_011076525.1. Taxonomy (NCBI): domain Eukaryota; kingdom Metazoa; phylum Chordata; class Aves; order Anseriformes; family Anatidae; genus Nettapus; species Nettapus auritus. The sequence goes on from CM021771.1 coordinate 11,129,796, forward strand.
AAAAAGCTTTACTGCTAACATACCACGTTTTAACTACTAACTGCCAATGTCAGAAAGGAAGGATAGGCTAAGTGTTTTCATGACAATTTAAACCTAAATAAAAGGAACAAAACAATGCATTTGACCATGCAGCTTACAAAGGAATGTTGCTCGTAAATATAGGTGCTGTGCACCTACCAAGACCAGCATTTCAAGAACAGAAAAAATGAAAAATAAAAGTTCAGTTACTTCAAAGCCTTCTGACAAGAACTAGACACAGAAGTTTACAGTTTTAATATATGCAATGTTTCTTTTATGGAAAGTGATGTACATCAGATTCTGTTTGATTCGAGCATGAAACCCTACAAGTTTAAGCTGCTTAAGACATCAAATTAGTTCTTACACTTTTCTGAGACAGATTTTTGTAGGTAATGTCTTCATTATCATTATGGAAAGTGGCCTTTAGCCTGAAAACACTATTAACACAGTACAACTACAGCATGCTATACTCAACTTTAAGAAAAACCTAAGTTATATTTTGTTTGCATAAGTTTTTGTTGTTTGCTTGTTTTAACCTTACAATACACATTTTCAGCACAAACACTATTTGGACTTTCCAGGCTAGAAACCTGAGTGCAACCTAGAAACAAGACTACCTTGAAATGCAAATTTTTTTTCTTATACTATTTTATATAATAGCACTCTTATATGGAAGAAACTAGTAAGGAACTGTTTGTTTTTAGTATCTAGATGACACATGATTTTTGCACTAGCTTTGTGGTATCTACCCATCTGCCATACAGAAATATCAGAAGTGTTGCATTAGGAAAGGTCCGACTAGACAGAAATGGTAGCAGAATTGAAAAGCTAAGTCAATGAACATCATATAAGATTTGACAGCCACTTAGTATTAAAAAAATCCAAAAGCGTGCCCCAAGAACTTAATTTTATCTCTGCTTCAGCATTAGCATTAAACATCCTGCTGTCTAGAATAGCATCAGTCTTTATGAACAGATCCATTGCTTGAAAAAATACGGAACAGTAAAAGACATAGTCTAATAAACAGTCTATTAACCCTAAATAGAGGTCAATCAATCTACAAATCTTATTATAGACTACTTCTAGAGTGGAAATTGCTATGAAAGATGAGCATCTATGCTAAAGAGCAACCATTCTACAGGGTTATTACCTTGTCCAGGTCTTGGGGTTGCAGATGTTCCAGCAGATGGTAGTTCAGCTTCCTGCCAATTAATTAAAAATAACATTATTTGAATGTTGAGTTCCATGGTACCTTTTATATCAAATCAGTATTAGTATCAAGATTCTTACCTTTGTATTTGATTCTGGATCAAACCTTTCAAGAATTAATTTAGCAGTCTTATACGTTTCCTTCTCCATCACTTCCTCAAGCTGGAAACAAAAGGTTCCACATGTCAAGACAGAACTCAAAGTACTTTCTCCACCCCCACCCATCTACAAACAACATATAAGAGTTACCAAAATGTGAAGCTCTCTGTCCAGAAAACTGGTAATGTATGCAGATACCTGCAGATTTGGTGTACTCAGAGATTAAATTTTGCTTTCAAAAAGTTCAGCAACTCTAACAAGCTACTTGTATTTAACAGCTTTATTGCAAGGAAACACCAAATATTGCTAATTGTTTACATATAATGAGGAGAATAATTACATGCACCAACTTCAATAATGGAATGTGCAAAAATCTATCAGCCATCATTATTGGAAGTTATTAGACATGACAAGCGAATGACAGGCAATTCCTTAGATTTATTTCCTCATAGCACTTAATGCTATTAATTTAAGGAAGGTCGTTAGCCAAGTGCTTTACAGAATAAAGTCTCTGTGCCAATTAACTGCTGTCAGCATTGATTTTAGATTATTTATTAGCAGAAGCAATTAGCTTGCTGCAAATGCTGTGAAAATTCACTAAGTAGAGAACAGCCATGGAATTTGCTCAAATAACTTTAAAGGCTAGATCTCCATCTTTACAGCAATTCAAACTGCTTTTCCCAAAAAAAAAAAAAAGGGAACATGTTAAGAATTTAAATAAAAAAATTTACTGAGAACTATGCATACTTCAGGGAGTGTAATTAAAGCACTTCATTATTACAGCTTTTTATTTACAATGCACTCAAGTGGCTTTATAGCTAATACATGGGCTTAATTAAAAAAGTAATCACTAGAGAAGTATCATTTTAGTGGTTAACAGCCAACATCAGAAGAAGCTTAACTTTAAAATGGAAATAGTTGAAGTTATGACAAATAGCTAATATATAGAGAAATTATAATGCATTTTACAGTATCTTAAGCAGACCTTTTCTTCTAGATATGCTGACTAATGGCCACGTTCAGCTAAAAGTGGTTTTGTTTGTTTGTTAAGTTTGCTGTTGGCATAAACTGCAAAACTGAAAATGTCAGTGGTCAAAAAATTAAGTTGCCTCAAACTCATTTATCACTGCTAAAATAACAAATGGGGCACATTAACATGACTTTTAGGCCATTATTTTGCTAGTGAGAAACTAAGATTTCAACCATTCTATGTATATAGTCCTTGTATTGGTTTTATATTTAGGCAGACCTCAGAAGATAAATAAAATTCACTCCATTTAATGGATATGCAGTATCCATTTAACAGCCCACTTCTACACACAAACAGAAGTTTAAGACAAGGAATACTACACAGGCTGTTAATTAAGGACTGTTAAAGCAAAAGTGAACGACTAGGGAAGTAGAAACCAATTTCCTAAACTTATATTTCTGCAGGACTTTGGACTTAACCCACTAACTTCATAAAATAAATGCCACACAGTGTGCAGTAAGAACAGAATTAAGGGTTTAACAGGAAAAATAAAGTATTTATTGCTTATAAAAGTGCAAACCATAAGGCAGCCCTTCATATGAAGGGGTGATGTTAGTGAGGTGAAGCTGCAAAGTAGGTAAGTGTTAACAATCAGTATCAATATGGCCCCCAAATCAAAATAAAGAGCCCTGAATCACTTTACATCAATGAACATATAATGCATGTGTGTGCCTTTATAGAAGCATTGGACAGTGAGAAAACCTTCAGCAGGACAAAGCAGCTTGTAGGAAAAAGTAAAAATAGAATGTTCCACCATCACTTGGCACTTGCCTTACCAAACACTTCTTGACATACTAGTATTTGATAGGGTGGTAGTTTTTTCGTGGATACTTAAGTTTCGCAAAATCAGTAATACATTATTTTGACAAAGAAAAATCTAGCTCTCATCACTAGATTCCAATGCCAAAGTTATTCTCACTCACATCATCAAATTATTAGATAATTCAACAGGTTATTTTTCATATATTGGAAGTTATAGACTTATAAATCTAATAGAGCTGAATCTAAACAAGAATTCAGGTTCACAACCTAGTCTTCACAAGTTTATTGAAAACTCAGAAATTCTCAGGACTTCTATAAGTGCATACACAGGTCCTGTAGTTTTACTTCTAGAACACGTTTCTAAAACACACTGAAATTTGGCTGACAATACCATAATAAGAATCAAGCAGATCAAGCTTTCTTTAATGATTGAGCAAATTAGTGTAATTGCTGGAAACAAATAAGGGCTTGCGTGTATAAGCTTTAAATACTAAGTCTGTAGCCCCAAAGCATAGAATGAACTTGCTTGTGCACTGCCACAAGTTTATTTATAAATCCAACTCAAAGTACTGATTCCTGGATCATTCACCCGTCTGAAACAACCTCAGAAAAGTAGGTTCACCTAGTGCTGAGCAATGGAACACACTGTAGTGCTTTACTCTGCTCTTTTTCCCACACTACGCTTCTCCGAGATACAAAACTTTTCCCACAAAAACATTTTCTACCTTCTGCCAAAAGAACATTCGTGGTCTATTATTAAAATTTAAATGTTTAGTAACCAGAATCACAAACGAAGTCTCTATGAAGGTTAACACCACCCTAATCATGGATTTTCAAACTATTTCACAGAATTAACCATATCTTAATAAAGAAGTGTGGTCGTGTACCACATTCTCTCCTATGAATAATTGCATGGATGGCCTCCTTTCCAACTGGCAACTGGAGAGAATTCCTGCAGAAACTACATCAGTTGCCTATATTGAAAAGTAATATGAGTAACATATCTTAAGTGTCTTGCAGATGTGATTTAGCAACTGGAAATTTGAAGTATTGGCACAGTGCAACCTACTTAGCCACCATACCAACATGTGAGTTCTTAAATTTAATTACTTAGTATGCCAAGCCTCATTATGGAGTTGTTACTTCTTTATGTTCACACAACACTACAAAATTAATTTCAGTTCCACATAAAAGTTTTGCAAGTACATACAAAAGCTTCCTTAAAATAAAAATAATTTAGAAAAAGTGATTTTTTGTGAACATGAACATGTGTACAAGAAGTATCTCACTTGATATCTCAGTCAAAATTTCTAATCATATTTTGAGCTTCCTATTGCAGTTCTCTAACATATACTGGGCAGACAAGACTGGGCTTACACAACACTCAGTAATTACTGTGCTATCTTAGCAACTCTGTCCTCAGCCAAGAATTATCCCATCTTTAAGACTACTACTGCAGGTAAAGTCTCTGCTAATTCCCACTTGTAGCAGCTTAATACATTTCCTGTGCCCTTGCTTTTAATCTGCTTAACCCTCTGAACTTGCTCATCTATACACATTCAGACTTAAGGGCTGACAGCCTCATTAACTGATGGAGAAGTAAGGCCAAAGAGACACCTACGGTATCACAAACACAACCAGAGTATCCCTTATGATCAAGGAGGGAAAAAGTTGCATCTTGAAGTAGTGCCTGAATTACAGCTAATGCATTCAATCCTTCCCCTTCCCATTCCACAAAGAAACACTCAAGTTTTAGACCACTAAGAAAACAATTTTTGAGACTCGGCCTTGTGCAGGAGAAATATTACATAGACCGAGTCAAAGTACAAAACAGCCAATATTACTGAGTATTTCAAGTTGAAATACCTGTATTTGCGTTTGTCAGATATTTCACCCACATTGATGTTAATGTGATTATGCTACCAAAGACTGAACTTTTACTCTTTTGAGCAGAACTGAAGGTTATGTGCAGCTCATGTCGCACAACCACCAGGGCTTTATACCTAGTATTTGAGAAGCTTACTGTGTTGTTGTTACCCTTCAGCATTTAAATAGTATCACTGTGGAAAAGATAAGCCACATGCCTGTAAAACGCAAGTACTGTAACACTTTTCAAAAATCCCAATTCCCTTTAAAAATTTCTACAGCAATTAGGTAGCTGAGCTTCAACGAAATGTAAAACCATAGCTGTGGTGGCAGGCTGACAGTGCCTAGCAATCTGCAATACAGATCATCCGGAAATACATTTTACCTATTCTGCATGCTTTGGGGATTACGATTACAGATATCTCAGTAACTATTTCTGTTTGCAAATTCAGTAGCTAGTTGGAATCCAACAGGAAAAAAAAAATCCAATCCCTCCCACTTCCGATTATTCTGCTTGAAATTTTTTTTGTTCATTTTTATTTAAAAGTCGGTATTGCTACAGATGGGACTATAGGAATTAACACAAAACTAAATCTGAATATTATCAAAAACACAGCATCCATTTTCAGCTCATTTCAGCACACCAGGGTTCACGTATAATGATCTAATTTTAATGCTTAAATACCTTTAAATTATGATGAAACTCCCAAGAAATCAACTGAGTCTAAAATACCAAAGCCACAAGAGGTTGCAGAAAGTCATCTGCTTCTGGTTCCTTGCTAACAACCAGATACCCACAAGCTCAGGAGATAATCATGATTTTTTATTCCTTTCAGATTGAAAAATAGCTGAATTAAAGGTTATTGGACTTCTCAGAACTGTTTCACTAGTTCTAATATGTTTGTCTTTAATGATTAGAGCTTGACATACATATAAACCAATAGCAACTTATATTTTCAGGTTTAAACCCTCCATAGTTACACTACAACTTTTACATTGTTCACAAACCATTTGTGCAACTATTTAACTTTTAACTGCTGCCTGTTGTTGCTTTGACTTTATTACTTTTTTTGATAGTTTTGACTTTTGCATATGATGTAAATTTGTATTTCGCATGTCTCAACAGCATCAATTTCTAGAGTTAAAAAAAAAATCGTCTATAGACCAGCTTCTCTGACTACTCTACCTTCTTATTCTCTAAAAAAAATGCACACACAAAGCCAACACAAATATTCAGCATGACAAGTTCTAGAATATGAAGATTATCACAACTACAGAAAAACACTTAATTGAAATAAAGAATTTACTCTTAAGACTCCAAGAACTGTTTTATTCTGTTGTACTTTTTCTGTTCTGAAAATTTTCCTCCAAAGCAACACAATAACTGCACAAATGGGAAAGAAACTAATGTCAGTTAATCTATTTTCATAAAATAAGATTAAAAATAGTTGTCATTCATTTATTTCATTCTTAGAAAATTTAAGCCTCTTCAAATCCTTTATCACCTCTCTAGCCAAAGGAAATTACATTGAATAGATTCCTTAAAATAAAGATTAGTAGATATAAATATTAGCAAATCCTCTTTACCAAAGGACAATGACATAATCAGGTTACAGGTTACCATTTTTAAATGTATATTTACAAAGTGCTAAGAAAAAATACCTGAGTGGAAGACCTGTGAAACCTATTTGCTTTGTGAAAGCCATATAATATCAGACTCTTACCAAAAAGATTTTTAGTAGTTTTGTCATAAATTCAGTTCATTTGGCTACCACAGCAAACAATCCAGAAGGAATAAGGTGAACACTCAGATATTCATTAACGATAAAGCCACATAATGCAACTTTATAAAAGGATGTCTTTGAGGGCAGGGACTTTTTGTCAATGGGGTTTTCTTGTTTTTAAGTTCTGCCTGAGAGGCAGGAAGGAAATAAACAAAGAACTTCCTTATGGAGTGAACAGCTAGAGATGAAACAGCTTTTAGTGTTATATGAACAGTGCAAGTTATCAAAGACTTGGAATCTTTTCTATTCAAAATTTGTCTTGAGATCATGTGTCAATCCAATTGATGCAGACCTGGCACATACCAGTTTCATACTGTCAGCTCATCCACGCAGCTCACAAAATAGATGACCTCAAGACAACCAATCGAACTGATCCAAGACAAGATACATTTTCAAGAGGAAAAAATGTAATGGAGAAATATAGTACAAAAGATGGAGGATGCAAAATAAATGCTGAAGCATATTGGATATGGATAATTTGTTACTTGATCAAAAAGTGAATCCAGAAGACCTTTTTGCTGATTACAATAATTAAATGATAGAATAACTATTAAAAATACTAAGACTCTGTTCTTGAATCAATACATATAACATTTCATAATCCTAAAGTAAAAGATAATCAACAAGAAGTAGTCGAAAGAAGACATTTCCTGACTGAACAGAATCACTTAACAGATCTAGTAACAGTAAAACAATAGTTTTAAGTTAAATCACAAGAATGTAATTTATTCTCATATGCGAACAGCCCTTTGTGATTTTAACCACAAAAAGGTCAGGAAAATCTTTTGCAGTACTAGAAGATACCTGAAAACAGAGTAATGGTAGTAGTTTCCTCCCCTTTCCTCCCTCCCTCCACTCTACATTGATATATTACAATCGAGCTGAACCTGTAGAGATGCAAGAACATTTTAGTGAACCATTAACTAGGTTTCCTTGAAGTTTTACTTACTATTTTTTTCTTCTGAGACTTTAAATCTTCCAGCGCATCATCTAAAAGAAGAACATTATATACATTCATTTTCAAATATAAAGAAGAGATAATTGCAGCACACTGAACATTGACTTTGCCCTGTGAGATCAAGAAAAATTACATACCCACCACAATCAAATCTACATCAGTAAACTTTGTGGAAAAACAAATGAAGTTTTATGTGAAAATGAATGATCTTAAACCCTGAAACTGCTCATAAATTTTAGCCCACTTATCATTTTACAGTTATAACTATTAAAAAGTTTTATGTACCAATTCCTCATTAAGGGAACCAATTCTAGCTAGTGCCCTGCTTTGACCTACATTAAAAGTGCTACAACAATGGACCTAATACACTTAATCTCAGGAGTCAAACTACAAAAAAAATTGAGCTCGAAGTATTAATTTATCTGAGTACAGATTTACCAGCTTCAACATTTCACGTAAGCATCTTACACATGCTATTTTCAAATGCCAGATGAATTCTAAGCTTCAAATCTGGATCTAGTTTACCCTTTCAAAATTTTCAAACTACAGCAAGAAAAACAGCTTTATAGGCTACTAGATCATTTTACTACTAAAAGAAAGAGACTTTGCTACAAGTAGTAGGTACAGCACCTAACTTTATCTCTAAAAGGGAGAAAGAAGAGATCAAATGCATGTGGGATTCTCCTTTAAGTCAATGCTTACAGCTTGGCACTCATGGAAAATTCACTGTAGTAAACAATTTACTAATATAGAAGATATTATCTGATAAAATCAGTCTACTACTACCTCCTTCACACACACAAACCTGTCTGCAGCTTTTCCCCAGTACTCAGTGCTGCTAGACCTAGTAGCTCACTAGCAAGTTATAACTTTAACTATTTTCCAGATTTCCAAAAAAGCATAAGTCAAGAAATAAGACCAAAATCCACCAAGTTGAATACATACATATATAAGTAAATAAAACTATGTGTATATTTATTAGGTGTATTAAACATTTTTTTTAAAGTTATTTCAGGAAATAAATTAAAATTAAAGGAACACATTAAAAAAAAATCAAACTTTTCCAGAATGTAGGAACCTATCCTGATACAACACGCCATTCTATGAAATATAGAAGGTACTAAAACGGGACATACAAAATTTGAAAGTGAATGCTACAGAAGGGTAATTAAAACAATACCTTAGTAGTAAAACAAATAGGACACAGAATAAGACCTAGTTAGCACTGGGCTAGACCACAAAAGATACACAGTTCCAGGAACATCTTTAAATTAATAAACTAAGGCATCTCCCTCCACCATATTTGTTATTTACATTAGAACACAGCCTCTCAGGTAGCCCAGCGTAGAGTCACGCCTTGCACTTCCATGTAGTATGGTATCATGCAGTCAGACAAATAGCACTGTAAGGTTGGTTATTAATAATTAGTTAAACAGAAGTTGGCAGTTCTATACCAAATACTAGAACACCTCAACTATAGCCTCCAACAAAGCAACACAGTAAGTTTATAGTGTGGGCATTTGCTTCTTTACATCCTGCTTTCAGTGAGTATCTCATGAAACACCTGTCCTATCAAAGGTGGCCAAATGGCAGTTATTGCAAATTACTCTCAAGAAACCAATGTATCTCATCTTAAATCTACTAAAAAAATTTCTTACTAGAGAAGTCAACACCCACAATACACCTAATTTATTTTTCTCATACTTTGGGACAGATCAGCCTAAACCTTCCTCTATAGCTGCCTGCCTGACCAGCCTTAGAGAGACTCGGGAACTTCAGTTTGTACATCACCTGTCTCAGAGTTTCACTATGAATTTTATTCCTATATTTAATATATTAATACCTTTACAGTATTAAATTACCATCTCTAATGACTTGACATAGTATATTAACTTATTCCAGAATAAAAGACTCGATTTGAGCTACTTAGTTGCTAGTTTGCTCTCCAAAGTGTTTTCTCCTGCTTTACACAGTGCAAGAGTTACAGCAGTAGTTTATTTCTTTTCCAAATACAGGACTTGTAACTTTGAGGTAAAACACTTATGCCCAATCTCTGGAACAGTGCTGAAATAATTTAATTCGGCATGTTCTAACATGTACTAAAACCCTTTCTACACATGCCCAAAGGCAGTAGACTTGCTTGTATGCTAAAGATCTTTAAGCAAACTAGAAAAAACATACTTGTTCTCTTATGTGGCCATGAAATACAAATATATATTCATCCTTAGAAATGAATCATGCAGCACCACAAAATATATAGACAATTTTATTTGTACATAAAAATGTATGTCCCATGCTTGCATATCAAGCATAAACATTAAATTTAAGAAATTCCAAAAGTGATGTTTAACTCGTAAGCTGTCACAAATTAAATCTTGTTGCTCTACATGTCATAAAACACTGAGGTTTTTCTGTATTATTGCTCACATCACCATGAGATATTGTTACAGGATGGACTGCTTTCAAAGAAAATCTCAAACTCTACCACAAACAAGTGCCACAAATGGAGTCTTTAAATTTCACATTAGAATGAATCAGCATGTACTTGAGCAACTACACACACTTGAACAACTCCACTAACTTATTTTTTAAACACATGATGTCACATTTTCCTTAGTTATCAAAACTGTACAAAAACATGCTTATTCCTTTTCCACTTATAATAAAATGAGCATACTTTGGAGAATTTGGGGAGGAAAATGCCATCTTAAATTAAACACCTGCTTTTTATCTATTCTAATATGTAGTTTTTATGCAAAAGAGAATTGCTAAAATACTTGCAAAATGCAAGTATTAAATAAACCACTCCTATCATTTATATTTCCTTTCCCTCACTCCACTCTATTTTAACCCATTACACTTTGAAGAATCCAAAGAGGGAAGAAAGTTTCCATAATTTCATAATCAAAGTGGGAGATTAAGCAGTTTCCTTCACATTTAATTAAAAGAGTTGTGGTAGAAACAAAAGTTTAGCTAATACTACTCATTTCAGCATCCATCAAGAGGCTATTCTTTTCCTAGAAGCCAAATTATCCAAAGTATTTACATTTTTCATGGTAAGCATCAATCCCAACTAGCTCCACGTACTAAAAAAAGACAGGACAATATACTTACTATTCCTTTCTGTCCTTTTGGAGAAGAAAAAAATGAGCAGCGTTCTTATAAACCATATTCTTTAAAAGAGAAAGAAGAGTAGTATTAATTAAAATATTAATCACTTCTGAAATCATTTACCAGGCAAGACTGTTCACACAGAAGAGTTACCACATATGATTTAACTCTGCAAATACAAAGAATAAATCTTCAAACAATATTTAAGCAGAAAACTACAAATGAAATTGGTAACTTGTCAACAAAACATTGACCCAAATAAAATCCAACTTTCTTAATATTTGATCAAATATAAGTAGAAATACTAACAAAGCAGCAGTAGTAACATCATTGCTTGCTGAAATGCTCAGTGAGAACTTTTTAAAACTCAAGGTGTGTGTTGTTAGCTGAAAAATTACCGAGTCCCTGCTTCTTATTTGATAAATTTATAATATAAGTTATCCAAAAAAAACAAGCTTAGAAGCTAAAGCCTAAAATTTAGGACACAGCTGGCATGTAGGAACAACTCAACAGCGACAAAAGTCTTGAGATACAGCCTTTGTACAAATGCTTTCCCAGAGTTAACTGACCTGACTCCCATTGATTTTACAAAGCTCTGAATTTAGTCACTTTCCATACAGTTTCAGCTGACTTAGCTCTATCTATGTAGCAGTTTATTTATGCTTAAGAAAAAGTTACTTATCTAGATCCATTCTAAATTTGAGAAGTCTCCCTACAATCGTTAGGCTTTTTTAAACTTAGAAATGTTTATAATTATGAAGTAGAAGCTTTCTCTGGCAAGTTACCCAGCCTAATCTAAGAAGCAAATCTCATACTTCAACCCCGCCAAGGATCTTATTCAAAACTTCCTTGTGGCAAGTACTATATAAAAGAGTATAAAAATCCTAAAGGCTAAAAAGGCTCTCTGAGTAACAGCTAGTAAAAGAAACTAAGCTAAGTGATACAAAATTTTAGATAATTTTGACTAATTCATAAGAACATCGTTTGCATTTATATAATGGCTACCCAGTTTAAAATGCTTTTAAGTATTAACAACAAAACCTGAACTAAGTTGGACAACACAACCAGAATGTAAAAGTAACCTATACAAGGTGACAAACACACAAAGTTTAACCCTATTCCACTTTCAAAGGTGTATTGTAATAACAATTTTAAGAATACAGATGGATGGCTTTGCCCACTTTAACAATGCAAGATACATCTTTCCATAGAGAAAGAAGACTATGGTACACAGGCATGATTTCTTTTTGTCATCTATGCTTAATAAAGAAATGAATCTGTATTCTGAACAAATACATATGCCAGGATTTTATGAAACAAGTCTTATTTTAGAACTTCGAAGTGAAAGTTGAATAGCAGGGTGTTTCAGATGAATTTTAGAAGTTTAATATTAAACATTTACCTGAGAATTAGGACAAGATTAAACAGCTTATTTGAATTAGATTGTATTTCAAGAACACACTTTTAAATGCTACAGTATTTCCTCAACTTTACAGACATTTCAATGTACATTGAAATGAATGATGTTATATATTCCTAGAACTTAACTCTGCTAGTAACATGCTGAGATATTGAGGGAATGACCCAAGGCAGCAATAAGTTGGTGACTAACTGCAGGCTGGAAAAGGTAGACATATTCCACTCTGATTAGGGCTGGAAAAAGTCTCTAGAGTAATTACTGGGTGGCACCAGGCATTCAGCATGGAGTCACCTCTTGATTGAGAGCAAAAGACAAGCTGGCAGTTGCTTGCCATTCATATTAAAAAAAAAAAAAAAAAAAAAAAAAGCTGAAGAATAGCTTAATAGAAAAAAATTAGATAAACAGCCACAAGAAAACAAGTCTAGTTCTAGACGCTAGTATGCTAGTATCTAGTTCAGAGCTTTATAGGAACCCATCATTAAAAAAGTGAAGCAAAAATTGGGAAGAAAAAGTAGGGAAAATCCAACGTTAAAGTTCATACCACAGCATTAAAAGCTACCATGTTCAGTAATAAGTTTTTTGTTTCTACACGAGTCCTAAAACACTTAAAAGGGAAGCTTTCTTTTCTACATGCCTTCCCTGTTAGCATGAACAAGCCTTGCAGGCTAACAAATACTTCCAAATCATTGTATTTAAGAACACAATCGATTCAAATTACTGTCAAAGATTAATTTGTACTTTAATTCCCAGATTAGTTCTTTCCAGACAAGATATTACTGCCCATGCATCTTCTCCACAGGATTCTATAACAGCAATGTATTACTACATTATGCAGAACAGAATATAACAGAGAAAGCATCTTCCCCCCACAAACTCATCTAATCAAACTTGCAAAGCCTTAAATAAATATGTTTGACTACCCTTCAAGTCTAGAGCTAGGGCACCGACAAGTCAGGTTTTCATACAAATGAACTGTACAAATACGGACAGTATTTACAACGTTCATCTAGCAAACCGCTAAATACATTGTTCAAGTTGATGGTTGGAAAGCTGCTCAGTAGACAGACTGCTTCTCCTCACTGATGGCTGGATCGAGGTAGGAGGCAGGGAAGAAAATATCTGGTGAGGTGGGAACTCAAATTGTTATTCTTAAGAAAAAGAAATTCACTTAGAAAACATGGTGCACATGAGAATGAACAGCTAATCACGTCTAGGAAAAAAAAAAGCACACAATTTTCTCCCCTATTCAAATCCAAAGACATTAGGATATTTTCTATTTAAAGAAAACAGATCCTTGATCTTACAGAAAAACAGCTATCTACCTAAAACTGATCTTCATCATGTTTAGGCTGATGACCTTTCTGCATTACGTTCACCTAACATCTAAAAGTAAATTTCTCCATTCACTCTTGTACATTTTGCCTGATTTTATATGCTGCATTTCACATACAAGCAACATACCTCTTATTACTTTTGTACAGTAGTGTTACTTTTCCAAAATGGTAGTAGAAATAAAACCTAAGATAATGTTCTTCTGTTTATACAACACTAACTTGCAGCTGTTCAGGTACAGCTCTATCTCTAGCCCTAGCATAATTTTGATAAGCTAAATAACTTTAGATGCTAATATCTTTTGATGGTAAGACTTAGTTCTACACTAAATCCAGACCCAAGAGAGACATTTCCCTCAAAGAAAGTGTCTGCTTAACTACTTAGATTTATTTTAGAAGAAAAAATTCTGCAAGTTATGACAACTCAAGTATTGTCGAAAACAAACCCAAACCCCCTGTTGAGACATATTTTCTATCTCCTTTTATCAAAGAGACAGCAGTTAGAAAAAAAGCATATTTACTTACATCAATGGAAATGCAAAAAAGGGAAGTGTCATAATAAACCTTGCTGTCCATTCATCAGGAAGACAACAAAAATATACAATGAAAAAGGTGATGAGATAAAGAACCGAAGAGTAGAAGAGTAGTCTTCCAATACATAGTTTCTGTAACCTCTGATTTTTTTCTCGAAATTCTTCTAATGTCTGTATTTCCTGTAAATAAATAGGGTTCAACCTTATTAATGAAATGAGTCTGTTGTTTTTATTAGGTTGCCTTTAAGCGTTTGCTAAAATTAGCCATATCAACTTGATACTTGATTAGAAAAGTCAAGCAGCTTTTTGATAAATGACAATGCCTACTCAGAGATAACTTGCACAGCATAAATGCATCATGGTACTACAGCTGTAGTATGGGCCACTTGCATTGTATTAGTATATATTAACATATCACTACTGGGAAGAACCATCACAAATTACCACTGTCTTATTTTAATGATTTAGTTTATTTGAGACAAGTGAAAAATGCTAATATCTTATGAATGACTTTTTATGACACATAAGTATTTAACTGGCATACTTTGCATCCTAAAACTTTCAATAGGCACCTGTGTGATTTCTGACACATTTAACACTTTCCTGCTAACAGGGGAAACTGCTGAAACGTCACTCACTTCACATATGTATTCATTTCAATATTTTCTCACATTTAGCATGAAATCCTGAACATTTGAATGATGCTTTTGCCATATTAATATGTGATCAATTAACAGCCTACTGTGTTACCATTTTGACTTCATTTCAAGTGACGATAGGAGTACTTATGCTTAACAATAAAATGAAAAGTATCAGAGTATTTCAAAACAGTTAATTTCCCCATGGAGTGTAGACATCTGTCTCAAATTCCAACTAAAAATCACAGTTGATTAACAAACTAACTATGCAGTTACTCTGTCTCCAACCTTACTTACTACCACTATAGTTACAATCGCTACACTTTAAGCCATAAATTGAAGCTCTTCTAATGAACTTTCCTTTAGTGACATTTCCTATAGCATGGGAGTTTAATCATTAGTTATAATTAAATTATGTAATATCATAAATCATGTAATAATGACACATTCACTCCCATTTCAGGCTCTCTAAATATGTACTATAGTTTCTTAGTATCTGTTATACAGTGTTTGCTGTTTTTTAAATAATTCATACTAAGGGTAAAAACAGGTAGCACTCCATCTGAAGTTCAGTCTATTACATCCAACTGGAATAATCAAAATAATTCAAATTCCATGACACTATCTCATCTGAAGTGAAAGAAAAGCATTGCCAGCAAAAAGTATGCATATTTCTAAATAAAAATCAAATCACAAAGAAGCAAATACATACCTTATCAATTTTTTCTAATACTTCTACAGTAGACGGCTTTGCCTGCTTACAAGGGAAAGAACAAAGCCGTTAATCTGACTAAAGCAATATTTTGAGAATTAGTATAGGTTAACAGTTTCCTAACAAAAGACACTATTAGATTAATATATTAACTATTTTACATAAAGTAGAAATTCCTCCTACTTTAACAGTGACAAAGAAGACACTAATGAATCGCTGTCTTACAGTTGTCATTACTATTGGCTGAAGGATCCAATCCTATACTACAAAATCTGAAAACCTGCAATGTGTGTACAGTAATTATGGATGTACAGGTGGAAAATAGAACAAGGAGAGAATTGATGAGAGGAAGAAAGAGGTAAAGTGAAGATAACAGACAGGAAACCTTGATCTAAGAACTTTTAAGCTTTTTACTAATACTCATTCCGCACAAAGACGTGCTTTACATAAATTATAAGCAACTGTAAATAAGCACTCATCCCCAGTAAAATTCCCCTTAGGAACAACCTGGAACACACTCAAATCATCCCCAACTTGCTGAGAAGTACGAAATTAGTAATTATCTTAACCCAACCTTCAGACCACAAATCTGAAGATTATAGCCAATGCTACCTCACTGTAGAAGTGGAAACCTTTTTTTCCTATTATGCAAAATTGACATTTTACCTACACTCTCACCTTTACAGGAGTCACATATGGGAAGCTCTAAATAAAATGCAGACCTAGGTTCAACAACTCACACCTGTCAGCAGAGTCAAAAGCCTCATGGCTTTCTCAAACTCAGTATACCATTCAGTAACGTATAAGCCAATAAATAAAACAACAGGGAAAGGCCTGTGTAAGTATGAGTAGCTGCCAAAATATTTCTTAAAATAGATAATGATATTCTAAATCTATCCATTTTGACTGAAAATAGCCACCAATCTTTAAAAATCACAAATACTGCTGTACCTACCCTGATAAAGTACCACAAAACCATTTAGACTTAGAGTTAAAAACAATTCTATACCTTAAACTAGCATCAGATCTGGTAGCTCAAAGGAAATAAAGTACAGCCATGCAGGTATATAGTTTGGGGATTTTGATGTTGTATTTCCACACACCTACTTCACTATAGGACTTTTAAGTGATACATTAATGGATGAAGTACAGCTAAACTAAAGATTAATATACATCGTTAAAAGATTGTACTTACCCTCCATCTTGAAATTAATCCACCCATCTTCTATTGTGGACAAGCGTTGTTGAAGCTAACAATCTTCTACAAGAATTCACAGCTAGAAGTAAAGCATTAGGCACATAAGACCAATCTAACAGCACACTACAGAAGTCTTTATTTATTCCAACATTCAAAGAAATCAAAACAGTGCATAAAATCATTGCCTAGTTATCTCTACCTACATGTTATTAAAAAATCCAGTCTGTTTCGTAGGTCTCTTGTAAGTCTACCAGCCTTGATATGGACAAACTTAATTGTGGAAGTATTTAAACAGAGGGGAGTCCTCAAAAACAGAGGAACAAAATAAACTACCAAAAAATAAGGCAAAATCTTCTGAGAAAAACAATTTTTAAAACTTATTACTAAGCAGAATTATTTAAGAAATTGATTTCCAATTCCTCAGCTGCTCAAAAGCACAACTCTCAACAACCCTTTTCAGCTGACACCCTTCATTAACATCCTAATGCTTGTGAGAAAGAGCTCTTCTTCCAAAAATCTACTTCCTTTTCAAGCTCTCATCAACAAGAACTTACCGAATAGCATCGCTATTCTCCCTTTGTATGATCCATTTTAAGTTTAAATCGTCAGTTTCAAAGCAGGCTACTGAGATTTCACATGCTCTTGGAAACCAGAACTTCAGCAAGCATTCCCTGCGCACAACATGCAGTGCAGTCACTTGCATATCAAATGGCCCTAAAAGCAATTCCAAGGGTGCAAAAGTAGTTCACTCTACACAAATCTGGAACCCATGGACAGGCCTAATTTAATAAGCTGGGTCTAGGCTCCTGAACTAAGTGTTGCAGCTTTCCATCAGTAAGTAGTTGGAATGAATGGACTTTGAACCTCAGGATGGCACAAGTTGTTTCCAGTCATTTAAGATTTTATCCACTGAATGAAAAATTTACTGTTTCATAGCAACCCTAAAAGAAAACTAATGCTCAATCCCAACTGGTGTTTGAGCCATTTTAACTCTGGAATGAAACAGTAGAACAAAACAAAACGCACTGCCCAGCTAGGCAGAAATAAGTGATTATTAGTGTGTTTGTTAAGTTACCTTTGGCCAAGAATTGAAAGATAAAGAAACCTTGTCTCAATCCAAAGGTGTTCCCAAGCTGTCTGAAGCTGTCAGAACAAATATAATATAATATAGAAGACACATTGCTTGCTAACACTACTGTATTACGGTAACCTCTTCACCTTGTAAGAAAGCCAAGGCCTTCATAGGGCCTATGGCTCTGGGTTCCAGTCTTGAAAACCGATCCTTGAAGATAAGCAAATCCATATTTGAAATGCTGCCAGTATGAAGCTAGAACAGATGGACACATTAGCTCTGCTGTTGCTAAATTACTGGCACAGAGGGGTGAGCTACAGAAAAAGCACAATTACCTCTTGGTCTTGAGTAAATTCTCAAAACAATCACCACTACAGCAACTCGCCAAGGTAAAACACCAGCAATGTTTTCACCATTCAATGGTGCTCTTCTCCAAGGCTGACAATTTTATATAATTCTCACTTTGAGGATACACACATTTTTACAAAAGCACCACGGTAGACCTAAGCTGACACCTCCTTCACAAGTATTTCTATACCAAAATAAATATCATCATTATTGCAAAACAATATGAAAGCTATGTCACCTAGCCAATTAAGAAGTCTGCAAATGTAGCACGCTGTTCCCAAATCTAGTCTGCTTCAGTAATGTTGCCACTGCTGTTAGGAGCATGGGTAGCTCTCAGTTACTTATTTAGATGCACAGAAAGAGTCACGGAGATAGATGCTCACAGGGCCTTTGCATGTGTCTATATCCTTCATGCTACAATTGGAAAACCTCTGCAGTAAGTGTTTGAGAATCTTTGAGCAAAGGTTATTCATAAGCCATTAGCAACACTGACCTTCCCAGTAACACATTCACAGTGGGATCTATACATATGCTTTGCAAGACATCCAGCAAATATCTGGAAGGGAAACAGGCTTGACAAGTGTCACCACACACATAATTTTACATGAACCACGATGCTGACAGGCCTTAGCAAACTGCCCTGTAAGTCAGTAATACCACCAAAACCCCTCCCCAAAGAGGTATTAACAGATTAGAGCCACTAAATTCACATTTACGGTTTAGTCACTGAATCCTTTATTATGAGATAAAGAATTTTCTATGGGAACTATGGAGTAGTTCAGATGTTTCCATTCTTCCTTCCCTTCCTCCACTTTTTTTTTTTTTGACATGACTACAACACAAATTGTCTTCAATTGCTTCAAACTTCCCTCATTGCTAGTCACCCGTCACCCCACATAACCACCACTAATATTCTACTTTTCATGTTAAGAGCCCCTCTTCCACAAACGTACTTCCTTCCCATGTTCTAGCCATCAAAAAGTTACTGCGCTGAACTTTTCCCTCTGGAAGAGCACATCTCTTCAGCACAGAGCTCTTTTTCTCCCGTCTCACCGAGCACAGCTGTGATTGGACTTACTTCCACACACGTTATCTTTGATGTAATGCACAAATAAGATAGCTGAGCCCTAGGCTTAAAATCAACAAGTGTTAGAAAAACAATGTACAAGCTTAAGAAAACACTGTAATCAATTTTCATTATCGGAATCTCAAAAAAATACATGGGTTTCACAATAGCATCTCCTCTACCCCCAAAATATGGAACTTCATTAGTAAAAAGCAAAAGTAGAAGTACCATATAAAGGGTACTGAAACAGAAAGTGTTTCTCTTTCAAAAGAGGGATGGATCATGCACAAATACAGAAGTCATCCACCAACCAATTCATCCAGATGGAGGAAATAGATTGATTTCATTAGCCTTTATGAAGTCATGCAGTCAGGCAGACTGCTCTCCTCTGCTAACAGCATGAGCCTCAGCCAATTTTAGAGTTAACATAGGGTCCAAACAGCATCAGGTACTCTAAAGCCTCCCCTTAGAAAAGGCCTACAAGCATGCAGAAAATCTTCGTCACTTGCAAATTTCTTTAATCTAGGTTCAAAAAAGTTTCAAAATTAAAAGCTTTCCAAAAATTAAGATCCCCAAAATAATTTTTAAAAGCTAGAATGTTGAAGTTCAAGACTGCATAACATCAAATAAAGTCACATTGAAAGAAAAAGAGCTAGAAGCTTGCTGTCAAGACTTTGCATACAGACACGCAGATGTGTTACCCCCGAAGGGAAGGAGGCGTGTTCTTTAAGTGATGTAGCCTGTAAGCCTGGTAGCTTTATTTTATGCACCAGTTTCATCAGGTGTTCACCATCACACCCAAGAATGGGAGCACTACCTTCAAACCCAGTCTCCACCTGTATTCAGGAGGTTTCCACCCCACATTGTCCCTCTCCCACAATTCAGTGACGCCAGACGCTCCCACAGCCCCCATACGAAGCTCCTCCAGCTCCGAGCGGCTCAGGCAGGTGAACACGCAGGCCAAAACCGCGAGCATCACCTGCTGCTCACCGGCCTCAGCATCCTCCAGTCACAACACGACGCAGGGCTCTGGGGCCTTCCCGCTGCCTCCCCCCTGCTCCCCCGCCCGGGGCACGCTCGCCTCCCCAAAGGGCACCGAGGAAGGGCCGGGCGCTGCCGAGAGCCTAGGCTGCGAGCCACCACCCACTGGCGGGCGGGGCGGCGGCTGGGCCCGGCCCGGCGCGGCGTAGCAGGGAGAAGCCCCGCACCGCACAGCCCCGCACCGTACCGCCCCCTTCGCAGCCCGCGCCGCCGCTCCGCTCCCGGGGGCCGCCGGCTGTCAACGGGCGAGGGCCGGGCGCCGGGAAGCGCCGGCCGCCCCCCAGCGGGGCCAGCGGGGCCGGCCGGCCGCCTCCTCCGCCGGGCCATGCCGCCCCCCATCCCCGGCACGTACCTGCCGGGGCCGC
This sequence comes from Nettapus auritus, assembly GCA_011076525.1. Taxonomy (NCBI): domain Eukaryota; kingdom Metazoa; phylum Chordata; class Aves; order Anseriformes; family Anatidae; genus Nettapus; species Nettapus auritus. Next base: position 11,150,357 of record CM021771.1, read on the forward strand.
GCGGGGCCTGTTGCA
>CM021771.1:11150771-11180771 GCA_011076525.1 Nettapus auritus
CCCCGGCACGTACCTGCCGCGGGCCGGGCCGCGCATCCCGCCCCGCCGCCGCCGCCCGCCGAAGGAGGAGGGCACGGGCCGGGCCGGCAGAGCTCCCATCAGGCCCCGCGCGGCCCCGGCAGCCAACCAGCGCCGCGCAGCGCGCCAGGCCCGGGGAGGGGCGCGCGGCCCGGCGGCCGTTGGCGGGCGGTGGCCGTTGGCCGGCAGTGGGCGGTGGGCTGGGGGCGTTGCGGTGGTCCGCAGCCGCTCCGGCCCGAGGGGAGGTGTCTGGGGATCCCTACTTATCGAGGAGAAACAGCACCCGTTGTGTTTCTTCAGTTCACGTTGCGGCAGTAACAGTGCGAGAGGTTGTGTGGAACGGGCTGTTGTTTCCCTTTTCTGCCTCGCACTGAAGAACCAACTTGTCCTAGCTCCCCTTCCATCAGTTTCACCCTCTGGTCTCCTCTCCTGGCCAACGCTCCAATCACATGTCCAAAGACAGGAGCAGAGAGTACCTACCCTGTTTGTGTGCACAACTTCTTAGGTCCCCCCCTCACAAGTTTTACAAGTGGTATCACATGCAGAGATGTGAGAGGAAGGTGATACCGCCTTCAGGGTGCCCTGAAGTGAAAATTCATACACAGAAGCTGTGTACCTTCAGCTGCCCCCTGAACTGTTGGGTTCGCTGTATGAAACAATATATCTTGACATGGCCCATGATTTTTTTCCCGTATTTTGATGAGTTGACCTTGGCTGGCAGATAGGCACGTGCACAGCCTCTTGCTCACTTTCCCACAGAGAGATGGGGGAGAGAAAGGAAGAGTAAGTAAGAAAGCTCAGGGGTCTAGTTACATTGTAAGTGAAGGAATGAAATAAAAGGGATACAAGGAAATCTCTCACCACCTCCCACAAGTAGCCCAATGTCCAACCAGTCTCTGAGCAATGTCTACCCTGGAAGACAAAGCCTCCCAACCTCCTTCTGCTACCCCAGTTTTATTGCTAAGCATGATGTTATGCAGTATAGAGCAATACTTTGGCCAGTTCAGGTCAGCTGCTCTGACTGTCTTGCCTCCTAACTTCTTCCCTGCCCCAGCCGACTCACTGAGGGAGCAGAGTGGAAAAAGAGAAAGCCTTGATGCTGAGCAGGTGCTATTCAGCAGTAGTCAAAATATTGGTGTGTTATAAATGCTGTTTTAGTCACAAAATCCAAAACACAGCAGCATAGTGCTGTTATGACAAAAGCTAATTCCATTCCAGCCAGACCCAATATAACAATTTTAAACATTGCAGGGAAAAAAAAAAAAAAAAAAAAAAAAAAATTGTACCCAAAAAGACTAAGGAAGGCTTTTAGGCCTCGGGAAGACAAACAAGATATTCCAGCTACATTTCTACATTTCAGGCAGCACAGTTAACTTCAAGCTTTAAGTAGTGGAGCTGCTGAATCTGGTCATCTGTCAGGCATTCATTTTCAGTTTTGACATTGGGAAATTAACCCCTTTAGTTTCTGCCAGTGTTCAGAGTGAATCCTACTACCCTACATTATTAGCTAGTTATAATATCAACTAACTAGCAGCTTTAGCTGTGAGTCCATTCTAGAATGGACTTCAAGTGCATTCAGAGCCATATAATGACAGTCAGTGCAGAGACATTGACTGTACTAGAGATGCTCTGCTACCAGCTGCAGAGGTCACAACTGTACGCTCTAGATCTGTAAACTCCTTCCTTTCCAAGTGGAAAAAGACTTGTTGACTTTCCATCAGTTCAGCTTGTTCTCCAGAGCCATATCTGCTGAAATCCTTGTAGCAATGACTGTCCCCATGTTGTGAGAATGTCTTTCTTTTTGCTTTCAGATGAAATACAGCCATAATCCACTCCTGGTTTTCATATTTCAATGTGATGTGCTCCTGAACAGAAGCTAATTTAAATCTTTAAACTAACATCTTCATGCATACTAACATCTTTTCCATATTCTGCCACAGTATCAAGTTAAAATAAACTTAGATAATGCTAGTACCATGTTTAAAGTTTCAAGGGTTGGGTGTTTTTTTTCTTTTTTTGTTTGTTTTGAAACGCTACAACCAATACTAACATCTCCAAGAAACCTCTCTGCCTTTATTTTTCCAGAATTGAAGTCCTCCTCCATTAAGTTCTAATCACTGCTATACAATTATGAATCTATTTAATTGGTAAGTTTTAAAATATGTTGTTAGCAACCATTATTGAACTTCTCAGACTGAAAAAGTCTCTCAGCTATATGATGTTATGTGATCGTATGCAGCTACCCTAGAGCATAACTAGCCTAGATCTACCTAAAAGAAGAAATTATGCCCATGTAGCTGGTGAGGATAATAAAATTGAATATAGAACCATAATTTCAGATCAGTCAGAGTAAAATTTTCTTTAAACTGGTTCAAAACTGCCCCCTACAGAATAATTAAAACTCCAAATCTTTTCAAAATCCTTCATTATCGGTACGATTGGCATTTAATGTGATTATATGTGACTCTAACAGCAGAGAACATCTCCAGAATTTTCCCCAGCATCACAGATAGTACTTAGTACTTCTGTAGTCTCTCCATATCCAGAACACCAAAGAATCAGTAATAAACTTCTTTTTAAATGTTTTGCTCTCGCATCCTGAGACTCTTTTTTGCCTTTGGGAAGTGTTTTCCCATGGTAACATTTTTAACACTTATATTTTAGCAACATATGCAGTCTAGCCTGATATATTTTCTAAATATATATATGGTTGTACACGTCCTTAAGAAAAAACTATTTGGATAAGAAAAGCTCAACATTGCTTATTTGTGTTTACTTGAGGTTTTTAATTAGGCTTCCAAAGTATGTTCAGCATTCTTTAAAGCAGACACCTTCAGATTTTTCTGGCTAGTGAGGCCATGTAGTTTAACTCATTTAGATGTTGAAAAAATTTAAATGTTGAAACAGAACCATTGTCTACATTGCAACTGGAGATGCCACAGCAGCAAATGAGTGTATGCAGCTAGCTTTAAGATCACCAACTCCACTCCCCTTTGCACCATTGACTATGGTCTGTCTGCATGTGCTGCCATCTCATCAGTATTTTCACAGTACTATTAGCTGATGACAGAACAGTTTGAGAATTATGTGCCATTGCATGCTGCATTGCTCCGAGCAAAGCTGGAGGAGTACTGTGCCGCAGTTCCCCTGTTTCGGATAGCTGGTGCTGTGCTCATTGCTCTACACCACGGGGGCTTCCTCAAGAGCACAGCGTTGCTTCAGGCCACTTCCTCATGCTCAGTAGGCACCTCAGAGATTAAAGCAAGCCTGAGCTGTTAGGAACACTGTCCAGGCACTCCTCGCTGCATCTCTGCTTTCCACCTGCAAAGCTACCCAACCAAGGCTGATCAAATGGACTTGCTGTCAACACTGGGTTGCTGCAGCTTCCTCATATGCCATCCCCAGCTGAACGTGCCCCAGCCAGCTGTGTTGGCAGAAGAAAAAACTCAATCATGCCAGTGTCAGTCATGTTTCTTTGGGCCTGGACTCTGCTTCTTCTGCATCTTGAGTGGAAAGAGTACATCCTGCTATTTCATAAATGACAAATACATAGTAATTAACATGAATTTGTGAATGTCTTTTGTAATCCAGCTTTGGTAAACAAAAAAGAAGTTAAAAATATATTTGATATAATTACATAGGAATATTTTATTTTTAGAAACTCAGGAAAACACATATAGAAATAATTCCTGTAGTTAAATTTATACTTTTAACTGACAGAACTGATTGAGAGGACTCCAGACTATTTTATTTTCTTGTTTTGTTGCAAGTTTCAGTTAGGACTGGGACTGGAAAGAGATCTAGAGATTTTTTTCAGACTACAAAGGACTGGGAGAGCCCTCTTAGAAGGAAAGGCTACACTAGAAAGTGTTGAGGCCTGAAGCCATGAGACAGATATAAATTGAAAGCCACTAGAAGGGTTTAAAATGAATTAACCAAATGACTTGTGTTTAATTTGTGAGATTTTACTCATTTCAGAGTATACAGAAAAGGTGGTGCTCCCAAGGTAGGGTGAGTTCAGTGCCATATTTTGTCATGATGTTCTTTAAAAATGTGCTCTGAAGGACTGGCACTGAGGAATATATCATGGATTCAATTGTGGGGTTTTTTTTGTTTGTTTGTTTGTTTGTATTTGTTTTTTCAAGTAATAGTGTATGCTTAGTTTGACATTCTCATCCAGCTGTAATATTTGCAGTGCCAGATGTCAGTATTCTTATGCTTCCCTCTTATTCCCTGAGTTTTTTAATATTTTATCATACAGAGTGTTTCAATGATCCAGCACTTTCATGAAGTCCTTTGCATCTGACTCTTCCTGATAATTATTACCTGAAAAAGAAATTCACAATCCATAAAGTCAAAATATATAATTTCAACTGAATAGTTCATTTTAAAATCTGAACAGTTGTATGGTTGGAATTGATGATCTTGAAGGTCTTTTCCAACCTAAATGATTCTGTGATTCTATACAGTCATCTAAAAAGCTAAGATCAGCAATTCCATTCCATAAATTATTCTTGTTGTGACCTTTTGATTTGTAATAATTGTTATTGTTAATAATACTATTACTATAATTGTTATTACTCTTATTACTTACTATTATTGTTGCAATTATTACTATTGCTATTATTACTATTATTATTTTGCTCTTTATTTTTCTGTGGAAAAAAAGGAAACATTTGAAAGCTTGAAATAAATTAAAACTATGTGTCTTCAACTTCTTGGTTGGTACCCTCAAGTATGAATTTTTCTGTACTTGAAAGGCCATCAGCTGTCATCTTCATTTGATCACTATAAATCTCTGACAGTATGTTTGGGAACATGGTTAAAAATTGCATTATTTTTGCAGCACAATTATTCAGGAAAATTATTATTCATGAAACATTGAAATATATGTGTTAATTCTGTCATTCGGACCTCATCAACAAACAGAAGAAGCCTAGTGTGAAATTGTCACATGAGAAGCAGAAAGGTGGTTTTGCCTACATTTGAAATAAGTTGTGCTTCAAATCTTGTATGAAGTTTTAGAAGCAGTTATTATGCACATGTAAGTTCATACCCTTCCCTGATGGGAATGATTTCAAGCATCTGACTCTTTAATGGTTATAATGAGTAATATATGTTTATAGTTAGAAAAATGACTGTATAAACAATAACTCAATGTTCTGTAAAAAAATAAAAAAATAAAAAAAAATAAAAAAAAATACTAAATCAATTTTCCCTAGTCTCTAAGTGAAAGCCTGATTATTCTCACTGAAGGTATTTGAGCTCTACTAATACCTGTCAGCTATATTATTTTTGCTTCCTGAAGCAGTTTACTCTTTAAACAAATTAGGGTTCTGATTCAACAGGATTCCTCCTCTATAATAAACACATAAGTACATCCTTAAATTTTATTAACATCTATTTCCTTGAAGCTAAATAAAATAAAGAATGCTTTCCAATAGCCTTTTTAATATGGCTATGCCTACTGGGCAAAGTGGGAACAAACCCAACAAAATGAGCGCCAAATTATGAAGTAATTTGAATGAAACTCCTGTTGACCTTAAGACGATTTTTACTTGATTAAGAATAATTGAATTTGGAACCAAATGAATATGATTCAGGGGTCAAATGGGAATGTGCTGTTCTTTGCACAGTGATCCTCCCTCCCAGGTCACTGTGTGTATGTACAGAACACAGACAAGTGCAGGAACAGTATGCCATTTCTATTCAACCTGACTGCGTTTTAGTGCTTGCTTATTAGTCAAGCTGGAGGAGACAGGCAATGAGAAGGAAAGTTCTAATTAGTACATATATTTTGCTTTTGATAACTGTTCAAAATGGTAGATAGAACATTACCTACATTAAATGCATTTCATGCATACTACTGATTGTTACAAGAGCTTACATAATGAAGTATTAAATTTGCATATAAAATTGTTTTCAGCAGAGTACTGAGAACTGGATCTGCTAATAGGCTTTGTTCTGGTTGGAAACCAAACGGAACCACGTAGTCCCAGAATGCCAGAAATAGGACAATAAATATTTTTGGCACAGTTTCAAAGGTGCATAATGCCAGACATAGACATGTAAAAGTAATGGCAAGCTCTACAAAGATTATAGAAGAAATAAAATCACAGTTCGTAATTCGTATAATCATGTTAAATAGCAGGCTTATAAACCAATTCATATAATAAAATCCACATGTAAAACTATCTGTGATTTCATTCAGTTAAAGATGACAAATATTAGAGCTCCCCTTGAAAGCAGATATATATCTTGCAAGTTGAAGGACAAAGAACAGTTGCTTTGTGTTCATGTTTAATGGTACAACCTCTGTTGGTCTTTTCACACACACAATTTTCAAATAAATTTTCAAAGAATCTGAAATTTGAAAACATTCAGAATTTCAGAACATATCTCAGCTACTGAGTATCCTTTACCAAAATTATTACAGCTCTAAGTCTTAAATATCATAAGACCTGAATTTATAGTGCCTTCACATGCAAAACTCACAGTGATCAACATGAATTTCTCTTAGTATATCATACTAGTAAATGTCTGAAAGCTTGAATGAATGATATTAAAAGGATCTCAAAAACATTATCTTTCTTAAAATAAATCTATTTCTTTAAATACATGTAAAGGATGAAAACAAATTCCTACTGTAATCAGTCCAGTGTCTCCAAATGATAGGATTCAAGGTCATTTCAAGCCTGCTTTGATGACACAGAAGTGCTTAAATTAATGTGTCTTGAGTTTTCAAAACATGTTTGGGAACATGCATTTTGGAGCACTGAGTTTGGTTTCCACTGCATATTTTTGGGGTACACTTCATGCTCCAAACATAAACCAACATATAAGCAACCAACGGACAGGAAAGTGAAAAGGGCAATGATGCAGATGTAAAAACTCAAAGGTAGAATGCAGATGGGAAGCTGGGGAAGAGAAAAATATTAAATAAAGCCTACATTCCTTAAGCAAAATAAACCAGAATCAAACGTATTAGAAAAGGAACTCTGACTCATTTTTCAGTACAGGCAGCACATCAAATTTAGAAGGTTACAAGGAAATAGAAAATAGTATGTAGTGAAGTCTAGTTTTGTGTTAGGGCAAAATATGTATTTCTGTTTGGTCTGAGTTATTTTATTAATATACATTTATCGGTAGTAGATCAATTATTTCATGCCAGAAAAGCACAAAAAAACATTATAATCCTTTTTATGCTTGTCAGTGACTTCAGTTCTCTATGATGGATAGGCTTGTTTTATACATTCATTTAATTATCTTCACTTTCAGATAGACAGATGCTAATCTTGAACATCTTAACGTACATTGGGAACTTACTTATTCTCCTCTCACTAGCCTTCTCCCTTCTCTCTTAGGGATTAAAACATCACAACCCCTCTTCATTTTCACAGAAGATCTAAACACATAGTGCACCAAGAATATCAGAAGGAAAAAAAAAAAAAAAATGTGTTATTGGTAGCCCATCTGTCTTTTGTTTGTTTTCTATATTTAAGATATTAACAGCTTGGTGATGTCTCTGTTCTACACTTGACTGCCTCATGGCTACTAAATTGAGTCCTGGAAACTTCCACAGTGCAACTATCTGCCTCCTATCCCGTAAAGTAATTTGCTGAATTATACCAATATGATGAATGTATTTTTACAGATCATAACCTTTCCTATTTGACTTTCTTACTCTTTGATTTACTAAAAAAAAAAATTAAAAAAAAAAAAATCAGAAAGGTTTTTTGTGTTTAGGTGGAATACTGCAAGAGATCTCATTTTCAGAAAGTACTGAGTGTCTAACCTTTGGAAATCAAGTCTCTCTGAAGTGTCTTCACCTTAGCATCCAAGAGTGGAGGAGTCCATCCATACTCATTAGGCATTTTTTTAATCTTGACCTATGCATCTTCTGATTTTTTCCAATATGCTTAGGAAAATAACTTCTGATCTATTCTAATTATTTTCCTTTTTTGTTGTAATATAACTAAAAATTAACAGTAAAAATAAATCACTACATTATTGTTGAGAAAAGTGCAGGCACCACACATATTTCTAACAATCTATAAATGCATTCCTACAAACTTGTTTATTGGATAAGTCTGGCCATAAATTGGCCAGGACACAGACCTTTATATGAAAAAAGCAGAACATTGAACAAAAACATTGTAAGTCCATAGTATTAGATTTAAAGTAAAGTAACCACAAACTCCTAAACATGTATCCCAAAACTCAGTCTTTATAATGAAAGGAAAAGACCACATCATATAACTGTCTTAGCCAGGCAATTCGGCTTGTTTATTTTTCAGTTAAATAAAATCCAAATATCTCTAGGGAAGACAATGCTAATAACAAACATAACCACATAAGCTTTGTATATGAAATTCAATTTTAGCTTTAGCAGGGCCTGTCAAATTGGAAATTGTAGTAAAAAGCCAATAAACCTTAATCAAATTCTATCACACAGAGAGATTGGGCATTTTGTTTTTACCCAGTTTGCTCCAGAATTTCTGGTCTGATCATGAGTCCTATAATGCTTGCATATTCCTTTGATATTTTCTTAGCTTTTCAAGTAATCTACTGTATTTTTTTAACAAGGAAATTCCATATCACTAGAAGAAGCCCTGCTTAATGGGCACATATGAGGACACCAATGAATGCCTTTTGTTTTTGTGGTGAAGTTAAGAGTTGTGAGTGTTATCCTTTCCCCACTGAAGGAACTGCCACCCGTTCCCCTAAGACCACGACCATCTTTCACATGGAATATCCATCTACAGTCTGCTGATTTTAAAATTTCTCCTGAAAACACTTCTTTAGCATTACTTACAAAAGTATGTGCATTGACATCTATTGATTCATTATTTTCTATATAAAATAATTCTTCGCTTTTTCATGCTGTGCTCAACTACTAGTATTACACTGCAATCATCTTTCTTTCTTCTACAGGTACTTCCCTTAATTTTGAATTTACAGCTTGTCTATTCTTTGATCACTGCATGAAATTAGACCCTAATCCTTCATCAGAGACTAAATGGGATGTCTGTGTGCTTTCCCAAAACATTATTGGGGTTCTGCACGGTTGTGGGCGTCCAGGCATAATGCAGGGCTGAGACCTGAGGCAGTAAAATTCCTTCATCAGTAATATGTCTTCTACCTACCAGAGCAGTTGTAGAGCACACCATGGGTGCCACCAAGACAGAAATATCTAGTTAAACCTGCCAATTAAAAGGTGATGGATAGGCTTTGTTTTGCCTTTCCATTTGGTTTCTCCAGTGCTGTGCAGTGGCTACATTTCTGCTGCCTTCAGTAGCCCCACTCACCTTCACACCCATGTTTAGTGAGGTACGATGCTGGAGACATGGCTGTCCACGCTGGGCAGCGCAGCCCCAATGGTGGGCCCGGTCCCTTGGGGTGCTCGGACTCCTTCTGCAGGGTGCTCCTGCTCCTGGCAGCTGTCTCTCAAGGGGAAATACAACAGCACAAACCACATATTTTCTGTGCCTACTCCATCTCATGCAGCTGTGACATGGATCTCATGGATTACTTGGCAGTTTTAATCTCTTCTTTCTGTTCTTGCCCTTCACAATTTTTGCAGACAAGCAGGTTGCAAGAAAGTATATAGGTTTTATTTATTTATTTATCATTTATTCTGTATTATCTGAGCTGTGCATTGATCTGGGAGATTGTTCTGTTGGTTATCTATTTTTTATTTTTTTTTTAACACCTATACCTTCAAATGTGACAGCTTGTGTTGGGTGCCACACTGGAGAAATCCCACACATTCTGACTTTTACATAAGATTAGACTATATAAAGATCGAAGAGAGGCAGTTAGAACTGAAAATGTAAAGCATGTCAAATATGCTAGGCTCATCTTCTCTAAAGACATGCATGGCTGTTCAAATGTTTCCTCACTATCCCATTGCTACACTGAAAGTCTTTTCAGTTATTTATTTAAAACATATTACATACAGTTTTATATTTTGAGATAAATTCTGTCTTCAGATGAACACAACCAGATCTGACTTCAGCAGCATTTTGTGTAAGGACATCTACATGTTCTGTGCTAGAGGACAAAGCTGCTGTCTAGGCAGACATCATGGAAAAAGGCTCCATAAGTTCAAGAAAGAGCAGCCAAGGCAAAAGCTAGCAGCACCCTGATCCTTTACGCCAGACCTTAGACAGGAGAAAGGGCACATCACTGGTATTCACGACAGTCACAGAACTCACAATTTCCAAGTATTTTCATTTGTGAAAAAGTCTATGTCTTGTCTCCTTGCATCTCCACCAAGCAGCAGTTCCTTCAGCTCCTCTCACAGCTCCCAGAACATTACTTCAAGCAACCACAACAGCAGACAGCACAACAGGGGGATAAGAGGTGGGAACACCTCCATGCACAGCAGCAAAACCACACCAGTGCCCTCAGCACCCATCATGCACACAGGGCCTGAGCTGGGCTTTCCTGTTGTGACCAGACACCATGAGGGAGATGCTCATTCTCTGTATGCAAAGCCACACTTGTCTTGATTTCAGAGGTGGGTGTGTTATGAGGAGCTGATAACTGGTTTGTCGTATTTTTAAAATCTTTATCTTTGGAATGAGAATTCAGTCATCTACCCAGCCACACATAATTAAGAGCAGCAGCTCAGCATAATAGGGTGAGGAACTTTTAATAGGTGTTTATAGGTTGAAATCATCAGCCTTTCTTTTAAATAAAAGAAACAGTAGAAGAAACAGTAAGTGCTAAAAGATGACTCAGAATTCAGAGTGCCCTTTGAAGAGCAAGATCTGTTATCCTCGAAGCTTCAGAACGCCAGACCTTCAGGAGACCTCTGGGTTTCAGTATCACTAATAAGGAGAGTGGGAAGCTACTTTTAAAAAACTTACTCAAAAAGAGAGGAAAAAAAGTTGCATTAGCATTTTTTAGCTGCTTGGAAGGTTAAAAAACATTCCAGCAAAAGGGTACAGATTGAGGTATGCAAGGCAAAAACAAATATTTCTCCATTAAATGGCTACACTAGCATAAAGAGAAATACTTAGTAGGCTTAAGGTGGGAATTTAGGGAATAGTTTTGTTTTGTTTTGTTTTGTTTTGTTTTAAAAAAAAAAAAAAACAGGAAATACTGTTTAGGCGTTTTATATAGGGGGTTCTGCATTTGTGAAGGGATAATTTGCTCTAAAATATGTGGGCAACCAGCCTAAATTCTCTAATTGAGTAGTTTGCTTATAACCCCAGGCCATTAGGTGAATGTAAACTATTACAGGCTTAGTAAGAAAATAGTCCCATTAGGATTTTTGTATTTGTATGTGGTTGTGGGTTAGTGCGACTGTTTCCAAAATGATGGATTAATGAAAAGGTCTTTTTTTTCTGAGTTAGCAAATATCTGCTTTGAAATAACCAAACTCAAATTAAGCTGAAGTGTTCTTTTTTCCCTGACAAAAAATACCAGATCAAGACTTAACTATAAGTTCCAATGTGAGTTTTCTAGGATAAGTTTTCAAAATAAATATTCCCACAGAAATACATAGTTCAGTTTTTGCTTCATATTTCATAAATTCCCTTTAATTTTGAATGCCAGCTGTTAATGCAATAAAAACATCCTCTGTCCTATAAGAAAGCAACGGTCTTTCTGAAAGCGTATTTAGCCTTCATGCTTTGTACATGTACTTCAGCTTCTTATATTAAGATATCACACAGGCTGCTTTGTAGACTCATATTTCTATGAGGAAGGAGACAACTTTATATGCAGCTTCTTTTACACTGCTACTATTAAATCCTGTACTTTTCTCTACACAATATATCACTTCGTTGAATAGCCTATTGCTTTTCCTGTTCCCAGGCAAACTTAAGTCTATTGCATTTTATTTTTCATGGCTGCTGTATGTACATGATATGGTAAGGTATTAAGAAGAGGAAACATATATTTAATTAAAAGTTATTGGAATAAATGACCTACATATAAACACATGAGAAGCCAGCCCTAAATTCACTGATAGTTTCCAGCACCCAGCCTCCCTCCCACAAAACCTGAGAACCACGAGTTATGAGGAACTCTGAAATCTATGAAATGAGCAAAGTGCTGCAATAGCTCTGGTGCAAAAGAACGTAAAGAAATCCTTCTGCCAATGGCACCTAAACCACAGAGGAGAGATGTGAGCACTGGACAGGCAGTTCTCTGCATGAAGTGAAGTAGAGGAGCAAGTAGAGCTCAGCATCCTCTGGACCCTGGAAAGTATTCATCTAGTAAAAGAAGTGCCACATCTGAAACCTGCAAGAGTTGTCATGTAAATTGAAAATATTGTTGATGTAATAAGGACTGGACGGTTTAAAGGAGATGAGCAGAGATCACTCTGCATCCAGGACAACTAGAACTGAAGCAAAACATTGAAAAAGAAAGCTGCATGTCGAAAAAAAAAAAAAAAAAATGTTATCGCAGCACACAAATAATCAGATTGCTCGGGGGATTAATGGGAATAACCCCAAGAGCAGCTTCCTATAGAATTAAGAAACCATGTAAAGGAGATTTATTAAAAATAGAATGGTCACATGCCTAGTTCTGCTTCTCTTATAATGTCAAAAGCTTGTAAATTTTTGCTGTTTGCCTATTATATCAGCAATGTAAAAGACTTTGTTCAATAAGTAGAAGAACGATAAATAGGAGATCCCTATCTGGAGGATTTAACAAAGTTAAAAGCACAGTGAAACCAATAAAATAAAGCACAAATAAGAAGGTGGGCATACAAGGAGGCCTTAGAAATACAGTGAGGAGGAAGCAGTATGTGCAATAGTAGGTTCTTCTGGCTGTATCTAGAAGATCTGATGTAGATGGGAAGAAAATCCATTAAAAAAAAAGAGATGCCTAAATCCTCTGTTAGTTTAAATTTGTTTGTCCACAGCAACAAGAAGATTTAAGATTGTTTTCTTCTTTTTTAATTTGGGAAAAACCATCAATTTTTCATTAATGTAATAGCTTAATGCTTGGTGCTGAAATTTTCAGGCCTTGGTCAGAGGCAGATACACAGGCATTGCATGTGAACAGTGCAAGCCTGAGTATCAGAGACAATGGACAATCAGGTCTTCTGGGAGGTGTAAGAAACCTTAGCTGTAAGGAGTACTATTTGCACTACTTAAAATGAAGATTGAAACTCATGTGCAGATGGCTTGATGGTTGTAACTGTGCAAATTCAGGTGCTTTCCTGGAGTCATGAATTAATTTTCAGACGTTCATTTGTGTTTGCTCTTCTACCATCGTGTTCCCGGCAAGCTTAGCCTTCAGCTCCATTTTAGGCTCCAGTTTATGCCTTAGACCAATAGTGCTGATGCTGTAGGTTGTCTCTCCAGAAGAAATTAGAAACCAGCCCTGAACATGGAATATAACTGAACATTGAACCCTGAATGTAAAAACAAATGACAGTTTTACTGACTTCACCAAACACCACCGTACTTCCTGCTGTACAAAGAGCCAATGCTGGTACTGGCTCTTTGCAAGAAGGCCGCTGCTGTGACGAGGCTGAGGTCCTGCTGAAGAGCACTCAAAGCTCTTCCCAGAAGAAAAAGTAGGCTGTGAGCCCTCAGCCTGTTTAGTGCCACTAGTATTGAATCCCCTGGCCTCTGATTCTTCCCACCTAGTGTCCAACCTTGAAAAACAAGCTCTACAATGATACAGGAACATCTCAGTGTCCATACACATGGCACAGTCGTCTTCCTTACTCAGTTATGCTGCCACCACCTTTCCTGATCCCCACTTTGCCATACACAGCCTGGCTGTCTCTCAAGTCATCAGTAACACGCTGCAGCCTTGAAAATATGGGGCAGGAGGGGAGTTCTGCAGATGCAACAGTGCTTAGGCAAATTCTCCTTGGCAGCATTCACATCCTCCTTTCTGTTTGCTCTCTTGACTGTCCTTCTAGGAATGTTTGCAAAACAGGGAATCAGAAGTAAATACTGCAAAATGCCTGCAGTCTGTCTGTGTAAGGGTCACATTTCATAAGCAGACACCTGAAAATTTTCTAAGGGACTTTAATCACGCAAGGAGTCTGAATCAAAGAGTTATAACAAAACAGCCTTGGAAAGTAAATATCATGAAGCAAGATATAATAGATGCAATGGAGACTAGATTTTGTCAAAAAAAAAAAAAAAAGAAAAAAAATAATAATAAAAAAAGATATTTATTACCTTCAGAAGTTTTATGAAGGAACTCCAGATGCTGAATACTTCTGAAAACCAAACCTCTATTCACTGTGGAAAGATGGAGCTAGTTGCCTTCAATCACAATTTTTTCTGATTCACCCGATAGCATTTCCCAGCAAAGAGATTGCCCAGGACAAGCTCTAAAGAAAGTAACTGTCAGCTGTTAATAATTTTTCCGTATAAGAAAGATTTGGCCACTTAATTATGTGGAAAGGAAGAGGATTTCATGAGCAAGTGATTTTTTAAATGAATCCTCTCTTCTATTCCTAGGGAATTCCAAACTATCTTTCCCCTTTCCAGCTTCTCCATAACCTCACTGTGCAGGGGTTTGGGGTGAGCTTCATCTTGGTGTCAGTGAAGGAGCCTGCAGAGCGAAGCTTCTTTTCTGGTCCTGACCGGGGAGCTCCGCCTGGCCGCAGGAGGAACGTGCTTTGCGGGACGTACTGCCTTCCAGCAACTGGGAACGCTCGCAGTGATGCGTCCCATCTGCTGCTGTCCATCCACAGTCATGTTCCACTCTTAATCTCTTTGTAGACCTTTTGACTTTACATCTTAGCATTATAGCAGTTTTTAACTTTTCTCTGTGATTGTGTTAGGAGTACAGTGAATTCACAAGAGATTGGATTTTAAAAGTCAGGCTGAACATAAACTTTACCTACTATGCAGTTGTATCATGGATACAGGAACTGTATCTAGCTTAAATCCGGGAAAAAAAAGCCCCAGGATCAAAGCCAGACCTTGTAGACATATTTAATTATGTATTACTGGTAAAGCAATAAAAGCTTACAATATGGTCTCTATTCACAAAAAGGACATTGTTTTGTCATGTTCTTCTTGTAAATTCCTAAAGCATGACTCAAAGTGTCATTTTACATGAGATTCATAAAGACAAATGTCAGTTCTACATGGGTGTACCAATGTGTTACAGAGTTTAATCAAAAGCAAATGTGTACGTTGAAATCGTATGTGTCATTAAGAGCATTTTTGCCCATAAATTGGAACTCCTATTATGGTCAACAGTCTGAACTCCCATGCAATAAATCTGCACTAGGCCTTCTGCATTTCCTGAAAAAGTATACCAAATCATTTCTAAACGCAGTTATTAAACAAAACGTTCTCTAAGGGAACTATTATCTCAGGGAAGTACTTTGGGAAGAGTCTCCATTCTTTGCATTCCCGCTTCTGTCTTGAGTATTGTCATAGAAAAAGTCTTGAACAATGCATGGAGCTACAGCATGTCCTAAGAGTGTTGAGTTTGGGTGTTTATGGGGGAAAAAAAAAAAAAAAAAAAAATGAAAGTTAAAATACCCAGAAGGCCTGAAATTTCTGCTGAAAGACATCTTAAAGGGGAAGAGTAGGACAGCAAAATGAAGATGGGTAGATGTTAAAGTGCTGGGAAGTAGAACATTGATGACAAGCAGAATATTAATTTTCATAACTGTCATAACAAGTCATCAATGCATCACAACTGTGTTAGAGAAGATAACAAAGCTCACTTTTTTATGTTGGCTTAAGGCAGCACAGAATGTTGATAAGCCAGAATCTTTAAAAATTTGAGTTACAATCACACTAATGGTCAAAGATGAACTTAAAGGAAATAGGGATGCTGAGATAATTCTTGATGTGGCATATTTAATCTTCCATCCCATTGTGGCTATGTACCAAAGCACACATAGCTGTACATCACTTAATCTCAGTTAGCAAGTAGATTCCCATAAACCAGAATTTACAGTTAGAGGGATAACAGTGAGTAAAAACACTCAGATGAAGATTACAATGAAGCAGTAAGCAGCAGAAAGATGAAAGGACCCAAGGGTTGTCTAGATTTTAATAGATAGTTAGAAAATCTGAAAATACGGCTCACACAGCCAGGAAGCAAACTGATAACATGCATTCAAAATGCAAAGGCAATCACACGTTACTGCTGTTTTGTAAAATACTTTTTCAAACACCCATTCCACATGTATGGCTGGCAAATGTTGATTCTGCAAATGAAACCAAGAATTTGTCTTCTGTAAAAGAGATAGCCGGTAAAATCAGTTTTAAATATTATTAATACTAATGGTCTGCCTTTGATTCTTTAAGAGCAAAACATATTCAAAGCTCAATTCTTATTTCTGACATACATCTCAGTTGATTCCACTATAAAATCTTTTATTGCAAAACTGGGTGAAAGTCAGATTCTTGGTTTTCACTTGCTATTTCTGTTCATATCTTTTGATTGCTCAGGGGAATTTGATGCTGAAATTCTCTTCTTCACAAGCTTTCCCACACACAGGCATGTCCCACTGGGGTGGAATATTTGTCTCTGAGGAAAATGCCATAGGGCTCATATTCCCTTTACATGCCACCATCCTCCTTGTCCCCCTGTTCCATTTCCCTCCTCTCCCACCATGTGCCTTTCCTCAGACTTTCATAGTAATTGATAGGAACTATAAGAAGGAGGAAACACTTCAGTCAGGGATAGTCATCTTCTTCCATTCATACAAGAAATCTTCATTCAGTAGGCTTTTTTCATTAATGGAGATGAAGATGGGAATTTGCTCAAGAACAGTAATTCCTTGGTGCCCAAGAGGGGGGGAACTGGTTCCCCATTTACCCACTAAGGACTGTTTCTTGCTTTGCGTACAGCTGTTGCCAGCAGTTAGTTTTCTTTCCTAGCTTTGTTTCTCCACACTGGATAACCGGAGTTTGGGCTTTGTGCTGACTCTTCCTACACTTATTAAACCACCCTCCAGTTCTCCAACACGCCGCATCTCCCTCACCAGTACATCAGCACAGCTGCCCTGACAGGCAGGTGTGTTACTAAATATTCCACTGTTCCCCAGTTAAAATTTCAAGGCAGAATTTCATCTGCAGCCACGTGTTGTTGCACCAATGTTGTGTGCATCCATGGATGCAGCCAGCACCAGAGAGGAGCCAGGTCACAGTACGGCAAAGGCACGAGGTGACTCCCACTGGGGGCTTTGATTTGATGGACTTGTGTGTGTTGTAGGGATGGATGTTTCTGTATCTGCACAGAACAGGATGGTGTTTTACCTTTTCTTCTAGAGAATTACCGCATATAAATCAGGAGTGATTTTTTCGGCCTTTCTTCTCTTTTTTCCCTGCAGCCTGAGTTAGAATTCAGTTCAGGTAAATGTAAATTATCCCACAGAAAACTAAATATAACAGCTACAAGGGAGATTAGATGACATTGTATGATGTTTTCGTAAGTTGCAATTAGACAGCCAGCAGATTCACTTGTAAATACCAGCCTTTAAAGGATAAAAACACAGTGAATGCTGCTTTCAGTAAAGTACACTGGGAAAAAAAAAAAAATAAATAAAGATAAAAAGAATAAAAAGAATAAAAAGAAAAAAAATTGCCAATTTTCGTAGAAAATAATTTTAATTCCAATTTCATCATATTTGCAACCAATGTATGACCGCAGCTTTTTAGGAAACACTAAGAGTGCTTTTTTCCTTGAGCTGAAAGGAATTATCAAAATAGTAGGATCAACAAATGAAATCTTCAAGGAGATTTTGCACCAAAAAAAATATGTATTTTCTGACCAATATACACAACACGTATTTTTACTGTTAAGATTATTTGGGGAAAACAAGTTTTGTTCTGTAGGTACACAATGCATCCTCAGAATGGTGAATCCCCAGTGAGTGGTTCTGTCCCACCAACAGAAGAAGCAGTCCCCCGAAAGCCAGAAGTGCCCTGAACCCCACAGGCAGCCCAGTCAGACCTTCAGCAACACAGCTGGCTCTTTGCTTCTTGATCTGGGAGTCACAAACTCTGACATCTGTTATTTCCATACTGCTCAATGGGGCAGTATGGAAATATGTCTTCAGGGGCTACTAATGGAAAAGGGGGTTTTGATACAGAAATCTGGAAAGTCACTCATTCAATACTAAGGTAAAGTCATTCTAACAAGTGGAGTTCAAAGTACTAGGCTGTATCCTTTACATTTTTTGAGACCGTGTCAAGGCAAAGCACTGTGGCCAGTGGTCTTGATTCAGCCAGCAAGACAGTTTTATCTAGCCTCTTGAAATAGCAGCTAATGAGAATTCCAGTCTGCCCTTAGGGGCAAGGGGGCAGAGGCAAACAAGGTTACACGGTCCCTTGCAGTGCAGCGCTGCTCTGTCTCCATCTCCAGATTCCAGTTTGAGTAACAAGGGCTGCTGAAAATGTAGAAGTTGGCCACCCTTTTAATGACAGGTTGCATTTTAACACAAATTTTAGGAAATGCAAATTCTAGTCAGAATGCTAATGTATCGTTTGGACTTAATTTAACAGCCAGATTTTATAGAGATGAAATAATGAAGTGGCAGAAAAACGTAAACATACGACAGCAGAGTAATTAAAGATATCCTATCAAAAGGTGTCAAAATAAAACAGTCTTTGTGACAATACAAAGTTTGATACTGAAACAAGGTCAGTGTAAGCTTTAAATAACAATAGAATGACAGACAAACAACGAAATTTGAGACAGACCACCCAATACCTAGATCAGAATAAATACAAAATAATTTCATTCTCAGAAGACCTATATTACTAGACATATAAAATATTACTTAAGACATCTTTACACAAAAGAAAAAAAAAATTGCAAGTGAAGGCTCTTGCAGCAACTATAAACCAGATTGTTTTGCACCATCTGCTAGCCAGGAGCCAAATACATGTTTGACACTCCTCAGCAAGGAGAGGGTACTATTTCAGTCTACAAAATACTTTTTATTACCACATTTTTCAACTATACCTGAGGTCTCTACATCTAAGGATACAAACAATGTCTCATAGGGAAGCAATGCATTTGTAATATCCCAGAGCACCTGCACACACACACGTCAGGTTGCACCTATTTTTTAAAGCCTTATCATGTCAATCAGTGGAGGCTTTTCCCTGTTCTCTTCAATATCACTCTCTTCAAAACCAGCTCTGATGAAACCCTTCTCTTCTGCTTGCCCCAGGACTGGGAACACAGCTTCCTCTACACTGACTGGAAATCTTGAGAATGCAATGCTTGCAAGAGTGACCAAGCTACACAGCACCAACAAGAAACGCACTGGAGTTTTAAAACACAGTTAGAATGGTTTCTCTGCATATCCATTCTGGGTATCATAAATCCCTCTCATTTACTGTACAGGCAATCCCATGAACTCTCAGCTGGGGTGCGCAGCATCACCCAAACAGTAAATGAAAGAAGTTTATAACACACAAAAGGGACGGGTAGGGGAGCAGTTATAAATGTATGCTAGCAGTGCGAGAACCTGGTGGAAGAAACTGTAAACTATTTTCCAACCTGCTGTAACATTGGTTTAACAGTCAGAAGAAAAAGCTTTATTATTTAGGCAAAGTTTAATATAAAGTTTACATTAAAGCTCTGTTTAAATAATAAAAAGTTCTCTTCTGATTGTTAAATCTACATGAATGATGACTGAGAAATGTTGTCATGCTCCTGCATTGGCCTGCCACCTGCCAACCTCACAGATGACTTTACTTTTCAGCAAGATGGCAACCATTAGCGCTTGGCTGAAAAATATCAACTGTAATGAAAAATGCATGACGGAATCCCACAACAAGCAATAGCATGTACAGCTAACAAAATATTTATTTTTCCCCTGAATTATTTAAATATTGGTTTAGCTGTGTTGATTTTGAAGCCATCCCTCACTTACTTTGAGTTGGATGACTTGACTGGAAGAACATCAAGAAGTTCCTTCTTCAAGGAGATGGAGGCTCACCCAGGGAGCAATATGCTGTACTGACAATGCCATATTATAGTCCCTTCATTTCTCTAAGAAAATATTTCACTTCACCAGACAAAGAAAAGGTTTCTGATAAGAGATCTGGAGAGAAAAACCCCTACACCTCTGAAGAATCCCTAAAAGCTTTTCCTCCTCCCTGCCCACCCGCCAGCAGCTGCCAGCTCCATCAGCAAGCATCACAAACAGGTAGTGCCAGTACCTGTCAGCTGCCCCTTATATATTTCAGGAGCTTCCTGTTTCTGCTAGCTCTAGTTCAGTTCCATGGGTTGAAAACCTGTTTGTAGCTGGTGTGCAGGAAGGTATTGTCCAGATTAGTTCATCTGGAAGGAATCCAGGTGTGCTCTGAGGTTAGTCTGCAACGGGAAGCCAAGGACGAAGAGGGAGGCAGTTGGGATATTCTCTGCAGAACCATGCTAAACTAAAACCCTACAGCAGTCACACCCACATAATTAATCAAACTAATTTTTTCCTCCATCATATCAATCTCAACACACATCCACCACCTGGTCTGTAATGACTGTCAGGCTGTAGCCCACTGGCCACCTGGATAAGCTCCTTCACCTCCATGGTCAGGTACCCAGACTGCCACTAGAGGAACTCTGGAGCCAGCTGGTGTCCCAAATCTTTGGTTAACCATCCACAGCAGCAGCTTGTGTGTTTCATCCTATATTTAGATAATACTGAGGCACTTCTACCTACTCTCTCAGGTATAATGAGATGACCCAGGGACTTGCTATTCACATCTGCTCAATGCATCAGTGAGGTCAGTACTCATACAGCCCAGTCCCAGCAAATCTGC
Source organism: Nettapus auritus (assembly GCA_011076525.1). Taxonomy (NCBI): domain Eukaryota; kingdom Metazoa; phylum Chordata; class Aves; order Anseriformes; family Anatidae; genus Nettapus; species Nettapus auritus. The sequence goes on from CM021771.1 coordinate 11,171,525, forward strand.
TCTGCATCCGCACTGAAATCTGTGTGGAAAACATGGACCAAGGATGGCCAAAAATTAATCAAAACCTTATAGAAACACCATACCTTGCGAAACAGAATGAATTGACCTGTCTAATATGTCAGACAAGATGGCAACTCGATTATATTATGTAAAGTCCAAGGGAGACAATGAGGACCACTGCAGAGTACTTCATCTGGCAGAGAAAAACAGAGATCTAAAAACACCACCAATTTCAAGGAAATGTGTAAAATGCAAACAAATGGAGGCACTCTTGAGCTAGCTTTAAAATCCTTGGGCTCAGATGATGTTGGCAGCACAAACAGGGCAGCAGGGTGCTGAGCGTGGCGTATCACTCCATGGCGTATTTACTGAAGTTTTTTGGATGGCTCCTGTAATCCACACCCAGCACTGCACTGTTCCAGCTACACCCCCGGTTTATTTAAAGGTCATTAGAGTATAACTGTATGAGCTGCAGACAGGGCAGTGCTACGGGCCTTGGCTCAATGAGGGTGAAGAGTGGGAGGATGCTGTTTGTGTTTGTATTCGTGCCATACAGCTCTTATGAGTCACTGATTGTCCAGAGTGAGAGACACATTGCAACATGTTGTCTCAGCTCATTACAGGGCTAGTTATAATGAGACTTTAAAAGGCTGTAATCAGAGGATTGCTAATGGACCTGGGTGATTTTTTCCCTGACAGGTCTTTCTGTAGGTCAAGTGCTGATGCTGTTGGCAAGTCAAGCATATATCTAAATATTTTTTCTATAATGAAAAGTTGGCTGCAACAGTCACCTGTTTTTCCAGTGAATCCTTTTTTCTTTATATGTGGAAGGGCAGCTGTAATAGATTAAGAAGTAAATAATAATAATAATAATTTTATTCAGCTTGTTAGTCTGACCAGTGAGAGCACTAAAATGTTACAAGGGGTGCAAGAAAAGGAACAGAGTCTTAAAACACACCAAACACAGAACATGGTCTAAACAAAGCTTTGTACAAAGGTACAAAGTATTCTGAGTAATTCATTTCTTGCAGTTTCCTTCACTACTATCATCACTGCCCCAGGTGCTGCACTTAGCATCCCAGTCAAGCAGTGGGTCATAAATTTCATAAAACCTCTCCAGCATCTCAGAAATTGCACTTGCTGACAACACATTTGATTCTGATCCCAGGTCTGAGGTGGAGGTGGTGGGACATCCAGAAGAGCAAAATTTCATCCCATTTAATGCTGCACAAGGAGTCCACGGCAAACCCCACCTACATTATTTCTCCAACATATGGCCACACTCACTAAATTCATTCTTCTGCAATATCATCTCTGGCTAGTTTTGAAAGTAGCTGTTCACAGATAGCTGGAGAACATCTATCAAACCAAACTGAAGTAACAATTTATCTTCTTTTCCCCTAATTGAGAAGTATTTTCAACTTGTGGTCAAAGGCACTTTTACTGGTGGGTACAGTAAACAGAATAGAAATTTTCCAGAGGCTCTTTTACTAGCTGTATCTTGTTCCTGCCTTCCAAAATCCAAACAGGAGATAACTGTTATAGAAGGTCTTTTAGAAAAGAGAAGTGACATTCCAAATCCATAGGGAAACTTCAACACGTGCAATAACATTTTTTGAGAGCAGAACAACTGCACAAATGTTGTGATATTTCTCAAAGATAGGGGGAGAATTCTTTTATTACCCAAAATGGATTGTTATCAGTAACCACTTCCATGCATTCAGCACTCAGGTGAAATATAAGGGTCATAATTTAGAAAAGCTTCCTGCTGAGATTTGCATGCTGTTTTGCCAGAGGAAAGAACAATTTATTCTTTGGTAGGTTGACAACAGGCTGATGAAAAGGGCATTTGCATGCCTTATTTCCCATAGGGCAGGAAGGGCTTTTACCTGGAGTGCTGAGGGACATTGGTACTGCTGAGAGTGGTGAGAGCCAGGGAGAAGGTCAACATGGCTCTCCAAGGCAGTTAGGGAGCAACGATTTCAGAAAAGAGGGAAAGACATAACATACCTGAATAGGGTAGGTGGCAGCCCCCAGGAAGTGCTAAGGTGGAAAAGACACAGCATGTTCTCTCCTGGGAATGCAGAGTAATGGTGTGGAATATGTGTACAACCTGAATCCCTGCCACAGGAGCAGGTAAGCCTCTACCCTTTTTAGCTCTGTTGGACTGCAAGCTGGATATAGAGAACAGTAAGATTTAATTGCAGAATACATAAAAAGGTGCTCCTCCACTGACCTGATGAGTGTGTTTACAATCTGCCAACACATTTGTCTGTGTGGAAGAAGCATCATTTGACCACTGATTTAAGACAGATCCCTGTCCAAAGACATTATGTGACAACCATCTACAATTAAACAGAAGAATCTTCAAAGCTATTGAGGTAATTTTTTTTCACCTACTTATCACCTGGATTTCCTGTTGCATGAAAAGTTTGCAAGCATTCTTCAGTAGCAGTGGATAAAGATCACAATAAATATTTGCAAGCTTTTGAAGCTAAACCTTTCCTACAAACCATCATCTTTCTTCCTCAGCATCTGTAAAGCTTATTTCTGATGTTAATTAAAGAATTCTGATCTCATTTCAACTATGTCCAGGCATGGAACTAATGTTAAACAACATAATCAATGTAGCTGCTAGTAGCAGCCCAGGATAAGCCTTTGAGGACATTGTCCAAAGGTCTATCAGGAGAAATCTACTAGGACATGATATAGAAGAAAAGATAGAAACAAATAGAGATGCATATAAGTTTTCACCCAAACCTGGCTCCCAAAAAGTCATCATCTGACCAAAACTGGGCTGTGGAACCTCTATGCGTATTCAGCTATTCATGCAGGACATTCAGCATTCACAGATTCACCAAAGATTTATGAAAACTTAAATGAAATGATTAATTTACAGACCAATTACATAGATATATCTGCACAACAATATATTTTTTCTTCATAAATGTAAATAATAGTCCATAAATTGGTATGTGAACTGAGATTAAGATAGTGAAATTTAAATGCAATTTTAACTAAAAATGATCTTTATTTCAGTTAAACTCATGTTTAGTTTCAAGACCTGATACAGAAGGTGCTTATACAGAATATAAAAAAGCACTGCGACACATGGTAGCTTATGGCACTCACCAGAATAAAAATCATCACACTCGGTTTTTATCATCCAGATTGTACTATCCAAGTTGTAACATGCGCATACAAAAAGGTATGATTTCCATATTTTTAATAAGAATCGTGTCATGTATGTTAACCTCAGGTGTTTTTTGGATATGGCCTTTGTACAGCACTAACCCTACCAAAAGTGAAGCACTACATACTGCAGTCATGCTCCTGTGCTCCTGAAGAACAGACAGAGTTAAATACTAGATAAACATCCAAGGAAGAGAAATAGACATGACAAAGTGCTGTTACCCTAGAAGCAAGATGTAGCAATACATACAGGTCAGGTAGATAGTAGATCTCGGCTACATTATTTGTGATTGCAACAATCATAAATAGGATAGGAGAAATGATTAAATATATATATCTGTCTTTCTGATGTGGCATAAAACTGACATCTTGCCCATTTCTTGACATTAAAGATCCTGCTGCTAAGTCTGTCTTTTTTTTTTTTTTTTTCCCCACAGAAAAAGAGCTATTTTTCATGGAGCAAAAATGGTAAATTTCAGGAAGTAACACTGCATTTCGTAAACAGATATTTTAAGAGACATTGTCAACCAAATAATGCTTTATAAGGCTCTAGAAATGATTCAGTGCATGTCAGAAACACAACTTTTATTCACTTCTAGCTTACTGAAATTTTACTGTTCTCTCTGTGAAGTTCAGTATCTGCAAATGTGACTCAGGAATCCTTTCTCCTACTTTTTCCTTCTCATTCAAATTTCTGAATGGGTTAGTCCCCTTAAAATTGTTTAGGACTCTGCCATGAGAAACAGACCATGAAGATCAACAAGGACAGGAAGGATGATAAAAAATAAGACTCTCTTTCCATAAAGAATTTTTTTTTTTTCTCAAAAACATCAAAACCCTTCAAACCAAACAGTCCTCTCAATTTCCACCCTTTCTTTGCTTTTTCTTAAAATTTTCTCTCATGAATTCCTAAGATAATTATAATTCCTTACATCTGTTTAGATAATGGGTCATAGGCGACTCTGTAAAGTTAATATAAATAAGCACATAGAATTGTAATCAGATCAGGTACTAAAATACAAGACTCCATTCTCTTGCCTTCTTTGCTTTATCTGAAGCTGAAAATTCACTGACTAGTAATATCTACCTCTCTCAAGCATTTTCTATACATATATAGGAAGTGACAAACTGGCAGAAATGTGAATTTCACATCTTTGACAGATTTTTTTTAACCAGCAAACTCATAAGAGTAATGAAAGTGTTACAGTCTTTCCAATGGCAATTGCCCAAACCCCAAGAGCTGGACAAACCCCAAGAGTTGGAATGACACCTCTGATGCATACCGATTTCTGCTTTCCAAATCTTAAATCTGAACGGATAAAATGATCTCTGGGTTATGTTTGGAATAGTTGTGTGGTGTGGCTGGGGACTGATCAACATTGCAGTGTAGCCAAAAGTAAATCTGGGAGACACTGAAGCTAATGCAGTGTGCCTGTTGATCTGTGTGTAGGCTATGCCACAGATTTCAGTTAGTCTTTTGACCATATTCCCTTCTCATACACACATGAGCTTTGGGGCCTCTATGCTTCCTCCTAAAAATGTCTTGTTTCTTCCCAAATGATAATCATGTTTTCTTCTGGTGTTTACATTTCCCTAGTTTGGGTAGTGAAATGAAACCTGAGGAACATAAAAAGCAACCCCTCTGACCAAAACTCGGAAAAATCAATCCACTATACATATATAAATCAATTCACTGTATCCCAACATTGGGAAAAGAGATGAACAAAGAAAAAGTCATCAGAAATTGGATTGTTCAATGTCATGCAAGAGCTGAGTGTCTCAGCATGCCTTTTGACACCATGTGAGTTGTGACAACCTACATCTTCCCTGAACACCTTTATCAGAGCTCCACATACAGAAGAACAGATCTACAAAGAGGGCTCCCCAAGTTGAATAGCTTGTGTCATGAACAGCATGGCCTTAATTTTGTACAAAATGAAGCATTTGTAAATCTGATACTTGTTAGGACTTGCTTCTGCCAGGTTCCTAGTGAAAAAGTTCATAGTGACAACAAGTAAGCCTACAGCAAAATTAAATAGTAGGCTGTGCTATGCTTATTTACTTGTATTAACAAGACCACTCAGGTCTCTCAAAAGTATAAACTCTGTATCTTGCATGCTTTTGAAGAAGTTGTATTGCTCCCAGTCTTCCCTTCTTTCCCCAGGCATGGGTGCCTCATCCCCAGGTCCTTTCTTCTCTTTAACCTCCTCTGAGGCACAACCAGATTTCTGGTAAACGGCAAGCAGTAACTAGCAAAAAAGCAACTTGACTTTCTTCTTCAGTCAAATCATGTAGTCCCATTGTAGGTCTGATTCAAATTCCAGAGACTTCACTGAATTTCAGATCAAGCCCACGGTGACTGCCAGGGACAACTGAAAGGTCTAAGCTCTGACAGTCCATGGGAAGAGTGGCAGTCTGTGATAGCACTGGGGGAAACAGGAACAGAAGGGGTCAGAGCTGGCAGAAACATTGAGACTTTCCTTTTCAACAGACTCACTTCTTGATCTAACAAGTTCTTCTCCTGTTAGCAAACAGCAGTCAAAGCTGATGGCAGTACGTAAGCCACTTCTGTTTGCAGAAGGTTGGAAACAAAAGCAGCCTTCTGCTGCAGTGCAGCCTTCACAGGTCCACCCAGCATAGTTCCAGGTACTGACGGATCCTGAGGTTTCTGTGGGAAGGAGAGGTCATTTACTGACTATTTAATCTAGAAAACTGGATGCAAACAGCTATTTCCAAAGCTGGTTGAAAAGTCAAGCATTCAGAACTTGGGAACTGGGAGTTTCAGAGTGACTTTATGCAGCCTTATCTCACCTTCCTCTGCCAGGTATGTATGATGCAGACATGGAGAATAAAATCCTAATCTTTGTTGCTGCATGAAAGGCTGATACAAGTTCATCTGAAAGTGACTCAGGACTGCACAGTGGAAATCGGATATTGATAAAAGCCAGCCATTTGCTGGAGAAGTTAAATGATGATGGAAATGTTTTGTGAAACAAGAGAAGGAATGGATTCATGGGAGAGATGAACACTGCCTTCAATAGCATAATTCAAGCTCTGTCCTGCTACAGAACTTCTGTGAAATGCTAGGCACATCATTTAAAACCAGCTTTTCATAACTGGCTACAAACTGAATTTTCCATGTCAAGGGACCCAAATCACTTTCGACATCTTGTTTTGCAAACCAATGAGAATATAAGGTTTCTAAATATACTAGAATTATCAGCTCAATGTTATCCATGGGACAGACAAAATGAGTGTAGATTTCACTTCTTCTGAACTTTAGGGCCTCAGTTACATAATGGGGCTAAACCCTCACTTTATACTCATTCTGAAAGTTGATTTGTTTATGTTTGAGGGGTACAGTATGATGGGAATTGGGAGAATCACGGAAAGTCCAGCAAGAAAATTAACAAATCTGTGTTTAAATGAGGGCTGAAATCCTGCATGAGAAATAAGTCTGATGGCCCTGCCCTGGCAAGATAACAGCACAGTTTCACACACCTCACACAGCCAACCGGGGGGTGAGCACCAGCTCCTGTGTGTCTGGATGAGACAGGCCTACAGCAAATGTCACCAGTTCATGATGCAAACATCAGCATGGGTGATACATAACTTTCTCCTTTTTTTTTTTTTTTTTTTTTTTTTTTTTCCCAATCTTCTCCTTCCTTTTGCAGTACACAGCTTGAAAATTCTCCCAGCTCTCATTGCCTGGTCACCGCTTCAGTCTCACCAGACTAGGGCCAAGACATTTTTTTGGTATTTACTCAATAAAGTAAACACGATCAGAAATGTCTATCAAATATTTAAAATCCCAGAGTGGTCCATAGGATTTTAGAACAGTTTTTGAAATGCTTTAAAAATCTGAAGTACAGAACTAGTTAAAATCCTCATCAGAAAATTAAGAAGATTGCCTGAAGGAGTGTGCCCTGGATCTCTGATAGCAAAATAAATGAATTCCAGACTGCTTCTCCACCTGTGTTAGTGTTTTGCATGGAAAAATAAACTGCTTTGAAAAATGTATAGGAAAGCAGGAAATCTGGAGTTTAAAATATGGCAACATACACAAACCCTTGCTTTATAATTGTATGCACTGTAGACCATCTGTTTAGCAGTTAAATACACTCCCATTTAAATGAGTAAGTACATTTAATGGACGAAGTATTAAGATCACTGAGGGGTGAAGTTTTATATTTGCAGTGTGTAAATGCCAGAGTGGAACCACTTGTACATTCTCAATACTACACACCTTTAAAATAACTAAGAAAAATGACTGCTTACCTGCTGCATACCAAAAACTGGCTCCTTTTAGGGAAATCATTACAAACTGGAATAGATTGAATTGAAAGCCTGATGGTCTCACGGCCTCCATTCCAGAAGTATAAATCAGGCTGCAGCTCAGCTACTGCTGTTGTGAACTCTTTAAACACACAGAAAGTGGAAAATACGGAAGGGGATGATTTAATGACTTTACTTTGAGTAGTCATTGTCATTTCAATCATCTTTTAACTAAGACAAGAGCAGAGAGATCTTTCCTAAACACCTTAACTAATAAGTTGTCAGTGCTTAAACAACAATTACTTTCAAAAAAAAAAAAAAAATGGAAATTAGCTGATATGATCAAGCCATATGGCTAATATAATTGATTTGTTCAGATTTTTAACATTTATGAAAAACAAAGCCAGAGCAGCAGCGTAATATAATTTACAGATTTAACTGGAGGTGATATGTTCTATTTAGCTCGACAACAAATCGCATCTTCCTGGTGCCCAAACTGAAATATAATGAGGGAAGGGCCACGCTGGGTCCTAAGCATACCTGACCCCGGGAAAACTGATTTTCTGAGACTGGGGGCGGAAAAGTCTCTGGCTGTGAGCGGGGAGCCTGAGGCAGAGCCTGCCGCGGCGTGGCAGGCTGGGCGCCCCCGGAGGGGCAAGGCGGGGACTCGGGGACCGGTGTCAGCCCCCCGCCTGCAGGGACCCCCTCTCCCCCGGTGGCAGTTCGGCTCTCCGAAGGGGGAGGAAGGCTGAGCTAGCCAAGGGCTACCAGGCTTGCTCCGGGTCGCCTTTCTGAGAGCTTTTGAAATTGCTCTTGAAACTTTGATTCGATCCGTAATTTTTAAGACTTGCTCACTGTCAAATCGAGGCGGAGTTCCCTTCTGGTTGACTCACACTCAGCAAAACAGACCGTAGCCGTAATAAATCTGCGCTGGAAAATGTATTTGTTTATGTTTCTCTGCTCTGAAGTTTTCAGTTCCTCTCTTAGTTGTCTTGAGGATGCGTTTGTCCTCTGCCTGATTACTGCTGCGTGGAGGTTTCTCAAAACGGGCTGAGGACGACAATTTTGAGCCTGAGCTAGCGAAAGACAGGAGGTTTGGGAAAGGGAACGCTTCGTTTTTCTGGCCCTTTCAGCAGGCTGCGAAGATGAGCGTGGAAGAGGTGTCCCAGCACCTCTTGGTGCTTGTAAGGGCAGTGGCTGCACCCCGCTTGGAGCACCCCACAGCAACCCACAAACGCCTCTGCTCCATAGCACGGAGACCGGGGTGCCCTCAGCCTTAGGACAAGGCTTCTTTGCCGGCTTGTTTTCTCGTACAAAACTGATCCTAATGCCCACCTTGCGCTGGAGTATAGAGTTCAGCCTCCGAATGGCACGAGAAGTTCAATTCAATTAAGTAAAAGCCTCATTTGCGTAGACTGGAAACTATAGACATGGCTTAGCTGCTCACTTCACTCCTGTGAAATTCGCTCCCATTGCTAATAAGCGCAGGTCTCATTAAGGTGCTCCGAACGGAGTTTTAATAAAGTGTTAATAATCCCCGCCCGTTGGTCAGGGAACGAAGGGCTGGGAGCGCAGCTGGGGCGGGCGGCAGGAGCCCTCCTTGCTCCGGGCACCGGGGGTCGGGGAAGCCCCCCTAGGGCCTGGGCTGCCCCGGGTCGCCCTCCCCCCCAGGCAGCCCCTGCCGGTAGCCGGGATGGGAAGGGACCAGCGGCAGCGCCAGGCAGCGGGCCGGGGGCCGCCGGTAATTAGAGGCTGCCCGGGGATGATTGCCTTTAGCTGC
>CM021771.1:11185771-11188343 GCA_011076525.1 Nettapus auritus
GGCATTCGCAGTAAAAATACTGATTAGTATGAATTAATCCATCTGATATGTGTATTAAAAGGAATTTAAATATGTTGTTTTAAGAAGTTCTCATAACCCTGGATGCCATATTTAAAAACAAACATCAGTACGCAGTGTTTTGCAGCCTCTTAAACAAATAACCTCGCTTTGATTTAAATAACATTTATTTTACATGACCAAACACAATAAATAACGTAATATACAAAGCTTTATAATTATTGCACATTTGTAAAATATTTTACAGTGAGTTCGTACAGCCAGCAATATTTAAAGCACAAAGACTTTATTTACAGTTTCATATAATAACCAGGTCCAACGGACCTAACATAAAACGAATTTATGTTAATTTTACCAACCAGCGTCCTCATCGATCATTTCATAGACATATATATATATTTTGGAAAAATGTAAACATTATTGCCAAAATCGTCGTATATACATCCAATACTTGCGCCATCATAACAAATGATTCCAACAATCGAAAAGGTTAAGCTGGTAAAAGAGTGCTACGTTTTGGTCTAGTTTCTTTAGCCTTAAATTATATATTAATAAAAAATTTAAATGTAAACTCAGTGAACGACAGCTGGTATAATCAATATTTTTACATAAGTAGTCTTGCTATTTGTTCTTTACAAATGAGAGATTGGTGGGTTAGGTATCTTCTAGCGCACTGTAAAGTTCTCTAAACCGTAAATGTACACTTCTTGTCAGGAATCCGCCCCAGAAGCCTTGGGATTTTTTTTCCTTATCCCTTCCCTACCCCCCGCCCAAGAAATCTGTCCCGTTTGACAAAAAAAAAAAAAAAAAAAAAAAAAAAAAAAAAAAATCACTACGATTTATGTTCACTGAACAAAACGGCATAGCCTTTAAAATCTTCTCCTGAAAGTTCATTATCAGAATATGAAAAAAAAAAAAAAATCCAGTGTCTTAAAAATAGAAGTATTTCAGGACACTTTTTCGAAATATATAATAGACTTTTGTGTGAGAGAGAGAGAGCGTACGTGTGTGTGTGTGTGTTCACATTCACACAGGGCCTAAACAAGCAATAGCAAGTTAGATGAGGGCTTCTACTCTTCAGAAAAATCTCATTATGTGAAGAGTGAAGTGGCTCTATAGGGAGCATTATGGAAATATCTGGGTTTGATTTAATGAGGCTCTTCACATTGGTGGAATATCAACTTAACAGAGAAAAGTCTACCCGGGGCGTCCAAGTTACCAAAATGAAAATTGGCAATTGAGATGATAAGAAAGTGGCTTTCTTGTGCGAAATCACTTCAGGTAACAGATATAACATTAAATAACATACATTCTATGCACCAAGAACAATGTTTTATGTACCAAGTCTCTTATCTGTCTCTTCTAATGACTTCCCTTAGCGGGTTGTTAGTACTTGACAGCAGGTCTCTGTGCGGGGAACTTTTTTCCAATTCCACATTCAAAGGAGGTCCATCAGAGAACATGATTGGCAATTTTCGTCATAATCTGCACATTATTAGCATCAAAATTGACATGGCAGTAACACTGGTGGTTTTTGATGTGCCTTTCTTCAAGTTCAAGGAAGTCCCTCCAGTAGCAGTGGTTTGGTATAGCAGGTCTCGGTTACCCAGCGGTGGCTTTTCAGAGGCAAAGGCGCGACAGAGATGTGTGAGAAATAAATCCGAGAGCCGTTTTACCCAAAGAAGAGAAACACGCTAAGAGAAAAAAAAAATCAAATTTAGCAAAGTGTCCGTAAGGTAAATGCTTCAGGACAACATCCTACACCTAGAGAGATTCAAGTATTTCCCAGATAGCGTGGGCTATGGTAGCTGGAAAGCACGAGCTTAAAAAATGCCTCTCCCAATGCTGTCAATCTCCCACCTCCCTTCCCGTTACTGGCCCGTCGCAGCAGCCTCATTAGCTACCGCTTTCCGTGCGTAAAATACGCGAGACATTTCCCATTTATTCCAACTCAGACCGATACAACAATAATCATAAAAAGGGGGGTTGAAATAATGTAAGAAAGGAACGCGAACACCTTCCCTCGGGCCGGCCCCTTCCCCCGGTGGCCCGCAGCCCCGCCGAGCCGGCCGTCGGGCGACGCGGGGCCGCTCCGTGCATCTCGGGGGCGCCTCCGCGGGGGCGCAGGGACGCGGAGCGCCCTCTCCGCCGGGCCCCACTCCCCGCCGCGACGGGGCGGGCAGCGCCAGCCACACCGGGGGAACCGGCGGCCGGGCCCGGGGCGCCCCCGTCCCGGAGCCGCCGCCGCCGCCCTCCCGCCCCCCCTACAAAACACCCCCCGCCCCGGGCGCGGGCCGGGGTAGTTATCTGGTGAGCGGCGCCTCCTCCCGCTGGTCCGGCGAGGCGACGGCGGCCTTGCTGAGCACGGCGGCCGAGTAGGGCAGAAAGCCGCTCTCGGAGCGCTGCGCGGCCGCGGTGCACGGGAAGTCGGCGGCGGCGGCGCCCCGCGAGCCCAGCGCCGAGGCCGCCGCCGCCGCCGCCGCCGCCGTCTGGCTGCTGTGGCAGCTGAGGCAGGAGCAGGGCGCCGAGCCCCCCGGCGGCCCCGACCCCGCCG
>CM021771.1:11238343-11272636 GCA_011076525.1 Nettapus auritus
CGGCGGGGCGGGGGGCGGCGGCGGAGCGGCCGCGGACTTTTACCAGCCGGCCGGGGGGAGCCCCACGGCCGCCTACCAGCCGCCTCCTCCTCCCCCTGCCGCGCCTCCGCCTCCTGCCCCCTGCAGCGGGGTTACCTGTCACGGGGAGCCCGCTAAATTTTACGGATACGATAACTTACAGAGACAGCAGATTTTTACGACACAGCAAGAGGCCGAGCTGGTACAATATCCTGACTGTAAATCGTCCAGTGCTAATATTGGCGAGGAACCAGACCACTTAAATCAGAGCTCGTCTCCTGCTCAAATGTTTCCCTGGATGAGACCACAAGGTTGGACGCAGTCAAAATTTGCTTCCATCTCACGTCTGAGTTCGAAACTTTTTCTTTTCCTCCTCCCGCTTCTCTCCCCCTGCCTCCCGCTCGCTGCCCCTGCCTCCCTCTCTCCCTGCCTCTCTCTCCGCGACTCCTGTAACCGCGACGGCTCGTGATAATAAAATAAGACAGGGAGCGAACAGGAGCCTCCGGGAAGGCGGCTGCCCCCCGAGAGCAGCCCGCAGAACTCGCCTCCCAGGCAGCCGGGCGCAGCTGACACGCACGGCAAGGCAGGAGGCTCGAGGGCGGGGGGCAGCTGCCAGAGAGCAAAAAGGTGCCCCCTAAACTCGGCCCTGCCGCCTCCGAAGGCGCCTGAGTGGCTGGGCTTTGGGGGTCTATTTTTGTGTATATATATATGTGTATATATATATATATATTTTTTCCTGCGCCCGTGTGTATAGCTCTGGGCTCCTCCGGGTCCGCTGCTTTCACCCCGCGTCTCCGTGCCGCTTCTCTCGAGGGATTTGTGGAAGGGCCTGAGCTCTGGCTGCCGAATGCCGTGCTTTGGACGACAGCACCAAACCCCCAAATCCTGTGTTTTTGTTTTAAACAGCAGCGCCGGGTAGGAGGAGAGGAAGACAAACATACAGCCGATTCCAGACGCTAGAGCTGGAAAAGGAGTTCCTTTTTAACCCCTACCTGACCAGGAAGAGAAGGATCGAGGTGTCTCACGCACTAGGACTCACCGAGAGGCAGGTAAAGATCTGGTTTCAGAACAGAAGGATGAAATGGAAAAAGGAGAACAACAAGGACAAATTCCCCGCTTCCAGACAGGAGGGAAAGGAAGGGGAGGCCAAAAAGGAAGCACATGATCTGGAAGAAGACAGAGCAGAAGGCCAGACGAATTAAATTTTGCCCTAAAAGCCTTGGAGAAGGGCTATCGAAATGACGAGCGCCACAGCCCGAGACATCTCGGCCCCGTGTCCCCCTGGACGGGGTCCTGCGGGGGACGAGACGAGTGACCCCATGTCCTCCGCCTGACGTCCCCCTGCTTCGGGTGCTTCGGTGCTGGCGGCTTTGTTGCATCTTGGTCTTAACCGTTCCCGGAACAATCTCTAGCTTTAACAGTTCATCTAGTCTTATATTTATATATATATATCATTAAAATTTTATTGCTTAAAATTTAAAAAGAATTTGTAGCAATACATTTCTAATGATATATATATATAAATATATATTATTTTTTGCAATATTAAAAGTCGGTGATTGCGGGAATCGACAAACTTCCGATGATAAATGCTAATAAGCGAGACATTTAACAATGCTTTATTAATCAAGACAAGTGCACTCGTACTATTTTAATTCTTGTTCTTATCTAATGTTGAGTAAATTAAATAAATTTAATAAATTTGAATAAGAGATCTTAGAAATATATAAATCCTCTACTATTGATTTTTGATTAAAATAAACCAATTTTATTCAAATATAAAACCGACCGGATTCTGACATCATTTCTGTAATCCACTTTCAATTACATTACAATTTCTGTAATCAACAAGCGCCGGAGCCTCTGGGATAACCCCATCCGCCTTTTCCCTGCCTTTCTTCTCACACTGGGAATTTGGGAGGTGATGGAAATGGCCCCTTCCAGCCCAAGCCCAAGCCCAGACTCCATCCTCGGGTGGGGTCCCTGTGCACCCCCATTCGCCACCGGCGTGTTGGGGACGCGGGGGCGCCGGGTCTGCCGGACACGAGGACCACGACCCGTGCTCCTCCGTGACGTGTGCGCCTCGGCCTTGTTTTCATGCAGAGCAGCGCAGCCCTCGCACCCCAGCTCCGCGCACGCTGCCAGCCCGAGGGCGGCGGCGGCAGCGGGACCCCCCCGGGGCCCAGCCGGATTCGAGGGGCTCCGCCGCGGCCTCCCCCCGTGGGGGACTCCCGGCCCGGCGAGGCCAAGCCGGGCCCAGCCTCCCCCACGGGGGGCGGGCGAGCAGGGAAGAGCAAAGGGTTTGTGGCCTTGCGTGGGGGTTTCTCGGCAGCTGGAGTGGTTTGCAGTCCCAAAGCGGGCGTAAATACAGAAAAGGGCATTTTCCCGACGTTTCGGATGCATTTTGCTGCTGCCTCAGGCGTGTGCAGGGAAGCCGAGCCCAGTGGCAGACCCTGTCGCCGCGCCCGGAGCGGTTTCCACAGCCACGGGAGGAGAAATCCGCTCTGAGCAGAAAAGCGCTTTCATTTACCCCCCTTTCTTCCCTCCCCTCCCTCTTGCTCGCGCTGACGGGGCGGCCGGGAGCAGCCCTTCGGGGAACGGAGGGGAAGAACCCCACCAAGATTTCGGCGTGAAATCGCTTTTTCCCCGGCGCCTCGTGCCTCCAGAGAGCGATGGCTGCCTGGAGGGAAGCGCAGGAACGCGGTGCGACATGCGACAAGCTCGGACTATCTGCCCGAGGACCAGGAGCGCAGCCCCATCGGAGCTGGGGCCTCGCTCGGAGCCCGTCCTCCCCGGCCCTTCGCACACCGCCCGCTCCCTCCAGGACACCGGCAGCCTCCCCACCCCTGCAGGGTCCTCACACCACCGAAATGGCCTGGGCTATCTGGCCCGGGTTTGGGTTTATACAGCGGGGTTGGTTCATTTCGTTCCCCTTCGCCTCCCCGCTCTCCACTGCGCAGCAAGGCACACTTCAATTCCTGCGAAGCGCCAGCTCTAGAGGGAGGCAGAAGCAAGCGGAGTTATTGTTCTGGTTTTATTTTAATCGCGTAATTGGTTAAAGCTTGTAAACGCGTGGAAACTGCGGCAAAGCCATGAAGTAAACATTTTGCTGCATGAATTTGCATAAGTGCGCCGGTACCCCTAGTGTCCGGGAAGGATGTGGGTCTGGCTGTAAGGAAACCTAGCCGCCTGGAACTGCAGCGGGCTGCCCTTTCGGAATAATTCCCGCACCGGCGGCACAAGCACGTCGCCTCCCGGGGCCTCCCAGACTCTGTCCTCCGCCGCCGTGGTGGTGGAGGCTCGGGGAGAGGCGGAACGGAGCCCCCCGCCTTTCCCCCTCCACGTCCCGGGCTAGCATTTGCTCGGGAAAGAGCTGCTGCCGTGGTTGGTTTTAATTTCCAGACAAAGAGAACGAAATTAAAATATTCCTGACAAAGTTTCCGTTAGCGTTGCTTTCCCAGGGCCGACTGGGAACGCAGCCACGCAGCCACAAACGAATGCTCGGTTGTAAGGGCCTAGTGCTAACGGGGACTGTCCCTATCTTTTTTGAAAAAAAAAAAAAAAAAAAAAAAAAAAGTCTTTTTATGTACTTATAAAGGTACTTCCTGCCCGTACCCTGGCAGCCGAATGTCTCCCTCGGATTTCACTCGGAGTCCTGCTAAGAAGAAGAGAAGCGGGGCAGGAGCTGGCCCTGGAGGCCGGCAGCCTCTCCGTGAAACTGGGGCCGTCGAGCTGCGGAGCCAGCAGCGGGGACTGGAGAAACGCCGCCGACGTGCGGGTCGCGGCGGAGAGGGGCCGCAGCGCGGTGTCCCTGCGGCCTGGGTGTGGGCAGAATGTGTCCCTTCCCATGTGGGGCAGCTCCACGCGGCCGTGGGTGCTGCAGAGGCCCCGGGGAAAACGTCCGGTGCTTCGGCCAAGCGATGCGCGGCACTGGTGTGATTTTCCCGGGTGTCTAATTCGCTGAAGCAGCGTGTTAAAAAGACCCCGAGTCCTTAGGAGGGTTTGTTTTGGCTAGCTTTATTTTCCAGGCAGGTACGACCAACACGGAGGGCACCGACGGAGGGCTCTTGCTGTTCTCTGAAACAAAAACGAGCAAGAAACTAGCACAATTTTCGTTCCCTGAGCCGAGCACTCCCTGTGGGCACGGGGCAATGCTTTAGCCTTTTCGGAGTGTTTTCTGCGAATTACATTTTCCCCTCTCGGTTGCTTTCCCTGGTCGGAGCGGCCCCGCGGAGGTTTTGCGGCGGAGGCAGCCCCGTACGAAGAGGCTGCGGGGAGCCCCCGCTCCATGACAGCGCCCGGCGCAACCCGGGGGACCCCCAAACCTCGCGGTGGGGACACAGCATCGGCTCGGCTCAGGCTAGCTTTAGGACGGCGGCGACATCGGCTTCAGTAGTGGGCGCTAAAGAAAACACTTTTTCTTTGGGGGCCCGGCTCCGCGGGGGGGGCGGAAGGCGGGCTACGGCCCCCTTTCGTCGGGGCAAGAAGCTGGCCCACCGGAGGGGCAGATAAGAGCCCCCCCTTATCCCCCACCCCTGTGGGGCTCCGCGGACCGGCGGCTGTTACGGGGAGGGCGAGCCTTGTCCCTGCTGCTCCGCGGAGCTCCGCGCCTCTGCCCGCGCCCGCGGGGCCCCGCCACCTCTCCGGGGGCGCGCAGGCCGCGGGCAGGCGGGACCGAGGAGGGAAAAAAAAAAAAAAAAAAAAGAAGTGCAGCGCGCAGGCGAAAGAAACATGGCGCTGGGAAGCAGTATGTGCAAAATCCGCAAGGAATTGCAGTAAATTCCTTTTTGTTTGAAGAAAATTTACAACTTGGTAATAGACCTTTTTATGACCTATTTGGGCTCGTCATTGGCTGCGGCTGGTCATGTGCAGGCAGCGAGCGCTTTCATGGCCTTTTCCTGATTTCCCTGGCGAATTTCCCCCTGCATTCTGCCTTCAGAGAGCCTCAGCCCCTCTTTTCCTAACCTTTGTCTACGCTGAGGTGTACGGCAGTCGCCGTGATGTTGGTGCACCGCTCTCCGCATCCCGCGGCCGGCCCCGCCGCCGCTGCCCCGACACCTCCCCGGCCCCGCGACGCCTCCTCGGCGGAGCCCCGCTTCGCCCTCCGCTCCGTGCCCCCGCCGCCGCCGCTCGGATTGCTACACGGGCGCAAAATGGATTACAGCGACCCTCCCGGGCTCCTCTGCCAGCGGGCACAGCCGCGAACCGGTAAGCACTCGGCTCCCCCCGGGCCGGCCGCCGCTGCTCCGCGCCCGCGCACGGCCCCGCACGGCTCCGCACGGCGGGGGAAGCGGGGCACGGCGCCGAGCCCTGCCCCCGGCCCCGCGCCGTCACCTGTCCCTCGGAGCCCTTCTTGCTGCCGCTATTCCCATTACCGGGGTGGCAGCTAGCGCAGGGCAGCGCAGGGCTGGCAGCAGGGCGAGTCCTCCAGCGGGAGGCCCCTCGGCTCTGCCCGTGCTTCCCCCGCCGGGCTGGAGCCCTGCGCCCTATCTGCGCGCCGGGGCTGCCCTTTGAGGAAGGGCGCTGGCGTAAGCGGGCAGCGGAACAGGTGCTTCCTGCCGCCCCGCCGGGAGCACGGCGCTGCTGCCCCCGGCTGCCGCTTCCCCACCGCCGGCCCCGGGCGGCTGCAGCGGGGCGAGTGCGAGAAGCCGCGGGGCTCGTGCCGGGGTGCTCGCAGGGGATGGGATTTGTCCGCCCTGCCTGCAGACGCGTGCGGGTCCCGCACCGCCTTGCCTAGCCGTGGGTGTGCACCCACTGCCTGCATGTGTGTCTGGGCGTGGGTACACCTCTGTGGAACAAGCTCCGAATTATATTGTTTTGAACGTGCCTCTATAAATTCTTTATTTTTAAAAATATATTACATTGTATATCTCCCCTTTTAAAATGTTAATCCGCCGTAGAAAATCCGCTGCCTTGTATTTAGCGCTCACAGCGCTGGTCGATGACGGAAACGCACCATGCCATTGCACTGGAGGAATTTACCAAATCGCCATTAACCTCAAAGGCAGCCGCTTATTTAACGGTAAAGCAAAATGCCTTGATTAAGCCGTACCCGAGAAGGGTGGAAAGGCGTGGAGCCTGTCCCTCATACATATTTTGAAGCCACAGGGGAAATTCTTCTTTAATCCACTCCCGAGCACCTATTCGGCTTGCAAAAGCAGAGCCAGAGCCCGGCTAAGCGATGGAGTGCCTTTCCCTCCTGCTCTCGCTGTCCGCGCTAGATGACCGCCCCGCGCTCCTGCAGGGTTTGGGGGTTCTTTGGGAGGAATCGTTTGCAAAACAGCACCAGCCTTCGAGAGTAAATTGGAAAGTATGTACTGCGTTAGGTATCATCCTCTAAATACCTCCTAGGTGACGCAGTAATTACAGCTGCTTGATAATAAATCTCTCCAAAAATTTCGAAAAATCCTGTCCTTCAGCGCTTTTCAAATTATTCGTAGCCTGCGGGAAAACGAGAAAACAAAAGCAGGGTGTTCTAACGAATTCTGATGTGCGTGTGTGTGTGCACATGTTGACACATACGGATACACACATGCATTTATGATCCCACTAGTTTATGTGGGTGTTCGGCTTCTTTTTTCCCCTCCTAAACGGCTTCCTTCTGTCCTTTTCTTTTTTTCTTTTTTTTCTTTTTTTCTTTTTTTTTCTTTTTTTTTTTTCCTCCTTTCATTCCTTTTATTAACATTAAAACACACGTATGTGTACGCTCTTAAATATGCCTACGCGTGTCTATTCCTAACAACGCCTTCATGCACATGTATATATATACAGGGCATATGTAAGGATCGCATTGTTATTTATATTTATATAAATACCTGCAGAGAGACTGTATGTCTGTATATGTGCATGTGCGCTGAAAATTGTGGAACACGGTTTTCGCATTCAGATTTCTCACACCTGCTTCATTTTTCCGCCGTGGTTAACAGAATTTATTACTCATCTCTCACTTTTTTTTTTTTTTTTTTTTTTTTTTTTTTTTTTTTTTTGAAAGGAAACAGACGATTCCTAACCTATAGTTTACTGACGTAGGGGCTGTAAAAGAACAACAACAAAAAATAACAACCAGGAAATCGCGCTCCCTGGCAATACCCAGGTACTGCTGGCGCCCACTGCCTTTTCGGAAGTCAGGCTGGGGTCCCGCTTAGCCGCGGAAAGTTGCCTGAAGGCGAAGGGCAGCGTCGGCTCCCCCAGTCTGGCAGGGGGGTGCTGCATGGTTGGGAAGCGGACCTGTGGACCCGAGAAACCCAGTAAGACTGAGAAAAGAAATACACGTTGTTTTTGTGCTCTTAAGAACCGCTAATCCCACCGATTCGTTTATGTCCCAATAATGTTTCTCTTTTCCCAAACAAATATATTTCTCACGGGGTGCTTTACGAGCGCTGGGGGCAGAAAAAAAAAAAATCGGAACAAAGACAGTATTTCACCCCGTGGTTGGCAGGCAGCTGTTAAAGGTATTTACGGCTCTACTGCAGTGCGGCACTCAATGCTGCTGTAGTGCGAGGGGAAAAAACAGGAAGTGAAAGGGAAAGATGAGGCACAATAAACCTTGCAGCGAGGCTCTGGGGCCGGGCTGGGCGCGGAGGAAGGGTCCCTGCCAGAGACAAGAGGCAATAAAAGCGCATTCAGTGCCGCGGGGGCTGCTCACACCCCGGAACCTCCGCGGATGCGCCTGGGGGAGGGGGCGGCCGGGGAGGGGGGCACGGTGGGATCTCCCCCACCCGTGCCCCTCCGGCCTCCCCTCGAGGAGCACCCTGCGAGGCCGTAGGGGCCGTGGGGGCGGACGGCACCGTCCCAGCCGCCCCGCCGAGCGCCGCCAGGTGCTCCCCGACGGGGCGGCCCCGACGCGCGGCGCCTCCGCGGTTCCTCGCGGAGCCCGGCGTGGCCGCAGAGGAAGGCTCTCAGACCCCTCGAGGAAGCTCCGTGGAAGCCCCCGCTGTCGAGGCCCGGCCGCGGGGTGTGCTCGCGTGGGACGTGTTAGGGCTGCCCCGGCCCCAACGGCGCGGTCCGGGGTCACCTGCCCGCGGTGCCCGCCCTCGGGGCCGCCGGGCCTCGGCGCGGTGCTGCCGCCGGGGGCGCGTCAGGGCCCGGAGCCGCCACCAGCCATTTTGTCTCCCACGGCCTCTTCCAGGAGAAGGCGCTGTAGGACAAGCCTGGCCGCCTTCCTTGCCCGGGAGAGGGGCCCTCCGCCCCGCCGCCCCCCGCTGCCCGCCCCGGCCCCCGGCCCGCAGCCCCGGCCCACGCCCACGGGAGAGGCCCACTGGAGGGCCGGGGGCACCGCCGCTCTTTGGGGCCCTCCCCCTAGAAGTCGCCCCTCTACCCTCAGTCCCGGGCCCTGCGCGCATCCTTGCGGCCCCTCCGTGCCCCCCGCGACGGGCAGCGACAGGGTTCTCACGGTGAGCGCCCCGCCGCCCTCCCGGCCCCCAGAGCGACGCCTACGTCGGGCTGCCACCGCCTCCCCGCCCGCCCCTTCGGCCTTTTCCATGCCCGCTGTGCCCCCCTGAGCCGGGACGGCGGGTTCCCCTTCCTGCCCCTCACCTACAGCCCCCGGGGCTCGCCTTCCCCGACGCGCCCGGACGTGACCCCGGCGGCCACCGGGCCGTGCCTGCCCGAGCCCGCCTCTCCCACGGCCGCCGGGCTCCCCTCCCTGCCCCTCGCCCCGCGGCCCCGGGGAGCAGCCGCCGCTGCCCCCGTTTGATGTCGGGGCGCGGCCGCAGCCGCCCTGCCCGCTCCTGGGGCTCCGCTGCCGCCGGCTGTGCCCGCGGGGTGCCGAGGGCAAGCGGCCTTTGCATCCCCACATCCTGCTCGGCGAGGGCAGGGGCGCTGGGGTGACTGCAGGAAGGTCGGGGGTGCGATGAAAGCAGGCAGCGCTAATGGCGTCGGACGCTCTCAGGGCGCTCTGTCGGGCTTCAAAGGGAGAGCTGGAGCCTGTCATTTGGTCCTGGGGGTAGGTTGCTGGTCGTGGCGGCTATCAGTTAGCATCAGGAGCGACGGCGCTTCTCCCATGCGATTCAATTTCCCCAACCCTTTTATCGCAACAATTACCAGAGGAAAACCAATTATTATTGGGTTACTTCAGTCCACAGCTTATCCATCTCCACATCATCAGCCCCGAAAATGAGAACTGTCATAAAAGCCTAGAGAATGAACTGGCCAGAGCTTCAAAGTCAACTTTCGCATCTGCATGTTAGAATAGGAAATGTGAAAATGCCCATAATTCCCTCTTCGAGATACCAGGGCTGGTATTATTCAGTTGCAGAAGCATTCATGTCGCCCCTAAGATCACAGGGAGCCCCATATCTCTCCCATCAGCCCCTCTCCGTCCCACAGCCCTTTCCCAGCCCCAGCCCCACATCTCCAGGACACTTTGGCCCCCGGCCATGCTCGGCCCGGGCCGCCGCTGCCTCCCCGTTTCCCAGGCCCCGATGTCTCGGAGCCGGTGGCCAAACCCCGGCCTTTTCCTCCATCCCCTGCGTGCCCGGGATGCAGTCCCCGCATCAGCGACTCAGGACGCAGCCCCCCGGGGGGCAGAACAGCTCCCACCCCAACCCCTTGCCACCACCCAAAGCTCCTGGGCGAAGCACTCTGGCACCCCCCGGCCTCATCGGCCCTGGCGCGGCAGCAGCGGGCAGCGCAGGGCAGAGCCGTGCAGGCAGGGGGGTGCCCGGTGGTGAAGCACGGACACAAAGCAAGGGGGGCAGCGGCAGGCAGAGCACCCCCGAGCCGTAACGAGGCAGCAGGGAGCCTGGGGACGCCTCCCCGTCTCTGGCAACAGGAGAATTGACCGGCTGTGACCCCAGCAACCTAAGGAATGGGACGGGAGCTAAAGCTGCTCCTTTTTGGGAAATTCACGGGGATGTGACCGGGGCTCTCCCCCGGCGGTGAGAAATGGCCAAGAGAGCGCAGACCAGGAGGGACGAGACTCCCGAGTCTGACAGGCAGCACCCAGCCGGGGCCAACCGGGGCCAGCAGGGGCCAAATGGGGCCAGCAGGGTCCACCCGGGGCCACCGCCCCTCAGGGAGCCGGGGCTGAGGCTCTTTGGGGCGCTGAGCCCCGCGGGCGGGGAGCGGGAGCCGCTGGCCGCAGCAGTCCGTGGGCGGTCACCGACGGGGCGGACGGGGCTCCCCGCCCTCTGGGGAGGGACAAGCCCCTCCTTGGAGGCACCAGCAGCTCCTGGCCACTGCGACTTCCTCGTCGCAGCCGTGATAGATGGGGAGCTGATGCCCGGGGTTCTTTATGCAAGGGGCGGCTGTGTGACTGCCAGGGACATTTGACTTCCTGTGCTCCTTGAAATTCTCATTTGCTAACTCACACCCCGCTCCCTTCACACCAGAGCTGTTTTATTGTTTTATAACCCTCCTTAAACTTCCAGTCCTCAAAGATCTCATTGTGGCAGGCTTCACACTTTCTCCCTTCCCAAAGCCCAGTGCCCTCGCTCCTTGCAGCAGTTTGGTCGCTTGCAAGCCTCCGCCGGGTGCCTGGCAAGCCCGCAGCCCTTGGCACCGCTCCCTCGGGTCAAAACCGTTTTCCAGGGGCTCCTGCCCAAAATGTCGTAAAGGTGTGGGGAAGGCAGAGGGACCCCGACACCCCGACCGAACTGCGCGCTTTGTTCCGCCGGCGTGCCTCCCTATCTCCTGAGAGATGTGAAGGGATGCAGGGAAGGGCTGGAAGTGGTACCCACGGCGAAACGCGGACGCTCCTTTCTCAAGAGCAATTTGGGAGCGCTCGGTCCCCTCTTGGCAGCTTTCCCTGCAAGATGCTTGTTAAAAAGGCCGGCGTAACGCCACGGAGCTGACCTTCCACCCATCCCCGCTACCCTGAGCCAGCCCCGCTTTCCAGAGCAGATTCAGCGGACCTTTATTTAGCGAATAAAAGTTTAAAGCTGAAGGTTATTTATGGTTCCGCGGAGATAGGTCCTGAGTGGCTACTTAGAAGCACGTGATTCCAATAAACTTTGTTTTATGGCTTGAGAGTTGACAAGCCAAAATATAATTCCCACCATAAATTAGTTTAAGAGCATACAAGTGCAGATGCTTTCGTTCCTGGAAGCAGTAATCGGGGAAGTGTTAGCAGGGAGCCGTCTGCGGGAATGCGGCCGTGCGGGCACCCCCGCTCCCCGGTCCCCCCGGCCCCGGGGAGAGCGCGCAGTAAGTCCGCTACAGCCTTCCTTGGCCCGAAGGGCTCCGGTGTCTTTGTGCCTCTGGGAACTGGGCGAGAGAGCGAGGTGCAAACGCTGCTTCACCCAGAAAGCCTTGCCCGAGCCTTGCTCTAGGAAAATGGACAGGTAGAGCTCGAGGGGCCGGGGCAGTGCTGGCATTAGCTGCCTGCGCCCTGGCTGAGGTTTCCGAGAGTGGTGAAGTGTCTTATTCGAAACTAACCTGGAAAAAAAAAAAAAAAAAAAAAGGACTAAAAAAAAAAAAAAAAAAAAGAGAGAGAGAGAAAAGTAGGGAACAGAACAGTAAGGTAATGCTCTGAGCCGAACGGCCGATATTATTCCACTGCCCTCGCCGTGCTATCCAGAGTGCACAAAACTAAAAATATATTATAAACCAAAAACTGTCTTGGTAAGCTCTATCTAGTGAGCTGTTGATACCTAAGCTATTGCTCTGTGTGTGATACAACTCTCCAAGGTATGGTAAGAAGGCAATGGAAGAGGTGAAAAATCGCTTAGAGGAGAAAAAAAATCACAAAAGAATATTGGTGTTTTACTTTTGAATATGCAATGCTTTTCAGGAGCATTAGACTGAATATGTGTTGTTTTCCTTAATGTGAGCTTTGAATGTATTTCTTAACAGATGTGAAGGAAAGTTCAAGTCAAATTTGTCCTCCTATAATGCAAACAAAGACGCATGTCTCGAGTTTACTGTTTGGATAATTGTGTCATCTTAAAGGGCTACTCTTTTCTCAGAGCAGTCTGAGATTTATTCCTATAAAACTGTCGTTCTTTTTGTTCTTAGCTTGCATACAATGCTGTACTGCATATTGTGACATTTTCTGGGTGATGTTTTCGCGAAGGTGATCTGAATATTTCATTTGTAAGTGACTGAATTGCCACAGAAAAACAACAACAAAAAAAGGCCTTTGTTATTTTTTTTTTTTTCCCTTCAGTTAAAGGAGGAGGTCTGACTTTTCATCCCTTTAGAAATTATGTGGTATAAAATCTGGACTATGAATATTAAAAGTGAAAGATCACACCCCAGGCACAAGGAAAGCATGTATTCATAAAAACTGTCTGAATGCAATGTGGTCCTCATTCGGAAGGGGCTTCCACCCCATCACTCCGCTGCTCGCAGGATTTACCACCAGCTCCTCTCTGCCTTCATCTATCAAATGTGTTCTGTAACTGTTCTCGAGCAATATCACCCATATGTGGAATACAACAGTAACAAACGCTTTTATTGCAACAGGTTCGGCAACATGGAAGGACGCCCACGGTAAGTAGCCTCTTATTTCTTGCAGAATTGGAGTTGGTTGGAAATGCTGTGTCTTCCCCTCAGACCGGAACAATTAAACGCGAGGTATCCCCGCTGAACGTTGCCGCAAGCAATCGAACAGAAAGGGCTGCGTCAGCGTGGGAAGGCTTTGGGGAAGGCTTTGGGGAAGGCTTTGGGGAAGGCTTTGGGAAGGCTCTGGGAAGGCTTTTGGGGAGTCGCCATGCTCCACGGCGTCCCGGGCAGCCCCGGCTGGAGACAGGGCATGGGGACAGGGGCTGGCGGCGCTGCCTCGGGGCCGTACAGGTGTCACCCCTTGGCCACCAGCAGTGCCACCGACCCTCGGTGGCACCGCACAGCGCCTCCCTGGCGGGTCCCCGGGCAGAGCCCGGCCCCGGAGCCCAGCGCCCGCTCCCCCCCCCTTTCTCCTCGGTTCCTTCGGCCTCGGTCGCAGCGCGGCCGGGGGGCACTGGCCGGCGGTGGCGGTGGCCGTCCGGGCGCGGGGTGGCGATGCCGGAGGGCAGGGCAGGAGGGAAGAGCGGAGCGGAGCGGGGCGAGCTCTCCCCTCCGCGCCTGCGGCGGCTCCGCGGGCGGGCAGCGTGCTGAAGGGTGGGCGGGCGGGGGGGGGGGGGGTCTGGCTGCGTGAGGGGCTTGGGCTTCGGGCTGAGGTTGCCCCCAGAGAGGAAAAGCAAGGCTGCGGTGTCTGGGGATTCAATACGTGCACGTCGCCCTCCCCGCTCCTGCTGACCGCGCTCTGACTAGGAGCGAGCACAGGAGCGGAGCCGCGTTTGGTTGCGTTTCTCCCCGTTTCCTCTCCCTGCTCGCGATAAATAACCTCTTTCACTACTTTGGGCCGGGCATCTCGTTCTCGTTTTGCCTTGCGTTGCGATATTGGGTTTGGAGCCATTTAAATAGGAAATAAACAATTGCCTCGAGCGCTGCGTTTTTATTTTTGTTCCGTAGGTAACTTTCCTCCTCCCATAGCTAGCCCTGAGCTACATAGATGCCCTTGGCGTTTTATTCCCGGACCGGCCCTAAATGTATGGATTACTTGTTTTCTGCCAACCTACATTTAGCATACTGATTATGAATAGGCATACAAAAAGCCTGATAGATCAAAAGCATTTTGTATGGGCAGTTGAACAGGAGGTGAATATATAACGCTTTTCTTCATCAATAACTCTTTGGCTTTGACCTGTCTGAGCAAGTCGTGCAATAAGGTGAAACGCAGGTCACAGCGTCTAACAAATATGAAAATGTGTGGTATTAGGCAGAGCACGGACTTGCTGCATCCCCACCCCAGCACTACCCCCGGGCAGCCCTCGGAGGGCTTTTCCGCTCCGGGGGGGGGCTGCCCCGAAAGCGAGCTGGCTTTACAGGGCGGGTGCTGCCCGGCCCGCTCGGCAGGGCGGGGGATGCCCAACCCCCCCGGGGGGCCACCCCCTCCCCTGAGGGAAAGAAAGGAGGGGAAACCGGGAAGAGCCGCTAAAATAGCTGGGAGGAGATTGAAACGATGAAGGCCCCATAGATGGGGGGGGGGGGGGGGGAACTAGGTACACGAAGTTGTTTCGAGTTGCACTTGCAGTGGAGATGATCCCACGGCAGTCGTAAAAGAGCAGAAGTTTAAAAATAGCATCC
Organism: Nettapus auritus; assembly: GCA_011076525.1. Lineage (NCBI taxonomy): Eukaryota > Metazoa > Chordata > Aves > Anseriformes > Anatidae > Nettapus > Nettapus auritus. The sequence goes on from CM021771.1 coordinate 11,252,429, forward strand.
CCCAGATCGGGCAGCTGGGAGCTGCAGGCAGGCAAATAAACCGGTGCAGATTACTCGGACAAACGCAACACCCCCAAATGTGCCCTCCGCAGCGCATGGATGTATCACACCCGCACCATTATTTGTCCTTATGTTGCCCGTTTCAAATAGTCGAAGGAGAAGAGGTTGACCGCAGGACAGCAGCGAGGAGCTGGGTCAGACACAATTCATGAACTTTTGTACTCCTGTGTGCTGCTGTCGACAAAGTAAAAATAATGAAACTTGGTGATCTGTTTGTAAATGATTTCGGCTGACCTCTCGCCCTGCCCTTCACCATAAACGCTACGGCGGGGAGAACCTGGGAGGGTGCGAGGCTGCGGCTCACACGCAGCAGCGGGATAATAGCTAGAGCGGCATAATGGGACGAAGGTAAATTTGGAAATCCTCTACTTCCCGAGAACAGCTCCCTCCAGCCTCTAATCTCGTCTTTTTCACCAATCGCTGTTTCTGTTGTCGTCTGTTTTACTTCTGTTTCGATTTTTTTAAATTCTATTTTTTTTGGGGGAAGTTTTAATTAGGGAGAATCTGTTCAGATTCGTATTAGACTAAATAGATAAACACTTATTTTCTGTGTGATTTTAACAGTTTTTAACTGATTATTCTAAATAGCGCAATTTGACTGGTAGCGTCCGTTTTCTGTAGCGAGGACGTAAACGGCAAGCATTTAAAGTGCTCAGCAGGTCCTTCTGAGAATGTGTTAGTCGAAATTCGTCGCTATAAATTGGTGCAGAGTCGTAAAGCTCTATTTCCTCAATAATAACAAGCGTGAATATTTCCCGAAATCCCATTTTCCTGCAAATCCGTATTTCAGAGCTCAATCCCAACAGAATAGTTTGCATTCCTCAGAAGACAGTAAAGAATAAGAGAATTGCAATGACCTGCTATATGGTAGATGAGAACAGAATGTTATTACGTTGTCTATATATACCCTGTAGAACCGAATTTGTGTGATATTCATATAGTCACAGATTCGATTCTAGGGGAATATATGGTCGATGCAAAAACTTCACCTTTCTGCAAATGGTTAGAAGTTTAGATACTGACGGATTCAAAAGACGTGTGCGTGTTGAACACGGAGAAATTCTAAAAGTTTTGCTGCCTCTCTCCTATTTACCAGATTTAAGAACGTCTCTTAAAATTTCACTTGTCGTTCAGTCGTAACTCTCCCTGGCAGACTGTGAAGTTAAACAGTTAATCTCACAAGATGTATAAAATTTCTGGAAAAAAAAAAAAAAAAAAAAAAAAAAAAAAAAAAAAAAGTCTACCAATCAGTGAGTGAATCTTTAAAAAGATACTGATATATTAGCTAGACGTGCTAGATGTTAGCGAGTTAGCAAAATTTTCCTGTCAAGTGTCCAGATCTCACCAAAATATTTACGACAGCAGCCAAAGCAGCACTCGACTCACTGGAATGTATTTCCTTTTGCTCCAGGAATGATACTGATGAATGAAGACTGAATTTATCTCGTTAAACCTATGATATTTTTAACCTAATTAAATGCCATCTCCAGTTCAATTGACTGAACTTTGGTGGCTAAAAGTGGACCGTTTCTTGTTATCTGTACGATTTCATATGCACATACGCCCAGATTTTTGTCGAAGCGTGTGCGAGCCTGTGTGCGTGCACACGTATGCACACGTATATATCGAGGCTTGCACAGTGAATGAGAAGTTACTGATTGCCTAATTTTATTCAGCAGAACTAAATTCTGGTAACTTTTGGATGACCTCTGCAAGACAAAGACAGGACAGATCTATTGTACATCATATTAGCCTCTTCTTTGATGCCTTTTCTTTTCCTTGCCTTCTTATCAGTTTCCTCCCTTTTAATCGCCCCGCAGCTCCTCGCTCTGCATTTCTTTCGATATTTTATTTTAAGGCACGTAACAAACCCTGGTGGAAATTCTGGCTGGTAAATCAGACAAGAGGGCAGCGGAGGTTAGGAAAGTCAGCCCAGACAAAAGGCTGCCTGTACCTGGGGGTCAGGGAAGCGGCGGCCTCTTGATGAATATTCCTAAAACTCCGGTATCTGATTCGGAGGGTGAAACCTGCCGGAGAGGGGTCACTTGCTTACACGTATATTATTTAGTTAAATTCGTGGAAATTATGAGCTGCACACAAATCCGGTGATCAGCTCCCTGCCTCCCCATTGGCCGGGCCGGTCACATGCACGCCTAACTTTATTCAGTTGACAGCAAGTAGGAGGGCTCTATGGAAGGAGAAAAAAAGACAACACGAGAAAAATTAGTATTTTCTACCTTCAGAAATTAATGGCCATGAGTTCGTATATGGTGAACTCTAAGTATGTGGATCCCAAATTTCCTCCTTGCGAGGAATATTTGCAGAACAGCTACCTAGCCGAGCAGGGGGGCGAGTATTACAGTGCCTCGCAGGGCTCCGATTTCCAGCACCAGGGGCTCTACCCACGGTCAAACTACAGCGAGCAGCCCTTTAGCTGTAGCAATGCCCAAGGCTCCGCCGTGCAGCCGCGGGGTCATGGACAGGAGCAATCCGGCCCACCGAGCCACTTCCCCGGTCAAGCAGAGCATTGTCCACCGCCTCCAATGTCCAACTCACGAGCCTGCGGCCAGCAGCCAGCCCTCAAAGCCCCAAATGGGTCAGCAGTTAAGCAGCCAGCAGTAGTTTATCCCTGGATGAAGAAAGTCCATGTTAACTCGGGTAAGGATCCTCTTCTTACTTTGCTCTTCTCCCCCGCTCCCCGATTGTCCTCAGAGATGCTTTGCTCGAGTCCTTGCGAGACTCGTGGACGAGGGTTTGAAGCCGAGGTAGCCAATTACACTCGTCATAAATGTTTATTGCCGAGGAAATAGGCCGTTGGCCGTGCGGGGCTTTGCCGAGCAGGAGAAAAGTCAGGAGACAAAGGAGAAAAGTGGGCAGGAGCCGGGCAGAGGCTCGCAGCCCACCTAGCTTGGGGCCGTGGCGCCCGCGCTGCGCACGGGGGAGAGCAGCACGTCCATTGTGAGCTCCTGGGCTGGAGCCAGCCCGGCCACATGCTCGCAGCTCGTGAGGTTTTGTTTTGTAAAAGTCGAACCGGAAAGTCGAGATTAGCTTTGTAAAGTTCTCCGTATTTTTTTCCCAGTGAACCCCAATTACAGCGGAGGGGAACCTAAGCGCTCCCGAACAGCTTACACCAGACAGCAAGTCCTAGAACTGGAAAAAGAATTTCATTTTAACAGGTACCTGACCAGGCGCCGCCGTATCGAGATAGCCCACACTTTGTGTCTCTCTGAGCGCCAGATCAAGATCTGGTTTCAGAACAGAAGAATGAAGTGGAAAAAAGACCACAAACTGCCCAACACTAAGGGCAGGTCTTCCTCCTCTGGTTCAAACCCACTTTTACAGACTGTTCCCAAGGACCATCAGACTGACTTGACAACTTTATAGAAGAGGTGAAATTTTCCATTTCATCCTTCGATTCTGACCAGTACTGTACATAACTGACACTATCCAAGCAGAACCTGCATGTAGCAGCTAAGGACTCGAGAAACTGTCATCTTTCTTTAAGGTACTGTTGTACAAAGGAGACAAAATGACGCTACTTTGGACTTTATTTTATTTGCCTCTGCTAGCACAACCTTAAAAAAAAAAAAAAAAAAAAAAAAAAGGAAAAAAAAAGCATCATGCAGGCAGTGGGAATTGGGAAAATATTAAACGAGACCTTCTGTCCATAAAAAGTAATAAATCATTGAAAATGAAACTGTCCTGTGTTTCAGTTTTGAATTTGAAAGTGAAGGCTGATGCTTTATTCTGGGATTTTTGCTTTTAATTGTCTTTCGATCCCATGCAATTTCGGGATGATGCATTTGGGCAAGTTGAGGACAGGAAATTTATAGCATAGTCTTTCATTTGAGCATAAAGACTAGTATTTGTGAACTTTTTGTGCTGCTTTACCTTTCTTGGTGTAATGAAAATACTTGCTCATTTCCATAACGTCTCAGAAGATGTGCATAGGAGTTAAGTGGAAACGGGTTATTTTATGCTCTGGTAGTGTTAGCGTATTTATTTATTTGTTACGTAGAAGAGTGATGATAAAAAGAAAAGAGAAAGAGTCAAACCAAAAATGGGAAAGGGGAGCTGAAATACAGGATTTCTCCTTCCCAGTCTCATGAACACATGTATAACGTTTACTTGTCTTGAACATACACAACTTTCTTGTCCCAGTTTTTCAAATTTCCTTCTCTGTGACTAGGAAAAGCCTCCTTGCTCCTTACCGTGTACCCTGCAGGGCTAAAAGGCTTGAAATCCGTTTCCAAAGCCTACTCTACTCAGCGCTGTCCTTTAAACCAACGGTACCCCGTTTAAAAACGAAAAATAAACTAAAAAGAAAACCCCAGAGTGAAAAATCAATGCGATTGCTGGGATTGCCTGAGACATTCGAATCTGAAAGCTAAACGCGTTCTTTCTGTCCGATTTTAAATTTATTTGCTGCCCAACAGAGGGACAGGCTGTGTGGGTTGTGTCTTTTTTTTTTTTTTTTTTTTGGGGGGGGGGGGGGTAGTTGTTTTTTTTTGTTTTTTTTTTTTTTTGTTTGTTTGGTTGTTGGTTTGTTTGGTTGGTTGGTTTGATTGGGGGCATTTTTTTTTTCAAGAACAGTGATTGTTTTTAGGCAAACTGCGACACATGAGTGAAATGATTGGAAACCTCAGCAAGTTAAACCGGGGGTGAAAGGGAAGGTTTGCATGGGAGCAGAGCTGGTCTGATAACCCGGTATTTGTCTACGGCTGCTGCTTGCATCGTGCCAAAATTGTAGTGCATTGAGCCTGCATTGTAACTACCAAACCCAGCCAAACCAGCTCCCTCAGCCACCTACACCACCGCTCCGGCGATTTTAAAGCTCTGCCCTTATCTTCTCTACCCTCAGGGCAGCCTGGGAGAGAGACCATATAATCGACATTTTAACTAGATGATTCCATTATTAAAGGGAAAAGGGAGAAGAAGGAAACTCAGGGCAAACACTGAAGCTGCACTTCTCTAAAGGGAACTCGAAACAGCAGCGTGTGAGTTAAGTGCCCATCTCTGGGCTGAGTGCTTCCCACTGAGGAGTCGGTGCTTTCTGAGCTCACTCGGGAAAACACTGGCAAAAATGGGCTTGAATGAATTCGAAAATAAAGGGCAAGCTTTTCAACATGAGGGTATTTGGCAGGATTAACTATGACCAGCGGTTAATTTCTGCCCTTTTCTCATCCCTAGAAGTCCGCGAAGTGTCTTGTAAGACTTGGTCTTTTGTTTTAGAGCCTGGAGAAAACTCTTTGTTCTTTCTTAGGGTTAGCCCAGTTCTCAGACTTGCACATGGCAATACTTGAATATCTCCACGTCGTGATATTAAAGATGGATATTCCCGCATTATTCGCATCATTGTTTCTATGACAAAAAGCACAGAGTTCATACATAGTAAAGACGTCTTTTTTTCTGACGCCTTCACGTTGAGAAGCTGAAAAGGTATTTTACTGAAGTTCGGCTAAATTGCAGGAACAGGTTCACCCAGAGGACAAATTTTCTATTCGATTAGTTGTATTTCAGCCGGGAAGAGTGACCTCTAAACCCTTAACCTTTTGGACCCAAACTGCTCTTCCCTTTCTCTGCCATGGAGAGCAGTGAGCAGCGGCGCTTGTGGAGGGAATTCCTGAGACGAGTTTTCAAGTTTTGTTACACCCAGTCCCTGCGGCAGGAGACTTTCGTCCACAGAGCTGACCAAAGTCCTCCCTTTGCTCTTCGTGTGCATCTAGGGAAAGAAAAAAAATAAGGGGGGGAAGAGGGGGGTGGGGGGGGAGAATCCCTTTCTGGCTGCTCTTCTTGAAAATACCCCCCTCTCGGACCCCCACTGCTTACTTAAAGTCTGTGATAAGTTGGCTCAGAGCAGGGCAAACACGTTACTCGGGAGAGAGGTGCCAAGTTTGGCCTCTGTGGTACGATTCTGAAAAATAATGTCCTCGGATAAGCAAACCCTGGCTTTGTGATTCTTATCGACAGAGATCACTCCCCACGTTAAAGGGCCCAATTCTGCTCCCAGCTTTCCTTCCCCCGCCCACTGAAGTCAAACAGGGATGTAGCTGCGGGCAGAATTTGTTTCATTGTCTTTTGAAATGTTAATATCTCTAGGACGAGTGTTGGGTTCAGCAGGCACAGCTCTTACAACCTTCTTTGCAAGTCCCCTTTGAGCAAGGCTGGGGCACTTTAAGTTTACATAGTTGTAATTGCGTTGTAAGCCCCGAGAATATGTGAACTGGAGGCAGTAAGGACCAAAATAAATAAATAGTTTCCAGCTGCCCATGCTCTGAAGGGTCAGCAATGTGGTCACTAGCGCCCAGGAGCACCCAATGGACGTTATCTCCCGTGGAAAACGAACCTGAGATTTCATTTCCATTGTTTGTTACCCCTCCCCCAGAGTTATTTTGTGCAGGAAGGGGGACTATTTGTTTTTGTTTTTCACGGATGAAACGTGTGTTGAAGCCTTTGTTAAACGATCGCATTGTCCAGCAATACTCATCTCTGTCAAAGTATGATGCTTTTTATAGACTTTACCAATGTTTTGCTGCCATCGATTAAAGCGTTATTTATACTATTTGTCGCCTGTAGTTTTGATGTAAGCCCTCCATATACGTTTGAAATAATAAAAGGTGTAGAGAAATAGCTTCTGTTTTGTACCTTGAACAAACAGTCCTTACGAGGTGGGTCTCTTCTGGAAATGCTTGGCCCTCCCATCATTACAATATTAAAAGATGGGTGACTCCGCATAGCATCCTTCCAAATGTCCCTTTGAACAGGTTTGCTGATTGCCCCAGCCGTAATGGTGTGACTCTAGGCCAAGCTGGAGTCTATATTTACATTTAGGCTGCAGTTAAAAGTGCCTGTCATCCATTTGCTACTGCTTTGCATTTAACAAGCCCTCCTAGAATGACTCCCGGATTTATGCATGTGTGGTAGGAAGCAAGGAGCCACACCTGAAGTCACCTCGATCCCCACACAGATGTATGCCTTTTAGGTGAGTCCGGGAAGGAGACAATTAAGAAAGAAATGGCAGGATGAAATTACATTGCAGCGAGCAGCTTTCTCTGAGCAGCAAGTTTCACTTTTTCAGCTGATGAAATAGAAAGATCACACGAAAACACAAACTTGGAGAGTCGAAACTTTCCCATGCACCTAAGGCAAACAGCATTTTTTCCAGCCCTGCGTAAGCACCTCAGACAACAATACGTCCCTCTGACTAAGAGAAGTCGATGGCACTATTTTTGTCAGAAGTGTTTGTCAGGGAGGACTTGTCCTCTCTTGGAGCGTGGTCAAGGCACGAGTCCAAAAATACAGTATCTTGTTCAGATGCTGAAAGGAGCGTAGTGCACAAAACAAGGCAAGTGCCCTCAATGACTGGAGAGCAGGGGGGGAGGGGGGGGCTGTGTATTCACAAGCACACTCTCACTAAGTTTAAATGCTGAGACACATTTTGTGATTATACTTTCTCTGTCTGCTGTTTAATGGCTCCTCCTGTTACTACCGATACATCAATACAGTTCTGTATATTATATCACCACTAGTCGTTAAGGTAAGAATGAAGAGGAAAGGCAGAGTCAATAGCAAACACCCCTCACTGTACAGTACAGTAAATAGGGACCTCTCAATGCAGAGCCACACAGCCTCTAACGGCCATGTTTGTTAGCCCTTTCCCCTGATTTTTTTTTTTTTTTTTTTTTCCAAGCCTAGAGACCAAAATAATCTTGCTAGGAACAGTCATAACAGGCAGAATTTCAAAGTGCAAGGAAGATGATAAGAATAGATTTCTACAAGTCCTGACCACGTGATTTGCGAAATAATTAATTCAGCACGTCCCTTAAGAAACACGGAGTCGTCATTAATCTGCCAAGCAAAGGACTCTATCAGACTTGAAAACTGAAGAGATCCCAAGAATATAATATACAAAGGGTGCAGTCCTTCTCTCTGCACACCTAGCTCTTTGCTAGCTGCCGAAAAAGAGACGCCCGGTATGTAAGCAATTTTTTTTTTTTTTTTTTTTTTTTTACTTTTATTCCTTCTTATTTAAGCCTTAATGAACTTAGCTGTCAAACGCGTGACAAATAGGGCACGCTGCTTCCTGATTTCCAGCTCGGCAGCGGCCGGGAGCCGGACCGGGCGCAAGCGGTGACCTTTGGTTCCCAGGGAGCGGGGGGAAGCGGAGCGCGGAGCGCCGCGGAGCGCCGGGAGGAGGCTGCCGCGGCCCCGGGCGGCGCCGGCGCTGGCCGCAGCCGCCTGCGCGGGGAGGCGCGGAGAGGCGCGGAGCACCCCGCGGAACAGCGCGGCTGCCAGGGCATCCGCCGCCCGCTCCGAGCTGCGGGGAAAGGCCCCGGACTTCTTTCAGCCGGGGTAGTAAATCTGGCCCCGCGTCTTGACGGCGGGGCTACCGCGGAGGCTGCGCACCCGCGGAGCCGGCCCCGGGGGCGCCTTCTCCCGCGCTCCGCCGCCGCCCTAGGGCTGGCCCCTCTCAGCTCCCGCGCCCCGCTCCGGCCGGCCCCGGCCCCGCTCTGTCCCCCGGCCCCTGGAGCGCGGCGGGTCCCAATCGATAGCCCGCGCGGAGGAGAATCGGAGGGCACGGTGTTATGGAAAGGCGCTCTCCACAAACTGTGAAATATGGACCACGAGCCTGAGGTTTCTCTGTTAAATCCCAGAGTCAGCTGGAAATACTTTTTGCAAACAGGATATTCTTTATTATCCCTTGCTGGTGTAATTTCTAAAAAACCCTAGATCGTAGCTTTTTATTACTTCCGTTTCGGTGGCAGGACAGAAGACAAAGTTTCCTATGTTATGAATTATACATTCAAACAATAACACATTAATTCAATTATTCAAAGATGACAAATGTTTATGTGCTTTGGTAGTGACTAAGGAACAGATTTGCTACTTCACCAGAACTCCTACGTTTTTATCAATGAAGTTTTATATTATCCTGCTGGTCCGGGAAAGAAACCAAACTCCACCAAGGCGCGCAGTAAAATGGACCCGACCATAAATCGAAGCCCTTTCATAAGAGCGTTTATTCCTGCATATAGCCCGGGCTATTTTATCAGTTTGACAATTGCCGGAGTTGTTGTTATAAATCATCATAAGTAATTCCTGAAAGGGTGCGAGGCTGCTGGGGGGCGGGCGGAGACTGTAAATCTTTCTGTTTTATTGCTCTATGAACATATGCTCCGATTGAAGAAGTCTTAGATCCTTTACTGGAGACAAATTCACGCAAAGCTGGAGTCCCACCAGCGCCGAGGATTAACATTTCCTTAATACTTTCTCAGTCCCCTCTGCGATGTCTTAATTCTGGTGGCGAGGGCGCTCCTTTCTTCCTGCCGGCCTCCATTTTTACCTTAAATTTCACCTTTTTTAGCCTCCGAGCAGCCAGCTCGCGGCCGCGGGACTTTTCCCAGCGCTTTCCGAGCTGCCCCCCGAGGAGGTATTTTCTTCCCCAGCCTCCTCGTGCTCCGAGCTCGACCGGAGCCCAACTTTCCCCTCTTTGTGGTGTGTGGGAAGAGAAAGACCTCGTCGTCATCCCAAATGCCCGAAGCCCTGCAGAAGAGCCTTCGGCCGTGTGTGTACACACGCGAGCGTGCACGGGGGCATGCGGGGCTCCGCGCGTGTACACACGGGCGCGGGGGCTCCGCGAAAGTGCACAGATGCCGAAATAGATGGCCGACGGAAAAGGATATAAAGAACCATACCCTCTTACTTGAGGCGAGATTTAAGTGCATCATTTCGAAGAAATATAGGATTATAAATCCGAAGCCGTACACAATAATTTACATTGAACTTACGCTTCCATCACCGGACTCCAATCTTTTTATAACTGGTTTGCAAAGTCAGGAAAAGCAATGTAATTTAGATAAATGTTACAATGCACTTACGGTTAGTATTGTAAGGTAATACGTTACTGTCACATCCCCGTGCTTTGGATGGTAATGAAATCATAGCAGATGTTAGATTAGGTGTGGTGTATTTATAGCTACTGATATGTTAGAAAATCAAACAGAGAAGCTAATATATATATATATTTCGCCGAACTGGAATTGTTGGGGAGCTCTGTGGGCACACATGACGGATATACACCGGGGTTGCTCTGTGTCTCTACACACACACGGAGAGGGGAGGCAGGCTCAAGGCAGACACACACACGCACAAATGTCATGAGTTCTTTTTTTTTTTTTTTTTTTTTTTTCTTCCCCGGCGCTTCTTTAGCCTTCAGACAGGGGTAGTCCCAGCAGCCCAGCATTTTTCCCGGGACGGAGAAGGAGAAACCCAAAAACCCGCGCTCGCCGCTCGGCCCGGGCGCCTCGCCGCCGGAGCAGCGCTGCTGCCGAGCCGCCCGGGGCTCAGGCGGTGGGGTGCAGCCGGTCCCCAATTCCTCCTCTCGCTCCACTCCCTGGCCGTACCCGGCGGAGTTCACCTCTTCCCCGGCGCTCGGGCGGGCGCGGAGCGGCCCCGCCAGCCCCGCGGGGCGCGTAAGTGCGGGAGCCGGGCGCGGTGCGGTGCGGAGCGGGGCGCGGGGCGCGGGGGTGTCGCCGCCCCCAGTCCCGTCTGGGCAGCCCCGCTGCGAGGGGGCGAGGGGAGCGGGCCAGCCTCAGCCCCGGAGAGCTGCTCCCGCGATCACGTGGGCGAACGTGGCTGGATTTTAGGACAGTGACTCTATTTCTGGTCAGAAAGGGGGTTCTCCTCTCTTCCCCCCAAATTCATCCGTGGCCGCAAGATTTAAAAACAAAACAAATCGAGAGCCGGCCGGTTGCAGCCTTTGATTCCAGGAGGCTGATGGCTAAAGGGTTGTGTGTTGATTTTTTTTTTTTTTTTTTTTTTTTCCCCTAAACCCCAACAAATTCCGATTTCCACTCGCTCTCTTTTATTGGTAGTTGAGTCTGTGCCTGTTTTCGTTCTATCGGGAATTCTGGTGTGTGGAAATGTCTGTAAAACCGCAAGATCAGGTTTAGGACAGTATTGTCTGCAGACAAAGGGTGAAGGATATATTCTAAGAGCTGCAAGCACAGATCCTGAAAAGTGAGGAGCCCAGGTTTATGATAAATTGACACACAGGTAAGCAACTGCATGACAAAATGGGACCTTTAACCACAGGGGCTGCATTATCGCCTTTACTCAGGGACTGTCTGGAATTTGTTTGTAATCTCTGCCCACGACGGCTGCAAATGCATGAAGTAATCTCCACCTCCTTGTGCGTTTTAAGCTGTATCTTCTTTTAATTATGCGGTTTGAATAAAAAGCGAACTCCTTCCCAAAGCCTAGGAGAAAAGGTTTACCTCTCTCCTATCCCCCATTTTCAGTGGTTTCAGGAAGGAATTACAAATAACCAAAAAAAAAAAAGAAAAAAAAAAAAAAAGAGGGGGAGACAATTTTGCTGGACGCTCCCATCGCCAAAGTAAGACTGAGCATCCCATTAATTCGTTGCCGTGGGTAGCTGAGCAGGGGGTAGCCGTGTGGATTTGCACAGTGCGATTTGAAATAGGCTCACAGGTAATGGAGCCCCTACGTGTGGTGCCTTAAACACTCCCGCCGAGCGCGATCTCGTGCCTTCTCCCCTCGCCGTGCTCCTCGGGGCCACTGTTCTCCTCCCCCGGGGTGGCGGTGCCGCCGCTGCCGCTGCTCTCACGCCTCCGAACCGCCCGGGCTGGGGAGGCTCGGTGTGATATTAGTGTCCCGAGAAGCTGGCGGCCGTGCGCTGTGGCGGTGTGATCGATGCGCTGCCAGGAGGGTGCCCAAGGCTGGCCTGGGGCGGCCGCGTGGCTGCAGCCGCTGCGAAGGGCCCCGCAGCCTCCTCGCGTGCACCCGCGGCTCAGCTCCCACCTCGGCTGCTTTCGGCTCCCAGGAGCGGCCGCCTCTGCCTCGGGGCCTGCTCGGAGCCGGGCCGAGCTCTCGGGCCCTGTGTTTTGGGGGGAACCCCCTGGAAAAGCTCGCTTTGTGGTGGCGGGGGTCAGGCTGCGCCGGGTCCCACCCGCCCCGAGCCACCCGGGCGAGTCCTCCTCGGGGGCCCGCAGCAGGGCGATGGGGCAAGGCGACGAAGTTTGGGGGGGTCTCCTCTCTCTCTCTCTCTCTTTTTTTTTTTTTTTTTTTTTTTTCTCTGTTGCGTCTTGCTCTGCTCGATCAGAAGTTAAAGGCAGTGAACATTTTTCTTAGCTGTATGCCTCCAAGCTGCTGGCCTGCCAAGTTAGTCAGCTGAATCCAATTACTGCAAGCAGCATTTCATTTGGCTCGATGGAAGCACTCACTTATAACTTCACCTAAAATTTCAATAATACCTATATTGGGCCCACGCCTGAATAATTCTAAAGATTTCCCTGGGTTGAGCTCTGGCAACTTCTCCTCCGCAGTCGGCTCGGTCGGAGCAGAGCTCAAGCCCGGCGAGCCCGAGACTCCCCGCTTCGCAGAGCAAACTTTGCAGGTTCTCCTTCTGGCCGTGGAAATCTAGGTATTTGCCAAACCTGTCGCCAAGTAAAGCATGTCCAGAGCAAGGAGGCTATTGCTTGTGAGGCTGCTTCGAAAAGGGAAGAGAAGTCGATAATTAATTAGACGCAAGACGAAAACTTACCACGTTTAGCAACAGCGGGTAACAATGACTTGGTGTGCAGTGTTACGCTCTCTCCTCTCAAGGGCTAAGGTGCAACCCAACTTACGCTTTCTTTTCTTCCTGCACGCCGTAAAGTGCTATTTCTAATGATCTCTGTTAAAAAAAAAAAAAAAAATAAAGCGCTTAAAGTTGACGTACGCCCACGTGCATATATTATATAAGACGTTACCGGGACAGGCCCGGGCCAGGAACCTGAGCGAGCACCGTGTGTAATCATGAAGCTCCACTTCCCTAACTCCAGTTTGCCAGCATAAATTAAGGTGATTTGGAAGGGGAATGCCGCATCCTACTGGGTTTGGGTAGGGAGAGAGAAGACTTGGTGGAAAGTTGTAATGTCTGTTGTGTTGTGAGCTATTGGAGGCGCTTCCGTTGGTTGTTCATTAAGTGGTGAGTTATTGCTATACAAGCCAAAGGTCATTTCAAAGGCTTATGGCTGCTAGATATCGTCTTTATAATGACCTGGGCTTCTTTGTGGGGGATTTTCTGGCACTCTTAAGTTCTTAAAGTCCTGACTCGACACATTACACGATCAGATGCAAAGTGCGCGTTTCGAGCCACGAACGTTTGCGGCGTATTTTCAGTGCCGGGATCTCTTCGCTTCTCTTTCTTTCTGTCTCAGCTGCTGGATGGGGAGCCGGGGGGTGGGAGGGTGGGGGGGTGAAGGACCCGCGCCGGCCCCGCAGGAGCGGAGCCCTCCGCCGAGCGGGGGCTGCCCGCGGCTCCCGGGCGCTGCGGCCCCGGCTCGGACCCCGCCGGCTCCCCTCGGCCTCGCTGCGGTGGAGGCGGCGGCTCTCCGGGGGTATGTTGCTCGTTTCTTCGCTCCCCGCCTCTCCCAAAGCGTTATTAATAAATGAAGAGAAGCGTCTGCCCTTTGTCTGGTAAAAGATCTGACGTGGACTTAGAGACACGGTGAGGGGCTGCGGACAAGACGTGCATTTATTAACAAAGTCATAAGGAAGAAAGTCCAAAACAAACCAGCTTCCGCTGAGAGTTCTCACTTTTGTTGCAGGTCCGTGCCCAAGGATTATCCCAAGGAACCTGAAGATCCTACACACACTGTTAAAGTCAAAATTCAAGAAAAAACATAAGTGTGGTGAGTCCTCTAAATTTCCTTTTCCGTCTGTCTCCCGCTGCCCCCGGTCCGGCGGCCCCTCCGGAAGGAGCAGAGCCGCTGGGGAGCGGGGCAGGGGCTGCAGGCTCCCGGGGCTGTCGCTGCACGGAGGCCGAGGAGCAGCAGTCCCTGGGAAGTCCCGCCGGAACACGCAGCTCGCTGCCGGGCCCGGCTGGGGAGCAGCCACGGCCTGGGCCCAGCATTGGGGAGAAGGCGAGCTCCCCGGGGAGGGAGGCTCCGGACCTGCTTTCAGGCCCCGCCAGAGCCGGAGCCGGCCCTCCCGTGCCCTCTCTCCCCCGGCCCCCCGAAAGGCAGGGACCCCCCGCTCGGCTCGGCCGGGCCCCCGGCAGCCGGTGGGTGCCCGTCCCGGCAGCCGCCCGGTTCCCTGCCCGCGGGCCGGCCGCGGCCACCGGCGGCCCCAGCGCTCCCCTTATATACGGGGCTCCCTCCGGGCCGCCGGCCGGGAAATGTGCCGAGTGGGGAATTCTTTTGCCGGGCTCCCTCCTACGCGCAGGCTGCTTTGCACTTCTGAAAGTGCTGGGGCTTGGGAAGTGTTTTCCTTTTCATTCCTGGCCGGAGCGTTTACTGCCACAGCACTCGCGGTCATAAATTTTGCTACAAACCGCAATGACAGGTGCATTGATATGCACCCTGAGAGCTCCGGCTGCCTTAATAACCGCTCCACTGGCCGCTCTCGCCGCCTTTTATTTATTCGGTATCATATGAGATATTGATCCTGGGCAGAATTAAGTGCGGTGGAAGTTTTAGGAGAGAACTGCTTAATATGGAAGTGCCGGGGCGCAGCTGGCCGCGGGCCTTGCGCTGGTTTCTGCGGGTGCGGAGCGCGGGGCTCGGGTGGCTGGTGCTGAGCCCCCGCGGCGGGGGGACCCCAAAGGCGCTGAGACCAGCGGCGGGACAAAGAGCCCCATTATCATGTGTAACGCCGAGCGGTTCAGCTGAGGTTAACCTTTCTGGAGAGGAGGAAGGGAAATTCGAAACACAGACATGGATACTTTGCGGTTTCCTACCCTCAGTGCCTCCGAGCCCACCTCCCACGGCTCGGCCTCGCCATTTGGATGTCACCTCTTTTTCCTGGAGGCTGTTTCTGGCCAAACCACCAAGTGTCGAGCCCCTGCTTTGGTGTTCCCTACAAAAACATCACCCTGGGCCTTGCACTCGTGGAAAATCAAAACCTAGAAAGGTCTCGCTCTTCCTCTTTCTCTCCCTCTCTCTCTTTTTAAGATCTAAAGATGAGCCACCAAACAGTTGAGCATTGTCCATGTGATTTATGGCCCATAGCCCCCTTTTTAGGTTCAAGCAGAGTTCACAAGCAGTTGGTATTTCAGAAAAGAAATAAGGCTTTTAACAGCTTAACAGCAATATTCTTTCTTAAGATTCTGAGTATTCTTTTGGGAACTATATTTTACGAGGCACATAAAAGCACACGCTCAAGGCAGTGTTGTGCTAACAAAAGTCCTCAGTCCAGACTGCTCCCGAAAATATAGATAGAAGTGGAAAATGAGCGACAGAGTTGTTTTGCAGAAAAATACTTTCAACGCTCGTCTAGATTATAGTAGTTCATTAAAACTCATCCGAATTGCCACTCTTCGTTCCCTTAGACATCCTTTTACTAAAACTTTCCAGGAGAGGAAAATAGCTCCTTCCCATTCCTATCAGCTTCCCAGATAATCCCATGCTTTTGTTCAGGGAAGAAAAGGACTGCGGCGGTTTGTGACCGGGGATCCTGTCGAGAGTGGCTGCGGGCTGCAGCTCTTCCCGTACAGACGTCTATGGCGGTGAATTTTAGGGAATTTTTAGGTACTTGACTGTACCAATTGCTACGGGAGAAAGAGTAGTGCTATTGTGGTGTTGGCTAAGTACAGGCTGGAGAATGGTAATTTTCAGACACTGTTCAAAAATTTCTAGCCTCTTTTTTTTTTTTTTATTTTATTTTATTTTTTTTATTTTTTATTTTCCTAGCATGTCAATAGGCTCGAACCCTGAAGAAATATAATAAACTCCTAAGGTACGTTGAGGTCCAGATTTACGGTCAGTTTAAGTATGTGCTAATCTTTAAAATTACTAAAAATGTGAGAGGCAAACCCAACCCAACAAGAAAAATACCGCATAAAATTGAGAACAGGAATACTGAAAAGCCGTAACCAGATCGCCGGCGAGTTTCTGTCCTGCAGCGAAAGAGGTGAAGTCCCGGGTGCGGCCAGGGGAAAGGCAGCGCCCTGCCCTACAGCTCGGACCTCTGGGGTGTCCTCATCCACGGGGAATTTCAGGCCGGGCGGCTTGGTCAGGGGGCGGGGAGGGGAGCGCCATGAGTTTGCAGGCCGGTAAAAGAAGAGATCATAGAATCGGCGTTTATAATGAAAACCATCCCCTAAAAACCGTCCCCAGGTTCTTTCTGCTGGGGACAAATGAAAGGGACGAGAAACGTCGGGTGAGGGATTTTAATTCATCACGGAATTAAAATAGGGGAGCTGACCTGCGACTTCCTTTATAGTGCAAAGCGAAGTTGGTGAATGGCGTCGGTTACACTTTAACTCCGGAGGAATCCGGGGCAAGAAGGAGGCCGGGCGTACAAAGGCGACGGGATTTTTCTGCCTTCGCCCGGCTGCAGCCCGGCTCAATCCATCATGTCAGCCGTGCGCGGTCGTGCGCACGCGTGCCAGCGGGCGGCCGTGGGGGATGCCCGCGGGATCTCTGCCCAGATGGGCCCGGGGGTGCTCTGGGGACAGCACCCACCCGTGGCCGGGCCCTTGACGCGGGTGCGGAGCGGGGTGTCCCCGAGCAGCGGAGCGGGACTGGCCCCGCCATGCTGTCTGGGAGCCTTTGCCAGATTCCCGAGGAAACGGCCCAAAGGCCAAGCAAAACGTAACAAGCAAACGAACCAACAAGAACACGAGGTCCCCAAAGGCCCCGAGAAAGCAGTCTCTAGGAAGCCCCACCAATGCGCTCCTGTGCCGTCCTTCTCGGGTGGCTCCTGCCCTGGGGTCCCCTGGGTCTTCCCCAGAGCGCCCTGGTGACTCTACCCCTTCCTGATGCCCTCTGCCTCTCCTCTGGTGACTCTGGTCCTTCTCTGGTGTTCCCTGCTCCTTCCATGATGTCCCTGCTCCTTCTTTGATGTTCCCTCCTCTTCCATGATCTCCCCTGCTCCTCCCATGATGTCTCCTTCTCTTTCCATGGTGTCCCTTGCTCTGTGTCCCCTGCCCCTTCCCCACTGTCCCCAGTCTCCACGTCCGCTGTCCCCGCTCCCCCTGTGCCACCGAGGCCGGGCACTCCAGGGCGTGGGACGTGCCGGGGCTATGCCAGCCTCTCTCAGCCGGGGGCCCACCACTAAAGGTCTCTTTTGTGTCCCCGCTGTTCCCCTCCCCAGGTGGCTCCCGTGGCGGCGAGTGGCCCAGGCCGACGACGTGAGGCGCGGGGAGGCAGTCAATGATATTTGAGCAGGGGCCGCGGGCCTTGGCGATCGCAGAACGCAAGATGCAGAAAGCCGCCTACTACGACAACGCGGGGCTCTTCGGGGGCTACACGTACAGCAAGGCCGACGCCTACCCCTACGGCGCGGCCCACCAGCCCTACGGCCCGGCCGGCCTGGACGGCGAGTACCCGGCCTCCGCCTGCTCCGTCCAGGGCTCGGCGCCCGGCCGCGGCCCGGCGCACAAGGGCAGCGAGCTGAACGGCAGCTGCATGAGGACGGCGGGGGGCGGCCCCGGGGGCAGCCAGCCCCCGGGCATGGGCGAGCAGCAGCCCCCGGCGCTGCCGCCTTCATCCCCGCCCAATCCTCCCAGCGCGCCCCCTCCGAAAAAAGCGAAGGGGGGGCCCAACTCCTCAGGCTCCGCCACCGCCACCCTCAGCAAGCAGATATTCCCCTGGATGAAGGAGTCCCGGCAGAACTCCAAGCAGAAGAGCACCTGCCCCCCCTCAGGTAGCCGCCCCCCACCCGCCCCCCTTTCCCCCCCCGTTCCCACCCGCCCCGATACCCGCCCCTGCCCTTGCCCCGGGGGCGCAGCCTGGGAGCCGGCCCCCGCCTTCCTCCGGCTGCAGGCTCGGGGGTCCCGGCTCTGGGTGAGGGGCGGCTTGGAGGCTCCCGTCCCGCTCCCCCTGCAAGCCCAGGGGCGGCGAGAGCAGCCCCCGACGGGCCTGGACGGGCTCTGGAGGGAGGCAGCGGGAGGAAGGGGGGGCGCCGTCGGGGGGTGGTGGCAGTGGGGGGAGTGTGTGTGTAGGGAGGCCGCCCTCGGGCCCCCTGCGGAGCGGGAGGGGGCGGGGGACTCCGGGGGACCCCAGGAGGCTTTCGGGGGGGGGACCAACGGCTCTCGGCGCCTCTTCCCTGCAGGAGAGAGCTGCGAGGACAAGAGCCCCCCCGGGCCGGCCTCCAAGCGGGTGCGCACAGCCTACACCAGCGCGCAGCTGGTGGAGCTGGAGAAGGAGTTCCACTTCAACCGCTACTTGTGCCGGCCGCGCCGGGTGGAGATGGCCAACCTGCTGAACCTGACCGAGCGGCAGATCAAGATCTGGTTCCAGAACCGCAGGATGAAGTACAAAAAGGACCAGAAAGCCAAAGGGATCATGCACTCCCCCGTGGGGCAGTCCCCGGACCGCAGCCCCCCCCTGAGCGGCCCGAACCACGTCGGCTACTCCAGCCAGCTCCCCGGCGTCAACAGCCTCAGCTACGACACCCCCTCGCCCACCTCTTTCGCCAAGTCCCAGCAGAGCATGTACGGGCTGGCCGCCTACACGGCGCCGCTGAGCAGCTGTCTGCCGCAGCAGAAGCGCTACGCGGGCGCGGAGTACGACCCGCACCCCCTGCAGAGCAGCGGCGGCTTCGCCAACCCCGGCCTGCAGGGCAGCCCCGTCTACGTCGGGGGCAACTTCGTGGACTCCATGCCGGCCTCGGGCCCCATGTTCAACCTGGGGCACCTGCAGCACCCCTCCTCCGCCAGCGTGGACTACAGCTGCGCCGCACAGATCCCCGGCAGCCACCACCACGGACCTTGCGACCCCCACCCCACCTACACGGACCTGTCCTCTCACCACACGTCTCAGGGACGGATGCAGGAGGCGCCCAAGCTCACGCATCTGTAGCGGGCCGGGAGCGAGCGGAGCGGGCTCGCCTCTGATTACCTCACTTTTCGGACGTGACCGTGTTGCCGGTGCCAGCAGTATTAGCGGATTTGCCTCCCCTAAGAGCCACCACCCTCCTTCCCCGCAGCCCCGAGTAGGTCCGTGAGCAGGAGCCGTCCTTTTCTAGCTGTTGTAAGCATGACAGTGCAATATACTGAAAGCCAAGGGACTAATAAGCTGGTAATGATGTACTTGAAGGTAAGTCTTAGAGATCCATTAGTGTTAGCAGCGCGTCATGCTGAGGTGTTGTAGACCAGTTGTGAGCGGTGGGAACTTGCCCGCGTGTGAGCTTATTTCAGAGAAGTTAATTTATGAATTCTTCCGTAACGTGAGGATCGCAGCGGACTAAATGATATGTATTTATTATTTCAAGCAAGACATTTTTGTATCACTGATTATTTATCCTCGTCTTAATGTATTTATGTGGCTATTTGTAGAGTTTATTCACCAACGCTTCGGGAGATCGATCCAGGTCTGTGGTGACTTACATTTCACCTATTTAGTATCTTCGGTCTGAGCTAGTTGAGAGAGTAGTCTTGAACAGTTGTAACAGTGGCTGGTGTTTGTAGTTTATGTAAGGATTAATTAAGACAGCGACTTGTAAGTCATTAATAGAGTAAAACAAACCGTGGCGTCACACAAGGAGCCGTTACACTCGAAAAAAAAAAAAAAAAAAAAAAAAAATTAAAAAAAAAAACCGCAGTATTTTTTTCAAGTATTTATTTCAGCCCAGCTGGCACCGCGGGGCCGCCTCCGCGCTGGGAGCGCAGCCGCGGGGAGGAGGCGGTCTACGAGGCTTGGCCATCTTGAGTCAGACCAAATCCTGCCTACGAAAACCTCGGTGAGGTTAGCATTTATTTATTGACTAGGGATCTGTCGCACAAATTTTTTCGGTGGGCTATTTTCTTTTTTTTTTTTCTACTTTTGTTGTTGTTGTTCATTACATTCTGGCTATCTGAAATAGGAAAGAAATTAGAAGCTTAACGCAAAAAAAATATATTAGAAACCCTCTGATAGTGCTAATTTCATTAGGGTCTCCATAGCAATCCGTGCAGCAGCTGCCACCTCCTTTGTTATTTATACTGTTGTCTTTATACTAACCATAAATCAAATTTTTAGACATCTTTGGAAACCCAAGCTTTTCCTCTTGTTTTTATCATAAAAATAAACTTTGAAAGAAAATTGACAATCAGATACATACAGCCGAAAGGGAGCTGCCAGGGCGGGGCGCAGACAGCAGCCCAGAGCCCAAGACAGCCCGGTCCCGCGAAGGGGACAGCTAACACACGGGGAAGAATAAGTA